>ML660770.1:12150725-12393225 GCA_007570785.1 Antilocapra americana | reverse complement strand
AGAACTGCGTTTGAGTATCTTTTGTGGAGGTACGGGTCGGCAATGGACTGCCACAGGGGCAGGGGCTCTCTGTGCAGCAGACCTGGGTATGGCATAAGCCCTCTTGGGGGAGGTCACCGTTAACCCCACCAGAGAGCTGCCAGAACTTACACAGGACTGGGAAACAGACCCTTGGAGCACTCAAACAGAACCAGGACTCAGGAGAAAAGGAGCAGTGACCCCACAAGAGACTGACCCAGAGTTGCCCATCAGTGTCCAGGAATCTCTGGCAGAAGCAAGGAGAGATAAGAAAGACTTCCTCAATGATCAATGCAAAGAAATAGAGGAAAACAAGATAATGGGAAAGACTAGAGATCTCTTCAAGAAAATTAGAAATACCAAGGAAATATTTCATGCAAATATGGGCACAGTAAAGGACAGAAATGGTATGGACCTAACAGAAGCAGAAGATATTAAGAAGTGGCAAGAATGCTCAGAAGAACTATACAAAAAAGATCTTCATGACCCAGATAATCACAATGGTCTGATCACTCACATAGAGCCAGACATCCTGGAATGTGAAGTCAAGGAGGCCTTAGGAAGCATCACTATGAACAAAGCTAGTGGAGGTGATGGAATTCCAGGATTCAGGAAATAAGTCCTGAATATTCATTGGAAGGACTGATGATGAAGCTGAAACTCCAATACTTTGGCCACTTGATGTGAAGAGCTGACTCATTGGAATAGACCCTGATGCTGGGAAGGATTGAGGGCAGGAGGAGAAGGGAATGACAGAGGATGATGGTTGGATGGCATCACTGACTCAATGGACATGAGTTTGAGTAAACTCCTTGACTGCAGGGAGGCCTGGCGTGCTGCAGTCCATGGGGTCACAAAGTGTCTGACATGACTGAGCAACTGAACTGAACTCAAAGAAGTCTGAATTTTATTCCTAGCATATGGGGCTAACATGGCTAAGTGACAGTTGCTCAGTCTTGTCTGACTCTTTGCAACCCCATCGACTACACAGTCCATGGAATTCTCCAGGCCAGAATACTGGAGTGGGTAGCCTTTCCCTTCTCCAGGGGATCTTCCCAACCCAGGGATTGAACTCAGCTCTCCTGCATTGCAAGCCTATTTTTAACCAGCTGAGCCACAAGGGAAGCCCAAGAATGCTGGAGTGGGTAGCCTGTCTTTTCTCCATCAGATCTTCCCAAAACAGGAATCGAACTGGGGTCTCCTGCATTGCAGGTGGATTCTTTACCAACTGAGCTATCAGGGAAGCACTATGGGGAGCCATTTGCAAAATAGTGGCATGATTTCATTTGCAATTTTATTTGATTAATAAAGCTTCTCTCTGGAGTACAGACTGGGATGGAACAAAAGTGGGGCAGGGACAAGTATGAGGAGGCTATTAGGCCAGTCCATCACGAGGTGATGATGGTTCAGTTCAGTTCAGTCACTCAGTCACATCTGACTCTTTGGGACTCCATGGACTGCATCACAGCAGGTTTCCCTGCCCATCACATCTCCCGGAGCTTGCTCAAAGCTCCATCTCATCCTCTGTCATCCCCTTCTCCTCCTGCCTTCAATCCTTCCCAGCATCAGGGTCTTTTCCTGGGAGTCAGTTATTTGCATCAGATGGCCAAAGTTCACATCAGCTTCAACATCAGTCCTTCCAAATTAATATTCAGGACTGATTTCCTTTAGGGTGAACTGGTTGGATCTCCTTGCAGTCCAAGGGACTCTCAAGAGTCTTCTCCAACATCACAGTTCAAAAGCATCAATTCTTCATCATTCAACTTTCTTTATGGTCCAACTCTTACATCCATACATAACTACTGGAAAAATCATAGCTTTGACTAGAAGGACCTTTGTTGGCAAAGTAATGTATCTGCCTTCTAACATGCCATCTAGATTGGTCATAGCTTTTCTTCCAAATAACAAGTGTCTTTTAATTTCATGGCTGCAATCACCATCTGCAGTGATTTTGGTGCCCAAAAAAGAAATTCTGTCACTCTTTCCATTGTTTCTCCATCTATTTGCCATGAAGTGATGGGACCAGATGCCATGATCTTAGTTTTCTGAATGTTGAGTTTTAAGTCAGCTTTTTTACTCTCCTCTTTAGCCTTCATCAAGAGGCTCTTTAGTTCCTCTTCACTTTGTGCCATAAGCGTGTTGCCATCTGCATATCTAAGTTTATTGATATTTCTCCTGGCAATCTTGATTCCAGCTTGTGTTTCATCCAGTCTTGGATTTCACATGATGTACTCTGCATATAAGTTAAATAAGCAGTGTGACAATACACAGCCTTGATATACTCCTTTCCCAATTTGGAACCATCCCATGTTCCATGTCCAGTTCTAACTGTTACTTCTTGGCCTGCATACTGATTTCTTAGGAGGCAGGTAAGATGGTCTGGTATTCCCATCTCTGGAAGAATTTTCCGTGGCTTAGACTAAAGTAAGGATAACAATGAAATCAGATGGATTCAAAGTGTACTTTATTCATTAGTAAGCTGACAGATTGACAGATATTTTCAACTGAGAGATTGGTTGTGGGTTGAAAAAATGAAAAAGGATAGCTGATATAACTTTGGTCACTAAATATGTAAACACACTATTTCAATGCAGTGCCAAAATTGCTGCTATGTTGATGTATAAATAGTTTAACAAATGTATAGGGAAAGATGTACCTAAGTTTTCCTGAAAGAATCAGGAATGTTATACAAGGGACTTGAAGGATGAACCCGGTTATGTGCTGTGTAGAGATGAAGAGAACTGAACTTGAATATTACCATTCACTAGTTGAACTTCGGCCCTCTGCTCCTCACATTTACTCATTTCCCTATATTTCTTATGTTAAGTAATAATATCGCCACAACTTAATCTCTGAGGTTATGTCCTGTATCCCACTGTCTACATACACAATAAATCTAGAATGAATGTTATTTAATATTGCAAAAACATTAGATGCATTACCTTCAAAATAAGGAAATGATAAGGACCACTATTACTACTTGTATTCAATATTCTCTTGAGGTTTTATTTAACAAAGTAAGACAAAAAATAAAATTAAGATATAGGATAGATATAAAGACATTCGTGTTTTATTTTCAGAGGATATTATTATATAGAAATAGCCAAAGAATCTTAACTCAAATTTTTAGAAAGAAGAGGAGTTATTAATGTGACTGACAAATATACAGAGAAAATGTAATGAGAAAGAAAGCTTCACAATAGAATAAGTGTTTAAGGTAGTTGGGGTGCAATCTAAAATAACTATTGTTATGGGTCACTTAAGAACAGCTATGTCAGAGGAGATATATTTAACAGTAAGGACTTCTTAAATAAAAATAATATAGTTCTAACCACAACATTTGATAAAAGCCCAACTTTGGAAGTCCAAGTTCTGAGCAATTACCCCAAATATAATTTAAAAAGGAATTCTGGGATTACGTTAATCAATGGCATCATATATGAACTCTATTCATAATATCGTTTTTAGAAAGCTGATGCAAGAAATGAGTTGAAATGAGAAATACAAAATCTACTAGAGTATTATAATAGTATAATAATACAGTTATTATAATAGTATTATAATACAGTTATTGTATAAGTATAAGGTGTTTAAAAAATAATAGAATATACACATCCTCTTGTAATAAAACAGGGAGACATCATGAACTTTACCAGCTCACAGAGATTCACTGATTAACTTGTGGTAAATGATGAATTCTTGGCTATGGAAAAGGCATCTAGAAAACTGATATTTGGAAATATTCTCATTATTAAGGAATAATTTTAGCCCAAAATAAATAAACTTATATAAGATCTTCAAATCAGAGCATGCTAAATACTCCAAACAGCTTCACAAATGACACTAGTGGTGAAGAATCCGCTTGTCAGTGAAGGAGACACAGGAGATTTAGGTTTAATCCCTGCATAAGGAAGATGCCCTGGAGTAGGAAATGGCAACCCATTTCTTGTATTCTTGTCTGGAAAATCCATAGACAGAGGAGCCTGGTGGGCTACAGCCCACGGGGTCACAAAGAGTCATACATGACCGAGAGATTGAGCACACGCACATGCACACACAAATATTCAAAAATAAGATTTTCACTGGAGTGAAGCAATTTGCTAAAATTAGTGGAACACCACTTATTAGTTTGCAAAGAAAACTGATTGACATCAAGGAAGATGGAAATGTATGAGTCAAATTTTAAGAAAAATAGTTTTCCTTAATTGAGAGGATTCGGGTTCTTTAATTAAATATCATGATTTATTAATCAGAGCCAAAAATGTCTCATTTATCTCATAATATTTCCACGAAGTATCTCTTCACTATGGCAGATATTATAACCATGTAGCAAAGTAAA
This sequence comes from Antilocapra americana, assembly GCA_007570785.1. Classification (NCBI taxonomy): domain Eukaryota; kingdom Metazoa; phylum Chordata; class Mammalia; order Artiodactyla; family Antilocapridae; genus Antilocapra; species Antilocapra americana. Next base: position 12,388,868 of record ML660770.1, on the reverse strand, counting down.
TTGTGTGCTCAGTTGTGTCTGACTCTGTGCAACCCCATGGACTGTAGCCTGCCAGGCTCCTCTGTCCATGGGAATTTTAGGCAAGAATACTGAAGTGGATTGCCATTTCCTCCTCCAGGGGATCTTTGTGACCCAGGGATTGAACCCTTCTCTCTTGAATCTCTTGCATTGGCAGGCTGAGTTTTTACCACTAGCGCCACTTGAGAAGCCATATTAATAAGGGTACACGGTGAGAAAAGTGGAAAAGACATTGCAAAAACTTATAGAGCAGAGGAGAATAGAAATACTTGCAACAGGAGAGCAAAGGGAGCACAGTCTGAAATTTTCTGCCTGTCACACCTACTTGATACTTAAAATACAGGATGGTGGAAGATGATGGGCAAGACTATTGGTCTTCACAAGAGGTTACTTGTTTCCTAAAATGCTTTACATTTATAATTCCTATCAATTAGAGTATGACTACTAGGATCGATTTCCCATTATAACCAATACAGTATTGCTGACAGAACAGACAGAGATTTTGTTGACCATCTAACATTTCTCTCCTCCTTGGCTTTAGGTCTATCTCAGATTAAAACTAGTTCAAGACAATTCAGTTCAGTTCAGTCGCTCAGTCGTGTCTGACTCTTGGCGACCCCATGAACTGCAGCATGCCAGGCATCCCTGTCCATCACCAACTCCCGGAGTCCACCCAAACCCATGTCCATTGAGTCAGTGATGCCATCCAGCCATCTCATCCTCTGTCTTCCCCTTCTCCTCCTGCCCTCAAACTTTCCCGGCATCAGGATCTGCAGCTCTTCGCATCAGGTGGCCAGAGTATCGGAGTTTCGGCTTCAACATCAGTCCTTCCAATGAACACTCAGGAGTGATCTCCTTTAGGGTTGACTGGTTGGATCTCTTTGCAGTCTGAGGGACTCTCGAGAGTCTTCTCCAACACCAGAGTTCAAAAGCATCAATTCTTCGGCACTCAGCTTTCTTTATAGTCCAACTCTCACATCCATACATGACCACTGGAAAAACTATAGCCTTGACTAGACGGAACTTTGTTGACAAAGTAATGTCTCTGCTTTTTAATATGCTATCTAGGTTGGTGTCCACAAAAATTGTATGCTTTCAAAATCACAGTAACCCCAAACCTTATCCCTCTTTTTCCAATCTTACCTTTTCTCCCCAGTCACATGATAGTATGGGGAAAGAGGAAAAATTCTACTTTGAGTAGAGATTTTAAATAGGCCATAACTGAATATCAATGCAATTCTAAACCACATATCAGAATTCCCAAACATGTGTTCTCCATCTTTTGCAACTCTATTTTTGTTCCTGGAGAAAATATATTTGAGTCCCAGAACTGTTTGTTTAGCAGAAATATTCTATTGCAATTAGCTGGGAATGAAAGAAACAAAGGGAAGTCAATTGTAGTTGTCTGGTCATCTGAAATCATCCAGCATTAAATGTTAATGGAAGAGTTTAGAAACTTTTCTTTCCTCAGACCTTCTTATAATTAATATGATTATTAATATTATACCTTACAGATAGAAATCAATAAATCACTGAAAAGAAGGGCATACTTTAAGATGCATGGGAAATTTAGTTGTCTTTAGCTCCAAAACATGTAAACCTATAACCTCAGACAATCTGTATATACTTCTATATGCCTGCAGAGAGAACTAGTGTAGTGTGTTCACAGCAACAGCCAGGAAAATATTCTTTTCAAATGGAAGAATCAGCTCTTTGAAGCAGCATTTGCAGCCTCCGCAGAAGATTGCTGTAGGGTGTGTAAGAAGGTATTATCTTTTACAGAGCTGTGCATCCCCCTATGCACTGTCTCCTCTTAGCCAGTTGCCTGAGTGTGGAACATCTGTGTTTATTTTGCATGACAAAGTTGTTCCTTGGCTTTGCCAAAATGAGCTTTGATGTGGGACTCTGGGTTTGTGGATTTTCCGTAGGGTAGTGATAAAGCTCAAGTGGCAGGACATTGTTTTTGTATATAATGCATATTACATGAAGTCATCCATATTTAATGACAAATGTGCTATATTTTTAATCTTTATAGCTTTAATGTGTGTAAGAGGTTTTAATAATTGGTGCTGGGATGGTGGTAACTTCCCAGAAATGCTCAGCACAACTGCTGTGGTTCTCAGCCCACAGTTTGCACAGGTTGTAAATTATAAACTTGATTAGTGATAGACTTGGCAGTATCTCTTGTACTTTTGAAAATGCCAATCTGCAATATCATGGGTACAAAATATTTCCATTTACACTTTTAAGATTCACTTTAATAGCCTATATGAAAAACCCCAGAAGAAAAATGATGAGTTATTTGGGGAAATGAAATTATTCTCCTAAAGAACTTCTTAAATTTCTAATCTTATTGGCAGGGATACTTAGAATTCTATGTGCAAAATCTAGACAGGTTCACTTTAGTGATTATCTATTTAAGATTCTAAAATGTCTGCTTATGTTAGCAGAGTTTTAAATATTATAGATATAAGTTCTATAATGTTCCTTAAAAAGACTACTTTGTGAGGAAATCACTAATGGATTGCTATTAGAAATTCAGGGACCTAACAATCTTAATAACTTTTATTTTCGACTGTATCAATTTTTTCTTGCTTGAACTTTTCTTGTACTCCTTTTGCCTGAATTATCTGATCCAATGAGCATATACTCAGTGTTTACTTCAGGCAATAAAGAATATCCTTGATGACCCTAGACCCCAGCCTTCCACCAACAATAGAATGACTATCACCCATTCCCATTCTTATACCCATCACAGCAGAAGACTGGACATTTACTCTCTGCTGAGGCAAAGGGACCCTGGACTTAATAACACTCAGCTAAGCTGAGGATGGAGGTTTCAACAGTGAAAATATAGACTTATATGAAAGTCTTTGTATAAGTAAGACTCCTGTTCTCCTACTCAAAGAACCCCAAATTATCAAAACAATCTTGAGAAACAAAAGCATACCTGGAAGCCTCCTATATCTTGCTTTCAAAACATATTATGAAGCTACAGTAATTGAAATCGTATGGCCCTGACATAAAGCCTGACATATACACCAATGAAGCAGAATAAAGAGCCCTGAAATGAACCCTCATGTATTTGGCCAAAAGATCTTTGACAAGGGTGCCAAGGCTACACAATGCATAAAGGATAATTTGTTTAAAAGATGATGCTGGGAAAACTGGATAACCACATGCAAATGAATGAATTTGGACCCTACCTCATGTTGTATGCAAAAATAAACTTAAAATGGTTTTTATCTCTAAATGTAATAATACCTGAAACTATAAAATCCCAGAAGAAACATAGAGCAAAATCTCACGATATTGGATTTAGCAACAATTTCTTAAATAGTATACCAAAAGCACAATCAGTAACAAATTGGTTTTGGTTATACCTCAAACTCACTGAGTATGTTCATAAAGCAGAAAAAAAATGAGGGAATGGAAGTGAATTACAAGGACAGAATTATTCAGAGTAAATCATTAGTCCCTATATAGCCAACATACCTTGCATGAGAAGATAGAAATATAGTTCACAGAAAAAATTAAAAATATTTAACCTCACCAAAAAATTCTAATGGAGAATAAATGAGAAATCTCTCAAAATTCCACATAAAGCTGGCAAATATAAAAAATCATAATACTTAATTCTGGCAAGAGTACACTGAAATATAGCTATCACACAATCAGTTAAGTTCAGTTCAGTTGCTCAGTCATGTCCAACTCTTTGCAACCCCATGAACCGCAGCATGCCTGGCCTCCCTGTCCATCACCAGCTTCCAGAGTCCACCCAAACTCATGTCCATTGAGTCGGGGATGCCTTTCAACCATCTCATCCTCTCTCGTCCCCTTCTCCTCCTGCCCTCAATCTTTCCCAGCATCAGGGTCTTCTCAAATTAGTCAGCTCTTCGCATCAGGTGGCCAAAGTACTGGAGTTTCAGCCTCAACATCAGTCCTTCCAATGAACACCCAGGACTGATTTCCTTTAGGATGGACTGGTTAGATCTCCTTGCAGCCCAAGGGACTCTCAAGAGTCTTCTCCAACACCACAGTTCAAAAGCATCAATTCTTTGGCTCTCAGCCTTCTCTATAGTCCAACTCTCGCATCCATACATGGCTACCTGACAAACCATAGCCTTGACTAGACATACATTTGTTGACAAAGTAATATCTCTGCTTTTTAATAAGCTGTATAGGTTGGTCATAACTTTCCTTCCAAGGAGTAAGCGTCTTTTAATTTCATGGCTGCAATCACCATCTACACCATCTATTTTGGTACCCCTGCAAAATAAAGTTAGCCACTGTTTCCACTGTTTCCCCATCTATTTGCCATGAAGTTATGGGACCAGATGTCATAATCTTAGTGTTCTGAATGTTGAGCTTTAAGCCAGCTTTTTCACTCTCCTGTTTCACTTTCATCAAGAGGCTCTTTAGTTCTTCTCTTTCTGCCATAAGGGTGGTGTCATCTGCATATCTGAGGTTATTGATATTTTTCCTGTCACTCTTGATTCCAGCTTGTGCTTCTTCCAGCCCAGCATTTCTCATGATGTACTCTGCATATAAGTTAAATTAGCAGGATGACAATATACAGCCTTGACGTACTCTTTTCCTATTTGGAACAAATCTGTTGTTCCTTGTCCAGTTCTAACTTGCTTCCTGACCTACATCCTGGTTTCTCAAGAGGTAGGTCAAGTGGTCTGGTGTTCCCATCTCTTTAAGAATTTTCCACAGTTTCTTGTCAGCCACACAGTCAAAGGCTTTGGCATAGTCAATAAAGCAGAAATAGATGTCTTTCTGGAACTCTCTTGCTTTTTGATGATCCAGCGGATGTTGGCAATTTGATCTCTGGTTCTGCTGCCTTTTCTAAATCCAGCTTGAATATCTGGAACTTCATGATTCATGTATTGCTGAAGCCTGGCTTGAAGAATTTTGAGCATTACTTTACTAGTGTGTGAGATGAGTGCAATTGTGTGGTAGTTTAAGCATTCTTTGGCATTGCCTTTCTTTGGGATTGGAATGAAAACTGACCCTTTCCAGTGCTGTGGCCATTGCTGAGCTTTCCAAATTTGCTGGCATATTGAGTGCAGCACTTTCAGAGCATCATCTTTCAGGATTTGAAATAGCTCAACTGGAATTCCATCACCTCCACTTGCTTTGTTCATAGTGATGCTTCCTAAGGCCCACTTGACTTCACATTCCAGGATGTCTGGCTCTAGCTGAGTGTGAGTGATCACACCATCATGATTATCTGGGTCATGAAGATCTATTTTGTACAGTTCTTCTGAGCATTCTTGCTACCTCTTCTTAGTATCTTCTGCTTCTGTTAGGCCCATACCATGTCTGTCCTTTACTGAGCCCATCTTTGCATGAAATATTCCCTTGGCATCTCGAATTTTCTTGAAGAGACTCTAATCTTTCCCTTTCTATTATTTTCCTCTATTTCTTTGGATTCATCACTGAGGAAGGCTTTCTTATCTCTCCTTGCTATTCTTTGGAACTCTGCATTCAAATGGGTATATCTTTCCTTTTCTCCTTTGCTTTTCGCTTCTCTTCTTTTCACAGCTATTTGTAAGGCCTCCTCAGACAGCCATTTTGCTTTTTTGCATTTCTTTTTCTTGGGGATGGTCTAGATCCCTGTCTGCTGTACAGTGTCACAAATTTCTGTCCATAGTTCATCAGGCACTCTGTCTATCAGATCTAGTCACTTAAATCTGTTTTTCAGAATGAAGCGGGGCAAAGGCGAATAGAGTTTAGCCAAGAGAAGGCACTGGTCATAGCAAACACCCTCTTCCAACAACACAAGAGAAGACTCTATACATGGACATCACCAGATGGCTTTGGATAATTATTGGTACATTCTTTTTAGAAAATAACTTTAGAAATATATGTTTGGGAGTGCTTTTGTGTAGCACAGCTAGAGTAGTTACTCGACCAAATTTTCAGTCCGGGAAAATTTATCTTTGTAGTTGAGTCTCTACCTCTATCTTGAGGAAATTTCTTCTTTCGAGCAGTAACAAAGTTGTTCACTTTCCTCATGATCTCACTAATCTTGTGTTCCCTTCTAGATCTGAATTTCAGGAATCCATTTGGACTTAAGGAGTTTCTTAATAATTAATTCTTTAGAGTAAACATATATTCAATAATATTAGTTTAAATGTGATTTCATATGAATTTTTTTTAATGCTGAGTAATATTCCATTGTGTATATGTACCAAAGCTTTCTTATCCATTCGTCAGTTGATGGGCATCTCGGTTGCTTCCATGTCCTGGCTATTGTAAACAATGCAGCAATGAACATTGGGGTACACGTGGCTCTTTCAATTCTGGTTTCCTCGGTGTATATGCCCAGCAGTGGGATTGCTGGGTCATATGGCAGGTCTATTTGCAGCTTTTTAAGGAACCTCCACACTGTTTTCCATAGTGGCTGTACTAGTTTGCATTCCCACCAACAGTGTAAGAGCATTAAAAAAAAATTCATTTGAAGCAATTCTACTCAGATGGACCGAACTGGAGCCCATTATCCAGAGTGAAGTAAGCCAGAAGCAAAAACAACAATACAGTATATTAACGCATATATATGGAATTTAGAAAGACGGTAACGAGAACCCAACATACGAGACAGCAAAAGGAACGCAGATGTATAGAACAGACTCTTGGACTTTGTGGATGAGGGTAAGGGTGGGATGATATGGGAGAAGAGCATTGAAGCATGTTAATTATCATATGTCTAATCAATCGCCAGCCCAGGATTGATGCTCGGGGCTGGTGCAGCGAGATTTCCCGGGGGGGAGGGAGGAGGGAGGGGGGTTCCGGAGGGGAAGCATATGTAAACCCATGGTGATATCATGACAATGTATGGCAAAAACAATTAAAAAAAATAATAATAAAATTTAAAAAAATAAAAAATAAAAAATAAAAAATAAATGTGATTTCATTTTTATGCATTAAAATTATATAGAAAGTGTTAGCATTTGGGAATGATAGAAGTTAAATTAGTATTTTGGGGACAAAGAGTCACATATTCATCCTATTCCTAGTGTTGGACCTAAATATAGAGACAGACTTTTCCAACGCAGCATTCTTCCTATGTGGATGTAAGTATACTTGTGCGTTCCAGCTGGTTAAGAGTCAAGTGTAAAATAAAATGAGTCTCTGCAATCCTTAAGTTAATGTAAACCATTCACTTAAATCTCAAAACCATAGGCTTAGTGAGAAGCATGTCCCTAAGGCAACATTCCCCAAACTGTGTTTCCTAGGACAACAGCAGCAAAATGATATTAAATGTTTCATGGAGGAAATAATGGAATTAAATTCAGGGGGAAAACGAGCTGATTAATAAGCAGATAAAATGAAAGATGTTTATTATATTTCATAAAATGAGGGTGAAACAGGAGAGTGAAAAAGCTGTCTTGAAACTCAACATTAAAAAAGCTAAGATCATGGCATCTGGTCCCATCACTTCAGGACAAATAACAGGGGAAAAAGTGGAAACAGTGTTGGACTTTATTTTCCTGGGTTCCAAAATCACTATGGATAGTGACTGCAGCCATGAAATTCAAATACTCTTGCTCCTTACAAGGAAACCTATGACAAACCTAGACAGCTTATTAAAAAAAACAGAGACATCACTTTGCCAACAAAGATGTATTTAATCAAAGCTATGGTTTTGCTTAGTCATGTAATGAATGTGAGAGTTGGACCATAAAGAAGGCTGAGCACCAAGGAACTGATGCTTTTGAATTGTGGTGCAGGAGAAGACTCTTGAGAGTCCTTTGGACTTCAAGGAGATCAAACCAGTCAATCCTAAAGGAAATCAACCCTGAATATTCGTTGGAAGGAGTGATGCTGAAACTGAAGCTCCAAACTTTGGTCGCCTAAGGCAAAGAGCTGACTCTTTGGAAAAGACCCTGATGCTGGGAAAGATTGAAGGTGGGAGGAGAAAGGGACAGCAAAGGATGAAATGGTTAGATAGCTTCACTGACTCAATGGATATGAATTTGAGCAAACTCCAGGAGACAGTGGTGGGCAGTGAAGCCTGGTGTCCTGCAGTCCATGGGGTTGCAAAGAGTCAGACATGACTTAGCAACTGAACAATAAGAAAAAAAAAGACACAGTGGAACATTTTATGTACTAATATGCATTGTGGAGCTTTCAGAAATTAAAAAAATGAAATTTTTATGAAGAAATTTATATCATAGAATTTTTTCAAAAAAGTATTTTCTATTGAAGGCAGGTTGGTGATACTTCTTCGTAAACCTCTTTTCAAGTGGATTCACCCAGGCCGTGATACCATCTTATTTTTTCAAGACAGTGATTTAAGAGCAACTGCTTTCCTTCTCTTCTTATTTCACAAAGAGATAAATTAGTAAAATAATTTCATAGACGACCACTGACAGGTAGGAAACTTCTGATGTAGAATTAAAATAAAGTTTCCTACCTTTTAAAATGTCCTTCCATTTGACAGTTTAGATTCTGTCTTTGGTTTTTGTTTTTCTTGAAATCTCTCAGGAATTCCCTTCTCACAAGAAATTTTGTAGCCAGTGGTAATGATTTGTGAATGGGAAGAGATTTATAAGGAAATGAGTTGAGACAATGCTTTAAAAATTCATTCCCAGGATACTTTTCAAGACACAAGAACTTCCTGATAATCGTCTGAGATTCAGGATAGTGCTTCTGACAAGCAATAGAACATTAGAGGCATAATTAAGCTTTTAAACTTTGAGTAGGTTGCATTGTCCAATTATTTCCCCTGACATTTCAAACTCACACACCATTGAACAAACACAAATTCAAGTGCTCAAAACAAATATGTGGAGTGAATGAAGCAGAGGAGACAGGGAAAATTCCTTACTCAGAGGTAAATCGAAGAGCTGCTTGTGAAGTCATGAGAATGCAACAGAATAGAAATTTGAAATGGCAAGTAGGCATGCCTAGAAACACAAATGAAATGAGACTGGAGTGGCTATGAGGATTCTACTATGAAGCAGGATCTCCATGAAAAATTAAAGAATGAAATGAAAAAAAAATTAATGAACATTATAGAAAGTGTAAGAAAAGTTAGGCAACTTTTGTTTCCCCATTTGGAATCTCTGTTTACTACACAGGAAGCTACTGTGAAGTTGGTTAATAGTGCCCTACCCACTGTTAAATATCTGGTTCTGACGTGTTGCTCAGAATAAACTAAGTTCTCAATGCACCTTTGCGGGGTGGGGGGCAGAAATTAACCAACAATGGGGTGTAGTATGAAAGAAGTGGAAGGAATCATTTAATCTCTTTAAACATAGACCTAAAGCTATCATTGAAGCATCCGTGTCCATGTAAGGAATAATAATAATATGTCTTCTACAACTGATTTGAGGAAAAAAAAATGAACAGAACAAATTCACAAAACTTGAGAAACAGGAGAGAGAGGGAGGGGATGAAAGGGTTTCTAAGAGTGTTAGCTTATTCCTATTTGACAGTGGATATTCACTAGACACAACCTCATTTCTGAGAATGATAGATTAAGAAATATAAGTTTTAACAGTATTATTTGTTATGAAAAATAGAGACATTACTTTGCCAACAAAGATCCATATAGTCAAAGCTATGGTTTTTCCAGTAGTCATGTATGGATGTGAGAGTTGGACCATAAAGAAAGCTGAGTGCTGAAGAATTGATGCTTTTGAATTACGGTGTTGGTGAAGACTCTTGAGAGTCCCCTAGACTGCAAGGAGATCAAACCAGTCAATCCTAAAGGAATTCAATCCTGAATATTCATTGGGAGGACTGATGCTGAAACTGAAGCTCCAATACTTTGACAACCTGATGCAAAGCACCAACTCATTGAAAAATACCTGATGCTGGGAAAGATTGAAAGCAGTTGGAGAAGAGGACAACAGCTGACCAGATGGTTGGATGGCATCACTGACTCAATGGATATGAGTTTGAGTAAGCTCTGGGAGCTAGTGAAGGCCAGGGAAGCCTGGCATGCTACAGTCTATGGGGTTACAACAAGTCAGACACAACTGAGTGACTGAACAATGTTTTTTATAAAAGGTGCCACTCTTAGAATTAAAAATAGAATTATACCTTTTCCTGTTTATTCAAAGCAACTAAGCATACAGAATAAATTAGAGAAACAAACTCTTCATAGGAGGATACATAATGAAAAGATCTAGAAATTGTATGCAACAGATTGAATATTATTTAAATTGCTTAAGGCATAAGTACACTGCAGCACTGTTTACGATAGCCAGGACATGGGAGCAGCGTAGATGGCCATCGACAGATGAGTGGCCAAAGAAGCTGTCGTATTAATACCGACATACAGCGGAGTTTTACTCAGCTATCAAAAGGGACAAATTTGAGTCAGTTCTAGTGAGGTGGATGAAACTAGAGCCTGTTATACAGAGTGAAGTAAGTCAGAAAAAGAAAACCAAATATCACATATTAATGCATACATATGGAATCTAGAAAGATGGTACTGATGAACCTACTTGTAGGTCAGCAATAGAGACGCAGACATAGAGAGAAGATTTGTGGACACAGTGGGGGCAGGGGGGGAATCAGGAGAATAGCACTGAAACATATATATATATTACCATAAGTAAAATAGCCAGGTGGAACTTGCTGAATGACACGGGGACTCTCCCCAGTGTCCTGTGACAACCTAGAGGGCTGGGATGGGGTGGGAGGAGGGATGGAGGTTCATTAGGGCGGGGACATATGTAACCGTATGGCTGATTCATGTTGATGTATGACGGAAACCAACACAACATTGTAAAGCAATTATCCTCCAATTAAAAGTAAATAATTTTTAAATTTATTTATTTATTTATTTATTTTTTTATTAAACATTTTTTTATTAGTTTTGCCAAACAATGACATGATATCACCATGGGTTCACATATGCTCCCCCTCCATAACCCCCCTCCCTGCTCCCTCCCCCCAGGAAATCTCGTTGCACCAGTCCCAAGCATCAATCCTGGGCCGGCTATTGCTTAGACATATGATAATTAACATGTTTCAATGCCATTCTCCCATATCATCCCACCCTTTCCCTCATCCACAGAGGCCCTGAGTCTATTCTATACATCTATTTTTAAGAATAGTATGGATGCCTATACACCAGCACATGTAAATAGGTAGCCAATGGGAATTTGCTGAATAACTCAGGAAGCTCAAACTGGGGCTCTGTAATAACCTAAATGGGTGGGAATGAGCTGGAGGTGGGAGGGAGATTCAAGAGGGAGGGGACATAGGTACACCTATGATTAATTCATGTTGATGTATGACAGAAATCAAACCAATACTATAAACCAATCATTAATCAATGGAAAATAAATACATATTTTAAAAATAAAATAAATATATTTTTTAAAAAGATATAAGTAAAAGGAAAGTCTTCTTTGCCTGTTTAACTTGTCTGATACGAGTTTTCTCTGACAGTTCTCCCCTTGTTTTCATATTCTGGGGTCCAATTCTGTATTGAAATATTTATATTTAGTTTTGTCAATAATAAACTGACAACTTTTACTGTCCATCAAATTATTTTATACTTAGCATATGAGATTCTAATAAAATTAAGTTGTATTTATATGATTTCCAAAGAGGAGATATCCAAAAGATAAGGTCCACCCAGGTGCTAAAATGTGGTAGTAAACTGTTCTGAATGAGAGAATCATAGGAGAAGGAAATATGGGGGTCCTTATGTCTAGGGAAGCTATTTTTTGATGGCTTTGGGGGATAGAAAATATGTTACCAATCTGAGAGCATGGGTGTCAGGCCGACTTGTTGACTTCAGGATTGAACTGAAGGTTTAGTTTTAGGTAGTCTAGGGACAATTTTGCCATGGGATTGTAGAACAGAAACAAATGCAGGGTTTCCATTCAGAAGAGTTCTAGAGGCTTCCATATAAAATGGAACACAACTTAGTGATAGATAGCATAGGGTTTTAAGTCAAACTCAATGGAATTTGAATGCCAGCTTTGTGACTTAGAATGATGCTGAGGCAATTTTTTGTGTGTGTCTTAGTTTCCTTATCATTAACGTGGGATAAGAATAACTAGGGCTCCCCTGGTGGCTCAGTGGTAAAGAATCCACCTGCCAATGCAAGAGGAGGGTTCAGTCCCTGGGTTGGGAAGCTCCCCTGGAGAAGGAAATGGCAACCCATTCCAGTATTCTTGCCTGGGAAATCCTATGGACAGAGGAGCCTGGCGGGCTACAGTGCCTGGGGTCACAAAAGAGTCAAACAAGACTTAGCAACTAAACAACAAATAATAGCCACTTCAGAAAGTTGTGTTGAGGACTAAGTGGGAAAATGCAAGTGTCTAGTTTATAGTAAGTCTTCAACAAACGTTAAATTTAAATTTTTACTCAACAACTTTGATGTTCTATGGATCAGTGGGATATAGAATTTATTTTCTATTCACAAAGATCTTCCAGGAATCCTGGGAGATATATTAAATATAAATACTTGAAATCCATTCATCAATTCAACAAATTTTTATCCAGCACCTAATACTTGCCAGGCACTCTCCTAAGCTTTGGGGATATTGCAGTGATAATTTACAGACAGAATCCCTGCCTGCTTGAACCTTGTAGATATTAGGTAGGGGTCAGAGGGAGATAGACAGTATAAAAGTGTACAAGTAAATGTTTCCTTTCTGGTAATTATAAATGCTATAATTAAACAATTTTAGAAAAATGAGAGAGACTGGTATTAGGGATAAGAAAGGGAAAGACTACTTAAATGAGGTCAAGATGTGAGTCTCTAAAGGACATTTGATGAGAGATCTGAACAAAGTGAGGGATCAAACTATATAAAGGTCTATGTGGGAAGAGAATTCCATCTAGCAACAATATTTAATTTAAGGTTTCCAAAGTAAGAACAAGCTGGGGATACCAACAGAACAGCAAGAAATCTGTGGACAGCAAATGCATGTTTTCCAATTATTAAGACTTCATGCAATTTAGAGTTTCACACAGTTTAAAGTTTCTATTTAGAATTATTGAGAAAGAAACTAAATTTTATGAAATAATATTTGTGAAATCATAATCTAAAACTTGCCCACACACATCATTGATTAGTTCAACATAAGCTTTTATGAGTTCACTGCTATACTAGATCTTGAAATATGTTTAAAAAATATCTGGGATTTCTTTGTCTTCATAAAGCCTATAGCCTAGTTTTCCGTTTTCTGCATCATTAACCTATCCAGTTTATTTGCATGCAATTCAGATCTAACAAAATCTATTAGCATAGTGTGGGATGGAGCTTTATGGTATCTAATAGAAAAGTAAGCAAACTGCAGATTAGAGTGTAATGCCCTCTGAGGTCATATCATTATACTGAGAGTTCTGTGGAAGTCTAAGAAATAATCAAGATTTTCAGGTCTCAAGTTTTTAAGACAAGTCTCTGAGTCAACTTTGAATAGTTTACAGTAAAAAATTTTATCAGATAAATACAATTTAGTAGGCAATATAAAAATCACGGCTGAACAAGAACTTAACGATAGCCTTCTCTGGTTGCTATACGTTTATGTTTAGTTTTATAGCGTATTTTAAATATTTTTATGTGTTTTGTGTATAGTTGAGAACTGAATGAACAAGGTTTAGAGAAAAAGAGAAATCAAGATTATTGAAAAGGCATAATCAAAAAGAAAAATTTAGTATTATGGTTAGACTAATTGAATAATAATTATATGATACTCGTTTTACATGATACTTTAATACCTTTGTGCTTTAAGATAAAGTCAATGCAACCAAAAATACAGGAGGGTAGTAAAAACATACTTAAAGCCAGGAATCCTGACAGCTATAAAGTCTTAAAGAAACAATTTTATAGAGACTGACAGATCTATAGGGGTAGATACAAGAATCTTTAATAGAGGTGATCATTCATTCAACAAACATTTATTGAGTAAGCCAGACAGTAGATGAAAACCTAATATATGTACCACCCTCTGTATAACACATCTACATATATCATTTCCTCTAATATTTGTTACAGTCCTGTGAAGTGTGTATTCTTAAGGGGAATACAGAATTCAAAGGGGTTACTGTAAATGAGCATTTCATAATAGAAATGCTGGGCTAGAAACCTAGGATTTTTTGACAGTCTATTTCTTGATCTTTCCATTATACCATGGTAACCTTCCTATTCATCTGTACAAGGTTGAAACAAGGGCATTCTTCTTCCTATAACTTTAATTTTCTCTAAGAGTCTTTTTTATCACAAAGGAAATGAAAAGACTGAGTATCTTATAAGATGCCACTAGCACCCAGTGGGAAGTGGTATGCATGAGACTGAAGAGAAAGGAGGAGAGGGAAAACTGATTTGAATGAAGAAGTGGCAGGGCAATAGTAATAGTAAGAGAATGAAAGAGAAGAGAGGAAATGTGATAACAAGGCAGCAAGAGATGCAGGCACACTCCAGAGAAACTTCTTTTGTTGTGCTTTTTTTTTTTTTTTTCACCTAACTTTGGTTCTTACTATATTAGTTTCTAAAGAAAAGCAGGATGATTACAGACATTTCTTAATTTATACTCAATATCCATTTCCCCTAAATTTTTTAATGTCTTCTTCAATCCATTTTCATAGCTTCAGTTATCTGCCCACAATGCAAGAGACCTGGGTTCAATCCTTGGGTCAGGAGGATCCCCTGAAGAAGGGAATGTCAACCCACTCCAGTATTCTTTCCTGCAGAATTTCATGGATAGAGGAGCCTGGCTACAATCCATAGAGCTGCAAAGAGTCAGACATGACTGAGCAACTAAAGCTAAGCTTCAGTTAGCCCATCTTAAGTTGCTAACTCCCTAAGTGTTACATCCAGACTCAACTGTTCTCAAAAGAATACCATATTTCCAAATGCCGACAGAAAAAAATCAACTTGGAGGATGCTGCAAGTGCCTTAAATTCAACCTGTCCAGAACTACAATGATTTATTTTTTTAATTTTTATTTTATATTAAAGTATAGAACCAAATGTATAAACTCTGGAAAAAACATCTTACTGTTTTTCTCCCTGCCTCTCCCTATATCCTCCATCTCTCCAAGACTAAGAGAGCCATCTTTCTACCCAAGAATTGCAAATTCAACCCGTGTAACCCGTCATCTCCCTCATCTCTATCCAATCACTGGTACCTGTCCTTGTTTTTGCTCAGCTGCTAAGTCTTGTACGACCCTTTGAAACCTCATGAACTGTAGCCCACCAGGTTCCTCTGTCCATAGGATTATTCCAGGCAAGAATACTGGAGAGGGTAGCCATTTCCTTCTCCAGGGGATCTTCTCGGACCAGAGATCAAACCTAGGTCTCCTACATTGCAGGAGGATTTTTCCTGAGCCATCAGGGAAGTATCTGCCCTTGTACTCTACTAATAAATCATGACTCTATCCTCACGGTCTTGGTAACTTCATCATTCTTTCCTGAAGTGCCAGAGAAGCATCCCACTTTTTCCTTTTGTGTCTTCCCTTTCCATTCCAGTCTGTACACAGTCAGTAGAAGTAACTGTCTAAAATATAAATTTAATCATGTAGTTTTCTAGAAAAATATTTGTATAGTATCCCGCACTACCTGAGAGATCAAGTCCAAAATCATTCCATAGCTTTCAGTGCTCTCAGTGAATTCCATTCAACCTTTCTTACCATCCTCAGCCCCTGACACTCTTAACCAAACCAAATGTACACTTTCTTGCTCAATTTTTTTTCTTTCCAAAGCACTTATCATGGCCTGAATTGTCTTATGTACATGTTTGTTTGTTTCCATCAGAAGGTAAGCTTTCTAAAGTCAAGAACTCTGTTTACTTTGTTCACTGCAGAGTCTGTCATGCCTAGAACAGTGTCTGACACATAACTGGTGCCCAGTGGATATATATTGATTGACTGACTGACCCAGAAGTTTTGAGACAACTGCCTTTGAAGCCCAAATTCATGTTCTCTATTATATATTATTATATATACTAGATTGACAATCACTTTCTTACTTTTCATCTTAACTTTCACTCTAAGTAGTAAAATTTTAAAACTAATATAATTAGGAAATGTACAGGTTTGGGTGGGGCTTCCCCAGTAGTTCAGCAGTAAAGAATCTGCCTGCAATGCAGGAGACGCAAGGGACTTGGGTTTGATCCCTGGGTCAGGAAGATCCCCTGGAGGAAGGCAGGGCAACCCACTCCAGTACTTTTGCCTGGAGAATCCCATGAACAGAGGGGCTTGGTGGGCTATAGTCCATGGGGTCGCAGAGTCAGACAAGACTAAAGCGACTGAGCACAGCACATAACACAGGTTTGGGTATTACGGAGACTGAGGTTTGAATTCTAGTTCTACATTGACTCATTTACCTCATTTAGAAAATGAGGGAATTGTTCCTTCTTTATGTAGTTATTTTAGATTGTGTGTATGATTTAGATATATGATTTATACTGTAAATACACCATCCCTTCCTTCTTTCCTCCCTCCCATCCTTTCTTCTTTCTTCCTCCTCTTCTGGATTTGGTAGGGAACCGGTTTTGCAAGGTAAAACCTCAACTGTGACACAGAGGAAGAAAGGGGGACATTTTCACATATTAAACTACCCCTCTTACAGCCGAAAAATCAAATGTCTGGTTTGGACAGCCACGTGATTGTCCAGCTTATGCTTAAATAGCTCTAGCAGGAAAAATTCTACCTCCTGTTTCTGTCTAGCCACCAGAAAACATAAATTCCATATCACAGCCACATAAAATTGTAGCATCAGCTAATATTAAAGATAGTTTGCATAGTATAATAAATTAATTAAATCATCTTGGTGAGTCTATTTGAATTGAAACTTCAAAGTCAAGTTTCCTGCAATTTCTTTATCAAGGCCTCTAAAGTTGTATTTTTATTGATATTTTAAAAATAAATTCCTATAACATCAAGCCTATAAAAGGTTCATCACAGACCAAATACCTCTCTAACCTTTTAAGCTCTCACAGTAAAAACTGTCTTTTTTATTTATCTAAGTTTGGGAAAGATACAAATGTAATCATAACCCCCAAGGCAAAATTTTATGGCAGTTTTCAGAACTCTTCACTATAAAAACTACTCAGATCTACAAACATAAAAGTTTCCAATAAAATTTGTTTTAGATACTTGCAATAAAACATTCTTTGCTTGCCTCTTAGCTCCAAATTTTGGAACCACAGCTGTCCAAATGCTGAAGATATATGCCACCTTCCCCAGCCACACATTCCTCAAACTTTTAATCTCCTTCCATTGAAAAACACTATTATTTATTAAATATCATTAATATTTCATGTTTAGGAGATGTGTGTTAATAAGAATGAAAGAAAAAATGGGTCATATTAAAGTAATCACAAAGAACATTACATACAAAGAGCAATACATACGTACATTACTAAAGCACCTTAAGTAACTATATTTTACTTTAAAAATAATGTCCTCGGGTTTTCACCTAAAAAATCATTCTGCTGTTTAACTTGGAACATGTTTCATAATGAAAATTTACATAATAAGGGAGAAACATGGACCTATGAGCACAGAAGTGATTCATATTGGAAAGTCTTCTGAGAGTGTGTGTATGTTCTATCAGGGGCATTTGGAAAGCTGATTTCCATTCCACTTCTGGTCCTCCTGGTACCACAAGGAGATGCTGCCAATGGCTTCAGTGCTCAGGAAGCACATAGAAGCATCCTGGCTCTGGGTTTTACCAGTGCTCCTTTCAGGCCTCCGACCTTGAAATCAATCCATTCCATCCATTGCTCTGATCTCTGTTTCTGAGGCATTACACAAAATACAAACCAGGCTCCTTCGTTTGATATCAGCATATTGTTTACCAGGCAGAAGGCAGTCAGTGGTCTGGGCTCTGTTCTCAGCTAGTCCCTTACATGCTTGCTCCTCTGCCTTAGGGAAGGAGTGCGAGTGGAAACATGTGCAAAGGCTTAGGCATCAGACCGATTTATGTCTGAACCTCAGCAATGCCACTTTCTATCTCTATCAGTCTGGCAAGTTAAGAAACTTCCTCATCTGTAAAACTGAAGCAAATTTCCTCCTGTTTGTTCCTTCCCTGTTCCTGTTTGCTGACCTCCCTACAAACTCCTTCAGTTTTGTGGTTTTTTTTTTAATTTTCTTTACTTTATTGTGTTGGTTTTGCGATACATTGACATGAAACCGCCATGGGTTTACATATGCTCCCCCTCCAGAACCCCCATCCCTCCTCCCTCTCGATTCTCTCCCCCTGGGTCATCTTGGTGCACCAGCCCCGAGCATCAGCCCTGGGCTGGCAATTGATTACACATATGATAATTAACATGTTTCAATGCCATTCTCCCATATCATCCCACCCTTGCCCTCTTCCACAGAGTCCACGAGTCTGTTCTACACATCTGCTTTTCTTTTGCTGTCTCGCATGCAGGGTTCTCATTACCATCTTTCTAAATTCCATATATATGCGTTAGTATACTGTATTGTTGTTTTTCCTTCTGGCTTACTTCACTCTGGATAATAGGCTCCAGTTCCGTCCACCCGAGTAGAACTGATTCAAATGAATTTTTTTTTTAATGCTGAGTAATATTCCATTGTGTGTATGTACCACAGCTTTCTTATTCATTCGTCAGTTGATGAGCATCTAGGTTGCTTTCATGTCCTGGCTATTGTAAACAATGCAGCGATGAACATTGGGGTACACGTGTCTCTTTCAGTTCTGGTTTCCTTGGTGTGTATGCCCAGCAGTGGGATTGCTGGGTCATATGGCAGGTCTATTTGCAGTTTTTTAAGGAACCTCCACACTGTTTTCCATAGTGGCTGTACTAGTTTGCATTCCCACCAACAGTGTAAGAGGGTTCCCTTTTCTCCACATCCTCTCCAGCATTTATTGCTTGTAGATTTTTGGATGGCAGCCATTCTGACTGGTATAAAGTGGTACCTCATTGTGGTTTTGATTTGCATTTCTCTGATAATGATGATGTTGAGCATCTTTTCATGTGTTTGTTAGCCATTTGTATGTCTTCTTTGGAGAAATGTCTGTTGAGTTCTTTGGCCCACTTTTTGATTGGGTCGTTTATTTTTCTAGAATGGAGCTGCAGGAGTTGCTTGTATATTTTTGAGATTAATTGTTTGTCCATTGCTTCATTGGCTATTTTTTTCTCCCATTCTGAAGGCTGTCTTTTCACCTTGCTTATAGTTTCCTTTGTTGTGCAGAAGCTTTTAATTTTAATTAGGTCCCATTTGTTTATTCGTGCTTTTATTTCCAATATTCTGGGAGGTGGTCATAGAGGATCCTGCTTTGGTTAATGTCGGAGAGTGTTTTGCCTATGTTATCCTCTAGGAGCTTTATAGTTTCTGGTCTTATGATTAGATCTTTGATCCATTTTGAGTTTATTTTTGTGTATGGTGTTACAAAGTGTTCTAGTTTCATTCTTTTACAAGTGGCTGTCCAGTTTTCCCAGCACCACTTGTTAAAGAGGTTGTCTTTTCTCCATTGTATATTTTGCCTCCTTCAATTTTGTATACAGTTTCTCTCAAAGTGCAGTAAAGTTCCCTACAATCCAACCTTCAACTTGCAAACTTTCAAAGATGCAAACATGCAAGCTAGCCCCTGTATGCCAGCTATTGTACTGTTGCTGTTGTTCAGTCACTCCACCATGTCCAACTCTTTGCAACCCCATGACTGTAGCATGCCAGGCTTCCCTGTCCTTCAGTATCTCCCAGAGGTTGCTCAAACTCATGCCCATTGAGTCAGTGATGCCATCCAACCATCTCATCCTCTGTTTCCCCCTTCTCCTCCTGCTCTCAATCTTTCCTTGCATCAGGGTCTTTACCAGTGAGTTCTCTTTGCAAAAAGTGGCCAAAGTATCAGAGTTTCAGTTTACTGAAACTCCTTCCAATGAATATTCACTCCTTCCAATGAATATTCAGCATTCAAGGTACTATACTTTAAGGTTAAAATGTTTATTTTTTATGCTTTTATATGTACTATCTGTGTGAAAGTATTATATGTATTAAAAGGAAGTGTTAGTCTCTCAGTTGTGTCCAACTCTTTGCAACCCCATGGACTGTAGTCCATCAGGCTCCTCTATCTATGGAATTCTCCAGGCAAGAATACTGGAGTGGGTAGCCATTCCCTTCTTCAGGGGATCTTCCTGACCCAGAGATCAAACCCAGGTCTCCTGCATTGCAGGCAGAGTCTTTACCATCTGGGACACCAGAGCAGCTCAATTATATACACTATGTATGTATATCTCTGCGAAAAGTATCATAAAACTATTACAGTACTGGAGTACAATATAGCGATTGTGTCAGTTGGGTACCTAGGCTAACTTTGTTGGGCTTACAAATGTGTTCTGTGAATGGAACTCCTTCATATGTAGGAGACTTACTATAAACTCATTGTAATTCAGATTATACAGGAACAAACTGAAACAAGAACTGTGTACAAGGTACCCTCTGTGATACTGGGAGAGATTTGTCAGAGAACCAGGGAAGCAGGGCAGGGAAAGGGAAGAAGTCAAGCAAGAGTCCATTTTCAGGCACAGATTTTGCCTCATCTGGCCTCTCCGAGGAGCTCTGCAGCTGAAATTACACCTGCAAGTTTGTTCCCCACGGAGGCTGGCCAGATAAAACGTGACACTCAATTAAATTTGTATTTCAAATAAACAATGAATTCTTTTTGTACTGTGCTTAGTCTTTCCGTCCTTTGCAACTCCTTGGACTGTAGCCCACCAGGTTCCTCTGTCCATGGGTATTTTCCAGGCAAGAATACTACAGTGGGTGGCCTATCCCTTCTCCAGGGCATCTTCCCAACCCAGAAATCAAATGATGGTCTTCTGCATTGCAGGTGGATTCTTTACACCACCTGAGCTACCAGGAAAGCCCAGATTTTTTTGGTATGTCTCAAATATTCCATGAAACATGCTTATACTAAAAACCAATTATTTATTTACCTGAAGTTCAGGTTTAATTGGCTAGCCTGAATTTTTGTTACTTTCTATAGAAATTCTGTGAAAGTCAGGTTGCTGGGCTTTCATCCTAAGGGCTGTGAGTTGGGGGCATGGAGATGGGGAGGTGGCAGCAGGAGCTCACAGAATCCATACAAGAGATGGAAGAGGATCTGAGTGAGACCCCAGAAAAAGTGTCTGCTAGCATCCTCCAGTATTCTTGCCTAGAAAACCCCATGGATAGAGGAGCCTGGCAGGTCACAGTCCATGGGGTCACAAGAGTCGGACATGACATAGTGACTAAACCACCACCACCAGCATCCTGTACTGGGTCATGTTCTTCACACAATGCTCCTTCCACTTCCTTCCACTATGGAAAAGAGGTCTCACAATGGAGCCTGATTTTTCTCTGCAACAAAACTTTCTGCAGTTCTTCATTGTAGTTTTAGATCACACATTCACTGCTCTGACTCACCAGGTATACGTCCTCTTTGCGCTCTTGCTCTCTGGCCATTGCCTTCTTGCCCTGCAGTTTTGCCTCCATCCAGGAGACCTATGACCTTGAACTATGATGTCTAGGTCACAGGTTTCCTCCAGCCCCAAATGCTACTGCCATCTTGATCACTGCTTTGTCAAGTAAATAGTCTCAAAGTTCTGTTATTCATTCTTTATGTTCAGAGCATGTTCTCTTGATTCTTCCTGGTCTAATCATTACTGGGATTTCCTTCACCTCTGAAAACTTAATTATCCCACTTTGAAAATACTCTCATTCATTCAGTTTTCACTCCATTACTCCTATTACTTTAGGGCTTAGACTTAATGAAGACAATTTCCTCATTCATCAACCCTTCCAGAATTTACTTTCGTCTCTCATCAGCTACATATTTCAGCCTTTTATCAATATTTATAAACATTCCAGCAGCCTCATTCTCTATTTATTCTCCTATACTCATTCCAAAACTCCCTTAACCCGTATCAATGCATAAGCCTCCCTTTTCCATTCTTCTGAAATTTGATTAAAAGATTGTCATTGTGAAATGAAAATATCTCCTGCCATATTAATCAACAAGAAATGTCACAGCCACCAGCGATTTCTGGCCTCCAAATGTGAATGAAGGCTCCAAAAATTGTGATTCAGCGGATGCTGCAACCCCCACAAGGTGATTTCTCAGGAGCTGGGGGAATGCAAGAAGCAGGGTAAATGAGGAAACAGGATTGGCCCCAGATAGCTGAAGTGCTATGAAAGGAATGAATTCATTGAGCCCAGAGGCTGAAGTTATAACCAACCTGGACAGCATATTTAAAAGCAGAGATATTATTTTGCCAACAAAGGTCCATCTGGTCAAGCCTATGGTTTTTCCAGTAGTCATGTATGGATGTGAGAGTTGGACTATAAAGAGAACTGAACACCAAAGAATTGATATTTTTGAACTGTGATGTTGGAAAAGACTCTCAAGAGTCCCTTGGACTGCAAGAAGATCCAGCCAGTCAATCCTAAAGAAAATCAATCTTGAATATTCATTGGAAGGACTGATGTTGAAGCTGAAACTCCAATACTTTGGCCAACTGATGCGAAGAACTGACTCATTTGAAAAGACCCTGATGCTGGGCAAGATTGAAGACAAGAGGAGAAGGTGACGACAGAGGATGAGATGGTTAGATGGCATCACCGACACGATGGGCATGAGTTTGAGCAAGCTCTGGGAGTAGGTGATGGACAGGGAGGCCTGGCGCGCTGCAGTCCATGGGGTCACAAAGAGTCAGACACGACTGAGTGACCTAACTGAACTGAACTGAACTGAGAGGCTTGCATCTTCCCACACATAGAATAGAATGCTAAATTCCTTGACTTGATACCTGATCTTTGATGTTCAAACTGCCTGCTCTCTTTGCTGCAAACTTGTATACAGCCTGACTTCCCCACTGCCTCTTTGGAGCAGTTTTCTCAGAGCTACTGAGATGCTGTCTCCTGGGGGCTCCAAGTCTTAAACATTCCCACCAAATAAAATGACTCTCTACTTTTATGGTTTTGTTGACTATTTTTTTTTTTAGTCAACATCATGATAAGGACTTTCTTGTGGTTAAGACTTCGCCTTCCAAGGCAGGGGGTGTGAGTTTGATTCCTGGTCAGAGAGCTAAGATCCCACATGCCTTTTGGCTAAAAAAACTCAAAACATAAAACAGAAACAATATTTAACAAACTCAATGAAAACTTTAAAAATGGTCCACATCAAAAAAGTGCCAGGGTCCAGCCCCAGCGGGGTCCGGGGGTCTTGAGGGATGAGTGGCGTCGGCGAAGAAATGAGCTGAGTCGGTGTGGTGATGAAGCAGTCTCTCTTTATTGCTGTTAGTTTGTGGGATGATGGAGAAGTCTCTCCAAAAGGAGATGGAGAAGTCTCTCAGTTTATTATTGTTGGTTTACAGTTTTATAGCCAAAAGACATCCCCATTACGTCATTACATCACCTATCATTCTATACAATTTTTGTTTTCTACCTTCCATAGCAACCTTATCATTGAGCTCATTCCCCAAACTATCATGAAACATTCCCCTTGCAAAAGTCAGATTTCTATGTAATTAGATTTAACAATAGTATGTTTACCATTTGAATGTCTTCAGTATACTTCACTCAATCATGATAAGTACATCAACCTAAGTAGAAAGGTTACATTTCTCTTATCAGGTACAACTATGTAGAAGCTAGAGGGAAGGGCTAAAGCTTGAGACTGTTTATTCTAGTAACCTACTTCAGTTCTTAGGGGAAAGAAGAAAGAGGACAAAGAGACAGTCAAGCAGCACTGCTTTAGCAATAAAACCCTATTAACCTTATAACTACTATAATGAATTCCTATGTCTACATTATCCTAAAGCAATCAATATCTCCAACTATGCTGGCCACAACTATGAGCATTCCTTAGTCCCAATCGAGCCTGATTTCTTCAAGGCAGAGAGCCTCCTCTGTGGAGTGGTCAGGGGAGTGGGAGGTGGAAAGGTGACCCAAGTACCAGCCTTTTTGGTGGTGGCCTTGCCATGACCCCCAGAGAACTCTTGGTAAACTCCCCAGTAATTAGTAGGAGGAGTAGTAATCTATTTAAATGTCCCTTTCATTCCTCCTTAGCCCCCAGGGAAGGTGATCCACCTTCCCAGATCCTCTGGTCCATAAGGTCTGGGGGGATTATCTCAGGACGAATTCTTTCCAACTGGGACTGACCTACTGAGATGAGCCAATGTTCCGAGCATGGACAGAACTTCCAAGAAAAATACCAGGGTGGGGCTTGCCCAGGATGCCCCGATAAAGAAAGTCAGCTTTGCAATTTCTTTCTTAGTCTCATGATCTTGTCATCCGAACAAGGGGGCATCCTGACGGCTCCCGACAAAAAGTCTCTAAAAAAAATGATCACTCTGATGTCTTGTATACAATATTGGGACAGCAAAACTTTCACTTATAAAATTATAGGAGCAAATTTAAATCATACTGGAATTAGCTACATTATATATTGCTATAACACATCCCCAGTGGAGAGAGTTTTAAAGGCAAAGACACTCTGGTACACTGCAATTTTCCTTTAGGGATCATTAGGCATTTAATATGAAGAATATTAGCTCAGGTAGAGTAGAAGCTTGAATCTATGCATTTAGTAATTTCTCACACAACAGTATAAATTGGAAGCAGCATTCTTTTAAGTGCTGAATCCATGTTAATATTTATACACTGAAAATAGACATAGGGGAAAGATAAATTTTCCTTTGAAAGTAGGTTTAATATTAACCCTATTTCCAATAATCTTTTATTATGCTTACTTATTTTGTAGTGGAAAAGAAGAGGCAGAAGTACAATGAAACCCCACAGCAATTATCCTATGCACAGACATATATTAAACACAACAGTGAAACAGAAAGCAGTTATCATGCATGCATTTACATTAAAACAGAAATGAAATATTTACAAAGTTGAAGAGTTTTTTCTTGGAATTGAAAGTAATTTCAGGAACAATTTAAAAACTCTAAACCCTTTTAAGTTCAACATTATACAACTAAATATAACTGCAAGTTCATTTCAAAACAAATTGTTTACAGCAGCTTCTTAATTCATTATAATTACCACCACCGTTCAAATCCAACACAACTGAAAACTGGAAACTACATCAAGATTTCCTCCTACTCTAAATAGTGAATTCGAAGTAAAAGTTAATTATATTTTAAACCTATTTTTTCTTCCTTGTCTTATTTCACTGTTTAAGTCATTTAATATTCATGAAGGTGTGCAAAGATTAATTTTCATTTTTATATATTTGTTTCAAACATACTTAAACTGAAAGAGTTTGATTACTATACAAAATATAAGGTGATAAATCACAATGTTTCTCCATTTAGTAGAATTGGATTTTACCAATCTGTTACCTTAAATTTTATTTGCTGGATTACCCTGGTGGCTCATGGTAAAGTGTCTACCTGCAATGTGGGAGAGCCAGGGTCGATCCCTGGGTAGGGAAGATCCACTGGAGAAGGGAATGGCATCCCACTCCTGTATTCTTGCCTGGAAAATTACATGGACAGAGGAGCCTTGCAGGCCACAGTCCATGAGGTTGCAAAGGGTCAGACACAACTGAGTGACTTCACTTCACTTCAAGAACCTCAAATAAGGTAGATTCTTTTGGCTTGGCTCCCTGTGTCCTAGTATAAGTTGTTGTGTGAGGGAGACAGTGTGATATGATTAGGAAGTATATTATTTCAAACAGTTGGAACAAGAAGTGCCCAAGGAATGAGTTCTAGATCAATAGCAACCAGTTGGTTTCTCTTTTGATTTAAAAGTGAAACTAATATTTCAGGAGATTCAAGAATCTAACAACTGGTGGTCTAAGATGAAGCTGACGTAATGAGTCCCTTTGCTGTCCATCTGAAACCATCAAAACATTATTAGTTGGCTATACTACAAAATAAAAAGTTTAAAAGAAAATTTTTAAAAGGAAGCCACTAAATAAAATAGTGAAACATGGACACTGAACTCTGAATTTTGGTTATACAAGAAAAAAAACAAACTCCTCTCTGAAAAGCAAACTAATTTATCAAGTTTGCAATATTATTATTAATATTATTTATATTATTATTATATTAATATTATTATTAATATTATTGCAAGAAATCCTTTGCAATAACTTGTCTGCTTCATAAGTATTGTGATTTTTAGGGATAAAAAATTAAATGAGTAAGTAATTCATAGCATATTATATCTGAAAGGATATATTATTGCAACTTAAATAGATACTTTGTCTGTTTGTATTGATTTTTAACACTTTTATTTACCTTATCTTAGAAATTTATCCACAGCATTGAATTTGATGTCTGAGGAATAAAATTGATTACTTATTTTTTAAAAATTAGAAATAAAAATATTAAAATATCCATTTGGTTTAGGGTGATGTTGGCATAGTTGAATTTTTACCATTTAAGCTTTTCATTCATTCACTTGTTCATTCATTTAACAAATATGGATAGGATATCTACCACGTGCCAGGCACTCCACTGAGTACTAAAAGGAATGGAACTATGCCAAAGATAAAAGTTGTCGTAGCTCCCTGGAAACTCACATGTGATGAGTATGATGATCTAGCCAACAAGAACCATACATGGGTGAGGAGCTTTCTGTATCTAAGAGTCAGGGAAGACTTCTTTGACCCACTGACCTTTCAGATAGGACCTATTTTATGTGTCCTGGAGGGCAGTAAGGAAGGGTAGAGAGAATTCAAAAGGTAAGATAGCACCTTCTTCTTAAAAGGATTAGCTCTATGTTTATATTTCATTTTTGCTACTTATTTTCATGGTTTTAGTACATTTTAGTAGTTATTTTCAAATAACTACTTTCACACTGGTTCAAAATAAACTGAGATTAAAAAAAAAAAAAACAAACATGATGGCAAGGTGAAATTTGGCATTCACTATGGTTCCTTTGCTATTTGAAGGGCTTCTTCCTAGGGGCTTGACTTGAAAACAGATGGTGTATAGTAGTGACTCAATGAGATAAATGCTTCTCCCCATTAGGGTCCGTGAGTGGGTCTTTCTATTAGTAAAGTCTTTACTAAAGAATAAAATCAACTGCTTGTGTACTAGTGTTCCTTAAGCTAATGACACTTTCTATTCCTGATATATAATATTAGAATTTATGATCTGGGATATGGTAATGCTTTCAATCTAGTCAGTACTTTTTCTTTATATGGTTTATCTTAAAGAGGACTGCTGTGTAATTGCTTTCATGCTTTTCCATTTGTTTTCTTGTATAAAAGAAAAAAGACAGAATATTAACAAGCCAGCTGTTGGCACTACTTTGATATTTCCCTGTGGTCTGCTCCATTGGGGGGGGGCTAAGTTCTTAATATAGTTGGATTTGTTAATCATTGGTAAACAGTGCTCTGTGAGTATTGGGTAATGGGTTCATTTTGTGCACTTATTTTTACCATGGAAATTTGGATGTTCTCTTTTCTTTAAAAGGTTTGTTTAAAAAATTGCTAAAAGCATAATCAGATTTCCAAGCCTTCCACAAAATTAAACAAAATGATGCTTTCTTTTCTTTACATGACTAAAGAAAGTATGATTTTCAATTTTTATTTCAAGAATTTATTTCAGATGATCATAGATCACACTCTCTATACCTAACACCATGGGGAAAATAATAGGAAAAGCTATTGCATCTGTATATGAACACTATTCATTTATTCAGGGACTACTTTATACCAGGTTTTTGTTAGGCTTTGTGGAAATGAAAGAAATGATAATGATGGGGAAAATTTCACCCTAGAGATGCCTAAGTAGTTAGTTGATCCTTTCAAATAAAGTTCAAGGGTATTTGGTATGGCATTTGCTATTTTATAGGAGACGAAGACAAGCTCTAGCAAATCATGCCATAGACAGCCAATAAATGCCTAATTCCAGTCTCCTTAGTGGTAACCCAACTCTAGGATAGATCAATTTATATCTTTACATCCCCATCACAAGAGATATCCATGGGGAAACCAAGGGACATAGATCTAGATGTTTAGCCCTAAGACAGAGACTTGATAAGAATAACTTATTCAGCCAGGAGTGTTTTAAAAAGAAAAATGTTCTCTTCTCAGTGAGTTTCATCCAGAGGACATTTCTTCAATGAACCCTCTGCTATCAGGTGTGTGGCATCTGCTGTGTGGCCTTAAGATCAGACACTTAGGAGAGGTCCCCCTCTTTCATGAGGCCATCTTCATGAAATATGTGACAGCTGGAAACACAGAGCAGAGATAAGGAGGGAACTTAAGCCTAGCATCCTTACAGGTGCCCAGTTTATCGGGGATGGGATCAAATTTTATTCATACTTCTCACTGAGGCAGAAACATAAATGACATGCAGACTGCTTCACAATTTGCTTAGCGGATGACCATTTTCCCAGAATTGACTCCTAAAAGCCCACTCCATCAGTCTCAAGAACATCCTAAAGAAATTGACCACTTCCTTGATTGGAAGATTTACAAGGCAGTAGATTTCCCTCCGCCTCCCTGTACATATAGGTCCACAGAGGACAACAAACTGAAATGATCCTCCTTCCCTGGAGCCAGTATGGAGGCAAAGTAAAGTACAGGCTAATCCCCTGAGTCCTAAATGGCCTTCAACAGACCTGTCCTAATGAAGCAAAGTTAAAAATCAGTAATAAATTAATGAGAATGTGGCTCGTAGTGGCAATCATCCATCCATTCCCTCTTAGAGCACCTCTTAATTATTTTTACTAATGACAAAGTTTGGGGGTCACTGATTTCAGAAAAGAAGAAAACTTTTCTGCTCTCAAGGCTGTAATGTGCAGCCTCTACATTCTGCGTATTTAGAATAATCACTATTTATTTCTAGTGGTTGTTTCTTTTTTAAATGCTTGGTGATGACATTGCTTCAGTGGGCTGAAAAGACCAAATTTGCTTTATTTGTTCAGGAAGAGACTGTTATTTGGGGCTGTCCATCAGGTAGAGATAGTAAGGACTAGAGTAACAGGTTCTGTGCACCTTCCCCATCTTCCCAGGGTACTGCAATAATCCCTAAGGAGTCATAGAGGTGTGGATAAAAATGCCTCTTTTCCCCACTTCCCATCTTTCCGTTAACTGGACTTAAGTCCAATTTATGCAGAGAATCTTTCAGTCTTGCTGGTGATTGTTACAGCTGCTGGCTAAGACAGCCCTCTTAACATCTCTACGAAGCTCTAAAATCTGCTTAGAAAATTATCAGAGTGACATGTGTTGGCAGCAACTTCATTTCACAGAGAATCATGGAGTGAAGGCAGTGCTCACTTTCCCCCCTTCCTTTTCCTTCCTCCCTCCTTTTCCTTTCTTCCCATGATGACACAGTCCAAATGGGGTGACTTTCTGGGGTCACTTTTCTTGGAATATAACTTACAGGTTGGGCAAATGTGCTTAATAAAATGTGTCACAGCGCAAATGAAGAACAATCAACACGAGTCAATAATTTGTCATCATTTTTAGAGCCACCAAGCTGTAATTGGGACATAGAGGGTGCGGTCATCCCACTGGACACCGGCAGAGCCAAGAGCAGGACCCCACTTGTCCAGAGCTCATGGTGTGGCCACCCGTGGCAGGCAAGGGCATGCCCACTGCTGTCCTGTGCCTTTCGCGTCAGCCACCAAATCCATGTGATCTCTCCCCTTGGCCTCAAGCTTCCAGATTCAGAATCCATGAAGAGTTTAGAAAAGCAATCAAAGAAAACAGATGGGTGTATTTTGATAGATATATGAGAAACTACGGCCTCATCACTTTGCTTATTACTGTTCTAACTCTGGCAGGCCCCCTCCCACTTCATAAAGGAGGAAGACATTACAGGCATTACTAGAAAATTCAGAATTAGCGAAATAAGAATAACAAAAACTTAACATTTTAAAGGATCTTGTTGAGCTTTACATTCTCAAAGCATCTCCCAAGAATGCTTTCCTTCCCCATTCAAGACTGCTGATATTGGATCTATCACTCAAGAGAAAATTATATTATCTCGCATTTTAAAAACAATATTGAGTGGAGGGAGACTGTGGCATTAATATTTTTAAATGAATTACAATGGTCTGTATGCACCACTTTCTAAAGCAGTTTTTCTTGGCAGAGGGAAATATCAAACCCAGTCCACTGTGAAAATTCCCCTACAGAATGAAATTTAGAATTCAATACAAGCATCAAACTTGTGATAGTATGTTGAAGAGATTTTCATAGCTAAAGTGCATCATATGTCAGCAGATTTAATGCACATGGCTCAGTCCTTACTACAAAACCAAGACTTAGTCACATCTTCTCCTTTCACGAATTCTTATCTTCACTGAAAACCGAACCACCCAAGTTCCCCAGGGGGCTTTGTAAGAAATGAATTCTTACTCGAATTATCATCACTTGTGCAATGTTCTAAACAGCCTAATGCATCCCCCTTTGAGGAGAAAGCCTTCCTGGAGTAAAAGATAATGCCGTCAAGCACACCGAGTCTCACAAGGATCACTGACAGTGAAGTAAGTTCAGCAAAATTTCTTTCAACTGCTTAAACTCTTAAAGATCATCCACAGAGACAGCAAGCCCAAAGTTACTTTCCCCCTTCACAGGATCAAAACATCTTATCGCCACCAGTTACAAGGCTATGAGGCCACGAGGCTCATGAAAGATGCCTTCACTTATTTACATATTCATATGTTTTAAAGAAGACTTTTTCCCATTAAAAACTTATATTATTGAATTTTCCAAAAGTCCTTGAGGTCTTGAGAAGAAAGTCACAAATTTGAGGCACTGTGGTTTGGATGTTAAATTGGTAGCAACCATTAGAAAGGCAGTCTGAGTTTATTATGTGGGATTTACTTGCCCTGTAGATTTGCAAGTTAGATTTTGTTGCAATTTCATTATTATTTGTGCTACTCAGAGAAACAAATAACTCTGCTATTATTTTTACTTTATGTTTTAATGCAATATTTATCTCTTGGCATTGGTAGAAAATAATACTTTTATTGGCATGACCCAGAATGATGGGGCAAAACCACGAGAAGATAGAGTTGATATATGACTTTGCTGATTCAAGTTTCTTTGATTAAAGTAGAGTTGATAGCATATTTTTATCTCATGGCTTGCACAATATCTCTATGCCCTCAAAAGAGAACTGGCATTGCTTCCCCTAATTTAAATCCCAGTGATCTATTGCTTTTTAATATTAACAGTCATTGCTAGTCAAGCTCTTGCAGAACAAGCAGCTTCAGCTCCAAATCTCAAGGTCTAAAGACTGTAGTCATTTATCTAATGAGCCCCTGGAGGACCTAGGGTAACTCAGCCCATTAAGCAAGCTGAGTCTCAAGCAAGGGCTGCTGAAAGTTGACCTGCAACTGCCAAAATTCTCCTTTGTGGAGTTTCGTTATGAGTCATAAAACTCAACTCCTCTATGACAAATTCAACGTATTTGTTAATTGTGTCTCTGCTCTGAGCCGTAAGCTTTACTTCACCAGAGCATCTGCTTGGGCTCCATTCCATTGCTAATGATCATTCTCTACTTTCCAGTCACTAATTTTTAAGAAGTATCAGTGAGATATAGTGAAAATCCACCCTTAAAGA
Organism: Antilocapra americana; assembly: GCA_007570785.1. Taxonomy (NCBI): domain Eukaryota; kingdom Metazoa; phylum Chordata; class Mammalia; order Artiodactyla; family Antilocapridae; genus Antilocapra; species Antilocapra americana. The sequence continues at coordinate 12,357,374 of ML660770.1, read as the reverse complement.
GGTATCATGAGACGTGATTTCTATTCTCATTTTTGCCAATAACTATCCAAGTAACATGGAGGAAGTCCTTTGGCCTGTCTGAAATTCAGTTTCCTCAACTGAAAAACAGAGGTGGGGGTACCAGGTGGGGGTATGTACTAGCTGACATGAAGTTCCCCCCGGCTATAAAATTCCAGCTATATTTACATATAATGAAATGACTTTGTTTCTACTATTTTCACTTAAGTTTTGGTGAAATTGGACAACTTTGCATGACTTTAAAAAAATTCATTGTATACTCCGTTACCAACTCTTAGGACAACTCTTTAAAACCAGAGGAAATATAAAAAAAAAGTGTATGAGTTTCACAGCATATTAGCTGATATGATTCTCTAGGAGGGCAAAGAATAATTTAAAGCTTCATTAGTCACTCTTAAAACTCTGGATTTGCTAGAACTTGCTGTTTAGTTTTCTGGGGTGTTATTTTGTATGATTTGCAATATCTCAACTACCTAAATTGATGCTTTTGAACTGTGGTGTTGGAGGAGACACTTGAGAGTCCCTTGGATGGCAAAGAGATCCAACCTGTCAATCCTAAAGGAAATCACTCCTGAATATTTGTTGTATTCATTGAAAGGATTGATGCTGAAGCTGAAACTCCAATGCTTTGGCCACCTGATGTGAAGAACTGACTCATTGGAAAAGACCCTGATGCTGGGAAAGATTAAAGGCAGGAGGAGAAGGGGACGACAGAGGATGAGATGGTTGAATGACATCACGGACACAATAGACATGGGTTGGAGTAGGCTCCAGGAGTTGGTGATGGACAGGGAAGCCTGGACTGCTGCAGTCCATGGGGTTGCAAAGAGTCAGACATGACTGAGCGACTGAACTGAACTGAACTACCTGAAGTATGTTTTTTATTTTCTAAATGTGGAAATTAAAACACAAGTTTGAAACCTGTGGTCTCTTACGTCAAGGCTGTATATTGTCACCCTGCTTATTTAACTTATATGCAGAGTACATCATAAGAAACACGGGGCTGGAGGACTCAAGCTGGAATCAAGATTACCGGGAGAAATATCAATAACCTCAGATACGCAGATGACACCACCCTTATGGCAGAAAGCGAAGAAGAACTAAAAAGCCTCTTGATGAGTGAAAAAGTTGGCTTAAAGCTCAACATTCAGAAAACTAAGATCATGGTATCCAGTCCCATCACTTCACGGCAAATAGATGGGGAAACAGTGGAAATGGTAGCTGACTATTTTTATGGGCTCAAAAATCACTGTAGATGATGATTGCAGCCATGAAATTAAAAGACGCTTACTCCTTGGAAGGAAAGTTATTACCAACCTAGACAGCATATTAAAAAGCAGAAACATTACTTTGTCAGCAAAGATCCTTCTAGTCAAGGCTATGGTTTGTCAGGTAGCCATGTATGGATGTGAGAGTTGGAATATAAAGAAAGCTGAGCACCAAAGAATTGATGCTTTTGAAGTGTGGTGTTGGAAAAGATTCTTGAGAGTCCCTTGGACTGCACGGAGATCCAACCAGTTCATCCTAAAAGAGATCTGACCTGAGTGTTCATTGGAAGGACTGATGTTGAAGCTGAAACTCCAATACTTTGGCCACCTGATGCGAAGAGCTGACTCATTTAAAAAGGCCCTGATGCTGGGAAAGATTGAGGGCAGGAGGAGAAGGGGACAACAGAGGGTGAGATGGTTGGTGGCATCACTGACTCAATGGACCTGGGTTTGGGTGGACTCCAGGAGTTGGTGATGGACAGGGAGGCCTGGCATGCTGCAGTTCATGGGGTCACAAAGAGTCAGACATGATTGAGTGACTGAACTGAACTGAAATTGTCCACTTCCCTCTTAAACACACTCTTCTCATTGGGTTTCTATGACCCTGTATTTCTGGTTTTCTCTTCTTCTAAGACTGTTCCTTGACTTTTCACTGAATCCTCTTCCACTGCTCACCATATACTGGAGTTTTCCCCAAGTTCTATTTTCAGTCCTCATATTTTAATTTCTCCATGCATGTCCCATTAGTCATCTCTTGTGCTACTATCTGAACATAATTTTCAAAGTCATTTCTCCATTAAAATATCTTTAGTGACTCACCATTACATCTATTAATCATGTTTAGTTTACTTAACAATGCACAGGGGGCCCCAGCCTACCATGGCAGAACTATTTCCATCTTGCTCTTCCACAAACACCTAATTCTCTAGCCTTGTTTAACTAAGTACCATTCCATGAGTCCTCAGGGACATTCAAGTTTCTCTTCCTTGGCTATGTAATTTGCCCCTCTTTATCTTCTTCCCTGCTTTTATATCTTAGAATGTTCTATTCATTGAGAAACCTGGGCACCACAACTAGAGAAATCTGGCACACAGCAAGGAATCTTCAGTGTAGCGCCCCTTCCCTCCCCCCTCCAAAAAAATGGATATGAAATATGAGTTGGAAGAATAACATAAGATGTGCTAAAGGACTGAATGTGGAAGATAAGGGGGTAGAGATTATGAATGACTTCTAATTTGGGGGATGAATGGGGTGGTATTAACTGATATGGAAAATATTGAACTAAAAAAGTATTGAATATTGAACTAAATTTTGGGTTTGCTTTTGTTTTCTGATCTGTACTTGAAAATAAGAGAGATTACAGAATTCTGTTTCAGTTCAATTCAGTTCAGTCACTCAGTTGTGTCCAACTCTTTGTGACCCCATGAATCAGCACGCCAGGCCTCCCTGTCCATCACCAACTCCCATAGTCCACCCAAACCCATGTCCATCGAGTCGGTGATGCCATCCAGTCATCTCATCCTCTGTCATCCCCTTCTCCTCCTTCCCCCAATCCTTCCCAGCATTAAGGTCTTTTCCAATGAGTCAACTCTTCGCATGAGGTGGCCAAAGCATCAGAGTTTCAGCTTCAACATCAGTCCTTCCAATGAACACCCAGGACTGATCTCCTTTAGGATGGACTGGTTGGATCTCCCTGCAGTCCAAGGGATTCTCAAGAGTCTTCTCTAACACCACAGTTCAAAAACATCAATTCTTCGGTGCTCAGTTTTCTTCACCATCCACCTCTCATATCCATAGTGATGTCACTCAGTCGTGTCCGATTCTTTGCAACCCCATGGACTGTAGCCCACCAGGCTCCTCCATCTATTGAATTTTCTAGGCAAGAGTACTGGATGTTAAATCTGAGGTATTTGTTAATTTAAGTTAAGATGTCAAAAGGCGATCAACACACATATATACCATAATATACTATGAAAGTGAAATTTGCTCTGTGATGTCTGACTCTTTGCGACCCCATGGACTATACAGTCCATGGAATTCTCTGGGCCAGAATACTGGAGTGGGTAGTTGTTCCCTTCTCCAGGGGATCTTCCCAACCCAAGGATCAAAACCATATATAACAGTAATTATGGCCTTGGAAAAGTAATTTAAAATTATGGGGCCCCAGCTGTCCAATTTAAAGAATGGAGAAGTTGAAGGACTAAAAGTTCCTATTGGTTTTCTCCAAATTTTATAAATTATAAGATTTCTTTATTTCTCATTTCACATGATTTTCATTTTTTGAGTCTATAAGTGGATGGAAACCACTGTAAATGGGTTAAAATCTTCACTTAAAGTCTGTGCATAATTAGTTTTTATGGAGCTTGAGATCACAGGAAATAATAGTTACTTTCTTGGTTATTTTTATAGATTACAGATACCAAAGTGTCAATATAACTATGACTGTAAATCTGTCCAAATGTCATGCTGAGAAGCTAATGAAAGCTATTTATGAAAATTCTTACTTGAGTCTGAAATATTTTATTTTGCCTATCATTCATTTGTAAGGTGTTTTTTAAGAAAACATAGTGATTTAAATACATTTAGTTTAAAATTGATAACTTTCAAGCTATTTATTTGAAATTGCACATTCAAGGAATATTTCTATTTTGAGATCTTAAGTTTGAATCTAAGTATTTGATTGAAGACATATACAATGTAATTTAATGTGCAAATATCATGAGAGCAGAACACTATAAACTACCACTACTTCTTGTCCTCTTTTCAAACAGGTAAATAGTTATGAGGAATTTAATAATGCTCCTTGGTTATGATCAGACGTTTGGGCACTCAGTCATCCAGCCTTCTGAAGACCTTGCTGTTTAACTAACTACAGATAGCAAAAGTATTTCCCTCCTTCTTATTAGCAATGGGATTTTTACCTAGAGATTTCAGAACAAAAGGTAAGAAAGATAGTTAATTATAGCCCAGGCCTCACATGCAGAGTTAATGAATTTTAATGCACATCAATTAATAACTAATTGGGTTTTTGCCTGACTATAGATAGAGGTATTGGGTGATAAGAAGAAAAGAGGCCCCATTTTAATTGAAATACAACAGTCATTCTGCTGTGGCTTTGTGTCCCTGGTTCTCCTTGTTTTTAAGTCAAAATCAGAAATAAAAAATCTGAAGCTTCTAAAGAAGTATACACAACTTTTCACATAAGGCAAATACAAAATTCTTTATTACTCTGTATGGAGCGACACTATCTCAAAGCGTGTTTACATCCTGTGTAGGCAAGATAGATATTGTATTTTAATTTCTAAAATAAAGGGGAAAAAAGAAAATAAATGAAGAAAAAGGGAAAGAGAGGAGGTAGAAGAACTCAGAATGTTTAAAAGTCTTGGTTTCATTTCATAGCTAGTGAAATTGAAACAAATACAAGACTTATGAATCTTAACTCCCAATTTCTCCTCACCACAACATAAAACACCATCCAATTTCAGTATGCCCTCAAATAAGAACAATCAAGCTAGACAAGTGACAGACATATACATACCCAAGTGTAAAAAAGTATTTATTTCAATATCTAAACTGTTCTATAGAATATGTCCAGCTTTTAATAAAAAAAAATACAAAGCATATGAAAATGCAAAAAAAGTTTGAAAAGGCAACATAATCATCAAAACCAAAGTTAAATATGACATTAATGTTGGAAATATCAGATGAAGAATTTAAAATAACTATACTATGTTAATGGCTCTTAATGAAAAGGTATGCCACATGTAAGATCAGATAGATATCTTCATGAGGGAAAGAGAAACTGCAACCAAACTCAAAAGAAATGGAACTAAAACTAAAATCAAACATAAATGCTAGAAATATAAAGTAAAAACAGAGATGAACACTGCCTTCAGTGGCTTCATCAGTACACTTTACACAGTCAAGGAAAAGATCAGTGAACTCACAGGTAAATCAATGAAAATTACTCAATCTGAAATGCAAAGAGAAAAAAAGCAAAAGCAAAGGGAGCATCTATGAGTTGTGAGACAATATCAAACAGTCTAACATTCATAGAATCCTAGAAGGAGCAGAGAGCAAATGAGGCTAAAATATGACTTGAAAAAATAATGGCTGAGAATTTTCCAAAGTTAGTGGCAAGACACTAAACTTCGGATTTAAGAAGCTCAGAAAAGCATTTAGTTTAGGAAGGGTAAGGGAACACCTATATATCATATTTAGATTGCTAAAATCTGGAGACAAAAGGAAAATCTGGCAGAGAAAAAAAAGACATATTACCTACAAAGAAACAATGATAAGAATTGCAGTAGACTTCTCATCAGAAATCATGTGGGAAAATATACAACATACAACAAAATATATAAAAATTCATTTAGTATATAAAATAAAAAATATACAATATTGATTTCAAGTATTAGAAGAAACAGAAAGACTACCAATTTAGAACTCCATACCTAGCAAAGTATAATCCAAAAATTAAAGAGAAATGAATTATTTTCTCAAACAAACAAAAAACTAGAGAAGTTTTTAAAATTAATGAGTATATTACTATCTTGAAAAGAAATACTCAAAATTATTCAGGCAGCAAGGATGTAAGAAATTTAGATTTACTCAAAATATGAAGTAAAAGGAATAAATTAAGGAAATTAAATTTATGTTTTTCTTAACTTTTACTGCTCTAGAGATGACTGTTTGGAGCAAAAGATAATAGTATATTTTCTGTTCATAGCACACGTAAAAGTTGAAATATATGACAGCAAAACAAAGAATGACAGGAAGGAATTGGGAATACACTGTTAGAAAGAACTTACTATGTGTGGTGTGCTCAGTCGTGTCTGACTCTTTGTGACTTTTTGGACTGTAGCCCTTCAGGCTCCCCTGTCCATGGGATTTTTCAGGCAAGAATAATGGAGTGGATGTCATTTCCTCCTCCAGGGAATCTTCTGGATGCAGGGCTCGAACCTGCATCTCCTGAGTCTCTTGCGTTGCAAGCAGATTCTTTATACTACCGAGCTATCAGGGAAGCCCTACTAAGGGCGGGAGTGTAGTATTATTAATATTTGAACAGAAACTCAGTCTTCATCAAGATAAGCAATGAAACAAACTTTCCCATATGTGAAAGAAAATAATTCACATAGAAATGTTCTAAGATCATAACGGATTTAAACTAGTAACAGAAAGAAATCTAGAAAATGCTCCCATATTTGAAAAATATGCAACAAACTTCTGAAAAGACTGAAAACACAAAATGCTGGCAAGGGTGTGGAGCAAAGAAATCCCTTTGATATACTGATGGTGAGAATGTAAACTGACCCAAGCTTGGAGAGCTGCTTGGCAGTTTCTTAAATATTTTTCACATGAACCAGCATTTCAACTCCAAGTATTTACCTAAAGAGAATCAAAACATAAGTCCATGTAAAACCTGTAAAAATATTTTTCTTGCAGCTTCATTAATAATAATCCCAAACCAGCATGTGTGTTCTGTGCTCAGTCATGACTGACTCTCTGTGATTGCATGGAGAGGAACCTCCCAGGTTCCTCGGTTCCAAACTGCAAACAATCTCAATATGTACCAAAAGGAAGGAAGATAGATTAAATAGCTGTATATTATACGAAGCAATACCAGTAGGTAATTGAAAAAAAAAGAGAGAATTACCTACTGCTCCATGCAACTAGAAAGATAAATCTCTCAAAAAAAAAAAAAAAAAACAAGCTAGCATAAGGTGGCTCAGTGGTAAAAAATCTGCCTGCAATGCAGGAGATATACAGGTTCGATCCCTGGGCCAGGAAGGTCCCATGGAGAAAGAGATAGCAACCCACTCCAGTATTTTTGCCTGGGAAATCCCATGGACCAAGGAGTCTGGCAGGCTACAGTCCATGGGGTTGCAAAAGACCCCATGCTAAGTCAGACACGACTTAGCAATGAAAACAAGTAAACACATACTAGGCAGTTGCATTTGTTTGAAGTTCAAGAACATATTAAACTCTTAGTGACAGAAACAGAGGAGTGTGGTAGGTGATAGAGACTGATGGAGTGGAGGATGAGGCGACTTCATGGGTCAGACGAGTATTCTTTGACTGGGGTGTCAGTTATACATTTGTGTGAATTTGTCAGACTCCCTAAAGTACACACTTAATGGCTGTGAATCTATCTCTGTGTAAACTTTACCTGAAATAATAAAAGCAGGTTTAAAATTTCTTTAGCAAATAATATTAACAGACAATAAATTCTTAATAATATGTACAAAAACACCTTAAAAGAAACTAAAGTTCATCATCACTTTATTTTGCCCTCAAATAAATTAAATTTCAAAGGCAATATAATTTAAAGTTTCTTAATACTAAAATTAGTTTAAAATCATTATGGAGACCTGGCATAATTTTAGAATGCTTAAGCAATCAACAAAAATATAATTTAGCATCTTGTATATTTCAGTTATCCATTTTCTTCATTTGTTGTTATAATTACCATAATTAATCAAGATTTACTTAAGTGTAAATAAAAAATACCCAAAATTACAGTTTACCCAAACTTACTTTTTTATTTCTATCAATTTTTAAAGAATATTCCTGGAGGAAGGTGTGTATATATATATATATATATATATATCTTAAGAATCTACTATAAATCAATGTTTATTTATGACTGCCAACATTTATTCTTATAGCAGATTTTTATCCCTTCATAGCATTGTTTTTCAGTGGGACACTGTGTGATGGATACTGTCATTTTATAATTTTTTTTTTTTACTTTTGGTTATTCATTTGATCACAAGAAATCTGTTAACTTTCTTTTTGTAATACTTGATGGGGCACTGCTCATGTATTAAAAATGGATCACTTCCCAAAGTGCAGTATGTCGTTACTTCTTGGCTAGTTTCCCATGTGGAAAAATAAGTGTTCATAATTATCTGAAGTAGAGTGTTTGCATATTACTCCTTAAGCATATAATTATCTCATATTTTGGGAAGCATTTTATGTGTAGGCCTACAGCCTACTGTATGTTTTCTTTAAAAGGCAAAGTAGCTAAAAATGAATGTGTGGAAAATGTGACAGTCATACCATGCTAGCTGTATTTGTTACTATGCCACTATATGATTTAAAAGCCACTAATGCAAAAGGAAAGTGCATAGTACTTGCTGTGTGTTTCTAATTGGCACAATTTGCTAATACAGTCCTTGACGCCAGAATTCTGTTGTTCACATATCTGATTTAATATAATTAAATGGCAGGCACTTTTTCCTCGCAATTTTGGAACACTAGAACAAACACAAAGAAAGGCTATGCCCATGAATACTAATTAATAGCAGCTCTTGCTAAATATAAATTGCCTTCCTCAAAGGCAACTATGATAAAGATACTATTAAAAATGAATGCATGGAAAAGCCATTTTCTAGAAGAGAATTGTATCAAGATTTTCTCTGATTCTCTTCTTCAGCCCCCAAGTGTACAGCAGTTTGAGCTTTGGAACTCTGATTAAACAATACCTTTTCTCATCCCTCACCTAATTCACAAGAATCAATATCCATGCTGACTTTTAATGATTCAGAAGCTGCTCAAGAGAGCAGGTGACACCTGAGCTCTGAGCTGAGACACACCCACCTCTCTCTGTATATAGTCCTGTCTTTCTCCCCTTTCCTTTCTCCCCAATCAATTGTCTGACCCCAAACCTTTGGTGACAAGGATTTTTCTTGATGAGGAAAACTCCTCAGTGCAACCCTAAATTCACTCATTCATTCATTCATTCATCCACCAAGGACTTATTGAGCATCTACTAGGTGTCAGAGACCATGTTAAGTAATAAGAATAAAATATTAACCAAGATATTCTATACCTTCAAGAAGTTTATAGCTTAGTGCGTGCTAAGTCACTTCAGTCATGTTGGACATTTTGCAACCCTGTGAATGGCAGCCCATCAGGTCCTCTGTCCATGGGATTCTCCATCTTCCCAGCACAGGAATCTAACCCACATCTCTTATATCCCGCCAATGGCGGGTTCTTTACCACTAGCTCCACCTGGGGGGCCCTTACAGTTCAGTGAGAGGAAGTAAATCGATTATTACAATATAGAATGAGAAGTACCACCCTGGGATGCTATGAGAAAGCTTTGCTATAAAGGAGAGCATTTCAGGCAGAAAACTAACTACCAGTGACAAAGCTGCTGCTTGCCCCACTCTACAACACTGCTTTGTAATGTTATACATTTTTAAATGGATATGAAAAATTAAGCCATGGGAAACAGTAAAACTTCCTCCTCCTGAAACATCTAGGAAATTTCTAAATACTGCTGAAAGTCCTTCTTTAACCGGTGTCTTAAGAATTGGCTTCTTCCTCAGAGAATTATTTACCATATTATTTGCATAGTGATACTCTTTCTTGTCAGAAGACTTGGTATGTTTTCTTTTGTCATGCAATGAGAAATATACTCTTATTTGACTTGGCAATCTGCAAGCCCAGAGCTATATTTAAAGCTAAATCATTGGACCTTGCCATATGCTCCTGTTACAAGCTTTTTTTTTCATCAACCACATTTTGTTGAAGAATATGGTTTTTGACCTCTATAACTTTATTTCCAACCATTCTGCTATGCTCTGTGTCACCTCAGATCATTTTTTTACAAGTATGTATATATTGTAAACACTTATTTCCTTAGTAAATTCTTACCAGATATCCTCACTTGGGCCTTGATACAGTGTTACTGAGAATTTGTTGTTGTTCAGTCCCTCATTCGTGGTTCCAATTCTTTGCAACCCCATGGACTGCAGCATGCCAGGCTTCCCAGTTCTTCACTGTATTCTGGAGCTTGCTCAAACTCATGTCCATTGAGTTGGTGATGCCATTCAACCATCTCATCCTCCATTGTCCCCTTCTCCTCCTGCCTTCAATCTTTCCCAGCATCAGGGTCTTTTCTAACGAAAAGAAAAGAAAAAAAGAGAAATAAAATGCACATTCTCCTAATTACTCATTCTTAGTTTTCAAAAGTCACAAAGATAGTTTGTGAGCAACAATATGGCATTCATAAAACACATAAAGTCATTATTCTTTGCTTATCAAAAAGACAGCAATACTTTACACTGATAGTCTTTATTAAAAATCAGCATTACTGTATTCATGATGAAGCTTGCATTAGGAAAATTTTTTAAAAATACAGTTTGCTAAAAAGCACTCTATATTTCTACAATAAAATTTGTTTCCATCCACATAGCTATAGTATTAATGCATGCCATGAGTGAGTTGTCTGTAAGTGTTAGGTTATATTTCATAATATATTTTAATTTCCAAAATAAAATGAATATTCAGTATAAATTTTGAAATGTGTCCCTAGTCCTGATCATTCTTTTTTTCCCCACTTTTTATTATTCAAGATAATATTTTAGTTTAAAACCTGGAGAAGTTAAAGGAGCATCCTTAAAATGAAGAATCAGTCTGTCCCATGTCTTTTGAGGATAAACTGTTCTAGGAGATCATAATGGAACAAAATGCTCACTGGAAGACAGCAATTACAGGACAAACAGTACTTTCATCAGAGTGCTTGCTGCCACAAATAAATTGAAGGTCCAAATGGCATACACAATCCAAAATTAGAGTAAAGCTTTTTCAAAATCATAGCCTAAGATAAGGAAGAATGATGCTTATCTTGAAAGAATAGATGTGCTCTTTCGTATAAAAACTGATTAAAAGAAAATACAGCTAGAAGCATGTTAAATAAACAGCATAAGACTTACAGCCTTTTTATATTTGATTCAGCCCTCATCACACATTCACCATTAATCATTCCCCCTCCTTCTTTTTCCTTCTTTTCCTTCGTTCTTGCCTTCTTTTCTTCTTCCTCCCCTTATTCTTATATATGTTGAATTTACAGATGCATAAATAATACAAGAATAATTATTCAACAGCCAATGTCATTATGACTTCACATTTTGAACTGATTCAAGTGTGCCTGCTTTCTATTTTTCCCTCATTAGATAAGGGTCAGACCCTTTCAGGTTTTATGCATTTCTAACCACATCCATAGCTAAGACTTAACAGGCAGATGCAAATCAATTCTACTTAATACCGGAAATACATACATAGACTTAAGACTTGCCAAAAAGAAGTCAGAACAACCTCTTTTCCCCCTTATTGATTTTATTCTCATTAATTTTAACAAGAAGACATTATTTGCAATGATTTGTTGTTTTAACAGACCCTCATTAGTAAGTAAGAAACATTTACCTTTATTTCACAGCATTTACCTCACTTATTTACATCTTTTCTGATTAATTTTCAAAGTTGCAGTTTGAAATAGATTTATTTTATTTGGTTATGTTGACATGTAATTTTCTTTATCCTGAGATCATAAAAAAAAACACTGGAAAATATGTTCAGTTGAAATAGTTGCCTATGGTCTTTCTGGAGGTTGAAGAGAAAATTTATATGCAGACTTTCCCATGCAATCTCTAAAATACATTTATCAACAATTTTACTGATCGACAGCCAAAGGTTTATAAACCCACATGCTATTAATTTTTAAGCACCAGAGGCGAGAACAGTGATAATATGAAAAAGAAAGAACTCATTAGTTTTTAATAGACCACTAGACAGCACAGATTTTGCATCCAACTATATATCCCGGGTTTCTCACCATGCTCTTCCAAACTGCTGCTCAATAAATAATAAAAGATTAAAACCTTAAACCTGGAAAACTTAGAAAAAAAATATTAGAAAATTTTATTTGAGATTATAAAAATCCTCAGATGATTTACTTGAAGAGACACCTTCATTGCCTCCGTGTGTGAGAACTAATGATGGCCTGGGGCCTGGGATTGGCGAGGAGCTGTGCTTGGGAAACATAGGCAGAGGTAGGTGATAAAGCAGACCCTCCGCATGCCTCTCTCGCTGTCACCCACATATCTTTTTACCATTTGTTACAAGCAAGTGATAGTCCATATACATATTGATATACTTGGACTGTTACGACCCTGATTTTCTCTTTTCCAGGACAAGTCTTTTTGGTCTAAGCAACCCAGTTTCTAGGCAGGGTGACTGCAATGAGTTTTGTGTCTTGAGCTTAGACAAAATAAAAGAAGATTCTAATTAAAGGACCTGCTCCTAGGCTACTGACATCTTCAGCGACAAGATTTCACAATCACTTCGGCTCTGTCTATACCCACTCTGGCACTCTAGGTTCTTTTAATTAGGATGTCATGTCTTTAGTAACCTGATGCTCATTTCTTCCCTCTCCTTCTAAAGGTAATGTATCTTTGATAGTTGCTCAGAAACCTATTGGAATGAGATTGGATGTGTCTTTTCTGTTGAATAAGACCTGAAGTTATACTTGCCCTAGTCGCAACCAGGAGATGAAGATGAGGGCTGAGTTTCAATCAGGTCACTTTTATCCACTAAAATAGCAAAAGAGTAAATATGCTAAAAGAATTATTGTCTGGAAAAATCTACAAAACCAGCAGGCTGTGCATATTCTTTATGAAGTCAGGTTGTTCACTAAATATTTCCTTAAATTTACCTTTGATCTTACAAACAAATATAAGGAAATGAGAAACACGAGGCAGAGAGATGGAAAACCTTCTCTCTCTCTCTCTCTCTCTCTCTCTCTCTCTCCCAGGACTTGGCACACTTACTAACTCACCACTGGACTGCACAATATCATGGTATTTCTAAATGCCTTGAATTGTTTGAAACTATTCTTGACATACAGTGTCCCCATAGAATTAAGACTTGTTTCCAGGACCTATCTTGCAATGTGGGATAGAGTATATGTTATAATTCAGACTTAGACATCTCTGCCTTCAGGAATCACTCATCTTTAGCTGTGTCTAGCCCTGTAATCTTAATCTCTCTAAGCCTCAGTTTCTTCCTTTGCAAATAGGGTGGTCATAAGATTTAGCTCATAAATTGTGATAAAAGTAAAACATAAAGCCCATAATGCCTGGCATACAGTGAGCATGGAATAATTTCTCTAAGATTATTACTGGCTATTTATCTTATAAAGTTTATTTTCTACTAACCAATAATGTTAATTACATGTCCATTATGTCAACGATACCAATGAATGTAAGCCAGCAGTGAAGAAAAACTAAAGCAAATATGTTTTTAGGATCTACCTAAAGACAGCAAAAGATAGCAGCAGTAGAAAACAGGGAAAAGAAAATATTTTTTCCATCAACTACTAATGAGAAGAAAAGATAAAATGAGGGAGGAGAGAGAAGTAGGAGTTAGGGAGGGAAGAAACCAGCATTTATCAACAGGAATTGTTTTCAAAATAATGTTTTTCTTTATTATTATGTACAGGAATTGTTTTCAAAATAATGTTTTTCTTCATTATTATGTACAGGAAGTTTGTACATCTTTCACTTCAATATTTTGAGATGGATTATTGGGTTAGAAGATAAGTGTCACATAAAAGTGTTTATTCTTTTTTAACAACAAGGTCATTGACACATTCAGACTCTTAAAATAATATGTGGTTTATTGCTTATGGTGAAATCCATAAAAGTATTTTGACAAAAAATTTTTAATAAAATTAAATTCTAATTTTTTTGTGCCATTAAAATTGTCTGTGGTGCCTTGTTCTCCGCTCAGTCTTTTCCCGTCCATTTGTTGTTGTTCAGCTACTGGGTCATGTCTAACTCTTTGCCAGTGCACGGACTGCAGCACACCAGGCTTCCCTGTCCTTCACCATCTCCTGGAGGCTGCTCAAACTCATGTCCACTGAGTCAGTGATGCCATCCAACCATCTCATCCCCTGTCATCCCCTTCTCCTCCTGCCTTCAATCTTTCCCAACATCAGGGATCTGGGATCTTCCTGACTCAGAGATCAAAGCCAGGTCTCTTATGTCTCCTGCATTGGCAGGCGAGTTCTTTACCACTAGCGCCGCCTGGAAAGCCTAACTGCATAGTTCTTTACTATTTGCTTTCTTCTGACTTGACTGTCATCTGCAATATCATTTATTACTGCTGTGGCATTTTTCCTCTTGGTGACAGTATAAAGTTAATCCAAATGTATAACAGAAATCTCTCTGGGTTTGGGTGTTCTCTGATAATTGTTGGATGCTTTTAAAAGGTAAGTTGAGTTACTCTATATTGAGTATTTATATATCTGAAGATAAGGATTAACCTCTTTAGAACACAATTATCCATGAATTTGAATTCTAGTATTAATTGTAGCCCTTTCCAGAATCTTTTAAAACCAATCAGTAGAAGCCTTCTGCATTTTCAGTCTATAAAACAATATCAAACATTTGTGTCTTTTACTTGTACAAATGCAGATACCTTAGAAGACAGCCTTCTTTTACATTAGTGTATGTTTTTAAAAAATCAATATCTAGCTGATATTAGTAGCTCAAATCAACTGGGGATTTTAACTGGAAGGTCTTAAAATTTTGGAGGAGAAAGAATTTTAGGGAAGAACAAATTTTATAGAGTACTGAATTCTCTAGTCATGGTGTAATAGGAGAAACTAAACAAAAAATGTGAGAAATAGAGGTGGTAAAATTTTGACTACTTAATTTTCAACAGAGGTTCTAAGGGTGTCTTAATGAATAACAAACGCTCTGTGTGTGTGTGTGTGTGTGTGTGTGTGTGTGTGCGCGCGCGCGCTCACTAGTGTCTGATTCTTTGTGACCCATGGGCTGTAGCCCACTAGGCTCCTCTATCCATGAAATATTCCAGGTAAGAATACTAGAGTGAGTTGCCATTTCCTTCTCCAAGGGATTTTCCCAACCCAGGGATTGAACCCATACCTCTGGTGTCTCCTGCATTGGCAAATGGATTCTTTACCACTGTGCCACCTGAGAAGCCCTGGCAGACATTACTGCATAGTAACAGTCCATGTAGATTGTGATGTGCCTATTTATTTCCTTTATACACTTTACAATTGATTTATTGCTTATTCATTAGTAGAAAGCTCTTTGTGATCTAGAGAAAATCCATTATCATATGTGTTGGAGATGTTTTCAATTATATTATTTACCTTTTGATTCTATTGCTGATATATTTTCTTTAATGACATTGAAAATATTCACTGTAATTGAACCTCTCAGTTTTTTTCAATATCTCTGTGTTATCTTGGATAAAATGTTCTTGCCTTCTTCATATCTATGTATAGATATAAAGAGATTAGACAGATAAACAGCCTGACAGACATAGATAGATAGGTATGGAGAGAGAGGCAGAGAATCCTAAAGAATAGTGGGACTTCCCTGGCAGTCCAGTGATTGAGACTCTGTGCTTCCAAATCAGAGGGCATGGGTTCAATCCTTGTTCAGGAAACTAAGATCCCACATGCCACGTGGTATGGCCACAAAACAGAAAAAGGAAACAAAAATAGAGATCTAGAGCTATGAGTGGAGTAGGAGCAGAGCCAGCGTTAGGAATACATACAGATAAAGAGCTAAGTAGAGGTATTCAGTCCTTAAATTTGCTCTTTATGTAATTTTAGTAGGAGTTTACAGCCAAAATCATTCATTTATCCACTTATTCTTATTCTTATGCCCTGTCATATGGTTTTGTTTGCAGCTTCATAATGTTTTATTAAATAATAGGGAAAGTTCTTCCCTCATATTTTTATTTTTCAAAATTTATTTTCAATTCTTATACTCTTATATTTCCATATATTTTCAAAAATTATTTGATCAGCTAAAACAACCTACCTTGGAGTTTTGACTGCAATTTTTTTAATGTGTATATAGATTGGAATTGTTTTACATCCTTCTACATAATATTGTTTTTCCAACCAGATGCATGATATGCCTTTATGAATTTTAAACATTCTTAGTTTCAAATTCCACCTCGTATTATTTAATATTAGGCTCATTAGTTTTGTTCTCTAAACATTTTCTCAGTTAAATTTGGCCTAAAAATAGCTTCTTAGAGGATTATTAAAAACTGTAAGAAGAAAACATTCGATGTCATTTTAAAAGATAAATTAAATGCCTAACACTGCAGACCTATACCTTCCGCTCTGTCTTAGCCCCCTTTCAAGTAAAAGAGGGAGGTGAAGCAATAGATATAGGAAGAGCACCATTTTAGGCATTTTATAAGCCACTTTCTACACTGTCAACAGTATCATTAGTACCCTATTAATACAGTATTCAGAAATTGTACTACTTGCAATCTTTAAAATGTGTCACTATGTATTTTCAATCCTTCTTACAAAGAACCTCTAACCTCTGCCAAAAATGAAGCAGTGACTGGGGTGCTGAAAAATATTCAGTTAGTCTTAGGCATGACTGAAATTGATACACCATATAACTTGAAGGAATGGGGAGTACAAATTCTTAAAACAAAATCAAACAAATGGCCACCACAACAAAACCCTCTTCTTGGCCTTTTAATCCAGTTGGGTGGATCATGTCTTTATT
Organism: Antilocapra americana; assembly: GCA_007570785.1. NCBI lineage: Eukaryota > Metazoa > Chordata > Mammalia > Artiodactyla > Antilocapridae > Antilocapra > Antilocapra americana. The sequence continues at coordinate 12,340,729 of ML660770.1, read as the reverse complement.
CCAAGGTTTAGAGTTTTCTCTTCCCTTGTACTTGCTGTTCTTTATATTCTTTATCCTCCCTCTTAAGGTGAGCTCATGGTCTCCAGCTTCTCCTTTGGGTCTGGCCAGAATAACTTGCACAATTCAAGCATCTAACCTATGCTAACCCGGAGAGCAGGACCCATCTTTCGACCAGACTTGTCCTGTCCTCCAGAGATCCATCAGCTGTCTCATCCTGTGAGTTCAACTCTCACACCCGAAACTCCTCACTACAGTCCCACCATCATCAGGAGAGACTGAAGCTAGATAGACCTTTGTTACTGGGGAAATTGTCATTTTCACTATCAGTCAGTAATTAATATCAGCAAAGAAGACATATCTTGATTATTAAAAGCCCAGCACTGTACCAGATATTACACATATTTAAGGAACCATGTAAAGAAATGGTTTACTAAATTATTCCAATTGAGATAAAAAATATCAAGGAAGGTTAAATCTTGCCTAATATCATTAAACTAGTTAAGTACTAACATCAAGATTGTGAATCTGTGTTGCTGCATTTCAGTTACATTATGAAGGATCTATTCATTAGTTTAAGTAAGGATATTTAATAGGGCTTAAGTATACTGAGAACTGAGAGGAAAGAGTGTAATCAAATGCCTGCTTTTTTAAAAAAGAATTTTAAAAATATTTTTTTAATGTAGACTTTTTTTAAGTCTTTATTGATATTGTTACAATATTGTTTTGGGTTTGGGTTTTTGGCCATGCAGCTTGTGACATCTAGCTCCCTGGCCAAGGATGGAACCCCAGCTGTCTGCACTGAAAGGCAAAGTCTTAACCACTGGACTGCCAGAGAGTCCCAATCAAAAGCCCACTTCCTGATCTTTAGTTTCGACTCTGCTGTTTCTTTATACTGTATCTCCTTCTCAAGATATATCACATATATTAACAGGTCACTGTTAGCATTATTTGCAAGTTAACTGATAGATGGGGTAAAGATTTAAAGTTACAAAAACTGATTTTTTTATAATTGGTTTAGAGCATCTATTTTGGGGACTAAAGCTATTTTATAAAACTTTCATCTGGGATACTTTAATAATTGCTGTAGGGTATATACATTTGCTCTTTAAGCAGCTCACAATTTAGAAAGAGAGTTTCACTATTGCATTTTCGCTCTGTTCCTCATATATTTAATCTCTAGTTTATACACGTAGATCTGATACTGCCTCTTTAAATATATGGCTGCACTTCACTTAGAAGTGTTTATCTGTTTATGGGGGTGTTTATCTGTCAGTCAGTCAGCTAGTATTTATTGAGGGCCCACAGAGTATGTGCCTGTTTGTGAACACGAAGCTTTCAGATTATTTAATTTTAAAAAATGGCACTTGTAAATCCTGGCCGACTAACTCTATAATGAGGATAATATTGTTTCCCAAGACCTCCTCTGTGTAAATGCTATTGTAACTGCGTCTTTTGGCCTCCAATACATTAATCACACTCGTGTGGTATGACTCCCGTGAGAGTGACCTAATGCATGACTGTGTTTCTGTTGTTAATACTCCTAATGTTTACTCTGTAACAGGATCACTCTCCTGGCTAGATTTGTGTTGTGAGCTCATGAATTGCTTGCTGTAGACATACTCACACTCTGGATGTCAGAATGAGGATGAGACCTAGCCTAGAAAAATCCATCTGTGATTCTTTATAGCCATTTCATTGGAATAATCATTTAGCCTCACCAGACTTCAGGCTCCTTCTGACAGAAATGTTAATAGTCATCATTATATTCATATTAACAATGAATGACAGATATTTGTTAAATATTTACCATGTTCCATTCTTTGCTAAGAGTTTTAGACTGATTATTTTTTAAGAATTCTTATAATAAACCTCATTTACAAAATCACCATCATCTCCATACTTCATGCTACCCACACCTAACTTAAAACATTTCAGAGGCTTCTCATTGCTTCAGGATAAAAACTAAAATCCTTTACATAGCCTCCGTATTTCTATATTTCTCACTGTTTTTCACGCCTGCTACCTTTTACTCTCTTTCTATCAGCTACATCAGGTTTGCTTGTTTGTTTACTTTCTTTTTTCATCACTTTCTCGAATACACCGTGTTTGCCTTCCTCCCATTGAAGATACACTTAGGAGGAATATTTTCAATACATACAACTAAACTCCATGTAGACAAAGCAACTCCTTAAGTCAGTTGGGGAAAGAATATTATGTATGTAGAAAAATAATGGACAAATCACTACAAAGAGGCAATTCATAAACTAGGAAATGCAAAAAAATAAATATTATGCTCCATTTCACTAATTTTTAAGGAAATGCAAACTAAAACAATGAGTTGGGATATTTGCCATTTAGAGGTTCCTAGCATTGATGACAAGGAAAGAGAATTCTAATATTCTTCTCATCCACTTTTATACATATATACTAAGATTCCAGTTGTGTGTCTCACAGCATTACTTTTATGTATTATAAGGAAGATCTACACCACTCACCAAAGCATAATATATGTATATATGAACACAAGAAAGAATCAGCAAATAACAGAATATTGATATATTGCTTCAGAGTATAACTGACATGATAGAGAAACCTATAAAATCAGCACAACTCCAGTATTTCACATTTTTTATTGTACTGGTGAAATATATAAAACCATATATGCAATAAAGGTAGAAACCAGTAAGTGTCACAGCAATGTCTGGAATCAAACACTTGAGATATTCTGCCCTCTAAAGAGAAATATCAGGTTGAATACCATGCGTTTGTCACTTAACAACAAGAGTCTATGATGCAGCTGGTTTATCGATATGCCACCTGCAACTGCTTGTCAAAAGCTCTAGTATGTACAGCTTGTAAATAGCATCATTCAGAGTAGAATTGTAGAAAACTTTTATATGGAAGCAGTGAGGAAAACAACTCACAGCTATCATGCTAAATCAAGATTAACACAGCCCCATCATTTTTATATTTTTTACTTTGAAATAATTATAGATTCACAAAGAGCTGCAAACATAATGATAGAGGTCCCGTGTACAACCCAGTTCCTTTGAATGATTACATCTTATGTAACAATAGAAAAATATGAAAAACAGAAAATTCATTTTGATACAACATGTCTGTGCCATTTTATTACAAGTGCCATTTAGAACGTGTGTTACATGCACAGATTCTTACAGCTACCACAAGGTTCCATCACCACAACCATCTTACAAGAGATTTCTTTAGCCACACCCTTCTCCTTCCAGCTCATGTCTAACCCCTAGCAACCTCTAATATCTTCTCCATCTTTACAGTTTTGTCGTTGTGAGTTACTCAATCACTTTTAACTTTAGTTCCTTGGGCATTTGTAAATGTGCTTTTTTGAAGTAATGACATTTTCAAAAGTATTTCAGAAGCTAGCATCACAGCTCTCAAACCTTGACAAGGTGACAATGTTAGGTGAGTTTGCCCACAGCTTATCTAGTTTTGGTAATTTTAAAACAATGAACTCACTCAAAATGTCAGGTGAGAATGTTGACAATGGTAACTACTGTACTAACTAGATTACATCCTCTTATTGAGTGACCAAATCTTTTTACTGACAGATATAGCTTTCATGATGAGTGGATTCTATTATAGCTCATTTACTATTTCTTCCAAAGACTAACCATTTACACATGGAAGTCAAACATGTGTTTAGCGACTACTATGCACCTAGTAGTAGTTAGGTGTGCAGTAGCTCAGAAGGTAAAGAATCCACTCATATTGTGGGATCCCTGGGTTGGGAAGATCCCTTGGAGGAGGGCATGGCAACCCACTCCAGTATTCTTGCCTGGAAAATTCCATGGACAGAGGAGCCTGGTGGGCTACAGTCCGTGGGATCGCAAACAGTCAACACAACTGAGTGACTAAGCACAGCATAAGCACTAATGCTGCATTAATATTGTAGGAAGAAACATATAGTCTTGAGGAACCTAAGATATAGATGAAGGTGTTTTAAAATGTCCTATTTATATTTTATTTCTCTAGCCTCATTTATGAGCACAAAGTGACTCATAATTATTGTTATATAACTGCTCACTTTTAATATCACAATGCCATGGTTTCTGAGCGGCTGATAAAATCAAAGGATGCCATGAATGCAAGCAGAAGTCTGCATTTGCTTCTGTTCATTAACTAAAGCTTAGACTATTTGTGTCCTGTTTTGGACCAAAGTTCTATTCCAATTATCACTGGATTTGTAGTTCCATTAAACCTTGCTAGGCTGATCCAGGGATGCATTCAATCATCCAGCACAGAAAGCTGAACTCATTTTTGCACATTCAGTACCAGATAATCCAGATTTTCTCCATGTTAATAGATATTTGGGCATGGAGAGAAAACTGCATCAATCTGTATTGGCCATATTAGTACAAAGTAACCAGTGCCAGGATTCATTTCCTATGTAGAGCTGATGTATAAAGAAGTAAGTAACTATGAAACAAATGGGCTACTCAGAACAGAGGCAATATGTTGCTTTTGTAAATGAAAAATTATACATAATAATGACCATGGCATATATGTGTTTGCTTTATTCGATGAGTACATTTATGAAGTAAAATGTACATTGCAGGGAAGTTATTAGAACTATTCAGTAAATGAAATGGTATTATAAGATATTGAGGTATGTTTTGTTGATATTGTTGTTTCTTTTGTATTTATTTCGTTTTTTTCCCAAAAATAATCTCTACAAAATAGTAGTTGTAAATATATAAATTATGTTGATAGACAAGCTTTTGATGTCCATCTCTCATATTTATCACTTGTGTAGCCTTGAACAAGTATTCTCATTTGTAAAATTTAACACTATTATCTCTGTTTTAGAGTGGTTATAAGAGTAATTAGATTTTATTATGAATACTTACACAATACCTGGCATGGTGTAAGACTTCAATGCATGTTGGTGGCTCTTATTTTATTTATTATTATAAAGAGCACAGACAAATATTTTGAGAAAAGTGTTAAAATTGATCAGTATATGGTCTTCATTAATAGTCACAATTCTCTCTTTAGAACTTCCATAATATTAATACTACCAATGAATACCTTAGTTTATCTGAGATTTGTGATTAGTAACTCAGTCATATCCTACTCTTTGTGACCCATTGGAGTGTAGCCTATAAGGTTTCTCTGTCCAAGAGATTCTCCAGGCAAGAATACTGGAGTGGGTTGCCATTCCCTTCTCCATTTTCTCCCCAGTAGTTTATCTGTAATTAAAGACAATGGCCAAAGAAAGGCATTCCATCCCACTTTCTCAAAGCCAACTAAAAACAATAAAGAAGATGGAAAACAAAGGGGAAAGCAACTGCAGTAAAATTAGAAAAGCACAGAGAAACCATAGACCATGACTCAGTTCAGTTCAGTTCAGCTGCTCAGTCATGTCCTACTCTTTGTGACCCCATGGACTGCAGCACTCCAGGCCTCCCTGTCCATCACCAACTCCCGGAATTTACTCAAACCCATGTCCATTGAGTCGCTGATGCCATCCAACCATCTCATCTTCTGTCGTCCCCTTCTCCTCCTGCCCTCAGTCTTTTCCAGCATCAGGATCTTTTCCAATAAGTCAGCTCTTCACATCAGGTGGCTAAAGTATTGGAGTTTCAGCTTCAACATCAGTCCTTCCAATGAACACTCAGGACTGATCTCCTTTAGGATAGACTGGTTGGATCTCCTTGCAGTCCAAGGGACTCTCAAGAGTCTTCTCCAACACCACAGTTCTAAAGCATCAATTCTCTGGCGTTCAGCTTTCTTTATAGTCCAACTCTCACATCCATACATGGCCACTGGAAAAACCATAGCCTTGACTAGATGGACCTTTGTTGGCAAAGTAATGTCTCTGCTTTTTAATATGCTGTCTAGGTTGCTCATAACTTTTCCTCCAAGGAGTAAGTGTCTTTTAATTTCATGGCTGCAATCACCATCTGCTGTGATTTTGGAGCCCCAAAAAATTAAGTCTGACACTGTTTCCACTGTTTCCCCATCTATTTGCCATGGGACCAGATGCCGTGATCTTAGTTTTCTGAATGTTGAGCTTTAAGCCAATTTTTTCACTCTCTTCTTTCACTTCCATTAAGAGGCTCTTCAGTTCTTCACTTTCTGCCATAAGGGTGGTGTCCTCTGCAAATCTGAGGTTATTTCTGAAGATTTCTCCCGGCAATCTTCATTCCAGCTTGTGCTTCATCCAGCTCAGCATTTCTCATGATGCACTCTGCATATAAGTTAAATAAGCAGGATGACAATATACTACCTTGACATACTCCTTTCCCTATTGGGAACCAGTCTGTTGTTCTGTGCCCAGTTCTAACTGTTGCTTCCTGACCTGCATACAGATTTCTCAAGACGCAGAGCAGGTAGTCTGGTATTCCCATCTCTTGAAGAATTTTCCACAGTTTGTGTGATCCACACAGTGGATCTTAGACTATGACTAAGACATATCAAATCCAGTGGCATTAACAGCAAATTTAAAAATGTTTATGAAAGGACATTGACAACTATTAATCCTTCATATGCAGTCTCCCTGTAATCAGCCAGGCCTGAAGAGCTCAAACCACGACTCTACTTGCAGTAAGAATGAAGAGAGTGAAAAAGTACAAGCTTCATCATAGCCCTTTTCATACTAGAGAAACAAAGAAAAGGCAAAATGAGGAATCAAGGAAACACCATCGTAGCCTCAGCAGAAGCAGATTGCAAGTATAGAAAGAGAGGATATGGGTGGCAGCTGACTGACTACTTGACACTTGAAGATTAATAAATGCTGTTATGTATTGAATTCATAGCTTGAAGTTCTAATTCCCTATCTGACTACATTTGAAGATAGAACCTCTAGGGAGATAATTAAAGTTAAATGGGACTATAAGGGTGGGATCTGAGGACTGGTGTCCTTAGAGAAAGAGGGATACAAATGATGTTCACGCACAAACAGTAGGCACATAGTGAGAAAATGGGTGGCGGCAAACCCCAAGAGAAAGGTCTTGGAAGAAATCAAGCCTGCCTCCACTTTGATGGATTTCTAGTCCTCAGAATTGGGAGAAATGGATTTCTGTTATTTAACTTACCAAGTCTGTGATATTCTGTTACATTCTCAATAACCAAATGTGGAACAATTCAAGTAAAAAAAAAAAATAATGACAGTGTTTAATTAAAATCTCTAGAATAAAATAAATATCCATAAGTCTTATTGATGTAAATAATTGAGTAAATAAATAAAAGAACTAGAAACTCTTTTTTACAAAGAGTTCCAATTAATAAATGTAGAAGTACTGAGGGGGAGGTAGAATTATCATTAGGTAAACACCATAGTTATAATTGAATCAAGCAAAATCCACCCATGGATGAAGAAGGCAGTGGATGAAAGTTTGAGAAGAAATAGAATATTTGCAGAACCTCAAATATCTCTCCCAAGGTATTTATCAATTTCCAAGGAAACATAATAAACTTACATTGGAAAAACCTAGCAAACACCACATAAGCCATGTGACTGAAGTTTATAGCACTAGCTATAACGCATACATTATAAAAATAATTTTCCCCTTGGTATACTGCAGTGAAAAGGATACATCACTTCGGCAGTTTTCTTGCCAAAATATAAAACCTCATTCTAATCATGAGAAAACATCAGAATTACAAAATAACTAACCATGAAATAAAAAGTACCAAGTCACAACAGATGTGGAAAGACTCAGGAACTGTCACAGCTTAGAGAAGATGAAAGATGCAGCAACTACATGTAACGTGGGATCCTAACTGGATTATGAAAGTGGAAAGGAGTGTAATGGGGAAACTAATATTTGAATGAGTCTTTAGTCCAGCTGATAAGAGCATGCGAATGTTTATTTCCTGGTTTGATCATTGAACTATGGTTTAACATCATGGGAATCTGAAATGCACTGACATCCTCAAGGATGGTGTTGGTTTGAGCACTAACTCGTGTCTGACTCTTTTGAGACACCATAGACTGTAGCCCACCAGGCTCCTCTGTGCATGGGATTCTCCAGGCATGAATACTGGAGTGGATTGCCATTTCCTTTTCCAGGGGATCTTCCTGACCCAGGGATCAAACCTGGGTCTCCTGTATTGCAGGCAGATTCTTTACTGACTGAGCCACCAGAAATCTGAGTGGAGGGTGTGTGTGAATTCTCTGTATTAGATTTGCAGCTTTTCTGTAAGTTTAAAGCTATTTCAAAATAAAAAGGTTTTATTATAGAACATTAGGTAGATGCATTTCTAAATGTTTACCTTTGAAGTTCACTAAAATAACACAGTCACTTCCTTAACAACTAATCTCTCACAATTCTACTGTAAAGACATGCTATTATTTCCAAAGTAAAAGCATACATAGATATATAGTGTATATTCACTTGCTAGGTTTAAAGGTACTAACCAAAAGCAATGTTAAAAATACCATCTCGTTTTTCTAAAACTGAAAGAAGGTACACACTTATCTCATGCTTTTTCCTGTCAAAGAGAAGATTTACTATGAAACTTGAAAAAAAGTAACTATTTTATGTTACTTTAGAACAAAGTAATAAGTAACTATCTTTTAAAAGAGCAAAATTCTTGCCCAGAAAAATTTCCCCAATAAACCCTTTATTGGAAATGTATCCTATACAGTCTCACAAATGCATGTAAAATACCAATCAGGATTTTTCCAATGGGATACTCTGCACCTAATGAAAGAATGAAGTAGATCTGTACATTTTAACATCAAAATCCATTGTAAAATATAAAACACAAGTCAGGGTAGTGTGTATTTTACATTCCAATCTGTACATTAAAACCTCTATAACTTATATCTGAATCTTATAAAATATCTATAACTTATAAGTTAATCTTCATAACTTATGTAAGATATATGTATACACATATATGTATTTCATATATATTTGGGGGGAGGTGAGAGTTTTCTCAAAGAATCCCCAAGAAAATTTTGATAATGGCTGTTTCCAGAGAGTAGAGCTAGGGGATGGAGTCATTTTTTATATACTTCATTGCAGGAGACCCAGGTTTGATCCGTGGATGGGGAAGGTGCCTTGGAGAGGGAAATGGCAACCCACTCTAGTATTCTTGCCTGGAAAAGCCCATGAACAGAAGAGAATGTCCAGCTACAGTCCATGGGGTCGCAAAGAGTCAGACACAACTGAGCATATATTAATTGAATAGGTCTGTGTTGTTTCACAATAGGAGTATTAAAAAAAAAGATTTTGGTAACCATAAATAAATTTGAACAGTGTATATCATGGGATATAAATGTGTCATGGAATATAATATAATGTGGTCACCATGACTTAATTTGATTAGTTTTGGATCCTAGCTTAAAACAAAAGGTGTTGGAATCAAACCTCAGTGAAGCTTAGAAGAAAGCTGAAATCTGGTTGGCAAATAGTAGTCACTCATTTACCTATTCAACAAATACTTTTTGAGCACCTACTGTATTACAAGCCTTTTATACACACAGGAAACACTGTAAACCACAAGTTTGTTGTGTAGATTACACTATAATGGAGGAAGAATGTTTTCATAGAAAAAAACTTAAAATAATTTTACATAATGTTAAGCACTTGGAAGAAAATAAAATAAGGTTCTAGGTTAAACAAAAATGATTAGGAAAGACTTCTTGAATGAGTGGCTTTTGAACTGAGTTATGAAAATATGGAGGAGTATTACCAGGAATCAACTAGTGATAATGACCCTACAAACTAGTTAAATGGATCTAACTTGATCAAGGAATCAGAAGGCCCCTGTGACTAGAATTTAGGTAGAGGAAAGCTAGGTAAAAAAGAGAAAAAATTAAAATGCCTATGTCCAGTCAACATTTGTGACTTGATTTTAATTATATTTGAATAAAAATATCTACTGTATTTAATCTTATCTATGAGTCTGTATGGGCTTTCCTGATGAGTCAGCAGGTAAAGAATCTGCCTTCACTGAAGGAGACACAGGAGATGCGAGTTCAATCCCTGGGTCAGGAAGATCCCTCGAAGGAGGAAATGGCAACCCACTCCAGTATTCTTGCCTGGAAAATCCCCTGGACCAAGGAACCTGGTGGGCTACAGTCCAAAGGGCAGCAAAGAGTCAGACACAACTGAGCACAATACCATTCATTCATTCATTCGTGAATGTTTATTCTCCTTTAAAAGTATAAAGCTGAAGTTACTGTGGATATTCTTAATATGCCTTGGGGAATTCACCTGTTAGTCACTGAGAAAGATAGTTTTGCAATAATTGCGGCACATGTCTATTCAGGTATGAAGAAAGCTATATATATGATTGGAAAGTCATTAAAACAACCCATTAGAGGATCTGGGAAACTGATGGAACTGGGAGATCCATTGGCAAAATGAACTGCCAACAGAGAAGGGTAGGTTCTGCTTTGACTACAGTTCTCTTCTTGAAAGAGTGTTTTTTTATAAGTTGAAATTTATAAGAGATGTATCTGTCAACAAGGCTCTGGCTGCATCCCTCTAAAAGCTGAATACTTGAAAGATAGCCTAGGAATAGTATCAATGTGAATGTAGCGTTTGCCAACTTAAATCTCACCATTGAATAAACAGATGGAGAGAAAAATTATTGAACGGTATAAATGTCACCTTCACTTTTTAGATACAAGGAAAGAAATGTGTGCCTGCTTGCTCAGAAGAGTTTTGCTGGACAGATGTATGCTCAGATCCAGCCTATTTATTAGAGAACAGTCTCGGCTCTCATTTTCAATTTTAATCACTGTGTCAATTTTAAAAGGCCAGTTCTCATTATATAAACATTTGGAAGTTATAAAGCTGAAAGGTCAGCGTGTAGACAAGACAAAGATAACATGCCACCAGCTGGCATACACTTCCATGTGCAAAACTTTTCTCCGAGTAAGCTCAGCCCTCAGATATGAATGTCCTAGAACATAGGGATCATTGTTTACCAGTTTTCTGTTTCTCCAGCAATATGATTTTACTTGTATATGGAGAATTACATGTATCTCTCTATCCAAGGATTATGAAAAATGGAATTCTACAATTAAACTTTATAACAATTTCATGGTTTGATTCAGTCAGACATCTTTATGTAGAATAATAATCATAATTGTCACTGTTTCAGTCAGTTTGGTTACTCAGTCATGTCCAACTCCTTGCGGCTACATAGACCAGAGCACAGCATGCTTCCCTGTCCATCACCAACCCCCAGAGCTTGCTCAAACTCATGTCCATTGAGTTGGTGTTGCCATCCAACCCTCTCATCTTCTGTCATCCCCTTCTCCTCCTGCCCTCAATCTTTCCCAGTATCAGGGTTTTTTCCAGTGAGTCAGTTCTTCACATCAGATGGCCAAAGTATTGAAGCTTCAGCTTCAGCTTCAGCATCAGTCCTTCCAATGAATAATCAGGACTGATTTCCTTTAGGATTGACTGGTTGGATCTCCTTGCAGTCCAAGGAACTCTCCAGAGTCTTCTCCAACACCACAGTTCAAAAGCATCAATTCTCAACACTCAGCTTTATTTATGGTCCAGCTCTCACATCCATACATGACTACTGGATAAACCATAACTTTGACAACAGACATTTGTCAGTAGTTTAGTTAGCAACAATTATGTAACAATTGTTCCCTCTGTGTTATCTCATTTAATTCCTACCACATCCCTGTGAGGTGTTTATTTTCATCATCAACATACAGAAATAGAAATTAGGATTTACAGAAATTAAGCAATTTTCTCAGCTATTGTACAACATGTGTGTGATAGATCTAACACTTTAGCCCAGGCTTTTGTAACTCCAACACGATGATATTAGCCTCTGTACTACTCCATCCCCTTTAATAAGTACCACTTGAGCTGAGGGTTTTATTCAAGATGCAGTAACATTTGTATCACAGGACTCAAGAAATCCTAAAACACCGGAAGCACAAAGGAAACATCACAAATCTTTGGCATCTCTTTTACCTAAAAGGTGCAATATAACCTGAGAACTTCAAAATGTACTGGCTGGACTCTTAAATATAGCAGAATAAAATTTTTTCTAATTCCTTTTTTAACTCATGAAAAAAAATATTTAAAACACAGAAAGTCTGCAAAACCAAAATATACTTGCAAATTTCTATAAAATCTGGACCAAAATGCAGAAGAAAAATGAGATTTGACTACTTTTTAAATAACTTTCTTAAAGTTAAGAAGCATTATTACACGTGACCTATACAAATATCTCTTGTTGATAGAGACAAGAACTAGGGGTATGTGTGTATCACATGACAAAATGGATGAGACCCTGTTAGAGACCTTGTATGAGAGTAAGGAATGTAAAGGGAAGTGAAACGAGAGGAGCAAGTGTGTTGATTAGGTATTTGTATGGACATCATGCTCGCCTGGGGAGCCACTAGGGGGTAAAATGGGACCAAAGAGAAAAGGCATAAAGTGGTTGTTGGTAGCAACATAGAGAGCTATGACCTAAAGACTTCCTCAATAACCCTCTTAAACACTAACAACAACAATAACAGTGACAAGAAAGCTGTCCCTAGGGCAAGGAAATAGCAAATTTACCGAGTGTACTTGCCGTAGTAATGCTATGAAGAAGCTGACTGGTTTATTTCACTACCTCCATTTATCCCCACATGATTCTTTAACAAACAATTAGCTTCATTCAAAATAATAATAAGAAAAGCTATTAAGTTTAATTAGGTCCCATTTGTTTATTTTTGCTTGTGTTTCCTTTGCCTCAGAGACAGATCCAAGAAAATATCAGTATGATTTATATCAGAGTATTCTGCATAGCAAAGGAAACTATCACCAAAATGAGAAGACAGCTAACTGAAGGGAAAACATATTTGCAAATGATGTCAATATTTGATGTTAAAATTAAACATTAAATATTCTATTTAATATTCATATGGGGTAATATTAAAATATATGTGGTTTCTAAAACTCAATATAAGAAATAGTAACCTGATTTAAAAATGTAAGACCTGAACAATCTTCCAAAGAAGACATACAGTTGGCCAACAGGTACATGAAAAGATGCTAAACATTGCTAATCATCAGAGAAATGCAAATTAAATCCACACTGAGGTATCACCTCATACCAGTCAGAACGGCTATCATCAAAAAGTCTACAAATAACAAATGCTGACACGGATGTGGAGAAAAGGGAAATCTGGTACACTGTTGGTAGAAATGTAAATTGGTGCAGCCACTATGGAAAACAGCTTGGAGGTTCCTCATAAAACTAAAATTATAACTACAATGTGATCCAGCAATTTCACTCCTAGGTATATATCTGGAGAAAATGAAAATGCTGATTCACAAAGATAAATGCACCACAATGTTCACAGCAGCATTATTTACAACATCCAAGATATGAAAGCAACTTGAGTCCACCAACAGATGAATGGATAAGAATCTTGTGGGTATGTATGTATATATACATATATGTATATGTATACATACACACACAATAGAATACTACTCAGCCAAAAAAAGAAGGAAATTTTGCCAATTACAACAACATTGATGGACCTGGGGGGTATTATGCCTAGTGAAATGTCAGAGAAAGGCAAATACGATATATTATTAGTTATATGTGGAATCTTAAAAAACAAAACAGTCGAATGACTATAACAAAACAGAAACTGACTCACAGATATAGAGAACAAACCAACAATTACAAATAGGGAAAGGGAAGGCAGGAAAGGCATCATAAAGGCAGAGGATGAAAAAGTGGAAAATACTATGTATAAAATAAATGGCTACAAAGATATGTTGTACAGCACAGGGACTATAACCAGTGATCCATACTAACTTCAAATGAAGTATAATCTATAAAAATATTGAATCACTATATTGTACATCTGAAACTAATGTAATATTGTAAAATCAGCTATATTTCAATAAAAAATAACACTTACATTTTATTATTTATTGGTGAATGCAGATGAAAGGTACATGTTACCAAATTAAATACCTAAGGAAACAGAAAGGGAAAGCATAAAAATAGTTTTTCATAGACATCATTGTATATTATAAACAGAAAAAAAATCAACAAATACTATGAAACTTTCAAAGATAAAGTTACACAAAATCAAGAGATGAGATTAGACCACAAACTTTTAAAACAAATTGTAAGAGAAAAACAGATACATTTAGAGAAGAAAGCCAATCAAAAGTCATTTGAAGCAATTCTACTCAGATGGACGAAACTGGAACCCATTATCCAGAGTGAAGTAAGCCAGAAGCAAAAACAACAATACAGTATATTAACACATATATATGGAATTTAGAAAGACAGTAACGAGAACCCAACATGGGAGACAACAAAAGGAACGCAGATGTATAGAATAGACTCGTGGACTTTGTGGATGAGGGTAAGGGTGGGATGATATGGGAGAAGGGCATTGAAGCATGTTAATTTTCATATGTCTAATCAATCGCCAGCCCAGGATTGATGCTCGGGGCTAGTGCAGGGAGATTTCCTGGGGGGCGGGAGGGAAGAGGGAGGGGGGTTCCGGAGGGGAAGCATATGTAAACCCATGGTGATATCATGACAATGTATGGCAAAAACAATAATAAAAAAAAAAAGTAAAAAAAAAAAAAGCAGCAAAAATAAAAGACTATAACATATATGATCAAAAACTTACCAGTTATAAAAGAGGAAATTACATAAAATGGCATTCAAAGAGATCATACAGCAAAATGGTAGACATAAATATAACTAAATGAATTTTAAGAAAAAATAATTTACCAAAATTATTTCAGAAGTTATAAAAAAGGAACACTGATGTATGAATCCAAGATCATCTTTATAGAAAAACTGACAAGGACATCAAAAGAAAAATAAAATCACAGACTGTTCTTTCTCATAATCATAAATGTAAATCTTTGAAACAAATATTATTAGAAATATTATTTGAAACAATATATTAGAAAATTTAATATAATACTATAGGAAAAGGAGCTTACTTCAGAATATAAAGTTAGCTTAATACTAGAAAATAAATTAATAAACAAAAGGAGAATATTCATGGTATAATCTCAATAGATGTAAAAGACACTTATAAAATTCAACATTTATATAATAATAAATAACTCTCTTAATCTTTGATTATCTACAAAAAACTACTTAGTAATAAATTACTTAAAGTTTTTCTCATAAGGTTGAGAATGAGATATGGATGTCTATTACCATTATTTTAGTATTGCTCAACATTGTACTGGTAGCCATAAGTAATGATAAAAAGGATAAGTCAAGAAACACAAGTTATATTTATGATATTGGAATGGCAGAACTAAAACAGTAATTGCTCAAAGACAACTTGATTGGCTGGGTAGAATGTCTGAAAGAATATACAGAAAAATTATTGAATAATAGACATCTAGAAGGGAATGGCATCCCACTCCAGTACTCTTGCCTGGAAAATCCCATGGATGGAGGAGCATGGTAGGCTGCAGTCCATGGGGTCGCGAAGAGTCGGACACGACTGAGCGACTTCACTTTCACTTTTCACTTTTATGCATTGGAGAAGGAAATGACAACCCACTCCAGTGTTCTTGCCAGGAGAATCCCAGGGACAGGGAAGCCTGGTGGGCTGCCATCTGTGGGGTTGCACAGAGTCGGACACGATTGAAGTGACTTAGCAGCAGCTGCAGCAGAAATATACAATAAATCACGTAGAAGACCTTCACACCAAAAAAGGAGTAAGAGGAATTAAAGAAGATTTAATATATGAGAGGATATTCTATGATCAAGGTTTGGAAGCTTCAGTATTGTAAAAATATCTATTGTCATTCATTTGATCCACAGATTTAATTTAATGAGCTGAGTGAAAATTGACAAGATGATGATAAAATATTTAAGGAAATTTAAAGGCCCAAGAATAGCCGAAACATTCTTGGAGAAGAACAAAGCTGAAAGTATTATATATCAAGATACAGTACAAAGCTCTAATAATTAGGAAAATATGGTAATAAGTCAAGGAAGACAAGGAAGAAGAAACAGACCAATGAAACAGAATTGAAAGTAGAGAAAGCATCATTTCTTTTTATGATCTGGATGCCTATTTAATGCATTGCTGAAAAGATGTGTTTTCAATAAATGTGCTGGGGAAATTGAATGTTTTTATTAAAAAGTGAATAATGACCAAAACCTCATTTAATACACAAAAAATATAGTCAAAAGCTAACTGTTAAAACAATGCAAATAACTTTGGACAATCTCTTCATAACATTATTTCCTAGGGCAGGCAAACAAACACAAAAAGTATTAACCATAAAGAAAAAACAGTAAATTAGACTACATTATAATTAAAAACTTCTTTCCATGAAAAGACACCATTGAAAGAATAAAAACAGTAGAATATATTTGAAATATATATATATATAAAACAAATAATTACTATCCAGAATATATAAAGAATACCAAAAAATCAATGTGAAAAAATGTGTACAATGGAATATAGTAGAAGGAAAAATATGCAAAATACCTGGAGACACTTTACAAAAGAGAACATCCAAGTGGCCAATAAACATACACACTGCATTCATTTCTCAATAACATTCAAGTTATAAATATAATGTAATTACCTTTATATCCACTAGGATGGCTAAAATATGAAAGACTTTTTATGGAGCAGTTGGAGCTAACATTGGTGATGAGACTGTACATTTATAAAAGAACTCTGAAAATTTGTTTGACAAAACTGACTAAAACTGAGCATCTGCACACCATATGACCTAGTAATTGCAGTCCTAGGTATAGACTCAAGCAAAAGGTATGAATCAAATGTTTGCCAAAAGACACATGCAACCATGTTTATGACAACTCTCTATATAACCCCATCAACTAATGCCCATCTATTGTAGGAAGGATAAATAAATCTTGGTGCATTCATACAATGGAAAACTAAACAAGAATGAACAATCCATAGCCATAAGAATGAGAAAGATGAATCTCACAAACAAAATACTGAACAAAATAAGCCGGTTACAAAAGACTATCTAGTATATGATTCAACTGATACTCAATTTAATCCAGGAAACTACCTAAGGTTTAGAAGTGAGGGTAATGGTTATGCTTGACACCACAGAGAAGAGGACGGAAGGGGACAGATGTCAGTCCAAGTCCTCTAGGAAGCAGGTGCTGAGACAGATTAGGATAGCAATAGATTTCTTGACAAGTAACAATTGAAAAATACAAGTGGGTGGAAGCCTTATTGAGAAATGACTGTCTCTATAGCCTGTGATGCTCTGACATCTGTGCAATAAAACAGAATGGAGCGAAAAAAAACCTCAGAGTGTAACACAAGCTAGACAAAGTCTCAGCCAATCCAATGGGAAGTTCCACAAAATGATTGTCAAATAGAGGGGTTCTATCAATACATTGGGGCTTCCCTGCTGGCTCAGACAGTAAAGAATCTGCCTGCAATGCAAGAGACACAGGTTTGATCCCTGGGTCAGGAAGATCCCATGAAAAAAGGAATGGCTACCCACTCCAGTATTCTTGCCTGGAGAATTCCATGGTGTTGGAGAAGACTCTTGAGAGTTCCTTGGACTGCAAGGAAATCCAACCAGTCCATCCTAAAGGAGATCAGTCCTGGGTGTTCACTGGAAGGACTGATGTTGAAGCTGAAACTGCAATACTTTGGCCACCTGATGTGAAGAGCTGACTCATTAGAAAAGACCCTGTTGCTGGGAAAGATTGAGGGCAGAAGGAGAAGGGGACGACAGAGAATGAGATGGTTGGATGGCATCACCAACTCAGTGGATATGAGTTTGGGTGGACTATGGGAGTTGGTGATGGACAGGGAGGCCTGGCATGCTGTGGTACATGGGGTCACAAAGAGTTGGGCATGACTGAAGGACTGAACTGAACTGAACTGAGGAACCTGAAGGGTTACAGTCCACGGGATTCAAAAGAGCTGGACATGACTGAGGAACTAACAAAAGAGTTGGGCATGACTGAGCAACTAACACTTTCACTTTCATCAGTACATTGGCCAGAGATGGTCAGGACGTAACAACCCTGCTGGATTTGGGTGCTGACTGAGGGTGCCCCAGAAGACCTGAGCCTCAGTGGCCATATGAAAGAGCTGCAGCTCAGGGCAGCCAGCTGTTGGCACTGCAGGCGGCTGAGAAGCAAGTCTTTTCTCAAGGACAGACATGGGTCGCACCTCCGAGGCTGCCAGGACAGAAGAGTGGCTTCTGAGCTGCTAAAAGTGTCTCTTTTCTTTACTCCAGTTCAGTCTATTCCTCAAATGAGGTCACTTTGTGAAAATGTTTTGAGCTGTGCACTCATGATTTGTGTATTTTCTTAGCATATTGTGCTTTAATAAAACAATTTACCTAAAAAAATCACTCTAATCTTTTAATGTTTGTCATAACATTTTAGTTTTGCTTGGGCTAGTTCTGGCTTATGGCCTGTTTTTGTTCAGCCCCGGATCTAAGAATGGTTTTTAAATACATAAAAGGTTGTGAAACATGCCCCTCTTCCCCTATAAACACACACAAGGATATGTGTGAGAGAATGTGTGTGGCTCATAGCCTAAAATACTTACTAACTGGTCTTCTACACAAGAAGTTTTCCCATTTATGCTTCAGAGAGTTTGCTTAGAACAAACATATCATGGGGTTAGTAAGTCAATTATCTAAAGTTCAGCATGCCTTTAATGTCTTTTCTCCCAACTAAAATTTTATTTTATTTATTTTAAAATAGTATTATAGTATATTAATCTTTGTTCTACCTTTTATCTGCAAATAAATATTCTATGTCTAGAAGAAAGCTAATGTTTAAAAAACCAGTAAGTTATGCATATTGGGATTATAAGTAACTTGAAAAACATACTCCTTAGGACTTTTTTTTAGTTACATGATTTATATGAAATATGACGATCCCATGCCACAGTTTTAGGAATCAGAATGATGTCACATAGTCACACAAATCCCCCCATCCTACCCCACGCACATACAATGTTTAATGTAATAAAATATGGAGCTTACTGGGTGATCTTTTTAAGTGCTGCTTTTCTTAGTCCTGGATAGCCACAGAAAACATAGCAACATATGATGAAATAGCATGATGTGATTTATAAGAAAATAGCTCATCATGTGTTGGACTTGGTGTGCTGTTTTCTCAGCAAGAAAGAAAGGAGGAATCACATGAACTCTGCAAGTTGCCACAAACCACAAATGCATCTTTCAAAAGATATTAAAGCTCACCTGACACCATGTGATTGCTTCCTGCCAAATGTCTTTTGATCATACCCAAACTGAGTTCACAGAGGCTTTCTAATAAAAACACCCAGAAATGTCAAAAGCTTGGTAGAGTCACAAGTAAGGTACCTTCCCTAGGACTTTTTTGTGACCTCTCGTCTATGGAGAATTTACCATGAACTTGGCAGAACTCTAATTCTCACTTCTTCTTCCAAACCTCTTTCTTAAGGGCACATTAGAAAATATATATATATATATATATGTTAGCCACATAATCAAAAATCTTTGTGTTAAAATATTTTCTGTTTGTCCTTGAGAAAATTAGGCATTCCTAACAAGTCTTCATTCCTTTTTTGTAACACAAATGAAAAGGCTTAGATGATTTGCCTTCATTTTCCATTGCTGTATAACCAATACTACAAACGTATGAAATTAAACACAACACAAATACTCTCACTTTCTGTGGCTCTCACATGACTGGATTCTCTGCTCGGTGCCGATAAAACCCAGGTTTCAGCTACATCTACAGTTTTCATCTGGGGTTTAGGCTCCAGCAGTAAAGAATCTGCCTGCAATGCAGGATGTAGAAAATGAGAGTTCCATCCCTGGGTCAAGAAGATCCCCTGAAGGAGGAACTGGCAACCCACTCCAGTATTCTCGCCTGGGAAATCCCACGAGCAGAGAAGGCTGGCGGGCTACAGTCCAGGGGGTCGCAGAGTCAGACACAACCGAGTGACTAAGCACAAGCACGCACAAAGCTCATGAGCTGCTGGCAGAATGCAGATCCCGGCTCTTGCTGTACTGAGTCTTTTGTTTTCCTATTACTGTAGGTGTAGGACCCCTCCTTTTTTTTAATTGGAATATAATTGCTTTACAATGTTGTGTTAGTTTCTGCTGTACCATGAAGTGAATAGCTATATGTATACATATACCAACCCCCCTCGCCCCCCGGGCCTCCATTTCTCCCATCCCACCCATCTAAGTCAGCACAGAGCAACAAGCTAAGCTCCCTGTACTGTACTGGAAGCAGCTTCCTACTAGCTACCTAGTTTACATGCAGTAGTATATTTATATCAAAGCTACTCTCCCAATTCATCCCACCTTCCCCTCCCCCTGCCCCATATTCACACATCCATCTTCTACCTCTGTACCTCTCTTCCCACCCTGCAGTTAGGTTCATCTGTACCATTTTTGCAGATTCCACCTATGTGCATTGATGTACAACATTTGTTTTTCTGTCTCTGACTTACTTCACTCTGTATGACAGACTCTAAGCCCACCCACATCTCTCCAAATGATCCACTTTCATTTCTTTTTATGGCTGAGTAATATTCCATTATATGCGTGTCCCTCATCTTCTTCATTCTTTCTTCTGTCAGTGGACAACTGTTCAATATCAGAAGCTGCCACATTCCCTGAAACCCGGTCCCTTCATCTGCAAAGCCAGCAATGGAAAAACCTCCCTCACATCAAACCTTTCTCTTGCTTCAAACTTCTGACTTCCTCTTTGTTCCGTCTGTGCACCCATACTGTTTAAGGGGTTTGTCTGATTAGGTCTGACCCACCCGGGTAATCTCACTTTCTTAAAGTCAATGGTTTTATGTAACCCAATCTAATTATATACATAAAATCTACAAGATTCACAGTCCCAGCGATAATGTACACAAATGTACACTGGGGTGGCGATCTCAGAAGCCATTTTAGAATTCTGCCTACTAGGGTCGCTTTAAGGGTTAAATATGATAACATGGAAAAACACTTATCTGAATATCTGGCCCCTAATAGAGGCCTAACAAACTGATTTATCCTGACTATGATACCTTGGAGAGGGAAAGACAAGTGAACTACTAACTAGTCAGATGAACCACAGGAAACCACCACTTCTGTAGATCAATATTAATAATATATCAGCAATTTCATATGGTCCTATTTACCATACCTGCTCAATAGCACATTTCACAAAACACTGAATAAACAACTCTAGGGTGATTTTTAGTCCATAATTTATTCATTCTCTTCTTTCATTCATTCATCGGCGGCAATGTAGAGCTTACAGAAAGGAACAAGGTAACCATCCCTAAACCTTTTAAAACTTCAGGATCTAGTGGATTTGAGTCCTTATAGATTTTAACAGTGCAGTTGATATTAAACAAAGCTGCTCCCGACGGAGCTAAAAGAAGCAACACATATAGCAATTTCAAGCGTCTAACCTCACATTGTTTATAATCCCATGACAAAAACAAATGGAAACGATAAATTTAGAAGAAGCTCTGTACTACACAGGCTCTGTGACAAATGGAGTTTACAGTCTTGGCAAGCAGCCCCTGAGGTTTTCCAGCGTTAGCTGGCATCTTAGTTTGGAAATACCTTTCTTAGTTTCTCAGCAACAGTGAAGATATGACAAACAATCCCAGTGTCTCCTTTTTTGGCTTCAAATAAAATAGCATAAGCATATTTAAACATCTATCTTCTTCTGGCTTCTAAAAACCCTCCTTCTCATGAGCACTTAATTCATAGCTCTGTGCACCTTACCAGAGTCTCCCAAGGAGAGTTATCCAAAGTTTCCTGGAAACTTAAAGGCTTCCTTTGTAATATGACTCAGAATTCTGTTCTTTCCCAGTCTGTTTTCCATTATTTCATTGGTCAGGATGTGGGAAATATGCTGCAGGTAAGACTCATCTTCCTGCTTTGCCAATGGCAACTTGTTTGAGTTACACTGTAATGTAAAGACAGCTCTCACCTTATTATTAACTTCATTGTGCTGATACCATTACAACCATAAAGCATATGATAGAAGATATCTTAGACACAATGTCATCTACTCCTCATCTTCATCATACTTTGAATTCTTTTTTATTGTTATAATTAACCTAAAATATGATATTAGTTCCAAGTTTCACTTTGAATTCTTATTGCAGTATCCTCAAGCAGTTGCCATTCAACCTCTTCTTGAACACTGAGATAGAGAAATCACTAGCAAAGAAGTATCGCTCACGCTTTTTATTCTTAACGTCCAAGCTGAAAAAATAGTGTATTACGGTCTTCATTGCTGAACTTACAGTCTTTTGTGTTCGGATCATGGATAAGCAAAAATAGACCTCCCTACCCTCCCCAGATACACACAGATTAGATTAAATCTCAAACTTAATTAGCCAAGAACACAAATAATTAACAGAAGGGAGATTGACCAAACAAGTCAGAAACAGATGTAATTTCTCTTAATGTGACTTTTTCTGGGCCTCCAATTTCCGAAAAGGCAGAAACTAACAACAGTTTGAGCAGGGCAGAATAATGCCTGGTCTGAGAAAGCAGTCATTTTTCTTACCACAAGCTTTCTTAAAAATTATTTATTTGTTTATTTCCTTTCAGCTCTGTAAGTGGTTGTGCTTTTGTAGACTTTACTGTGCAATACTGTATCGAGTACAGTAGTACATTATCTTTATTTTAAGCCTAAGAAGCTAGACAGCATAAAAGCAATGATGATGTAGCTGGTATTACACTCTGTCATTGTCTTAAAAGCATACTACAAAACTTCAGATTTCTACGAGCATACTCTAACCATCCCCACACTGCAGTTTCTCTTTATTAACTATTTACAAATAAATCACTCACATCAGGGGAATTACCTGCATCATTTTTCTAATGGACATCATCTTTAAGATTGTGTGTTCAAATGGTTCTTGCCTCCTGTAAATCTGCTTCTTTTCCCAACATTTCTTTTCATATTAAAAACATTGTTATTATTCTGACCTCCCAAGTGGCTCAAACGGTAAAGAATCTGCCTACAATGCAGGAGACCCAGGTTTGATCCCTGGGTCGGGAACATCCCCTGTAGTAGGAAATGGCTACTCATTCTTTCCTGGAGAATTCCATGGACAGAGGAGCCTGGCAGGATACAGTCCACAGGGTCTCACAGAGTCAGACACAACTTGAACGACTAACACTGATACCCGAGTTAAATTCATCAAACTGACTTCTTAAATCCCAAAATCAAAGTTGTCATTCAGTGCTAAGATATCTGAAAATGGCTAGCCATTTTCTGTCCACAACTGCTGACACAGTCTAAATTTATATTTTATCTTGCTGTCATAGGCTAGTATATTGAGTCTACCCCATCACAAAAAGCAAAAAACATCATTTTTCCCCCCATGCCACATCCTTGGTCAAGAATCTGCAATGAATCATTTTCCATAGTACCAGAATTGAAGACCAAAATATTGTTTAACACTTCCTGCATGAAGGGTCAAAAGATCTGATCTATTTCTTTTTATTGAATATTTTTATGTTTAATGTCATCATGTTTGTATCGTTTATAGCCTTTCCACAACTTGAAATGACACATTTCTTTGTTTAATGATGTATTTATTATTTAATTAAACCATAAGCTCCGCAAAAGCAAGAGCCAGGCCTTTTTATTCACTGTGTATCTTGTGCCAACTATAGGTTATTGTATGCTGAAGCTGAAGCTCCAATACTTTGCCCACCTGATGCGAAGAGCCGACTCTTTGGAAAAGACCCTGATGCTGGGAAAGATTGAAGGAAGGAGAATGGGACAACAGAGGATGAGATGGTTGGATGGCATCACAGACTCAATAGACATGAGTTTGAGCAAACTCTCAGAGATGGTGAAGGACAGGGAAGCCTGGCATGCTGCAATACATGAGGTCACAAAGAGCTGGACATGACTGAGTGACAGGACACTAGGCAAATATAATGAAATAATGCCATTAATAGCAACATGGATGGACCTAGAGATTGTCACAGTGAGTGAAGTAAGTCAGACAGAGAAGGAGAAATATCCTATGACATCCATTATACTCCTTGCAGTCCAAGGGACTCTCAAAAGTCTTCGCCAACACCACAATTCAAAAGTATCAATTCTTCAGTGCTCAGCTTTCTTTATGATCCAACTCTCACATCCATACATCACTACTGGAAAAACCATAGTTTTGACTAGACAGACCTTTGTCAGCAAAGTAATGTCTCTGCTTTTTAATATGCTGTCTATTTAATATAATTGATTATATTTCAATATAAAATAAAAAGGTTTTAAAAAGGCAAATAGAAGGTGCTCAATAAACACTTATTGGTTTAATGGAGAAAGGAAGTAAGGACAAAAGGAAGGGAAAGAGGAGGAAGGAATTACTCTCCTGGCCTCCTCACTTGACCACACCACCTATTTCCTTCTCCACCCCCATTTCATACATATACTTCCAGATAATTCTTTGCCTTTTTTTTTTTTTTACTACAACTCTTCCCTCTATAACTCCCTACTTTTTCTACACATCAAATCTTGTCACAGGACAAGTCACATCTCATCTCAGCTTCTCCTGATTCTATGTACCTTCCAACCAGAAACATGTCTCATATTTAATGAAAAGTTAAGTGTCTAATTTTAGACAGCCGGTTACACATTTTCTTGTATTGCCATATAATCATTGAATATTTGATACTGTTTCTGCAAATAGACTGTCTCCCCAGTTTGTCCTCTCCCTGTCTGCTATCAGAGCCCTTCAGCGTTCTTTCTCTCTCTGCTCTGCATTATGTTAATTTGTATTTCCCAGGCTCCCTACTCTCAGCTTCCCAGTAAGTTTAGCATTAAGAGAAATTCCTAGAAAAGTACAACTTTCCAAGACTAAACCAGGAAGAGATAGATAATATTAATAGACCCATCACAAGCATGGAAATTGAAACCGTAATCAGAAATCTTCCAAAAAACAAAAGCCCAGGACCAGATGGCTTCACAGCTGAATTCTACCAAAAATTTAGAGAAGAGCCAACACCTATTCTACTCAAACTCTTCCAGAAAATTGCAGACGAAGGTAAACTTCCAAACTCATTCTATGAGGCCTCCATCACCCTAATTCCAAAACCTGGCAAAGATGCCACAAAAAAAGAAAACTACAGGCCAATATCACTGATGAACTTAGACGCAAAAATCCTCAACAAAATTCTAGCAAATAGAATCCAACAACACATCAAAAAGATCATACATCATGATCAAGTAGGCTTTATCCCAGGGATGCAAGGATTCTTCAATATTCGTAAATCGATCAATGTAATACACCACATTAACAAATTAAAAAATAAAAATCACATGATTATCTCAATAGATGCAGAGAAAGCCTTTGACAAAATTCAACATCCATTTATGATAAAAACCCTCCAAAAAGCAGGAATAGAAGGAACATACCTCAACATAATAAAAGCTATATATGACAAACCCACAGCAAACATTATCCTCAATGGTGAAAAACTGGAAGCATTCCCCCTGAAATCAGGGACAAGACAAGGGTGCCCACTCTCACCACTACTATTCAACATAGTTTTGGAAGTTTTGGCCACAGCAATCAGAGCAGATAAAGAAATCAAAGGAATACAGATTGGAAAAGAAGAAGTAAAACTCTCTCTGTTTGCTGATGACATGATCCTCTATATTGAAAACCCTAAAGACTCTACGAGAAAATTACTAGAGCTAATCAGTGAATATAGCAAAGTTGCAGGATACAAAATCAACACACAGAAATCCCTGGCATTCCTATACACTAACAGTGAGAAATCAGAAAGAGAAATTAAGGAAACAATTCCATTCACCATCGAAACAAAAAGAATAAAATACTTAGGAGTATTTCTACCTAAAGAATCAAAAGACTTGTATATAGAAAACTATAGAACACTGATGAAAGAAATCAAGGAGGACACAAACAGATGGAGAAATGTACCATGCTCATGGATTGGAAGAATCAATATAGTGAAAATGAGTATACTACCTAAAGCAATCTATAGATTCAATGCAATTCCTATCAAGCTACCAGAGGTCTTCTTCAAAGAATTAGAACAAATAATTTCTCAATTTGTATGGAAATACAAAAAACCTCGTATAGCCAAAGCAATCTTGAGAAAGAAGAATGGAACGGGCGGAATCAACCTACCTGACTTTAGGCTATACTACAAATCCACAGTCATTAAGACAGTATGGTACTGGCACAAAGACAGAAACATAGATCAATGGAACAGAATAGAAAGCCCAGAGATAAATCCACGCATCTATGGACACCTTATCTTTGACAAAGGAGGCAAGAATATACAATGGAGAAAAGACAACCTCTTTAACAAATGGTGCTGGGAAAACTGGACAGCCACTTGTAAAAGAATGAAACTAGATCACTTTCTAACACCATACACAAAGATAAACTCAAAATGGATCAAAGATCTAAGCATAAGACCAGAAACTATAAAACTCCTAGAGGATAACATAGGCAAAACACTCTCTGCTATAATCCAAAGCGGGATACTCCATGACCCACCTCCCAGAATATTGGAAATAAAAGCACGAATAAACAAATGGGACCTAATTAAAATTAAAAGCTTTTGCACAACAAAGGAAACTATAAGCAAGGCGAAAAGACAGCCTTCAGAATGGGAGAAAATAATAGCCAATGAAGCAACAGACAAACAATTAATCTCAAAAATATACAAACAACTCCTGCAGCTCCATTCTAGAAAAATAAACAACCCAATTAAAAAGTGGGCCAAAGAACTTAACAGACATTTCTCCAAAGAAGATATAAAAATGGCTAACAAACACATGAAAAGATGCTCAACATCACTCATTATCAGAGAAATGCAAATCAAAACCACAATGAGGTACCACTTTACACCAGTCAGAATGGCTGCCATCCAAAAGTCTACAAGCAATAAATGCTGGAGAGGATGTGGAGAAAAGGGAACCCTCTTACACTGTTGGTGGGAATGCAAACTAGTACAGCCACTATGGAAAACAGTGTGGAGGTTCCTTAAAAAGCTGCAAATAGACCTGCCATATGACCCGGCAATCCCACTGCTGGGCATATACACCGAGGAAACCAGAATTGAAAGAGCCACGTGCACCCCAATGTTCATCGCTGCATTGTTTACAATAGCCAGGACATGGAAGCAACCTAGATGCCCATCAACTGACGAATGGATAAGAAAGCTGTGGTATATATACACAATGGAATATTACTCAGCATTAAAAAAAAATTCATTTGAAGCAATTCTACTCAGATGGACGAAACTGGAGCCCATTATCCAGAGTGAAGTAAGCCAGAAGCAAAAACAACAATACAGTATATTAACACATATATATGGAATTTAGAAAGACAGTAATGAGAACCCAACATGGGAGACAACAAAAGGAACGCAGATGTATAGAATAGACTTGTGGACTTTGTGGATGAGGGTAAGGGTGGGATGAGATGGGAGAAGGGCACTGAAGCATGTTAATTGTCATGTGTCTAATCAATCGCCAGCCCAGGATTGATGCTCGGGACTGGTGCAGCGAGATTTCCCGGGGGGGAGGGAGGAGGGAGGGGGGACCCGGAGGGGAAGCATATGTAAACCCATGGTGATATCATGACAATGTATGGCAAAAACAATAATAAAAAAAAAAAGAGAGAAACTCGTGGAAGTTTAGGGAGAGAAGCTAGGGTGTTTCTGTTTCCAGTGACTATTCTTACAGGCACTGTATTTTATCCAAGGCTTCATCTCCTGCTAGGCAGCCACTGCTGTGGTTGTACCTTCTTCAGATGCCCTAGTTTCTGGGTTCTAGTAATATCATCTCTCCCTTTGTTTTACTCTTCATTGGGAAAGTAAGGGCTTCTTGCTGTAGCTAATTTCTGGGTTACTCCAATCAAAACCAGTTCACTTGTTCTTCTATTCATGTATCAGAAATTCCTTTTATCAACTTTCTTGTGTCTGAAGGACTTCAAAGGATTTCGTTTTTTCTGGCAGGACCCTGACCGATTGGATATAAAATTTTCCTCTATCCTTCCATAGCGGGTCCTATAAAAGTTGCTTATGTATGTTCATTGTTTTTCTTTAATGAGCTTTACATGCTTTTATCAGAAACAGTCCTGTGGAATATAGTCCACTGTTTTCTATAAACAAGATTCAAATAGTGTATTCCCCCAGTTTTTGAAGGAATGTGATTTAGCTTTCTTCTGGGGTAAATAAAGGTGAG
This sequence comes from Antilocapra americana, assembly GCA_007570785.1. Classification (NCBI taxonomy): domain Eukaryota; kingdom Metazoa; phylum Chordata; class Mammalia; order Artiodactyla; family Antilocapridae; genus Antilocapra; species Antilocapra americana. Next base: position 12,312,538 of record ML660770.1, on the reverse strand, counting down.
ATGATTTTGACTAAACCACAAACATCAAAGAAAATAAGTGTGTTCTCTGTGTTTAACATTACACATAAAATAAGCTTTCCACTTTCCCTCATTTTGTGTACTGAGTCACATCCCGGATCATCTATAGAAAAAGTGTTATTAATAGCTAAGACTCTAAAGGCAAGAATTAAACTGTGCTTAAAGTTGCAGTGTGTGCTTGTAAGTACAGTTTAATCTATGTGTCAATTAATAAACAAGATCCATTTAAATTACTTTACCCCCCTTTCACTAGAAATGAAACAAAGCTATACTTCCTCAAACATCTTTTAAAAGAATCTTTTTTTCATGCTTCATCCCACTACTGATTGGATCACACGAGACTATTTCCCACTGTCTTCTACTTTTGTCAAAGGACAGTATAGTTCATGACTGAGTATAAAACAGAGGTGTAAAATCTCAGCATAAAGTAAAACAAGGCTCTAAATGATTGGAAAAAAAGAAAAGCAAGCATAAAACAAACACCATAAAAGTAAGATAAGGCTCTGAAAAGACTGGAAATATACTCACCCCAGGGCTGCTCAGGACTAGTAGCACAGTCTTTATTTATTTATTTTTTAACTTTCTTTACTTTATTGTGTTGGTTTTGCCATACAGTGACATGAAACCGCCCTGGGTTTACATATGCTCCCCCTCCAGATCCCCCCTCCCTCCTCCCTCCCTATTCTCTCCCCCTGGGTCATCTTGGTGCACCAGCCCCGAGCATCAGCCCTGGGCTGGCGATTGATTTCACATATGATAATTAACATGTTTCAATGCCATTCTCCCATATCATCCCACCCTTGCCCTCTTCCACAGAGTCCATGAGTCTGTTCTATACATCCGCGTTCCTTTTGCTGTCTCACATGCAGGGTTCTCATTACCATCTTTCTAAATTCCATATATATGCGTTAGTATACTGTATTGTTGTTTTTCCTTCTGGCTTACTTCACTCTGGATAATAGGCTCCAGTTCCGTCCACCTGAGTAGAACTGATTCAAATGAATTTTTTTTTAATGCTGAGTAGTATTCCATTGTGTATATGTACCACAGCTTTCTTATTCATTCGTCAGTTGATGGGCATCTAGGTTGCTTTCATGTCCTGGCTATTGTAAACAATGAAGCGATGAACACTGGGGTCATGTCTCTTTCAATTCTGGTTTCCTCGGTGTATATGCCCAGCAGTGGGATTGCTGGGTCATATGGCAGGTCTATTTGCAGTTTTTTAAGGAATCTCCACACTGTTTTCCATAGTGGCTGTACTAGTTTGCATCCCTACCAACAGTGTAAGAGGGTTCCCTTTTCTCCACATCCTCTCCAGCATTTATTGCTTATAGATTTTTGGATGGCAGCCATTCTGACTGGTGTAAAGTGGTACCTCATTGTGGTTTTGATTTCCATTTCTCTGATAATGAGTGATGTTGAGCATCTTTTCATGTGTTTGTTAGCCATTTTTATGTCTTCTTTGGAGAAATGTCTGTTGAGTTCTTTGGCCCACTTTTTGATTGGGTCGTTTATTTTTCTAGAATGGAGCTGCAAGAGTTGCTTATATATTTTTGAGATTAATTGTCCGTTGCTTCATTGGCTATTATTTTCTCCCATTCTGAAGGCTGTCTTTTCACCTTGCTTATAGTTTCCTTTGTTGTGCAAAAGCTTTTAATTTTAATTAGGTCCCATTTGTTTATTTGTGCTTTTATTTCCAATATTCTGGGAGGTGGGTCATAGAGGATCCCGCTTTGGTTTATGTCAGAGAGTGTTTTGCCTATGTTATCCTCTAGGAGTTTTATAGTTTCTGGTCTTATGCTTAGATCTTTGATCCATTTTGAGTTTATTTTTGTGTATGGTGTTAGAAAGTGTTCTAGTTTCATTCTTTTACAAGTGGCTGTCCAGTTTTCCCAGCACCACTTGTTAAAGAGATTGTCTTTTGTCCATTGTATATTCTTGCCTCCTTTGTCAAAGATAAGGTGACCATAGATGCGTGGATTTATCTCTGGGCTTTCTATTTTGTTCCATTGATCTATATTTCTGTCTTTGGAAGCACAGTCTTTAACTAAATCAGTGAAATGCTTAGTTTCCCTTCGTGCTCCTCATTTTCAACATTCAGAAATGGGCTCAATTGAATAATCTGTTAAGACTCCAGCTGAAGAAATAGATTTAAACAAACAAAAAGCAGAACTGGTGACACCTCTCTTTTGATTCCAGTACAAAAGCAGTCACACAACCTTTGTGAATCAAAGGAGTATTGACAGTAGGAATACATAATAGGAGACTCCAGCAAGATGTTTTTCATTTTTGAACCAGTTGTTTAACAGACAATGAGACACTGAATAAACAGAAGCCATCACATTTTGCACGGCAACAGGTAAACAAAGTTAGAATATTCAGGATTGGAAAAATGCAATGTTTAGTTAATGCTATTACATAATTTTAAAGCTATAAGAGATCTTGAAACACAGTCCAGAGGGCTTTTTTTTAACCTTTCTAAGGAAATCATTCTACCATTGGGAAACCATTGGAAAGTTATAAAATAGCTTTCCTGATTAAAACCATCAAACAAAAACTAAACATATAAACTGAGAAAATTTTGCATACAGTTTCTGGGTGTTCATAAACCTACTGAAATCTACCCCTGCAACTCCTGAGCAATTCATCTCCATCATTTAACAGGTTAGACTTGATACTCAAAGGATCTAAATAGATAATCCAAAGACACCAGGGTATTTATGATGGAAAGTGTACTAAAACACAGTCTCTCACTTAACTACTCTTTCTATTTCAAACTGCCACTTATTTGGCTAGGAAATGTTAGCAATTAATATCATTAATGAAAGAATAAAGATGATTATTAATTAACATTGCTGATGTTCAGTTGCTAACTGGTGTCCAACTCTTTGTGACCCCAGAGACTGTAGCACACCAGGCTTCTCTGTCCTTCACTATCTATTGGAGTTTGCTCAAATTCATGTTCTTTGAGTCGGTGAAGCCAAGCAACCATCTCATCCTCTGCTGCCCTCTTCTCCTTTTGCCCTCAATCTTTCCGAGCATCACAGTCTTTTCCAATGAGTCAGCTCTTTGCTTTAGGAGTCCAAAGTATTGGAGTTTCAGCTTCAGCATCAGCGTTAACATTACTGATGTAAAAAATATAAAGTATCATTCTAACCAAGTGGTAAAATGTCTAGAATATAAAATGGGAAAAAATCACTAATGGAAAACTTGAAGCAAATGTGAGAAAAGCTAGTAGAGAATGTACTTTTTAGGTACTTTTTTTCCCTAAAAATAGTGTAGCTCAGAAAGTTTCCTATCTAAAGCGCATATCAGTGAACAAAAGGGAATGTCTAAATTAGTTCTGCTTTCTATGTAAACTCATTGAATATTCTGATGAAATTCCACAGCCATCCTTCTTTAAGTTCTCTTTTCTTGCGTACAACTTCTCTTAACTCCTGGGGGTCAGCTCCCCAGGGAAATGCAGCAGAGGGACCCCTTTTTGATCCTTGGCTCCAGCCTCTTGATCTTTCTCTTCTTTCCCTCCTGCATCACAAGAGTACCAGCAGGGGAACTACCTAGCATTTCAGGAGAGGGTAAAACACAGAGCAGATAAAATCAGTATTACATTTAGCAGAGAGGGGTTACAGGAAAGACCACAAATAGTCATCATCTACTGCTTGTGGATGTATTGCTTTGTTTCTATGAATTTGAGTTAGCATTTGGAATTTTCCTAAGCCCAGCTAAGCTGTGTTCTCACTCACTTCCTTTGTGCTGTTAATAGCAAATATATTACATTTCTATATATCATAGGTTTAACAATTTATTATATACATATTCTTTTGCTTTATACAATTGATTTTTAAATTAGTTAAGAGACAAGAGAGATAAGAAATACACTTTTATACTCTTTCACAATTATATTATGTAATTCCACAACTGCATAATTACCTTTATAGTGTTCTTTGTTTTCTTGTGTGGATTTGAAAAAAAAAGAGAGATCATTTACTTTTAGCCTGAAAAGCTTTCTTTAAATTTCTTGAAGATAGATCTGCAAATAATGCAGTCCTTCACTTTTAGTTTATCTTTTAACATCTTTTTTCTACTTTTATTTTTGAATGATAGCCTTGCTGCATTTAGGCTTCTTGGTTGACAGTTATGACTTTGAGCCCATCAGATGTGTTCTCTCACTGATGTCTGACCTCCACTGTATCTGATGAGAATTTGCTTGTTTATTTTAGTGGGGTTCCCTGTAAGCAATGAGTTATTTTCTTCTTGTTGCTTTCAAGATTTTTCTCCTTGCCTTTGACTTTCACCATTTTTACTCTGAGTTCTCTGTCGGTGGATCTCTTTGTATTTATCCTTTGAGTTTGCTGAACTTCATGGATATGTAATGTTTTCCAGTGTATTTTGTGAATTTTCAACTGCTATTTCCTCACACTCTTTTTGCTCTTATCTCTCCTTTCCTCTGGTATTCCCTTTGTGTGCACTGGCGTACTTAGTACTGTCTCATATTCCTCTGAGTGTCTAGTTTTATTCATTCTTTTTCTTTTTATTTCTGCTCTTCAGGTTGCACAATCTCTACCAGTTTATTTTTTGCTAATTATTTTTTCTGCTTTCTCAAGTCTGCTGTTGAGCCCTTCCAATGAAATTTTCATTGAGAATTTCAACTCCAGAATTTCTCTGTAGTTCCTTTTTCATCATTGATAGCTCTTTGATACTTTGTATTTGTTGCAACATTGCCATTATGCCTTTCTTTACCTCTTTAGTCAGTTTCCTTTTGGTTTCTTAAGCATATTTATAATGCTACTTTGAAGTCTTTATCTATTAAACCTGACGTCTAGTCACTTACAGTCTGCTCTTTTCCCAATATATAAGGGATATGTTTTTGTTTCTTTGCATGTCTCAGAGTTATTTGTTGGAAATGACATTATAGATAATGCATGGAAGCAATTCTGGTACTGGTCCCTTCCCTCCAGGGGGCTTGTTACTGTTACTGACCATGCTGTTTTTGTGAAGTCTGTCATCCACCCCACCCCCACCCACCACTCTGTCAAGTCTCTGATGCTGTTGTCCAGGCACACAGCCTTGGATATCCCCCAACATTCCCAGATGACAGTGGTTATACGGCAGCACTTTCTTTACCTGTCTCTTTCTCTGCGCTTACCTACCTATTAAACTGCAGCAATTGCCAGCTAACTGCTTTATTGTTTTCAACAATGTCCTGTGCACGAATTGTTTAACAGGTCAAGCCAATGAAATTTAAGCTGCTTTGAAGGGCCAGCTCCTAAGATCACAGTTTGAGGTTTGTTCTGACCCAAGGAGTACTCTACAGCTGTCTCTTTCCCTGGTTCTCCCTGACAAACAGTTAGCCAACAGTTTTGCCTATATTCCCAATGAATCTAGCAAACTCATCGAATGTTTATTGCCGCAACTCCTGCTGGTATTGAGAACACTTCAGGGTTTAAATTTTTTCACACTTTTTTGCAAATGAAGTCATAGTGAGCTAGTGGTAAAGAACACACCCACCAATGCAGGAGATGTAAGAGACACGGGTTCCCCTGGAGGAGGGCTTGGCAACCCACTCTAGTGTTCTTGCCTGGAGAATCCCATAGACAGAGGAGCCTGGCCGGCTATAGTCCATGGGATTGCAGAGTCGGACATGGCTGGAGACAGCACACACACAACACACAGCCTGGTTCTCCTTTCAGAAAAAAATATATAGGCCATGGCTCTGGAGCTAGATGTGAGGACAATGGTAAGACATACTGCTTTGGAGCTGGATGCTGAATGGAAGGTGGGGGGTGGGGAGCGAACAGTAACCTCGAGTCTTCTCAGATGTGTCTCTCAGTGTGGAAGCTCCACCTTACAGCCAAGGGAAAGGACAGGCTTCAGTGTTCTCAGTGGTACTTTACCCTAGGTAGAGCCCCTGTCCCATGAGTGGGGGTTGAGTGGGAGAAAGGAGCCCCCACCTGTCAGTCAGACTTGCTGGGAATTTAGGTTCAGCAAGAAACAACAGAGGACAGGATGAGGAAGGCTGTTGTCCCGCCCTTCCAAAGAGAACAGCCCTGGAACTTGGAGCTTGAACAAAAGGGAGTCCTGCCTTCTTGATCACACAAGTCTGGAGTGGAGTTTCTATCTCACTAAGATGGGAGAGCAAAGAAGGGAGTGAGTCTTGGTTCAAAGACCATTGAGTCTTATGGTTCTTGCCGAATTTTAGTAGATTTCTTGAATGAATATTCTTCATTTGCTGTATGTCCTTAGGTCCATTTCCAGAAACTTTAAACAGTTGTATGTGTCTTTACATTTTTTAAAATTTTTGCTGGAAAGCAGGTTCACAGAACCCCCCATACTGTCATACTGAAGGTAGAGCCTCCACATTACCTTGATTTTTTTTTTGGAAAATTTGAAATACTTTGAAAATAAACACTGTGAATTAAATATTATCCTTATTTTACAAATAAAGAGAGTATTCTTATTTCATATCACAATCCATCCATGAGCAAGAATTTGAATAGAGTTCTTACAAATGCAGGCTTCAAAACCCCTACTCTTAATATATTACACTAACTAATTTAATGGCAAAGAAGGGACATAAAAGATAAATTATTACTTTGGGAAAACACAGATTTTTAAACACAGAAACCTGTTACCTGTTATAGTAGGCATTGTTAGTGAGCAGTAAACTTGTACTGTTTTATATTCTGAGTACTGAGGGAGTGTCTGATACTACAGATTACTTAATAGGCTTGTTGCCAAATTAATACAAAAATCAATTGTGATGAAGGAAATTTTAACAGCTTTGTCCTTTTCATTTTTAATTTCACCTGGTGATAATTTTAAGATAAGATATGACAATCTTTAGATTATGAGGAGAAATTCTACATAGAAACACTGGAGGTAAATAGTCTGAAAAACAAGAGTATACAAGTAAAGATAAATCAAGTCTAAGAACAGTTAGTAAGATCATTCATAGGTTTTTATATCAACCTTTGATATTTCAAGACAATGGCAAGCACATGAATAAATAAGCAGCCAGCTTGCAACCTTGGATACTTTTTATTATCTGCCAATTGTCATGAAATTTTTAATTAAGCTAGAGAGTAAAATTAATTAAACAATGATTGTTTTTCTTAACATACAGTTATAACTGTTATGTTTTCTAGATAAGTATGTCATAGATTATATATCTTGATGCAAGAGACCTGGATTCGATCCCTGGGTGGAAAAGATCCCATGGAGAATAAAATGGCTACCCACTCCACTATTCTTGCCTGGAAAAATCTCATGAACAGAAGAGCCTGGCAGGCTACAGTCCATTAGGGTACAAAGAGTCAGACACAACTGAGCACTTGTTTTGTAGATAATTATGTCATAGAATATATATCTTATACATTTATATATATTCTATTTTATGTAATAAAATATGCAACCACATACTTATGATAAGTCTTATAAAGAATACATTCTGTGCTAAGTTTGTTGTATACTGTAACCCTTGCTGAATTGTATATATTTTAATTAATAATTCAAAATATATATATATTTGTTTTTATTTATTTTGAGCATTTTATTTATTTTTAAAGTATGAAAAGTTTAAAAAGAAATGTTTAAGAACCTATATACTTTATATGGATGAAGTTGACACTCTTGAAGAGTGAAAATGTTAGTCACTCAATCATGTCTCACTCTTTGTGACCCCATGGACTACAGATCGCCAGGCTCCTCTCTCCATGGGATTCTCCAGGCAAGTTTACTGGAGTGTGTAGCCATTCCCTTCTCCAGGGGATCTTCTCGACCCAGGGATCAAATCTGGGTCTCCTGCATTGCAGGCAGGTTCTTTACCATCTGAGTCACCAGGGAAGCCTGGCACACTTAGTAAATTATAATAAATGGCATCCTACAATCTGATAAAAGTTACTGAAATTACTGGCATTACAGTCAGGACAGCATTTATCCAAGTAGGATACTCAGGCCTTCTGCAAAAGAAAGCCCTAGAATCCTGCTTAGCAGTGTAGATCTCTAAGCCCCACTCTGCATCCTTCACATTAGAATCTCTGGGGATATGACCCAGGAATCTATAGTGTCAATCATATACTCCCTGGGTGACCTTTCCACATATGAATACTCAAGAACCATGAATTAAACAACCAAATCCTAGTAGAGGTACCCTAAACATCCAACCTATTCCCTGAATATCAACTGTCATACAGGGATAAGGCTTCTGAAGGAGACATGAGAGCAATCAGAGAGGTGAAGAGGTAATCGCTGATGAAAGTTTCTTTACCATACTCAGAGTTAATATGTAAAAAACTGCATAAGCAAATCAGGATATAGAAATAGAAAGAGCTTTTATTTGTTATAAATAAATTACAAACCACATACATAATCAGAACAAATGAAAAATATGTTTAGTGTGTGAACAAGAATAATTACAGTCCCTCAACCAGTCTTGGCATATGATACAGTAGTTTAAGGTTGATATTTCTGTTTTGACAGTACACTTATAAAGGGGATAAAAGAAAAAAAAAACACCCTGATTTCTCCTTTCTTGTGTTAGGTTAAATGGGTAATGGCATACTGAAGAACTAGCATTTCATCAAAGGTCATTTAAATCAAAGCACTGTAATTATTCACTTTTTACAGATACTAATTATAATTTCACTCATGCTTTTCAGTATTTCAAAATAAAACTGCTCTTCATTTTTATGCCAAAACATCTTTACAAAAGTTGTTACAGATTATTTCCAATACCTTTTGCTCAGCCATTTGGCATCATCACTATTCAGGCAACAATATTCATATGGTAATAGTTAAATTTGTTTCACTAGGGCCCTCTCATCCAAAATTTTCATTTCCAGCCTGCACATGCTGAACTCCAGAAAGTGTTTTAATTGTTTTATTTAAATATGGGTATTTCTAATTCAATTAATATCAGATATGTTCCCTGCCCTCCCCCCACCCAGCCCACTGACAGTTAAAAAATAGGCCTTACTCTACAAATATAGGACTCTTTAGATCTTAGTTTTTAGCTTACAGTTAGTCGGGCAGACTTGATTTTAACTTTCAACACTGCCTCTTCTTAGCTGGATGCCATTAGGAGAGTGTAAACTTCTTTGAAACTCACTTTCGCCACCTCAGTTTGTAACCCCTGAGGTTTCCCAGGCCCAATTTGAAACTGTCCCCTGTCCAGGGAGGGCAGGGAGGGACCAAAGAAGGGAACCTATATTGGTAGGTGATCAGTTTAAGAAGCAAGGGAACTTATGTGAAAGATTTGTCTTGTGTGGCCACTGCAAGAGTAAATGTCCACACCCACATGCCAGAATCTTAAAAACTTGTAGAGAGGTCTTACCGGGGTTCAGCCATGTATACTGTCCAGATAATCTTACAAACACAGTGCTCTCTCAAGGGTCGAACCTTGAAAATGGCTCCCATTTAGGGTATGATGGACAGAACATACATTCTGAAGATAGGGAAGGGGTGGGGAGCCTCCAACTGCAGGTCGTGGGTCAACCTACAGTCATGTTTTTTTCAACGACCATTTCCAACACCATCATCTTTAAAATGAAATAACATTCACTTTGCCTTGCTGTCAAAATTAAAGGATTTAATTGAGCGTGCAAAGCAGATTCGTATAAAAGTAGTGCAGATAATACCAGTCAGTTAATATTGTGTGCATGCTCAGTCATGTCTGACTCTTTGCAACCCCATGGACTGTAGCCCACCAGGCTCTTCTGTCCATGAAATTTTTCAGGCAAGGACACTGGAGTGGGTTGCCATTTCCTACTTGAGGGGATCTTCTCCACTTAGGGATTGAACCTGCATCTCCTGCATTTGTAGGTGGATTCTTTACCACTGAGCCACCCAGTAAGCCCCAAATGGTTATTATTGCTGTCTAACAAATAACCTCAAAACTATACAAATCAAAATTTCACTTTTCTTTTCATTGTATAGCTTAGGAATTTGAGGAATGCCTAGATGAGCCATTTATCCTAAGGGTCCATATGATATGGTTGCTCTCAGATGTTGGCTGGGAGACTCAGTCAAAAAAAGTCTGAAAAGGTTGGCAGTGAAAGAAGACTCTCAAATGCTGACACTTGGAGCTGATTATAGGCTGGAGGCCTAGCTCTTGACTAAAGTGTGTACTTCTGTCTTCTTCATCATTGAGGTATCAGCATAACCAGATTTACATGGTTTCTAAATACTCTCAGAGTGAGTTTTCTAAGAGAGCCAGGTGAAAGCTTCACAGTCTTTTCTGATTTGAACCTGAAGTTACAGAGCACACATCAACTAAATTCTACCCAATTATAAGAGAATCGCTAAAGCTGGTCCAGTTTCAAAGGGAGGGAAATTTGGACCCCAAATCTTAATGGGAAGAAATTTTAACAATTTCTCTTAAAATCACCACATAGTCCTGCAGATTTGAGATATACATAGTCCATGCTATTTAGATTAATTTTCTCTTAAGGTTTCATATTTATATATCAGATGCATATAATATATTGGATATATGTATATACTTCTTATTTTATATAATATATATATATATACATTTTCCTAATATTTGCATCTATTTGTCAGATGTAGATATTAACAATTTACACTTACAGGTGTCAAGTATTAAAATAGATAATTAAAAGATTGGTATATCTTCTAGAGGATTAATTTTTTAAACATAGATGTTTAATTATAGATAAAGGCATTAACTAGATGTTAAGATATTTAGATATTAAGATGCTAAGATCTGTAGTAACCACAGGGTTATATGGAACTACATCCTGAGAAGAAAACATTATAAACAAAGAAGCTTCAATTGTGACTATATTCAGATATTGGTTTCCAATAAGAACAAATTGAAGATCTTTTGTAAGGATATCTTATATCTTATATCATGTATGCCATTTTTTGCTCCACCATATGGTAACTTTCAATTTTGATGTGTACCTTAGTGTCCTAATACCCCAATGCTCTGTGGACTTGCTATAGTCATCAATAAACCATAGAGACTGAAATTAGAGCTGGATGTTTTCTAAGGACAAGGTCTTCACGAATGTGATAAATTTCCTGATGGTGATTTAGCTTGATTGTCTCCTATAAATTAAAATGTGCATATTCAGTTCTGGAGCCTTCCCTAGTACACCAGATGACTATCAGGCCAGAGATGCCCACTGTGATCTTGGTATTATGTAATCAACCAAGCCATAAGGTCCACTAAGCACAGCAGCTATCCCGTGTGTAGATGGGGACAATGTTTTACTTGGGTTCCGACTTGAGCAGGTTCAGAAAGAACAAGCAAATTATGAGTACAGACTCCCTTGAAAACTGTCTTTCCTGTATCAAAGCCTTTTCCTCAGATCATACCTTCTAGAGGTTGACTGCTCTGGTGTATGTTGATATTCACCACCCAGGTCTCCCTTCAGGAGTAAAGGGCTCATTATGTCACACACTGTAATAGCTAGCCCTCAGCTGTCCGCCATTTGGGAGTTTTCCTTAGCTGGACAGAGCTCCCTTCCTTGAGCACCAGCTTTCAGTGAGCTTTCAGTGACCACTGAAAAAGCATATAAAGACCTGGTTCTTGGGGCTTTCTTCATGGCTCAGTGGTAAAGTACCCACCTGCCAATGCCAGAGAAACAGGTCCCATCCCTGATACCACGTGCTGCAGAGAAACTAAGTCCATGCACAACTGCTAAGACTGTGGTTTGGAGCCTGGGAGCTGCAACTACTGAAGCCCATGCACCCAGAACACATGCTCCACAATAAGGGAAGCCAAAGAGAAGCTCCCTCACTGCAATGAAGAGTAGCCCTCGCTAACCACAACTAGAAAAAAAGCCCTCACAGCAATGAAGACCCAGCACAGCCAAAAATAAATAATTTTTTTTTAAAGACGTGGTTCTCTTGTCTCAGTCAGGACAGCTCTCAAGAGTCTCCGGGTCTTTAGTCTTCTTGCAGGGCTGGTGGAGACATTCCAGAGAGAGAGGGCATCACAGTTCCCTTCTCTCTCTGCCCAATCCTTCCTCCCACCTTCCCCTTCCACAGGCATTATTCTAAAAAAAACCTTTCATATTAAATCCCTTTAACAAAGTCTGCATCCTGAGAAACTCACCTGAAACAATTATGATAAACTGACAGAGGAGGCTCAAACTACTGCACAATTGCACTCATCTCACATGCTAGTAAAGTAATGCTCAAAATTCTCCACACCAGGTGACAACATTATGTGAACCATGAACTTCCAGATGTTCAAGCTGGTTTTAGAAAAGGCAGAACCAGATATCAAATTGCCAACATCTGCTGGAAAACAAAAAAAGCAAGAGAGTTCCAGAAAAACATCTATTTCTGCTTTATTGACTATGCCAAAGCCTTTGACTGTGTGGATCACAATAAACTGTAGAAATTCTTAAAGAGATGGGAATACCAGACCACCTGACCTGCCTCTTGAGAAGCCTGTATGCAGGTCACAAAGCAACAGTTAGAACTGGACATGGAACAACAGACTGGTTCCAAATAGGAAAAGGAGTACGTGAAGGCTGTATATTATCACCCTGCTTATTTAACTTATATGTAGAGTACATCATGAGAAATGCTGCACTGGAGGAAGCACAAGCTGGGATCAAGACTGCTGGGAGAAATATCAATATGTCCTCAGAAATGCAGATGACACCACCCTTATGGCAGAAAGTGAAGAAGAACTCAAGAGCCTCTTAATGAAAGTGAAAGAGGAGAATGAAAAAGTTGGCTTAAAACTAAACATTCAGAAAACTAAGATCATGATATCTTGTCCCATCACTTCATGGCAAATAGATGGGGAAACAGTGGCAGACTTAATTTTCTAGGCTCCAAAATCACTGCAGATGGTGAGCAGCCATGAAATTAAAAGACGCTATTCCTTGGAAGAAAAGTTATGACCAACATAAACAGTACATCAGAAAGCAGAGACATTACTTTGCTGACGAGGGTCCATTTAGTCAAAGCTATGGTTTTTCCAGTAGTCATGTTTGGATGTGAGAGTTTGACGGTGAAGAAAGCTGAGGACTGAAGAATTGATGCTTTTGAACTGTGATGTTGGAGAAGACTCTTGAGAGTCCCTTGGACTGCAAGGAGATCCAACCAGTCCATCCTAAAGGAGATTAGTCTGGAGTATTCATTGGAAGGACTGATGTTGAAGCTGAAACTCCAATACTTCAGCACCTCACGTGAAGAGCCGACTCATTTGAAAAGACCCTGATGTTGTGAAAGATTGAAGACAGGAGGAGAAGGGGACGACAGAGGATGAGATGGTTGGACGGCATCACTGACTTGATGGACATGAGTTTGAGCAAGCTCCAGGAGTTGGTGATGGACAGGAAAGCCTGGTGTGCTGCAGTCCATGGGGTCGCAAAGAGTCAGACACAGCTGAGTGACTGAACTGAACTGAACTGACAGAGGAGGAAGAACTTGGGTCCAGTCCACAGATGGGAAGATGTAATACATCTTAATGTATTAAGTCTTAATCTATTGCATCAAGACTAGCAAGATATGGACTTCTGTACCCTGCAGCTTTCCTCAGAGGTGGCCCCCAAAAACTGGAGTGAAGTAATTCTCTGTGTTGAAAATTGTGAGGAGTACAGCTTATTGCTTATCATGTATGGAGGGGATAGTGGTTTGAGTTATGAATATACATTAATTCCTGTGCCTGAAGGTGCAGCAATCAATGTTCAGATACAAGGACGTCTGGAGGAGAGGCAAGTAGATGAAACAGGAAAGTGGCCTTAGAGTATCCAAATATTTATGCCCCACATGAATGCCCACTGATGTGCGTTCATCACCAAAAAGATACTCAGTAACCAACTGGACCAGGTGATCCATCCCATTCCATGAGTGTCAATCACTTGATTGACTCAGCCCAGTGGTACTGATGCAAATGAGTTATGAATGACATGGTCACTGTGTCAGGGACAGAGGCTATCCACGGACTACCTAGCACAAACTTTCTCTCATTAAGAATAAGATAGCCTCTATTTCGGCTACTTCATGGTCATTGTAGACTATTGCTGTTGCTTTGGATTCTTGAAGAATAACTACAGCACTCACTGTATGAGCTCCAGGAGCAGCACAGGCTTGCTTCTTTTGTTTCCTAGACCTGCTGTGTAGTGCCTGCCCCAGGGCCTGTATACACACTTTGCTTGTGCTCTCTCTCTCTCACACAATACAAGTAGTCTTTATTCTAAGTTGCAAAATGTACCATACTGCATTCTTGCCCATTTTTTTTCTGGTACAAAACACTTTGCAGCTGGTGAGAAATCCATAAAAATTTTGCTTTTTAAACTCCTGACTATTCTTAACAGAACTTTGCAAGCTCAGAATTTCAACCTTTAATTTCTTTTTCTAAATGGTCCACAATACTTGCAGAGACATTACTTTGCCAACAAAAGTCCGTCTAGTCAAGGCTATGGTTTTTCCAGTAGTCATGTATGGATGTGAGAGTTGGATGGTGAAGAATGCTGAGCGCTGTAGAATTGATGCTTTTAAACTGTGGTGTTGGAGAAGACTCTTGAGAATCCCTTGGACTGCAAGGAGATCCAACCAGTCCATCCTAAAGGAGATCAGTCTTGGGTGTTCATTGGAAGGACTGATGTTGAAGCTGAAACTCCAATACTTTGGCCACCTTGTGCGAAGAGTTGACTCTTTGGAAAAGACCCTGATGCTGGGAAGGATTGAGAGCAGGAGGAGAAGGGGACAACAGAGGATGAGATGGCCGGATGGCATCATCGACTCAATGGCCATGGGTTTGGGTAGACTACGGGAGTTAGTGATGGACAGGGAGGCCTGGCGTGCTGCGATTCATGGGGTCGCAAAGAGTCAGACATGACTGAGCAACTGAACTGAACTGAACTGAAACATCATAATGTGTGCACATGAGCTTGTATATACTGAATGATTTGCAAAAGTAATCCTGTTACCTTTGTGGGTTGCATTCATCATAAAATCAATATTTAGATTACATAGAAAGCTACACATATATTTAACATATTCCCCGGTGGCTCAGATGGTAAAGAATCTGCCTGCAATGCAGGATACCTGGGTTTGATCCCTGGGTTAGGAAGATCCCCTGGAGAAGGGAATGGCAACCCACTGCAGTATTCTTGTCTGGAGAATCCACAAGGACAGAGGAGCCTGGTAGGCTACAGTCCATGGGGTTGCAAAGAGCTGGACATGACTGAGTGACTAAGTACAGCACAGCTGCCCTCTTTTGCTGGTTTCATCTTGAAAAGAAGAATCTTTTTACAGACCAATTTTACAACTAAAGAGATAGAAGAATGGTTCCATATTCACAGAACCCATTAGACTTATTACACACCTCATCACTCAGAAGCACTTGGCCTGAGTAGAATAGCTGACTTAGAATAGAATAGTATTAATAGGGATAGCATCTTCTGAGGATGGCACACAGGCCTCCAAAATACAGTTATTTTTCTGAACCCTGAGGATAAAGGTCTAGGGTCACTCCACCTGGCAGACGACTACACCGTCTTGCCAAATTTAAGGAAAATTCACAATGGATCATAAAGGAGAAAGAAGATACCCATTATGGCTTCAGAACTAGTTACAGAAGTAAAGCCTGCAGCTAGCTCAGCTAATCCCCTTTTTTTAAATTAACTTTCATTGGAATATAGTTGTCCTACAACACTGTGTTAATTTCTGCCATATAGCAAAGTGAATCAGCTATACGTGTATACATATCCCTTCTTTATTGGATTTCCTTCCCATTTAAGTCAACACAGAGCACTGAGTAGGGTTCCTTGAGCTATACAGTAGATTCTCATTGGTTATATATTTTATACATAGTATCAGTAGTGTATATATGTCAATCTAAATCTCCCAATTCATCTCACTCCCTCTTCCCCTCTTGATGTCCACATGTTTATCCTGTACATCTGTTTCTCTACATCTGTTTTTCAAATACGATCACCTATACCACTTTTCTAGTTTCCACATATGAATGTTCATATTCCATACTTGGTTTTCTCTTTCTGACTTACTTCTTTCTGTATGGCTGTCTCTAGGTCCATCCACATTTCTACAAATCATGCAATTTCATTCTTTTTTGTGGTTGAGTAATACTGCATTGTATATATGCACCACATCTGCTTTATCCAGTCCTCTGTTGATGGACATTTAGGTTGCTTCCACGTCCTGGCTATTATAATAGAGTGCTGCAATGGACAATGGCATACACATGTCTTTTTGAATTATGTTTTCCTCTGGGTACATGCCCAGTAAATCCTTGCAAGTTTGGCTGCTACCTTGAAAGGGGCACTCTAAAGGGAGTGAAAGATACCTCTTGGGCTCTACCTCAAATCCTCTCCACACCCTATTCCAGAATTGCAATGTTGGCCCATTCTTTGAAGGTTTCAACCAGCTTCCCACCAGTCCAACCTGACAGCGCTTGACTCATGCCTGTGTTAATATCTCTCAATCCCTGCCTGGGTTTTTGTTTTAAATTTGGTTAGTTTCAATGAGCCTGCTTGGGATGTCTGCAAATACTTGTGTCATTCTAAAGTGCAGGGGAGGATCAGTGAGGCTTCTCTTGACCAATGCGGGGTAGAAGCTAAGGAATAGATGTTCTTTTTGATGTTCATCTGGTTAATTCTGAAACACACACCAGAAGACTCTTCAGAAGGGACCACAGAACTGACTGTGGCCAACTCAGTGTCTGCATTGCCTTTTCCTCCTTCCTGTCCAACAGTCCATCACTTCTTGCTTTCCGGAATCACTTGCTTCATGCTCTACAGCGCCCATGGATCAAGTACCTACATGGAAATTTTTGTCTTAAAACCTTCCTTCAGAAAATGTCTAAGACAGATTACTATTAGAGAAACTGAGGCCATGGTAAGCTGGAATGGAAGAACTTCTGAAAGATGGAAGTGTGAACCACACCAAGGCACTAGATTTCTACACAGGAACCTGGAAACTTTATTATGTCAGGACTTAGCTCAACTAAATTAGATCTGAAGCTTTAAAAAAAACTATTGCATTGTTATTACATCTGATTCTAAGCCTGGAACGTATTCTCTTATGGAAGTCCACAAAGTGTATGATGTCTCCAAATCTGGAAAGATTTCAACCTGACACTCCCATTCATGTCACTGGGGTGTGTACATAATGATCAAAAGACAATGCTTGGCTGGTCTTTAAGCAAAGGGAGGTCTCTGTGTTGTGGCAGATGAACATTGACCGACGTCTTCTCTTTCTGATTTCAAAACACATTCTACTCATCTCTAAAGACTTCTCAATAAAGTTTGAGAATCTGCTGCCCTAAACTAGAGCAAGCAGGATGGATCTGAGGTTCATAGACATTGTTCCCTACTTGCCCTGAGTGGTATATTTTTTAAAGCATTCCACATTGGTAGACAAATTGCTACATGTTTTCTTTGAATAAACAAAAATTAAAACATCAGAGTCAGCAAAAACAAGACCAGGAGCTGACTGTAACTTCTTATTGCAAAATTCAGACTTAAATTGAAGAAAGTAGGGAAAATCACTAGACCATATAGATATGACCTAAATCAAATCTCTTATGATTATAGTGAAAGTGACAAATAGATTCAAGGGATTAGATTTGATAGACAGAGTGTCTGAAGAACTATGGATAGAGGTTCATGACATTTATAGGAGGCAGTGATCAAGACAACCCACAAGAAAAAGAAATGCAAAATGGCAAATAGTTATCTGAGGGGGCCTTACAAAGAGCTGAGAAAAGAAGAGAAGCTAAAGGCAAAGGAGAAAAGGAAGGATACACCCATATGAAAGTAGAATTCCAAAGAATAGCAAGGAGAGATAAGAAAGCCTTCCTGAGTGATCAATGGAAAGAAATAGACAAAAACAATAGAATGGGAAGACTGGAGATTTCTTCAAGACAATTAGAGACACTAAGAGAACATTTCATGCAAAGATGGGCACGATAAAGGACAGAAACAGTATGGACCTAACAGAAGCAGAAGATATTAAGAAGACGCAAGAATTATACAAAAAAAGATCTTAATGATCCAGATAACTACAATGGTGTCCTCACTCACCTAGAACCAAACATCCTGGAGTCCAAAGTCAAGTGGGCCTTAGGAAGCATCACTATGAACAAAGCTAGTGGAGGTGATGGAATTCCAGTTGAGCTATTTCAAGGAAACAGTGTGAGACTTTATTTTGGGGGGCTCCAAAATCACTGAAGATGGTGATTGCAGCCATGAAATTAAAAGACGTTTACTCCTTGGAAGGAAAGTTATGACCAACCTAGATAGCATATTTAAAAGCAGAGACATTACTTTGTTAACAAAGGTCTGTCTAGTCAAAGCTATGGTTTTTCCAGTGGTCATCTATGGATGTGAAAGTTGGATGGTGAAGAAAGCTGAGCACTGAAGAATTGATGCTTTTGAACTGTGGTGTTGGAGAAGACTCTTGAGAGTCCCTTGGACTGCAAGGAGATCCAACCAGTCCATCCTAAAGGAGATCAGTCCTGGATGTTCATTGGAAGGACTGATGTTGAAGCTGAAACTCCAATGCTTTGGCCACCTCATGTGAAGAGCTGACTCATTGTAAAAGACCCTGATGCTGGGAAAGATTAAAGGCAGGAGGAGAAGGGGACGACAGGGGATGAGACGGTTGGATGGTATCACTGACTCAATGAACATGAGTTTGAGCAACCTCCTGGAGTTGGTGATGGACAGGGAAGCCTGGTGTGCTGCAGTCCATGGGGTCGCAGATAGTCAGACACACCTCAGTGACTGAATGGAACTGTACTGAAAACATCAGAGACTCTATGTTGGTATATTAGATTTAAACATCACATCAAATGTTTAGTGAATGTATTATTGTCAAGAAATTTTAATCTTTGAGGTTTTTAGATTGGCCACGAGTCAAACATTATCATACCTGAAAATTAAACTTGGAATTTTTAATTTAAAAATAATTTTAAAAAACCTCTCTCTCTGTATATATGGCTCCCTTGACAAGCTGATTTGGAGGGGTTTTTGTACGTTTTCAAATTAGGCAGTAGTGTTGTTACATTAAGTTAATAATCAGGAATTATAAGCTATCTTCAAATGTAAAATTTATCATTTCAAAATTGGTGTATTCTCTGACTAACCTGAATTTAAATGAGTAATGATGTGATGATAAAATTATTATTGCCAGCACTTACTGAGCACTTTCTATGTCCCAGCTTTTTGCTAAGCACTACATATATTATTCCACTTAATTCTCAAACAACTGTGTCAGGTAGATTCTGATGATTTCTCCTTTTTGTAGCTGCAATTACACAGGCTCAGCAACAATTCGAAGTTCCACAATCATACCCAGCTTATAAGTCATGAAACAGCAATGAAATGTATTTAAATAACCAAAATACAGGGGGAAATGACATCATATCTCTTCAAGATATGCTTTAGTGATAATGGCTTTCAATTGAGAGCAATAAGATAAATGATAACAACAGATATCCTCTTAAAATAATTTCAGTTCATGTTATAGATCCACTGGCAATCTACTAAAGAGTCATTTTAGAAACTGACATTCTTCTTTTTAAAATGAGTCATTATGTGTGCAGTGGCATCAAACAATTGAAAGGGTTTTTAAAATATGTATTTCAATTATGAAATATAGTAAGAATTTATGTATTTGCTGTGGGACTTAATGTCCTATGGTTGAATCAAGAGCATCTGTTCCTGGGATTTTGTGAATATGTCTATGTTCAAACGCTAAGAAATATACAAAAACTTTTAGCCTCTTGACAAACGTCTTTTGCCCTGCAATGTGGTCACGCCAATCAGCTTGCATTTTGTGTCTCTCTTCTCACACTGTCGTTGTGTTTTATGAAAATGCCCTCGGGCTCCTACGTTTCCTTAGTGAAGGGGATTTCTGGACCCTCTGTAGAATCCTTGGGGCTTTTTACAATCATCCCTTCCCAGCTGTTCCCTCTCTACCTGGCCCGGTTCCGAGAAAATGATGCAAAGCTGTGAAATAGGACTGTGCTTGGGATCCAGCTGAGGGAAAAGCCTGCCAGAAAGGTCACAGAAACTTTCCCATAAACAGAGCTGTGACCTGACCAGATCTGGGCTGATGGGGTTAAAGGTTGTTCTTCCGGTGAGGACATACAAGATGCGCTCCACACATTCTGTTCCAGGTCTTCTTCCCTGACATTTGTGCAACACTGGGAGGTGCCCTCGACCATTTCTCCCCCCTTTCTTGTGACTATGATTCAATGTCTCATTATAAATCATTTCACCAAGTGAGGAACCTCATTGTACTGTATTTAGAGCCGGCCCTCAGCACAATTATGGAGTAAGCCAGACGAATGATGGAAGCCTCCTCCCTTTCACATCTTCAATCACTTTTCTTTCTCTGTTGGATTTTGAACACCCTCATCTAATGTTAAAGTGCCACACCTAAGTCTGCTCTCCCTGAATCTTACCACAACCAACAGGGACTCAGGCACTGTCATTTCCTTATTTTTCTGTCACCTCACAACCTGTAATCTTTAATTAGCAGGTAAATCTCAATAGGAGTTCCTGTGTTAATTGGGCTGAAATTCTGGAAAGACCTGCAGAAATAACCTATTATGTCAAAAAAAACAAAACAAAACAAACCCAAAGCTAACAGGAATCAATTCACATTTGATGTTGGAGAGGACTCTGTTTGAATATCAAGAGCTTCTCCTGTCCTTTGGCCACCGTTGCTCTCTCTGCTTTCTGGTTATGTCATTATTTTTGCTACCCCTGAAGAAGGTAAAAAAACATCTTTTAGAAACTTCTTAATGTGTAATTCTCTTTATGATGTGCAATCATTTTGTCTGTTGCTTGGAATTTGTGTTTGGAGGAATTCCCAGGGCTTTATAATCCATGTCTTGGCCCTTCCAAGCCTTTACCAGTCTGTCCAACTTGTTCAGTTCAACGCCAGCTACAAGCTTTCCTCCAACTTCCTCTTAACCAAAATAAAAACCGAACTCAGGGTATGTAAGAGTGAAAGGTCACTGAAAACTAGAAATAAGTTCTATTTCCTCAAAAATTATGGCCCAAATAAAATTACTGTGTTAAATACTGAATTAAAAAGTATAGGTTTAATTAATAACCTAACTTACTCTAAGGAAGTATTTTGCATTAGCCTAGAAATGATCAATTATCCTATGACATAAAATTTACCTGATTCATTGTTGTAAGCCTAAAGGAAAAAGTATAGAGCCTGAAGTCAGGAAAAAAAAAAGGGAGGGGGGGTGTCCTGTTACCAATTCTGCCATATTAAGCTGTGTGGGCTTTAGTTACATTAGTTACCTCTCTGATCTCAGTTTTCTTGTGGGTAAAATACATAAACTTGTCTAGCAAGACTGCTGCAAAGTTTAAATTCTATGATATAGTATGTATCAAGAGCCTTCCTTTGTAGCATATACTTTAATTTTTTTTTTAAGAAAGAAAGCAGTAAAAAAATCAAGAGAGAAAATCAGCAATAAACAACCAGCTAGAGGCAAACTAATATGTTCTCTATGTGTTCTGTGACAAAGAGCATGGCCCTTAGTTGTGTCCCCCTGAGTAACATACGATCCTTCAAAAAAAGTGACAAGTCTACCCATACAATATACAAAACCTGGTGTGATCCAGTCTCTAGTCTAGTTTTTTTCAGCTCTTCTCCCTAGGCTTTATCTCTCACCTTAGGAACATGTCAGACCAAACTGTCTTTACTTCCTGGATTCCCCTGCTGTATCATGTCTCATTACTTTAGCATAAGCCGCTCCTCCCACCTAGAAAATATTTTTCCATCTTAATGTCCTAAAGAAACTAAGACATTTACACATGCAAACACACAAATACACACACATATACACACACTCCAGCTCACTCTTTCAGTTGTACCATATATACCTCAAGGATTCTAAAAATGGGATAAGCTCCCATATGGACTTTCATAAATGACCTTCAGGAAATAAAACATCTCTTGAAATGACATGCAAAATTCTGCTTGTATGTGCCTTGGCACGTTTTTCCCCCTAAAATTACGATTTTCAGTTTTGATCACAATCTCAAAGGGTTTGTGATCTAAAAACCCTAAAACAATGCCAAAACAATTGTTACAGTTCTGGGTGCAAATCACCACTGTACTGCAATATTTTGCTGGTGGCAATCAGGTCTTATTCATACCTGTTTCCCCAGCCTCTACTATGTGCTAAGTGCTCAAAAGGCATTTGATGGATGATTAATTGCCTTTGCAGGAGAGCACTATCAGGAAATTATGGTCACAATACTATACAAGCAGGAATGATATTCATGAAACAGAAAAGTCCATCCTTTTCCCAACTGCTGTGAAGTAAAGCTCTGTTGGTGCGGTTTACAATTTGCTAATTATTAGTGCTTTTCTACATACCAAATTAATTATAGCATAATAAAATCCAATAGCATTTGTTCTTAATTCTCCTCTGCTCTGCATTCTGTTGTTTATTCTCATTTGTTCTGATAAGGTCCATTGTCTCTAATGTTGCCTCATAAAGGGTAAGAAATAAATCAATGGTATTTAGCTTTTCTAACCATCTGGTCTGGCAAACATCCCAAAATTAATGTTTAAATCTGGGTGCAATTCATGTATTTCGTCTTGTCATAGGAGCATCTCTGGAGATGGGAAATGAGGGGTAGGAATGACCCCCTAATCTCACTGAAGAATTTGATCCTTGAGTAGATATGACTCTATAAATACTATAGATTCTCTGCTAAGACTGGTCAGTTTGAAAGCTCCTACTTAGGACACTCCTTTGTGTTTCAGATTAGAGGTTAGCAAACTTTTCCTTGTCAAGGACCAGATAGTAACTAGCTCAGGCTTCATGGGCCATACAAGTTTCTGCTGCAATCATTCAGCACTACTGATGAAATGTAAAAACGGATAGACGGCATGTAAAAAAAAAAAAAAAAAAAAGGATGCGGCTGTGTTCTAACAAAAGTAATTTACAAAAGCAGATTACTTTTTAACTCAGATATCTGAGGTTAGGTCGGAAAGGACAATGCAGCTAGAAGAGGAAGGAGGTGGGCAGGGCACAACCTTTAAAAGAATGATATGTCCATAGGACATATGACAAAAACTGCTTAGAATTGACCAGATTCAAGATGGCAGAATATTTGACTCCCAGTGGACCTTGAGCCTCAAACCATTTTCATTGTAATAAATTAGCATGTTAAATGACACACTAAGCAGCACCATGACAATTCTGAGGCCAACTCAAAAAGTGAGTGGTGACCCAATTCTTGGAAATCCCCTCCCCTTCCCCAAAATAACTGGAATAATCCTCCCACTCATTCACCTATGAAATTACCCAGCCCATAAAAACCAACGATGCCGTATTTCTGTCTCTCACCTTCTGAGATGGCCCACACTGTCTGCGGAGTATATTTCTCTCTAAATAAATCCACTTCTTACCTATCAGTTGCTTAAAACACAGCAGTCAAAAAAAAAAAAAAAAAAGAAGAATATCATGGCAGCCAATCCCATCACTTCATGGCAAAAAAGATGGGGGAAAAGTGGAAAACAGTGACAGATTTTATTTTCTTGGTGCTGGAGAAGACTCTTGAGAGTCCTTCGGATAGCAAAGAGATGAAACCAGTCAATCCTAGAGGAAATCAACCCTGAATATTCCTTGGAAGTACTGATGCTGAAGCTGAAGCTCAGATACGTTGGCCACCCAATGCAAAGAGGCGACTCATTGAAAAAGACCCTGATGCTGGGAAAGATTGAGGGCAAGAAGAGACGGGGATGACAGAGGATGAGATGTTTGGATGGCATCACTGAGTCACTGGACATGAGTTTGAGCAAACTCAGGGAGATGGTGAAGGACAGGGGAGCCTGACATGCTGCAGTCCATGGGGTAGCAAAGAGCTGGACACAACTTAGTGACTAAACAACAGCAACAACCTATTACTTTGTCTTTCACTGGATGCTTTCTGTGATTACACATCAAGAGCTTCAAATTCACCAGGAACACAGCTTTTTCCTGGTTCTCCTGGGATGAAGAATTTAATTAAGAATAGTGTTCCTAATTCAGATTTCTAGACCTTCCATCTTCTGATACTAGATCGCTTTCCCCAACTTGTGTTATCTCCCTGCTATACATCAGCAGCTCCTAAACCCATCTTCTGTGACAGTGACACTGATGGGGGTGGGAGTGGTGCACCAGCTGCCGCTTGGTGACTGGCTGTATTAGGAGAGTGAAAGGAAACAAGACACAAAAATGGCTCCCGAAATCCCAAAGTTGGATTAGTAAGGGATGATACCCTTAGTAGAAAGGTTAAAGTTGATGAGAAAGAAAACAAAAAGCTACAGCATAAAACCATTGCTAGGCCTTTCTTGGTGGTCCAGTGGTTAGGAATCACCTTGCAATGCAGGGGACACCAGTCTGATTCCTGGGCCAGGAAGATCCCAAATGCTGTAGGGCAACTAACCCATGCACCTCAACCACTGAAGCCTAGGCGCCTAGAGCCTGTGCTCTGCAACAAGAGAAGCCACTGCAATGTGAAGCCTGCATTCTGCAACTAGAGAAAGTCCGCGTGCAGCAACAAACACCCAGTTTAGCCAAAAATAAATACACAAATTGAAAATTTTTTTAATTTAAAATGCCATTGCTAGTGTGAAATTCCTCCCTTGTGTATACCCTCGGTCCTCTTCTCGCTCTCATTTTATCATATTAGACTGGCAAAACCCCATCCTGGTTAAACTCAGTGATCTGTGGCTCTGCTCCTCTGCGCAGCTGAACATGACTGGAAAAGGCACACAACTGAATTAACATGCCCTACTGTCAAATGGGTTCCTAATGTAGCTCAAGAGCAGAGTACGTTTCCCTAATCCATTCCCTCTCCCACACTTCCAGAGGACCATTTCAAACCTCCTGGGTTCTCATGCTACACCCAGTACCTCCTCCTGATCAAATGTTGACCTTGCTTCCTATTTAACAGGAAAATAACAATGATGAAAAAACAACTCTCACAAGCTTGAAAGCTTTGAATCATTACACCCAACTACCTATTGGCATCGGTGCCCATGTATCCTTTCTTGCCTGCTTCCTGTTATGCTGTTATTTTGCACAACCTGTGTTCCTGTTTAAGGTCCTCTGTACAAAAACCCACATGACCTCTTGCTTGGTTGAGGCCATAGCTCCAGCAATTCTTTCCTTTCTCCCTGCATCACCACTTTTCCCCTTCTACCAAATAGTTTCTAACCCATTTATATGCATGCTATCATCTCTCCAATAGTAACAAAAAAATCCTTCCCTTGACCTCATAGTACTCTTACAGTGTACTTTAAGAGTCTTCTGGTCTTCTCTTTAGAAGTTGTTACCCTCTACCTCAATGTCTACACCTTCTCTGGTCCTTTGCAAGCTTCTCCTTAGCTCACCAAATGTCTACACATTGGGAGTGATCCACAGCTCAATCCATAGGTCTCTTCTCTTTTCTCCCTGCACACCCTACCTCCTTGATTCATCCAGTTTTGTGGCTTTAAATACTAGCGATATCAGGGGGTCCCCAGCCTCCAAGATCTAATGCCTGATGATCTGAGGTGAAGTTGCTGTAATAAAAATAGAAATAAAAGTGTACAACAAATGTAATGTGTTGAATCATCCCCAAACCATCCCCCTCCCCAGGTCCATGAAAAAAAAATGCCTTCCATGAAACCAGTCTCTGCTACTGAAAATGTTGGGGATCACCAATGTAAATGATGATAACTCCCCAATTCACAGCTCATCCCAGGCACTTTTCTGAACCCCAGACACATATGTGCAGCCTACTGCTTAATTTATATTTCCATTTTGATGTCTAGTCACTATCTCAAGCTTATTGTACCCCCAAATTGATCCCAAACACACTAACCAAGTCAAAGTCTTCCCAGTTTCAGTTAATAGCCACTTCCTCCTGAATCTCAATTAAACCTTGAAATTATTTCACTTTTCTCCTCATGCCTTACATCTTCGCTGTTAGCAAATTCTACTGGTTCAGCCTCCTAAATATATCCAGAATCTCACCTCATCTTCTCACATCTACTGCTCCCAACTTTTGCAAAGCTGATCTCTCAACTGAATGATTCCAATAGTTTCCTTTAAAAAGTCTATGTTTCCACATTCACCCCCACAGTCTCCAGTCTAGTCTCAACACTAGCCATGACATGCAGATTCCTCTCTCAAAACTTTCCATTGAGTTCCTATCCCATCTGAGTACAAGCCATCATCTTTGGAGAGATCTAGGAGGCTCTTGATGACCCAGCATCATCATCCTCCACCTCAGCTCCTGCTTCCCTGCCTCTTTGGCTCACTGTCTTCCAGGAATGCTGGCTTCCTGAGTTCTTCAGGAACCTTCCAGCCATGCTGTGGCCTCAGAGCTTCAGAACTCTCTTTCCCTTTCCCACAAAGCCCTTTTCCCAGAGAGACTCACTCTCTCACTCCCTTCGGGACTTTGTTGTTATATCATCTTCCCAGTGAGGTCTTCATAGGCTACATTACTAAAAATTTCAAACCACCCTGCTCAACACACTGGCACCCTTTTGTGCTCTCTTGCTTTTTTTCCCCATGGAACGTGGCATCAGCTGGCATCATTTCCACCTCACTCTACTCCACGGAGACACAGATATGGAGGTACAGCTGAGACCAAGTCCTGTCCCATGTGAGGGCTGTACACCACTGGTCGCTGCAGCAAAGGATGCAGTTAAACGTGGCCCAGGAAGGTGTGAGGCAGCAAGTGTGACGCACCCAACACAGATGCCAACTGGCATAATCACACCATAAGTCAGCTTGGATTTTCCAACCTGTCTCTTGAAAACAGTGCCTCTCATCTTCTTGAAGTGGTTGTATGGAAACACATTTCCATTTCTTTATCTGTTTAACACTTTTGAGCTTCCATTCCCCATTTTTCCCTTTTAAATTTTTTGTTCAATTTATGCTCACTTTTTACTGTACCTTCAGTACACAAGTGAAAAAGGTACTTGACCTTATTGATGTTTCTCTATTTCCCAATGTGCCAATTTGTTATGCCTCTGGAAAGGTAAAAATGACCTTTTCCATGAAGGAGCCAGGACGTACATAATTTTGGTGGCATGTTTAGTGATGCCTTCACTGGGATGTCTTAACAAATGGATTTTTTAACTCCTATTTTAACACCTTGGTATAACTGAGTAAATGTGAAAAATGTATCCCTCAATATGTGCATTTGCATATTTACATGTTTTCAAAAATAAAGAGAAAATACATAATATTTGGGAATGAGATAGGAGAATCATTTTCACAAGTTACAGATGTCCTGATAACTCATAAGTGGTGATACTATATAAGGTCATCTCTAATGAGTGAAAACATTGTTGATTTCACACTTCCCACATCTTGTACTCTGTTTATAAGAGTTACATCAGATGTTTGAAGATTTTTAAGAATTTTTAAATGGTAATTTAACTATCAAAACTAAATAAATACCTCTTTATAGAGTTTCTTTGGACAGAAAAGGACTTTGAAATCTATTTAACACCTTTGAGACATTTTTCCTAACCCAGAGCCCTCATCATAAATTCTGATTTGTTTTCTAATCATTGTAAATAAATCCACCTTACATCTTTTCCACATGACAGAGATCTTTTGTGTGGGTTTAATGATGTAATAGATCCTAGAACAACAACAAAAAATTTCAGAAGTGTATTCACTTCAATTACTTATTTAATTTATTTGGTTGTGTGGGGTATTCTTTACCACACTCAAGTTTTCTCTGTTTACAGTGAGTGGGGATACACTCTAGTTGACATGCCTGGGCTTCTCATTGCAGGGGCTTCTCATCGCAGGGGCTTCTCTTGTTGTGGAGCACGGGCTCTAGGACTCATCGGCTTCAGTAGTTGGGGCATATGAGTTTGGTTGCCCTGCAGAATGTGGGATCTTCCTGGACCAGGGATCAAACCCATATTCCCTGCATGGGCAGGTGGATTCTTAACCACTGGACCACCAGGGAAGTCCTGCCTTCACTTTTTGAGGCTATTTCATGGATGAAGTTCAGTAGAGTAAAATATAGTAATTTCAAATTGAGTATTTTTCCACTTTTCACAATACCAAAAATCACATAGAGGGATCTTGAACTCAACGCCTCCCATAGGCATACCAAATCTACAGCTACATATGAGAGAAACCCCCAGACTGCCTGAGCAATTCCCACACATTGGGAAAATATGAAAAAAACCCACATCAAAGTAGACAGAAGAGACTGAGACATAATCTCATCATAACCCCCCAGCACAGCAACCCACAGTCAGGAGGTAACTTACAACCCCAAGCTTCTCCTGAGGAGCTAAAGGTTTGCACCCCGAATCTGGTAGCTCAGCTTTTAAGATCAGCACCTGAGAGGGGACTCCCAAGGCATGTAACTTTGAAAGCCAACGAGGCTGCATCAACAAGATCCATAAGGTTATCCTGAACTAAGAATCTGCTCTTAAATGGCTCACCAGGACTCACTGCAGCTACACCTCAGCGTCAAGTGCAGAAGCAGCCAGCTGAAATACCCAGTATTCCTGAGAAAAAGGTCTGTCAAGATCATCCTCACGGCTACAACCCGAGGAGTGAGGCTTCCAGTTAAACACACATCTAAAAGTCCACTGTAATCCTTCCCAGAGGCTTTGGAAGGTAGTTGCTGTCTTCATGCTCTCCCCTTGCATGACGATATGTGTTTTGGTCTCTGCCTCTTGTTCCCGCTGATATTTGGTGTTTGACTTTTCCTGAGAAGGAAATGGCAACCTGCTCCAGTATTCTTGCCTGCAAAATCCCATGGACAGAGGAACCTGTCAGGCTACAATCCAAAGGGTCACAAAGAGTGGGACACGACTGAGTGACTAAGCCTGCACACAGACTTCACACAGAGCTGCTAAAACCCTTGTAATTTCCCAAGTCATAAGAGCATCTCTTATTTTAATGGGGGGACTGTTGGTGGGCTTCTGGATGGAAGGTGGTCACCAGAAAGACCAAGAAGTTTGGAACTTTCAGCTCCATTCCCCCATTCTTCAGAGAGGCAGAGGGTCTGGAAAATGAGTTAACAATCAATAGTGTCTACGTAATAAAGCCACTGTAAAATTTTCTAAAGTACAATTGGTGAACACATCCACATTCCAGGAAGCGTGCATCCCAGCTCCACGGGGAAAGAAGAGTCTGTGCTTGTGTCCTTTCTGGCCCTCACGCTGTGTATCTCTTCATCTGGCTGTTCATCTTTATCCTTTTGATCATATCCTTTGTCATATGAAAACCCAGCATCCCAGGATCAAGTAAATGATCCCTTGAGCTTTGTGAGTTGTTGTAGCAAATGATCAAACCCAAAGAGATGGTTGTGGAAATCATCACTATTTTTTCCTATTGGATTTATAAAATATTACTTCTGATGTACAGCATTCAAGGATAATAAAGCTATCTTAAAATCTCAAATGTGAGAAATCTGTGGCAAGAATTTTAAAAAGTACACTAGTCAAGGTGCAATTTAAATATCAATACACACATATTCTATAACTCAAATCTTTTAAACATCAACAATAACCTCTTTCATTGTTATCACTTTTCCCCCCATAACATGGCCTGACTCTGCAGCCTCCGTGTTTTTCAGGAAACATTTGGCATCTGCTGTCACTGGGGCTGCCATGGGGGAACGGGTGCCAAAGGCATTTTGGGGATAGAATGTGTTTGGCATCTGAAATGGGGCAGTCTTGTGGGACTGAACATTTGACAAGTGTGGTCTACCACTGACTCCAGGTAGATAGTGTCAGAACTGAACTGAATTGTAGGACACCCAACTGGTGTTGAAGAACTGGTCACTGTGGAAATAAACCCACACACCTGGGGTCAGAAGTGTTGCAAGTGTGGCGGGGGTGTGAGAGTAAAGAAAAACCCAATGCGTTTTCCCCCAGGCGGCAAGATGTCAAGAGAAAGGAAGTCTTGGTTACGTGGCTGGAAACCTGAATCTTGCTTGTGCAGTAATAACAGTAATGGTAATAATTCCTTTGATTCTAATGGGAGTTGGAGTTAGGTTTGTGTCACTGTCAACTAAAAGAGACTTGATTGAGACAATGGAAGAAGTTCGTGAAGTAATTATTTCATTTACATGTGATTAAGAAAGAACTCCTCACCACAAGGAATATGAAAGGGAACGGAGTCGCTTTGTATAATGTGATGCAAGATTTTTTAAATAAGCTGTACTTTAATGTTAGACAAAAAAGAAACTAAGGAGAGCATGATCCCTTTCTGACTTTCAATAAGAGACACTCAGTCAATATGTGGGTGATTCATGTTGA
This sequence comes from Antilocapra americana, assembly GCA_007570785.1. Lineage (NCBI taxonomy): Eukaryota > Metazoa > Chordata > Mammalia > Artiodactyla > Antilocapridae > Antilocapra > Antilocapra americana. The sequence goes on along the minus strand of ML660770.1, from coordinate 12,282,250 downwards.
TTGAACACACTTCTTGATATTGGCTGGTTGGAATACTGACTAATACAGTTGGAATGTCACTCCCTGTATTTAGGAAGGGGGGGTCGTTGGTGAAAGGCAAATGTTTCTATAAAGTCTGCCGTCATGACAGTCACATTCCTGAGGATAGTGTGTCTGTCAGACAAGTATTTGAAGGGTGGTCATGGAGAAAGACAAAATTAATATTATTCTGCTGAGCTCTCAAAGGCAGAACCATTAACAACAGCTATAGTGTGGAAGATTCAAATTAAATTAAAAACAAGGCTCTCTTAATCATTTCAGTCATGTCTGACTCTTTGCATCCCTATGGATGGTAGCCTGCCAGGCTACTCTGTCCATGGGATTCTCCAGGGAAAAATACTGGAGCAGGTTGTCAAGTCCTCCTCCAGAGGATCTTCCCAACCCAGGGATTGAACATAGGTCTCCTGTATTGCAGGCAAATTCTTTACCATCTGAGCCACCAGGGAAGCCCTCCTCATCATAAGGAGTGTTCAAATAGGATTTTTCAGGGATATTTAGAGAAGATTCTTGAATTGAACTGAGGAAAATGCAGAAAATTGCTCCATTGCTTTTAATGAGTTCTACACGGCCTCCAACTCTAAACTTCCAGTATCCTACCCTTCAAAGTCCACACATAACTAACTGTTCAGTATGTAGATTATTTAATAACAACACAGAAATCTGAATAACTCGCATTTTCTTACTGTTTTATATTTGCATAAAGCATTCTTAGGTATATGAGTAATTAGTATACTTCAAATCAATCTATTTTATTGGTTTATCTTTAAAGACACCATATTTATTTATTTTTTATTTTATTTTATTTTTTTTATTAGTTTTGCCAAACAATGACATGATATCACCATGGGTTTACATATGCTCCCCCTCCAGAACCCTCCTCCCTCCTCCCTCCCCCCAGGAAATCTCGCTGCACCAGCCCCGAGCATCAATCCTGGGCTGGCGATTGATTAGACATATGATAATTAACATGTTTCAATGCCATTCTCCCATATCATCCCACCCTTGCCCTCATCCACAGAGGCCACGAGTCTGTTCTATACATCTGTGTTCCTTTTGCTGTCTCGCATGCTGGGTTCTTGTTACCGGCTTTCTAAATTCCATATATATGCGTTAATATACTGTATTGTTGTTTTTGCTTCTGGCTTACTTCACTCTGGATAATGGGCTCCAGTTTCGTCCATCTGAGTAGAACTGATTCAAATGAATTTTTTTTTAATGCTGAGTAATATTCCATTATGTATATGTACCACTGCTTTCTTATCCATTCGTCAGTTGATGGGCGTCTAGGTTGCTTCCATGTCCTGCCTATTGTAAATAAAGCAGCGATGAACATTGGGGTACACGTGGCTCTTTCAATTCTGGTTTCCTCGGTGTATATGCCCAGCAGTGGGATTGCTGGGTCATATGGCAGGTCTATTTGCAGTTTTTTAAGGAACCTCCACACTGTTTTCCATAGTAGCTGTACTAGTTTGCAATCCCACCAACAGTGTAAGAGGGTTCCCTTTTCTCCACATCCTCTCCAGCATTTATTACTTGTAGATTTTTGGATTGCAGCCATTCTGAGGGGTGTAAAGTGATATCTCATTGTGGTTTGATTTGCATTTCTCTGATAATGAGTGATGTTGAGCTTCTTTTCATGTGTTTGTTAGCCATTTTTATGTCTTCTTTGGAGAAATGTCTGTTAAGTTCTTTGGCCCACTTTTTGATTGGGTCGTTTATTTTTCTAGAATGGAGCTGCAGGAGTTGCTTGTATATTTTTGAGATTAATTGTTTGTCCGTTGCTTCATTGGCTATTATTTTCTCCCATTCTGAAGGCTGTCTTTTCACCTTGCTTATAGTTTCCTTTGCTGTGCAGAAGCTTTTAATTTTAATTAGGTCCCATTTGTTTATTCGTGCTTTTATTTCCAATATTCTGGGAGGTGGGTCATGTAGGATCCCGCTTGGGTTTATGTCGGAGAGTGTTTTGCCAATGTTATCCTCTAGGAGTTTTATAGTTTCTGGTCTTATGCTTAGATCTTTGATCCATTTTGAGTTTATCTTTGTGTATGGTATTAGAAAGTGTTCTAGTTTCATTCTTTTACAAGTGGCTGTCCAGTTTTCCCAGCACCACTTATTAAAGAGGTTGTCTTTTCTCCATTGTATATTCTTGCCTCCTTTGTCAAAGATAAGGAAAGACACCATATTTAAAACAAGCGGCTTCTGTCAAGGAAATGGATCTCATGACACAAGATATCAGTCACCTTGATCTCCTTATTTGGGGAAAATTTCACTTGCAATAGAAAGGGAAAATGGGAAAGTATCTTCCAGAAAATTATGTTTTCCCAAAGATCATTTTAAATTTCAATAATTTAAGCAACCATCTGATTCTGATTTCAAGTCAAGAGTCATGGAGTTTCTTTTTATTATAAACAGAAAAATTGTGGTCATTAAACACTGATGACAGAGAATTACACCATTAACTGTGCTGGCCAGGACACAGGAGCCAAGTGAAGAAGAAAGACACAATTCGTGTCTCTCATCAATTTAGAAGTGTTTTCCCCCCAGGGCCATCCTAAAGTCAAAATGGGGGAAGTATTTCCTACCTTGGTACATAATGGCCTGTATTCCCTCCCCTACATAATCTATGTGTCTGTGAAACTTGGTTTCTCTCTAAGTGTCTAAAGAAAGACCTTATTCGGTGAAATACATTTGTGTGGATATTCATGCAATCTCTGGGTTTTGAGTTACAAATGTTCTAAGTGCAGCGACTACAGGTAATGGACAGAGAAGCGCATTAAGGAGAGTATGGAGCTGCCCCACCGCCGTTGCTCTGTTCACAGTGAGGACTGAGCCACTTAATCCCCTTGGATTTTTTATCTACCAAAACAGCTTGGGCCCATCAGCAAATTGCAGTGGCATATGGTCCAGGTTTACGAGTAATCTGGCTCATGATTAAGGCAAGGGGGATGTTATCCTTCAGCAAATACTGAAAATATTGTCAGAGAATTTGGTGGGGTTTTAAAAGTCAAACTGATAAAATGATAATTATTAAAGACTTCTAGGAACCACCAATTTGGATTTGGTCAAATTAGAATTTTTCTTTCACTATAGGAAGTTCCTTCAGAAAAGAAAAATCAGAGCCCTAAGTATTAAGAGGTAGTAGTTCTGTTTGTCTCTTGAATAAATAGCTTCGAGGCTGATTGTTAGACTCTCCAGGGGGCTATACACAAGGCCTAGGTTACCATGAGGACTAGGTTTCCACTTCCCTACAATCAGTTTGCCATTGTTTTGACAGCTGTCCTAAGGTTCCAGTGATGAAGGAACAATTTCAAAGAGAAGTGTGACCTGAAGGCAGGTAGATGGTAGCTAATATAACCTCATCCATGCTTCTCAAATGGGCTAAGTCTCCAGGTACAGCAGGGATTCTCATCCCTGGGTGCACACTAGGTTCACCTGGTGAGATTCATATTTAACTGGGCTTCAGTGAGGCCCAGCAATGGCATTTTCAAAAAGGTACCCTAGTGTCTCTACGACCACTGAATTAGGCAACACTCTCGTGTGCCCAGTGGTACCCCAAAGTGTAGGCTAAAAACTGAACACACCTTTCTGGAAAATCCACCTTACTCAAAAATTTGAGGAAGAAAATCTTTTGCTGTATTTTATTCCTCTTTAACGGTTATCATAAGACATAACCCTTATAATTCTAAGACAGACATAAATACATAGTAAAATACAAAATTCACATGAGGTTTTCAGGTAAAACAGTGCCCCCAAATCCTAAGAGCAATATGTTAATTTATCTGTTTTTTCCTTCATTCATCAGACATTTTTGAAGAGGTAATATACACAAGTATTATGTATATATTGATACACCTAAATATTGGTCTAATCATCAGTTTAGAAATAAATGTGTGTCTGTATGTGTTTGTATGAATTTATATTTCAGTCAATAAAAAAAAAATTTTAAGACTCTATCATGCTAGATTGCATCTATGTCCAAACAAGTTTAGCAGTTTCAAGTACAGTTGTGTAAGCGTGATTTAGGTTCTGATTCCCTCACAGATTATTTAGCATTTATGATGGTGAGGATACTAAGCAGCAAACTGAGCAGCAGAAATAAAAACAGATAAAATGCTCATCTCATTCTGTTTAATGTTGTAGTACTCTTTAGATCTATAACATAGCAGGAGAAAAATTGTCAGATTCTCGGTTGTCTTGGCATTATATTTTTACTTTATCAAGAGATTTCTTATTGGACTAAAGATAATTAGTCCTACAGAAATGCATGATCATATAGTTTGATCTGTGTATAAAGGGATTCAACTTCCCCAAACCTCTCTTCTTAGCACATAACATAGGAGAAACAAGCCAAGTTTAACTTCAGTCTTTCTAGTCTTTAACCTTAAAACAATATCAGCATTTATTTCAGCTGAGTTCTAATAATTTCCCTCCCTGAAGACCTTCCTTAAAATTTTCTTCCATATACTCTTCACCATTGATTAAGGAAAATGTACTTATTGATTCATCTTTACTACAGCTTCCAGGGGTGATGAAAATAAGAGTTTTGTTTGACACTCATCAAAGTAATTTTTGCAAAAACTCCTGCTGGGTAAAACAACCAGTGACCACTTGGTCAGCTACAGAATTACCATAGCAACAGAGTCACCTCATCGTGTCAAGACCACTGTACTCTCTGGGCTTTTAGGAGAGCTTTGTATCCAGTGGTATACACTGACACAGAAGAGCCAACATCAGAGATTCATGGCTTTGACTGTTGAAAAAAAATAAAATCTCATGGTTTTGGCTCCGTTTAAAAAAAGTCTCATGTTTTAATTTTAAATATTCATGATGAATACTTGAAAAATGCCACAACCAAAGGAAGCGTCATAGAAACATTGGACTCCATTCTTTGCATTGGAGCAAAATCTTGAGAAGGCACCGAAGTTTACTGTGAATTGGAGGAGAAATGAGAGAACTAGTGACACCAAAGTGGTTTCCTACATTGAAAGGAAACATTCCCCTCTGCTCTTTGGAAAAATCAGGGTGGAATATTGATGACTTGCATGGAAAGTTGTTGAGATGGATAATAGCTATTTTGCAGTCTGTGGATTTTCAAAGCAAGAAAGCAAAAGGATTATTACAGCATGAGGAAATTGTAGGCTGTGCCAGAGTCAGTATAAAAGAGTTGGAATTCATTTTCCTGGCTTCCCCATTAGTCCTGTACATTCTAAGGGTATTAGAGTGAGTTTTGGAGAAGGAAGGAGCTACTTATCCCCAGCAAAGATGTTTCCAGAACTGATAAACGAGGAATAAGAGTCAAAGTATAGAGTCAAGAAAGCCAAGATGCAACTAAGACACAAGGTCTCAATTAAATCCAGGAAAGAAGTAAAATGTCAGTTTTGGGTAAGATAATTGTGTTTGTTGACAGAGATCACAACTCATTTCTCAACATGCCCATGTATAACATGAATTAAATAACTTAAAGTAATTTTGTGCAAAGATTTCTTTTTCATAACTCAGGATTTCAGGGAAAAGTGAATACTATAGACAGTGGTTATCATTGGAACTCAAGAGTTTACAAAATCAAAGGAAATCTAGGAAAAGCACAGACTAACTAGAAACCACAGTCACACCCTCATTCAAATTTTTACCATCTTGCATGGTAAGAGTAGATTTGAAACAAGAGACATTCCTACACTATTCCCTGAATTAAAAATCATCCTTATCATTCTGCCCAGAGAATCCATGCTTTAACCAGGAAGTTGGTATCCCAAAAAGTGCTTGTTCAGAGTAACTGGATAGGAATTTTGTAGTTGTTATTAAAATACAAGGAAGGCATTCTCTCTTTCCATGGACTGTAGCCCATCAGGCTCCTCTGTCCATGGAAGCCTCTTTCTGGGCAAGAATACTGGAGTGGGTTGCCATTCCCTTCTCCACGGGATCTTCCCAACTGAGGAATCAAACCTGGGTCTCCTGCATTGCAGGCAGATTCTTTACCATCTGAGACACCAGGGAAGCCCTTCTAATGGTTTAATTCATCTTAAAAGTGGCACACCTCTTCCAGGATTTCTTACCAATATTCTGCTTAGAAACCTAATTTTTAAACATTTTTAATTTTTATTTTTATAGCTGTGCTGGGTCTTCATTGCCTTGCTGACTTCTCTAGTTGTGGCACATGGGCTTAGTTGTCCTACAGCATGTGGGATCTTTACTCCCCACCCAGGGATTGAACCCATGTCCCCTGGATTAGAAGACACATTCTTGACCACCAGGGAACTCCCCCTTAGAAGCCTAATTTTTAATCAGAGCTCTAGCTCCTAACTATTGTCATGCTACCTTTTTTCCCAACAAATGAAGCCATTAAAAGTAATAGCGGCGGCAATGGTTGCCATTTATCGAGTGCTAACTAGGTGCCAGGTGCTTCTGAAAACTCTGAAGCATAGCTACCAGCTGGGTTATTGTGGGGTTATTCCAGTGCAGCAGTGCGGTGTTCAGTAGTGTCTGACTCTCTGCAACCCCAGGGACGGTAGCTCGCCAGGCTCCTCTGTCCATGGAATTTTCCAAACAAGAATACTGGAGTGGGTAGCCATTTCCTACTCCAGGGGACCTTCCAGACCCAGGGTTCAAACCCACGCCTCTCGTGTCTCCTGCATTAGCAGGCAGATTTTTTAACCATTGCGCCACCTGGGAAGCCCTAAAATAACTTGTAATTTATAGATGAGGAGATTGAAATCTAAAGAAGTTAAACAACTCACCCAAGATTGCCCAGTAGGATCCCAACTTAGTTATTTTATATTGTCCAGCTCCCAGGACTCATGCATTCCTTCCTTGCACAGACATCTGTGGCACCCTGATCATGTGCTAAGGAGCTTCTGCTCTCTTGGAGCTCACACTCCACATTCTGCACACATATGTCAAATGCTGTTAAGTTCACCATGAATGAAGAAGAGAACATGGTAGAAGTTGAGAGAGATGAACTCCTCATCATCTCTGCCCACCTCCCCAAATGCAGACAGACCTCTCAGTTACGCTTTTTCCTTCCATACGGTTACATCCAACCTGGTGTTCTTTTCTTTTCTCTTAATTTTAACTTTTTTTATCAAGGTATAGGGCAAGAGGAGAAGGGGGTGACAGAGGATGAGATGATTGGATGGCATCACCGACTCAGTGGACATGTGTTTGAGTAAACTCTGGGAGGTAGTAAAGGACAGGGAAGACTGGCATGCTGCAGTCCGTGGAATTGCAGAGTGGAACATGACTTAGCAAATGAACAGCAACATAGAAGATTAATAATGTCGTGATAGCTTCAGATGGACAGCAAAGTGACTCAGACGTACATATATGTGTAGCCATTCTCCTCCAAACTCCCTTCCAATCCAGGCTGCCACATAACTTTAAGCAGAGTTCCCTGTGCTATACAGTAGGTCCTTATTGGCGACACCAAACCTTTGCTTCTCTAACTTCTTGTAAAAATATATCTGGCTATATCATGCCCATCATCTCCATATTTTTATCCACTTTGGTCATCTAATTTCGTATTTGGTTTAAAGTTCCCCTTTCTGCTCTAAGGTCTATCATAATAATTAGTGCTTTGCACATCCATGTGGAAACATCAGTTAGACAGTGTCTTCTCTCAGCTGCAGACACTCAGCCTGTCCACCACACACCACCCAGAGCTGACACACCTCTGAAATCTGAAAGTTCTTTGTCCACTCCCGAAGCATAGTTTCCCATTTATTCTTTTTGCTTTCTTGTTTGTATTGTTAACATCTTTGTTTCTAATCTGTAATTAGATTTGAAATGTATTGACTGTTCCATTTTGCCCATTAATCATCCTATTCCAGTTCCCTTTTCCCACGTGAGCAAGAATCCAGCATTTGAGTCACTCCTTTGAGTCTCAGTTCTTTGCTTCCTTCTGCTGCATCTGCCTCCCATAACCTGAATCTGGCCAATGCCACAGTCCTCTCTACCTAAAATGGGTGGGGAAGGGGGAATGAAATATAAAACTGTGTACATTTGCATAACTCTAATAGTGTCCAATTGGCCCTTAATACTGTCTAAAAATCCTATAGTGTATTTTTTTTAATGTGATAGACTGCTTTATTTTTTCTAATTAATTTACTGACAGTGAGCTTTTTCTCTAGTGTGGCCAGCAGAGCTACTCTTAATTGCGGTGTGCCAGCTTCTCATTGTGGTGATTGGCTTCTCGTGTAGAGCACGGGCTTCAGTAGTTGCAGCTCATGGGCTTAGTTGCCGGGCAGCAAGTGGAATCTTCCTGGACCAGGAATCTAACCCGTGTCCCCTAAACTGGCAGGTGGATTTTTAACCTCTGGACCACCAGGGAAGCCCCTATAGTGAGTTTCTTATCACTTTGTATCTTATGATGCAGCATATCTATTATAAGTTTACCTGCTTTTCACAAGTCCCCTATCCCATAATTTCACCTTTCACTCTCAGACAAGGCCTCCTCTCAAATTCTACAGAGAAAACACATCAGGTGAAAACTTGTCCCACTTCACATGCACCCACCTACTCACTTTGCTATATTTGCTTTTATTTATTTTTCTTTCTCCTATTTCTCAAAAAAAGAGACTGTCCTCTTTTCTGAAGCTAATCCTGCCATCCCCGCCAGCTTCCATACAGAAGTTGTTCAGTCATTTATTCTCAAGAGAGAATGGCAAGTCCTCTGACTTCTCTCTTTCTCCACTGACATTTCCTCTCTTGCATACAAGATTGCTCAAGCCTCTACCATGCAAAACACTCTCCTTTAACCTTCTACTCACTACTAACTCCCATCTAGTCTCAGTCTCTCCCATTTAAATACAAGCTAGTGCAAAACTAAAAAAAAACAGTCTGTACACAAGTAATTTAATTTCCTGTCATTCACCTCATTTCTTAACTCTCACCTTCTGCAGCTCTACTAGCATCATTTCATTCAAATAATTCTTTCAAATGGAGGGTGGTCATGCATCCTGGTTTGCCTGGAAAACTTTTAGTTTATATTTTTCTTATTGTAATTAATAGTAACAATCCCCATATTAATTTTAACAGAGAAACAGAACCAAAAGATTGTGTAGATAGATAGAGGATGTGTGTGCATACTCAATAGTGTCCAGCTTTTTGTGACCCCATAGACTGTAGCCCACCAGGCTCCTCTGTCTATGGAATTTTTGAAACAAGAATACTGGAGTGGGTAGCCATTCCTTTCTCCAGGAGATCTCCCCGACCCAAGGATTGAAACTGTATCTCTTGGATCTCCTGCATTGGCAGGCAAATTCTTTACCAACTGTGCCACAACAGATATGTGATAGATAGACAAAAAGATAGATGGCAGAGATAGAGAAAGAAATGTATTATCATAAGGACTTAGTTCATATTATTATAGCGGCTGAGAAGATCTGTAATCTGTAATTTGAAGACTGAAGAAAGCTGGTGGTTTAGTTTCAGTCCAAACCCAGAGTCCTGAGAATCAGGAGAACTGATGATGAAAATTACAATCCAAGTCTGAAGACTTGTGAACCAAGAATGCCAGTGCCAATGTTGTAAATCCCAGTCTGAGAGCCAGAGAGGCTGATATTGAAGCACAAATAGTCAAGGAGTGTGCATGCTAAGTTGCTTCAATCATGTCGACTCTTTGTGACCCTACGAACTATAACCCTCCAGGCTCCTCTGTCCATGGGATTCTCCAGGCAAGAATACTGGAGTTGATTGCCATGTTCGCCTGCAGGGAATCTTCCCAATTTAGAGACTGGACCTGCATCTCTTACCTGCATTGGCAGGTGGGTTCTTTACCACTAGCACCACCTGGGAAAGAACAAATTCTTCTTTCCTCTGCCTTTTTGTTGCATTCAGGCCTTCGGTTGACTGTATGATGCCCCCTGGTGATAACAATCTCCTTTACTCACTCTAGTGATTCAAATGCTAATTTCATCTAGAAATACCTTCACAGACACTTCCAGAATGTTTATCCAAGATGCCAGGCATCAGTCAAGTTGACATATACACTCAACCATCAGTTCAGTTCAGTTCAGTTCAGTCGCTCAGTTGTGTCCAACTCTTTGCAATCCCAAGGACTGCAGCACGCCAGGCCTCCCTGTCCATCACCAACTTCCAGAGTTCACTCAAACTCATGTCCATTGAGTCGGTGATGCCATCCAACCATTTTATCCACTGTTGTCCCCTTCTCCTTCTGTCCTCAATCTTTCCCAGCATCAGGGTCTTTTTCAATGAGTCAGTTCTTTGCATCAAGTGGCCAAATTATTGGAATTTCAACTTCAGCATCAATCCTTCCAATAAATATTCAGGACTGATTTCCTTTAGGATGGACTGGTTGGATTTCCTTGCAGTCCAAGGTACTCTCAGTCTTCTCCAACTCAGCTTTCTTTATAGTCCAACTCTCATATCCATACGTGACTACAGGAAAAACCATAGCCTTGACTAGACAGACCTTTGTTGCCAAAGCAATGCCTCTGATTTTTAATATGCTGTCTAGTTTGGTCATAACTTTTCTTCCAAGGATCACAATCCCTTTAATTCTCAAACTTATTCTATGTTGAATAATAATTTATACCATCACTCTTTCCACTTTGTAATCCTTAAATTGCTTGACAGTACTGCAATAATTGCCTCTGTAACCCAGGCTCTTCCTTTGAAGTCTTTTGACTCTGGGAGATAAGTCTTATATGATTACACTAAGACTTCACCAGTTATTGCTTTTCAGTCTCTTTCATAATCTCCTCTTTCTCTATCTGCTCCTTAAACCAATCCTCTTGGATTGTGTATTCATAATAATAGAATCAGCTATTATTATTATTATTATAATACAATAACTCCCAAATATACTTCTTTGAGCCCAGATTTCCCTTCTGACCTCTAGGTTTCATAAACTACAACTATAGGACTTCCCATTTGGATGCCTAAAAGAAAAATTATAAACAGAACCCTTCTCAAACTGAGCCCATCATTTTCCTTCCACATTTGTTTCTCTTCCCAGACTACCCTATTTGGGTGAGTTGTGCTCAGTCACTAAGGAGTGTCTGACTCTTTATGCCCCATGGATGGCAGCCCATCAGGCTCCTTTGCACAGGGAGTTTTGTTGGCAAGAATACTGGAGTAGGGAATGGCAGGACCAAACCCATGGTTCATATCAGAGACCTACACATCATCTATGACCCACATCTTCTCCTACTCCTTTATCCTGACATATTCCTTATGTCATGATTTTCAGCTGATTCTACTTTTTAAAATATTTCTTAAATCTTTATATCTGCATATATCAATTGTGATTACCTTGGTTTAGAAACTTATTTGTTCTTACTCTACTTATTATAGTAGTCTTTTGGCTCTCTATCTCCACTTGCAATCCTTTTAACCTACATGCCACACTGTCATCAATTTGATCTTTCTAAATCTCACAATGGCACTTGTACCTTGTATACCAGTGTACTCAACTCAAAATGACTTATTTGACCCAAGTCTCTCATGCTGTTATACATGCTTCTTCCTTTCCCTATAAGGGCCCTCCCAATCATTCTTCAAAATTAATCTCACTCAGCCTTGGTATCAGCACCCTCTTAGAGTCTTCTAGGCTGTTAGGCAGCCCTCCTTACACAGCATCCTTTGCAGACTCATCACCCTGTAACGTAATTGTACAGTTGCTATTTATCTCTACTTCTGGACTATGAACTTGGAGATGTCTTTGCATCTGTTGTGCATCACTTGAGGCATGACTGAATTAATGTCGTTATTGTTTAGTCACTAAGTCGTATCCAACTCTGTGATCACATAGACTGAAGCACGGCCAGTTTCCTCTGTCCTCCACAATCTCTAGGAGTTTGCTCAAATTCATATCCACTGAGTCGGTGATGATACATAAACATCTCATCCTCTGTCACCCCCTTCTCCTCATTCCCTCAATCTTTCTCAGCATCAAGGTCTTTTCCAATAAGTCAACTCTTCACATCAGGTGGCCAAAGAATTGGACCTTCAGTTTTAGCATCAGTTCTTCCAATGACTATTCAGGGTTAATATCCTTTAGGATTGACTGGTTTGATCTCCTTGTAGTCCAAGAGACTCTCAAGAGTCTTCTCTAGCACCACAAATCAAAAATATCAGTTCTTTAGCACTCAGCCTTCAGCCTGACAGAATTAATGAATATCCATTTTTTAATGCGTGCGTAATCACTGTCACGTCTGACTCTTTGAGAGCCTTTAGACTGTAGCCCACCAAGGTCCTCTGTCTATGGGATTTTTCAGGCAAGAATACTGCAATAGGTTGTCATTTTCCTCCTCCAGGGGATTTTTCTCGACCCAGGGATCAAACCTGTGTCTCCTGTGGATTCTTTACCTGCTGAGCCATCAGAGAAGCCTCTACCAATTAGAAATAATTTCTACCATAATAGAGTACATATGAAAAAAGCATTTTTTAAAGATATAATGTTTATCTTCTTAAAAGAATTTTATTTCAATCCAGAGATCTTTATATCTTGTAGAAGTACTAAAATTACTGAGTTCTTCTCCATAGTTCAGGGTTCCATTTCATGTTTTACCATATGACCCCTGTAGCTTAATTTTTTTCTTTGCAATTTATTATTTGACCATTAAGTCACACTCTGCTGTCTGTTGTGGTTATTTTAAGGCTGTGCTTGTGCAGTATTTCAAGCTTCCAGAAATGCAGACAAGTCATTATAGAGATCCTTTTCTTGTACTGCCTCCTGCTTGCTGAGACATATGTTTCTCTCTTCTAACACTTGTGTTTCTGAAATACTTTCAAGCTAGACACTATTGTAAAGACTCTTAGTATCAGATTATTACTCTGCTTTTACACCCAAAGGATGAGGAATAATTTCTTTTTTTCTTGGCCAATTTGTGAAATATATTTTAAATTTTGCTTCAAAGCAAAACAGTAAAAGAGAAATTCAATAGAAATCCATGAAATTCAATAGGAATCTATGATACAAATGGGAAAAAGAAAATCTTCCAGATTTAGCCATGTCATCCCAATCAGATAGCATGAAATAGTCAATTACTAAGAATGGTCTGAACAAGCATCAGAGAGACTTGGTAGAACACTGGATAAAGATATGTCTCATGATTATCACCGTACAACAAAAAATTCATGAAAAACATGACATACTCAAGTTAGAAAATGAGAGAAGCTATCACTTATGGAAAATCTGACTCAGTTTACCCTTAAGAAGAGTTTTGGGTAGAAGCAAAGTAAAAGAAATGTTTACTAGTCTACTCAGTTTCCGTTGGTAAGTGGTAGGAAATATTTCCTAGTCTCAGTAGACTTAGAGTTTCTGAAACTCTACTCACCAAAAATTCTACTGATGTTTGCTCTTCTTCCATAGCCTCTACTCCATCCATACACAATGCTATAATTTGAGGGGGTATCCTTTATATAAAATTAAGTCATGTTTCAGACAATGAGAAATAAGATTGTCTTATTTGTGTATAGTTGCTTTTCAATGTTGTATTAGTTTCTGCTGTACAGTGAAATGAATCAGCTCTATAATATGTATACATAAATCCCCTCCCTCTTGAATCTCTCTCTCATCCCACCCCTAATCACATCCCTCTAGGTCATCACAGAGAACTGAGCTGAATTTCCTGTGCTTTACAGCAGGTTCCCACTACCTATCTGTTTTATACGTGGTAGTGTACCTTTGTCACTCCTAATCTCCCAGTTCATTCTACTTCCCCCTTCATATCCACCCACTGTGTCCACACATCTGTTCTCTGTGTCTGCGTCTCTTTCCTGCCTTGCAAATAGGTTCATCTGTACTATTTCTCTAGATTCTACATATATGCACTAATACATGACATGTATATTTTTAAATGTGTATCCAAAAAGCAGTAAGGCTGGAATGACCACTGTAGCCTCTGTCCAGTCCAGTGGTCTCATTTAGTATCTTTCCCTCTCTTTAGAATCCCTCAGATAAGACATAAAAATAGCTAACAAACACATGAAAAGATGCTCAACATCACTCATTATCAGAGAAATGCAAATCAAAACCACAATGAGGTACCACTTTACACCAGTCAGAATGGCTGCAATCCAAAAATCTACAAGTAATAAATGCTGGAGAGGATGTGGAGAAAAGGGAACCCTCTTACACTGTTGGTGGGATTGCAAACTAGTACAGCTACTATGGAAAACAGTGTGGAGGTTCCTTAAAAAACTGCAAATAGACCTGCCATATGACCCAGCAATCCCACTGCTGGGCATATACACCGAGGAAACCAGAATTGAAAGAGCCACGTGTACCCCAATGTTCATCGCTGCTTTATTTACAATAGGCAGGACATGGAAGCAACCTAGACGCCCATCAACTGACGAATGGATAAGAAAGCAGTGGTACATATACATAATGGAATATTACTCAGCATTAAAAAAAAATTCATTTGAATCAGTTCTACTCAGATGGACGAAACTGGAGCCCATTATCCAGAGTGAAGTAAGCCAGAAGCAAAAACAACAATACAGTATATTAACGCATATATATGGAATTTAGAAAGCCAGTAACGAGAACCTAGCATGCGAGACAGCAAAAGGAACGCAGATGTATAGAACAGACTCGTGGCCTCTGTGGAAGAGGGCAAGGGTGGGATGATATGGGAGAATGGCATTGAAACATGTTAATTATCATATGTCTAATCAATCGCCAGCCCAAGATTGATGCTCGGGGCTGGTGCAATGAGATTTCCTGTGGGGAGGGAGGAGGGAGGGGTTTCTGGAGGGGGAGCATATGTAAACCCATGGTGATATCATGTCATTGTTTGGCAAAACTAATAAAAAAAAGAAAAAAATAATAAAATAGAAACTAAGGAGAAAAAAATGATAATAAATCATTAAAAATGATAATAAAATGTATAACTTAAAAAAAAAGAATCCCTCAGATAAAGGCATGCTTGGGTGAGTCTTACTTTCAAGGGTTCCTTCTTCATTTTGTCTTTGGTCTCTTATAGACTCATTTGTGAAGGTCCAAATGAATTTAATTAAAATTTTATCCAGAATTTGTTTAATTAAGATGAACACTTATAATATCTAATCTTTCATATTTCCAGAAAGAAGTGTGTGTGTATTATCTCTTTAATATAAAGAGAAACCTGAAATTTGAGAAAAGAATCTAACATAAAAGGTAGCGACTCAAAAAATAGATGAAAAGAAAATTTATAATTAACATACAAAAGTAAGTATGGAGTTTGCAGCTATGCAATAAGAATAGCAAAATAAATATAAAACATTCAGATTATGGGAAGGTGCTTTTGGAATTAAAAAATATGAAAAATGAAATATACACAACCAATAGGAAGGTAGTAAAATAAAGCTAAAGAATTGACCCAGAAAGTAGAATCAAAAGACAAACAGAAAAAAGAATCAACCCATGAGATTAACATTAAATTCATAGGAATGCCAAAAAAAAAAAATTCTTTAAATCAAAGAGGAAATTATTGAAGGAAAAATACAAGTATATTTCCTATTTTCTAGAACTTGGGAACATGTGTTTGTGAATTCAAAGTGAAAGATCTCAGTGAAAATACCAGAAAAAAATGGAATATAAAAACATTTTAAAAGCTTTCAGAGAGACAAAAACAAGTCATACAACAAGGATCAGTAATCAGAACAATATCAGATTTCTCAACAGTAGCACTGAAAAATAAAATAGAGTATTGTAAAAAAGAAAAATAGAATTTACAACATAGCATTCAAAAATACCAATGATTGAAAAATGAAATAGAAATATTTTCAGACATGCAATGCTTCCAAATATCCATATCTCAGGCATCCTTTCTCAGAAAGCTACTGGAGGAGGTAGTCTAACAGAAGGAGTGAGTCATGAGACAGAACATGAGAAGAGCAGCAATGTGGGGTCCAAGATAGAAAAGGACAAAATGGCAGTAAATCTAGTGGTTAGTAGTCAAAATGAGAGCAAGAAAATTGAAAATGCCAGGAGAAATATAGATGACTAGAAGAAAAAAATAATTTAACTGATAGCTTATTTGCTGTGTTTAGTCAGTTATTTCATAGTTTTATGAATTAATAATTTATAAGTAAATTCTAAAAGATAATTATTAATCTAGAAATAACAAAAATTATAAAAGAAGGGAAGATACTTTATTATTTCAAGTGGCTCAGCAGTAGACATATCAATGTATTAAGAACAATGTAAATACTGAATTTTGACTTAAATGGTAGAACAACTATATTAGAATGATAGAAAAAAGAAACATGTATGTCTGTAATTTGAGATGCCTGAGAGGGGGAGTGAGTATAAATATGGTTTGCAGCAAGAAATAAAGCAATAATTTCTAAAATTTTTAAATTAGGAAATGATGATATTATTTGGCTATTTGGACAAATGTGGAGAAATTTCATAAGAAACAACTGAAAGGGTTCATGTTGGGAAGTAGAACACTGGAATGGGGAATGAGTGTGATAAGTGAATACTTTTGTTTTAATTAAAATCTCTGTACATGGTTGAAATCAAAATTAAGATGAATAGTTTAATGTATCAAAAGGAATATAAAACTGAAAATTCTATTAACCCTCAAAAACTTCCAGCTTCTTCATGCAATAGTGGCTTTTCCACCAATGGCATAATTTTTGCCAACTACACTGGAGAGAAAAAGAGTTTCGTTTGGCCCTTTACCGAAAACCCTACCCACCATTCTCTTACTCATCCACAATCACAGGTTTGACTCCTTAAAAATGGGTCATTTGTTTACACAGTGACACGTCCCATTGCTTTGGCCACTAATTTGACCAGCACAGGTAATCCTCTTGATGCACGTTTTCTGTTTGCAGTTCCAAATATCAACTGAGCTCATTTGAGGCTTCATCAGCTCAGAGTCACTGAATCAACCACAGGTCTTTAACACTGGGGGAAGCACAGGTTTTTAGGACTTTATTCTCAGCAGGAGAATCTTTGAAGTTTACCCCCTCCACTAATAAGGAGGGCTTCCAACTAGCAAGTTGTAAAGTTCATCAATATACTTTTTAATCCTTTCCAATATTCATCCAGTTACCATTATGCCTACAGCCTTCCACTGTGGCCAAGAAGAATAAAACCTACAAGTCAAAAAAACACTACCATACAAAAATCCTGATTATAAGATCAATTTAATAATTCTTTGAAATGATTGTGCCATAGTACTCACAAGAATGTGTGACAAAAATACATTTCATAATATTGCAATGAACTATTTTTAATTTTAACTATTTTAATTTAAACTAATAGTTAATTTAATAAAATTAAATATTTTAATTTTAATTTATTTTAACCTAGACAGCATATTAAAAAGCAGAGACATTACTTTGCCAATAAAAGTCTGTCTAGTCAAAGCTATGATTTTTCCAGTAGTCATAAATGGCTGTGAGAGTTGGACAATAAAGAAAGCTGAATGCCAAAGAACTGATGCTTTTGAAATGTGGTGTTGGAGAAGACGCCTGAGAGTCCCTTGGACTACAAGGAGATCAAACAAGTCCATCCTAAAGATCAGTCCTGAATATTCATTGGAAGGGCTGATGTTGAAGCTGAAACTCCAATACTTTGGTCATCTGATGCGAAGAACTGACTCATTTGAAAAGACCCTGATGGTGGGAAAGATCAAGGCAGGAGGAGAGGGGGACAACAGAAGATGAGATGCTTGGATGGCATCACCAACTCGATGGACATGAGTTTGAGGAAGTTCTGGGAGTTGGTGATGGACAGGGAAGCCTGGCGTGCTGCAGTCCATGGGGTCCCAAAGAGTTGGACATGACTGAGCAACTGAACTGACTGACTGACTTAATTTTATCTGAACTGGGTGAGCCCTTGAGAGGATTTTGCTCCTGCAATAATTTTCCTCTTTGTGAGCATGTCTGGAAGGCAGCATGTCTTGGCTTCTACTTAGATAATTTTCTCTTAGAATATGAGATCCGACCAGAACTAAAAATGTCTTAAAAATCTCTCGATGAAGTTTGTTTTTAGGAAGTTTCAAAGTGAATTAAAATTGTATAAGCAGTCCTTAAGAACCTCAGTGGGAACAAGATGAAAACCTTTTGCAAATGTGATACCAAAATGTAATAGGTGTAGGGCCCAAAACCTATTCAGTTCAGTCGCTCAGTAGTGTCCAACTCTTTGCGACCCCATGAATTGCAGCACACCAGGTTTCCCTGTCCATCACCAACTCCCGGAGTTCACCCAAACCCATGTCCATCAAGTAGGTGATGCCATCCAGCCATCTTATCCTCTGTCGTCCCCTTCTCCTCCTGCCCTCAATCCTTCCCAGCATTAGGGTCTTTTCCAATGGGTCAACTCTTCACATGAGGTGGCCAAAGTATTGGAGTTTCAGCTTCAACATCAGTCCTTCCAGTGAACATCAAGGACTGATCTCCTTTAGGATAGATTGGTTGGATCTCCTTGCAGTCCAAGGGACCCTCAAGAGTCTTCTCCAACACCACAGTTCAACAGCATCAATTCTTTGGCACTGAGTCTTCTTCACAGTCCAACTCTCACATCCATACAGGACTAATTAAGTGACCCTATTAGTCCTTGCAGAGTCAAGACATAAACCATGTAGCATATTCCTCTCTAATTACAAACATCAGCTATCCATTCGCGGGGTGTAGTTTATGTTGGCCAACACAGAAGCCACAAGGAGGTCAAAGTCACCTCATTTTCTGAAATCTGTTACCATCTGGTGAATTTCCAGCAAATTTTAGGAACATTCTGTCCCTCCTCAAGGAGGCTGAACCACAGTAACCATTCATAGGGTCTCAAAAAGGAAAGCAAATCTATGTCCAAGCCAGAAAACTGCCAGAACTCAAATAGCCTACTCCTCCCAAGGCAAGCTCTTCTTATGCCTGAGAAGAGGTTCCAAGTTCATTATCTATTTAAAAGATTCAAGCAATTTAGCTTCATATAAAAGTGAATTGTTACCTAATTAACTGTCATGTCAGAGTTTCTTTCCTGGTCAAACAAGCACTCACTGCTGCTGATATGAATGACATTACAACCATATTATAGCTAAGAAAGCACACAGACCTGTTGAGATATGGTTCATCTCACCAATCAGAAAGTAGATACAAAGGAGACAGCAAGAAGAAAACCAAAGAGCTAGAGTCCAATCAAATTAATTACGTTTTGTGAAGGGATTTTCTTATGAATCAGTGACCAGAAGAAAACTCAAACTGAATATAACTTTCAGTGACTCGTGGCCAAAGAAATTGGGAGCACAACTAGCTGAGAAGTGGAAATTTTCCCCGCAAGACCCAGAGCCCAGAGTCAGAGACATTCCATCTCTATATCAGGAAAGATCACCTTAAGATTCCCATCATTCTGGCCACACAGGTCAGTGGCAGAGTGTTTACTGGGTCTCTCCACCAGCACCAGCTAGGTGCAACCCACAAAGGTCTTGCTGGATTTCATTGCTTCTTCTCAGAACACAGTTTTAAATTCCTCCAAATGCCTTAATTTTACCACTTCTGGGATATCAAGACTGATTCCTTGACTTTTTTCTTTTTGCTTATAAATAATTCTTTATGTCTCCCCCATGCAATGGGGAGCAGAGCAGGGGGTTGTATCCCTGCCCTCATGCAGGGAATGGAGGTCAGTGTATACTGGTTTTATTGCCAGCTGCCTTGTGGTCTTGGGGTGGGGAATGGTGGGGAGTGATCTACATTGATCTGGCATTGGTCCCTCTTCACCATGTCGTCATAGTGGAGCTGGGAGGTTGGAGTCCCTAGGAACTGAGATAAGGATGATTTTCTAGGGGAAAAAATATGCCCCCCCACCTGCCCCCTGGTTGCCCCAGTTAAGGGCTGTAATGTATCCAGATGTCTCTACCCAATGGGCAGTAGAGGCTAGACAATGTCTCCAGCTTGGGTTGTCCACAGAAATCCTTGAGGACAGTGTACCTCAGACATCTTGTACAGGTGGTACCTCCAGCAGCCATGACAGTCATGAAAAAATGACTGATTACTTGACTTTTAAACACATTCATGTATTGATTTATACTTTTTGAGTTTAAGACAAGGCAAGTTTTTTTCAAAATAAATTATTCTCAGAAAGCATTCCAAAGATGATATCATGCCAAATCATATTTTGATGTTTCAAGCTCCCATGTAACAATGACAGTAAGAAAGAAATATTGGGTGTATACTGAATCCTGTTGTAATCATAAAGCTGTACTCATGAGTTTCTCTAATTATTTCTGGATCTCCAACTTAGTATCTTTCAGTGTTTTTTAAGTGAATGACTAAACAGTTAAGACTGTGATGATGTTTATACTTTAACAATGAGTAACAACATCAAGGCTCTCCAGTCTTAATCTCAACATTTTAGCCCTAGTTGGTTAGATTTATGATAAAAGTTGTTCAGTTGCTCAGTCGTGTCTGACTCTTTGAGACCCCACAGTCTTCGGCTTGCCAGGCTTCCCTGTCCTTCACTATCTCCCAGAGTTTGCTCAAACTCATGTCCAATGAGTCAGTGATGCCATCCAACCATCTCATTCTGTCGCTCCCTTCTCCTTCCCTCAATCTTTCCCAACATCAGGGCCTTTTCCAATGAGTCGGCTCTTTGCATCAGGTGGCCAAAGTACTGGAGCTTCAGCATCAGTCCTTCCAATGAATATTCAGGGTCAACCTTTAGGATTGACTGGTTTGATCTTGCTGTCCAAGAGACTCTCTTGATAAAGGTGGTAGGTAACAATCTTAACAATGCTAGGCTCAGGCAATTTTAAGCACGTTCTCACTTTGCTCACCTCTAAAGAAGATCTAAGGTCAAAGGAAACTTGGGGAGATGACTAATTTTCTGAAATATACAAGCAATTTCTCATCCTGGTTTATAAATTCACTGGCACCTGTGACTAACAGTTTGCTATGGAGCAAAATTCAGCATAAGGCAGGTCCATCTTGAACTCTTTCCAAAGGGGTTTAATTACTGAATCACACACACAAAAATCTTGTTATAAAATGGATTTACCCAAAAGGCAGCCAGATGGCCTAGTTCCAATGCATTAGTGAGGATAAAAAGAATGACAAACATGTTGTTCCCCCACCCCCAAGATGTTTATTGTGTTGCTGAGAGGAGTCAAAACCCAGGTAATAAGACGTTGATGCCTGGAAAAGGAGATGAAATTAGCTTTACAACATTCCTACAGCAACTGAATAAACTCCCTTGACTGGGGTCTCAGCAGGTTTGGGAGGAAGATAGTTCCTCTAGACCAAGATCACTGTTTCCAAAACCTGTGGGTGCTACTTGCCTCCATAAGCAACTGTATCTTAGGAACAGAAATTTTAATTGACTGAAACCCACTGTGTGAAACTTAGAATGGAAAGTGGGTTCTCCACCTCCGCAGCACCTTTATTTTGGGCTATGAAGCTTTGGAAGGACAGCAGGGAGTATAAACTGGCTAGTGGTTGTCTCCTGTATTATTCATTTATGTACTACAAGAAAAAAAAAGAAAAAGAAAAACCTTCTGGTCCTGAGGAAGTTGCATAAAAGGTAGGAACGCTGCTAGAATGACATGTGCCTTCTGGCTTATGAAATAAATAGACCTTTTGTATGTTTTTGTGATGAAAGGAAAAGCAGTTGTCATCTGTCATCTCTGAGAAGTTTGTCACCCATGAGAATTTCATTAGCCTTCTGTATAGTTTTATCCAATTCTAAGCACAGATCTCTCTGAAGACAGGCTCTGTGTCTTATTTATCTTTATTGCACCTGAGACAACATAGTTCCTGGCACTTAATAGGTTCTCAATAAATTTAGGGACATGAAAAAAAAAGATGAATATATGAAATAATGATGAATGCATGAAACGATAACTTACACATATGTATGTTTAATCTAGAAAAAGTGGTACAGATGAATTTATTTGCAGAGCAGGAATAGAGACACAGACATAGAGAATGGAGACGTAGACATAGCGGGTAAGAGGAATGTGGGAAGAATAGGGAGATCGGGATTGACATAGATACACTACCATGTGTAAAGCAGATAGCTAGTAGGAAGCTGTTATACAGCACAGGGAGCTCAACTCGGAGCTCGGTGGTGACCCCTCTAGGGGGGTGCGTGGGAGGGAGATCCAAGAGGAAGGGGATCTCTGTATAAATATAGCTGATTCACTTTGTTGTACAGCAGAAACTAACACTGTAAAGCGATCATACTCTAACAAAAAGAGTGGAATGTATATTTAAAAACTAAAACTTCCTCATAAGCCAAAAATAAATAAAAGTATATAGACACAGCTTATTATAATAGAGAGAAGATAAATAACAGGTTCAACGTCTTGACTTTAAAGATAAGGAAAATAAGATTTAGGGAAATTTAACATATTAATTGTCTAGAAGAGTATTAAGGTTTCAAGATTTTCAAAAATACCTATTTAACATGTACGGATGCCACACTGTTTTGATTATATCCATACTGCCTGGTTCTACCTGAACCACCAAGTCACTTCGGGGTTCCTTTCATGTATATTTGCAAAGAATGTATACTATTTCAATATTAGCTTAAGTAAAACCTAATTAATTAAATCATACATGAAAATGGATTCCAAAGACACATTTAAAACCCCTTCTCTATAATACTTGCTGAAGCCTGATCACAACGAGGCACCTTGTTTGAACTGTCAAGGTCAGAGGAAAGGAAGAGTTAAATTTAGAAAATCCCAAGTGGTTGGAGTGGTAATGTGATGAAGTGACCAGGCAATCAAATGTCAAATGGCAAGTGTAGATAGTAACCCCTGTATACCAAGCAGACACTGACTACCTGGCAGTGTGCATAGAAGATACAGGTGTTCCCCAAGTTTCCATTGTTTTTGCTTCACATCTCAGCTCAGCACCAGCCTTACAAGAAGGGGAAAGAGAGACTCCCCTGATGGTTCAGTGGTTAGGAATCTTCATTGCAATACACAGGACATGGGTTTGATCTCAGGTCAGTGAACTAAGATTCCACGTGACAAAGGGCAACTAAGCCCATGCACCTCAACTAGAGAGCCCACGAGCCACAACTAAATGTGATGCAGCCAAATAAATAAACACTAAAAAAAATAAAAAGAAGGGGAACAAGTGGCCTTTGTCCCACACGTATGGGCCTTCATCCCACACTGGCTCTTCCTAAATAACTTCCTCAGTTCAGTTCAGTTCAGTCACTCAGTCATGTCTGACTCTTTGTGACCCCATGAATCGTGGCATGCCAGGCCTCCCTGTCTATCACCAACTCCCAGAGTCCACGCAAACCCATGTCCATTGAGTCGGTGATGCCATCCAATCATCTCATCCTCTGTCGCCCCCTTCTCATCCTGCCCTCAATCATCGCAGCATCAGGGTCTTTTCAAATGAGTCAGTTCTTTGCATCAGATAGCCAAAGTATTGGAGTTTCAGCTTCACCATCAGTCCCTCCAATGAATACCAAGGACTGATCTTCTTTAGGACGGACTGGTTGGATCTCCCTGTGGTCCAAGGGACTCTCCAAGAGTCTTCTCCAACACCACAGTTCAAAAGTATCAATTCTTCAGTGCTTAGCTTTTCTTTATAGTCCAACTCTCACATGCATACATGACCACTGGAAAAGCCATAGCCTTGACTAGACGGACCTTTGTTGACAAAGTAATGTTTCCACTTTTTAATATGCTGTCAGAAGCCCTAATAGTCACAGTTTGTGAATTAGAAACTTATCTAAATACAAACAGGCGTGGGAAGAAATTTTATTGTTAAAATTTTGTCTCAGGTTGAAAGACTCATAGTCCTGGAGGCACGAGACAGTTTCAAATCCAGATGTCATCAACACCTTCCAGCCAGACAAATGTAAGCAAATTAATAAACCTTTCAAACTTAATGTCTCTTGATTTTCTTTTCTAAAAACTGTGAAGATGTTAAGTCCTACATTTGAAAGTCATTGTGAAGATTAAATTGGATATTGTATGTAAAACACAAAGTTATACTGGAGGAAGGGGGAGCCAGGAGGAGATGACAATAGCTTGTATGTTGTTTGGTTGCTCAGTCTTATCTGACTCTTTGTGACCCCATGGACTGTAACTCACCAGGCTCCTTTGTCTATAGGATTTTCCAGGCAAGAATACTGGAATCGGTTGCTATTTCCTTCTCCAGGGGATCTATCCCAAGCCAGGGATTGAATTTATTTACTCCTGCTTTGCAGACAGATTCTTTACCACTGATCTAACAGTAGCCTTACCTAGATGGTTAAGCATCCCATCTCTATCAGGTTGTCTGAATTAAAATGCCATCTGAGAGGCTGTGTAATTTGAAGTAAGGTACTTACTTTCTCTGTGCCTTTTCTTTCATCTGTAAATAAGGAAAAATAATAGTACATATATCATAGTATATAGATTTAATGATATCATAGAGGTATAATGCTAGTATTGTGGCTGAATAAATTGAGCACTGAGCTGGAGATATAGCCGGTGTGAATATCTGAGTAAATAGTAGGTGAAGGGGAAGCATGTCAGGGAAACAAGTAAAGGTAAAAGGCCCTTTAAAAGGAATGTAAAATGGTATTAAGAAGAAAGTGCTTATTCAAATTTTTATCCAAGTCTGTGCAAAGTTAATCTTTATCTTCCCACATCGCTATAGAAAAGCTGTAAATCTTTTAGCTCATGTCTTGGACTTATTAATTTTAATTTATCTCATTTTGATTTTGATTTTAAAGGCGGTATTCTACCATTGGCCTTCTGCATGCACTTAAAATTAACAAGTAAAAGAATAAAATATTTGTATCCCCACCCGTCCCAGAGGGACTAAATCTGAAACGCCCTTCCCTTAGTAATGAGGTTGAACAGATGTAGCCTGGCTGAGGCCCCAAAGGTCAGTGCTCTTCAAGCTGCAACAGAATAACAACAGAAACAAGCTCCAAAGTGGCAGATTTTCCACCCTTCCAGCAGCATTCAAACTAAGGCCCTGAAAAAAACAATAGATTCTACTAATGGGAGGATTCATCAGCTCGGGTTCAGTTGCTCAGTGTGTCCAATTCTTTGTGACCCCGTGAACTACAGCACGCCAGGCCTCCCTGTCCACCACCAACTCCTGGAGTTTACTCAGACTCATGTCCATTGAGTCGGTGATGCCATCCAACCATCTCATCCTCTGTCATCCCCTTCTCCTCCTGCCTTCAATCTTTCCCAGCATCAGGGTCTTTTCAAATGAGTTAGTTTTTTGCATCAGGTGGCCAAAGTGTTGGAGTTTCAGCTTCAGCATCAGTCCTTCCAATGAATATTCAAGACTGATTTCCTTTAGGATGGACTGGTTGGATCTCCTTGCAGTCCAAGGGACTCTCAAGAGTCTTCTCCAACACCACAATGCAAAAGCATCAATTCTTTGGCACTCAGCTTTCTTTATTGTCCAACTCTCACATCCATACATGACTACTATTATTACTCATCACATTTTACTAGTAAATTTATTTTAGTTTTTATTTTATATATTTTACACATAGTAGAATGTGCATCGCTTACATGAGTAGCATGGGATGAATTTTGACAAATGACACCTGTATAACCATCATTCAATTAAGATATATAAAAAATTTTTTCTTTACTCCTCGAAAGATCCCTTTCCAGTCAATACTGACCTCCTATCCACACTTCTCCCTGAAATATATTTTTATGTTTTGAACAGTATAAACTAGTTTTGCTTACACCTGAACTTCCTATAAATACAATCACACTATGTGCATTCTTTTGCATTGTTCAGTATAAAATTTTTGTGATTCATTCATGATGTTGAATATATCATCATTTTTATTGCTGTTTTTCCATCAAAAGAATAGAGCACAAGTTGATATCTATTTTTTTGTTGTTGTTGATGGCTATTTGTGTCCAGCTTTGGTTGTTATAAACAAAGCTACCATGGGCATCATGTACAACTGTTTATAGGATGTATGTTATTGTATACCTTGGGTAAATATAAGGAGTGGCATTTCAAAGTTATACAGTAAGCATAAGTGTAATTCTATTATTGTTGTTATTGTTGAAGTTATCACCAAGTCAAGTACAATGCTTTGAAGTCCCATGGATTGCAATATGCCAGGCATCCCCGTCCTCCCCATCTCCCAGAATTTGGCTAAGTTCATGTCCATTGAATTGGTGATGTCATTCAACCATCTCAGGATTGACTAAACTGTTTTTCCTAGATGGTTATCAGTTCATTTCAGTTACGTTCAGTCACTCATTTGTGTCCGACTCTGCGACTCCATGGACTGCAGCATACCGGGCTTCCCTGTCCATCACTAACTTCTGAAGTTTGCTCAAACTCATCTCCATCGAGTCAGTGATGCCATCCAACCATCTCATCCTCTGTTGTCCCCTTCTCCTGCCTTCAATCTTTCCCAGCATCAGGGTCTTTTCAAATGAGTCAGTTCTTCCCATCAGGAGGACAAAGTACTGGAGCTTCAGCTTCAGTATCAGTCCTTCCTATCCTTCCAATGAATATTCAGGACTGATTTCCTTTAGGATTGACTGGTTGGATCTCCTTGCAGTCCAAGGGACTCTCGAGAGTCTTCTCAAGCACCACAGTTCAAAAGCATCAACTTTTCAGCACTCAGCTTCCTTTATAATCCAGCTCTCACATCTATACATGACTACTAGAAAGACCATAGCTTTGACTAGATGAACCTTTGTCAGCAAAGCAATACCTCTGCTTTCTAATATGCTGTCTAGTTTGGTCATAGCTTTTCTTCCAAGGAGCACACATCTTTAATTTCATGGCTGCACTCACCATCTGCAATGATTTTTGGAGCTCAAGAAAATAAAGTCTCTCACTCTTTTCATTGATTCCCCATCTATTTGCCATGAAGTGATGGGACCAGAAACCATGACCTTTGTTTTCTGAGTGTTGAGTTTTTTTTTTTTTTTTTAGTTTTGCCATACAATGACATGATATCGCCATGGATTTACATATGCTCCCCCTCCAGAAACCCCTCCCTCCTCCCTCCCTCCTCCCTCCCCCCGGGAATCTTGATGCACCAGCCCGGAACATCAATCCTGGGCTGGCGATTGATTACACATATGATAATTAACATGTTTCAATGCCATTCTCCCATATGATCCCACCCTTGCCCTCATCCACAGAGTCCACGAGTCTGTTCTATACATCTGCATTCCTTTTGCTGTCTCACATGCTGGGTTCTCATTACCGTCTTTCTAAACTCAAGTAGGCTTTATTCCAGGGGTGTAAGGATTCTTCAATATTCACAAATCAATCAATGTAATACACCACATTAACAAATTGAAAAATAAAAATCACATGATTATCTCAATAGATGCAGAGAAAGCCTTTGACAAAATTCAACATCCATTTATGATAAAAACCCTCCAAAAAGCAGGAATAGACGGAACATACCTCAACATAATAAAAGCTATATATGACAAACCCACAGCAAACATTATCCTCAATGGTGAAAAACTGAAAGCATTCCCCCTGAAGTCAGGAACAAGACAAGGGTGCCCACTCTCACCACTACTTTTCAACATAGTTTTGGAAGTCTTGGCCACAGCAATCAGAGCAGATAAAGAAATCAAAGGAATCCAGATTGGAAAAGAAGAAGTAAAACTCTCTGTTTGCAGATGACATGATCCTCTATATTGAAAACCCTAAAGACTTTACTAGAAAATTACTAGAGCTAATCAGTGAATATAGCAAAGTTTCAGGATACAAAATCAACACACAGAAATTCCTGGCATTCCTATACACTAACAATGAGAAAACAGAAAGAGAAATTAAGGAAACAATCCCATTCACCATAGAAACAAAAAGAATAAAATACTTAGGAGTATTTCTACCTAAAGAAATAAAAGACTTGTATATAGAAAACTATAAAACACTGATGAAAGAAATCAAAGAGGGCACAAATAGATGGAGAAATGTGCTGTGTTCGTGGATTGGAAGAATCAATATAGTGAAAATGAGTATACTATCCAAAGCAATCTATAGATTCAGTGCAATTCCTATCAAGCTACCAGAGGTCTTTTTCAGAGAATTAGAACAAATAATTTCTCAATTTGTATGGAAATACAAAAAACCTCGTATAGCCAAAGCAATCTTGAGAAAGAAGAATGGAACTGGCGGAATCAACCTACCTGACTTTAGGCTATACTACAAATCCACAGTCATTAAGACAGTATGGTACTGGCACAAAGACAGAAATATAGATCAATGGAACAGAATAGAAAGCCCAGAGATAAATCCACGCATCTATGGACACCTTATCTTTGACAAAGGAGGCAAGAATATACAATGGAGAAAAGACAACCTCTTTAACAAGTGGTGCTGGGAAAACTGGACAGCCACTTGTAAAAGAATGAAACTAGAACACTTTCTAACACCATACACAAAGATAAACTCAAAATGGATCAAAGATCTAAGCATAAGACCAGAAACTATAAAACTCCTAGAGGATAACATAGGCAAAACACTCTCTGACATAAACCAAAGCGGGATCCTACATGACCCACCTCCCAGAATATTGGAAATAAAAGCACAAATAAACAAATGGGACCTAATTAAAATTAAAAGCTTCTGAGTGTTGAGTTTTAAGCCAGCTTTTCACACTCCTCTTTCACTTTCATTAAGAGGCTCCTCAGTTCTTCTTAATTTTCTGCCATAAGGGTGGTATCATCTGCATATCTGAGGATATTGATATTTCTCCTGGCAATCTTGATTCCAGCTTGTGCTTCATCCAGACTGGCATTTTGCATGATGTACTCTCCATAGAAGTTAAATAAGCAGGGTAACAATATACAACCTTGACGTACTCCTTTCCCTATATGGAACCAGTCTGTTGTTCCATGTCTGATTCTAACTGTTGCTTCTTGACCTGTGAACAGATTTCTCAGGAGTCAGGTAAGGTGGTCTAGTATTTCCATTTCTTGAAGAATTTTCTACAGTTTATTGTGATCAATACTGTCAAAGCCTTTTGTGTAGTCAATAAAGCAAAAGTAGATGTTTTTCTGAAACTCTATTGCTTTTTCGAGGATCCTACAGATGTTGGCAATTTGATCTCTGATTCCTCTGCCTTTTCTAAAACCAGCTTGAACATCTGGAAGTTCATGGTTCATGTACTGCTGAAGCCTGACTTGGAGAATTTTGAGCATTACTTTACTAGCGTGTGAGATGAGTGCAGTTGTGCAGTAGTTTGAACATTCCTTGGCATTGTCTTTCTTTGGGATTGGAATGAAAACAGACCTTTCCCAGTCCTGTGGCCACTGCTGAGTTTTCCAAATTCGCTGACATATTAACTGCAGCACTTTCACAGCATCATCTCTTAGGATTTGAAACAGCTCTACTGGAATTCCATCACCTCCATTAGCTTTGTTCATGGTGATGTTTCCTAAGGCCCACTTGACTTTGGACTCTAAGATGTCTGGCTCTAGGTGAGTGATCACACCATCATGGTTATCTGGGTCATGAAGATCTTGTTCATCTGTGTATTCTTGCAACCTCTTCTTAATATCTTCTGCTTCTGTTAGGTCTGTATCATTTCTGTCCTTTATTGTGCCCATCTTTGCATGAAACTTTCCCTATACCACTTTACGATTTCACTAGTAATGTGGAAGTTGACTTTCTCCATATTAACACCAACATTTGGTGTCACCTGTATTTTGTTTTGTTTTGTTTTATTTTAGCAATGCTAGAGTGTACTGTAGTATACTCTCATGTGCTTATTGATCATTCATATGTCACATATCTTTTTTAAATGAAGTATCTGTTTGCCCACTTGTTATGAGTTGTTTTTTTAATATTCAAGTGTAAGGTATTTTGTATATGCTGGATATATAAGTATTTTTCCAGATTAATGCCTGTATTTTGAATATTTTCTCTTGAGTTTGTATTTACCTTTTCATTTTCTAACAGTGTTTTTTTCATAAGCAAAGGCTTTTATTAATTTTAATAAGGTACAATTTTCAATTATTGTATTATATTTTAATTATACTACATTGTCTTGAACTGTAATACACATTGTAGTATATTATATTATAATTAATTAACTATACATTATGTTATACATGTTTTTCCTGACTAAAAACTCTTTTCCTACCCTAAGGTTATGAAGATATTGCCTTCTATAAGCCTTTGTGCAGCTTTAGCCTTTACATTGAGGTCTGTGATCTATCTCCAATTAATTTTTGTATATGATGAGAAAGTGAAAGTGTTAATCACTCAGTCATGTCTGATTCTTTGTGACCCCAAGAATTGTAGCCCACCAGGCTCCTCTGCCCATGGAATTCTCCAGGCAGGAGTACTTGAGTGGGGTGCCATTTCCTACTCCAGGGAATCTTTCCAACTCAGGGATTAAACCCAGGCCTCCTGCATTGTAGGCAGTTTCTTTACCATCTGAGCCACTGGGGTATATGCTGAGAGACAGGGGTCAAAGTTGTTCCCAAGCCCTTTGTTGATTCTCCTTACTCATGAGGTTATCTTTCACCTGTGTGCTTTCTTAATTGTGAGCTTCTCAGAGGTCAGCTATGATTGATTTATCCTTGTAATCTTAGAATCTGGCCTAGCGTTTCTTATACCAAAGCTTAATAAATGGCCCCTGGATGAATACACTTTCTAGAAGCTGAAAGAAAGCTGAGTTAGTACCTAGGGTTTCCCCATTTTCATATGCTCTCCCTTTGATCTCTAAAGAAATTTAAATTCCTTAACATGTAATACATGATATAGTCCACTTTTCTTTCTACCTTTATTTTATAATATTCCACAGAGCTGCAATATGGATTGTACTGTGTATCTCCATGATAAATGAAGTCAAAAGGTGGGGTCCTAATCTGATAGGACTGGTGCCCTTATAAAGAAGAGGAAGAGAGGAAGAGTCTCTTGCCCTCATTAGGCACACATGCCAAGGAAAAATGATGTGAAGATACAGTGAGGAGACGGCCATGGGCAAGGCATGAAGAGCGCTCTCGCCAGAACTTGACCTTGCTGGCTTCCTGACCTCAAACCTCCATTACAGCAGAGAGTCCTATTGCAGAGCACCTCTCAAGAACTCACAAGTTGCTTTAGGAGGCAAAACATCCTTGAAATGACTTGAAAACAGTCAACAGACACAGGAAATGTGGGTTCAATCCTAGGTTGGGAAGATCCCTTGGAGAAGAGAATGGCAACCCACTCTGAATCCCGTGGACAGAGGAGCCTGGCCAGCTATGGTCTATGGGGTGGCAAAGAGTCAGACACACCTTAGCAACTCAACAGCAACAGCAACAATACCTTCCAAGGAGCCAAGAATCTCAATGGAGTATGATAGGTCCTCTGGAGAGGAAAGCAAAGTGCTTTGGAACCACCTTGGATGGAGTATCTAGCCAACTCTTTGGGGTAGTGAGGGCTACATTTAGAAAGTGATCTAGGGGTGAATATGAAAAGATGAGTAGAAATGAGCCAAGCCAAGGGTAAGAATACCATTTTCAAGAAAAGGCAGAAACATGCAGAGATTCAAGAACAGGGGGCCATGTTGTATTGAATAATATTTCAGTTAGTTTGGAACTCTGAGTTTAAAGCAAGAGGTTTGGAGAGATGGTGCTGGAGAGGAAAGCAAGAACCAGGTCAGTGAGCCATGGGAGTCCACTTTCCCTTGTTTGGACTCAGAAAATATTTATATTTTTATAAAGGATGAGTCTAAATCAGAGTTTCACTTAGTCCCCTCTCTTTTCACCCCCTAGCTGTCTCTCCCTCTCTCCCTCTTACTGCAGTGTGGATTGGCGAGGAACAAGGTAGGCAGGAGGTCAGCAAGGAGGCTATTATAGCATGTTTAGATGAGAGACAACAGTGGTCAGTGCAAGGGGTCATCATGCGATACAAGCAGAGCAGTGCAAAGAAATGCTTGCATAGCACAGTGACAGGGCTGGTGCTTGAATCTGGAGTTTGAAGGGAGGAAGGTTTCTCCCTTAATTGCTGGTTTAGGCAAGATGTGTCAGTTCAGCTTTGAGCATGATGGGGATAAGCTGACTCTAAACCTTCGCAAAGGTTGGTAGGAGACAGTTTGGTACCTGAGTCTGGAGCGAGAGGAGAGCCCATACTATAGGAAAAATGTAAGGAAAAGGAAAAGTGTAGAAAAAGTAAAACCCTGTAGCACATAGATGATATTGGAAAAGCGTCCAGGAAGTAGGTGGTGCAAGTCTTTTAGTATGTTTTTCTTTCTGAACTTTCTAACTGGCCTACTTTTTTGAAAATGGAGCAACTCAGTTTTCTTGGTATTTTGGTAATTGCCATGGCATTGCTTGAGACAACTTTCATTTATTTTCATGTAACCCCTCTGTAAAAAAAAAAAAGATATCTAAAACCATCTTTTACATGAAAAATAAAATGGCTATCACAATCCCAATCCTTCCATTTATTGCTTAATTTCTCTGGGGATATTCCTAGAAACTGCTGTTATTTCAATATTGAAGGACCTTGATTTCATTTTTGTGAAATAACCAGGCTTACAGTTGAAGAGGGGGCTTCCCAAGTGGTAAAGAACCTGCCTGCTAATGCAGAAGACATGAGAGACAAGGGTTCAATCCCTGATGGGCTGCAGTCCATAGAGTTGCAAAGAGCCAGACATGACTGAAGTGACTTAGCACACATGTACAGTTGAGGAGAGACTGTCAAAGATCCACTCTTTGAAATAACCTTTTAAAACATTCTTTCATGTGATATAAATTATTTTCATGTGTGCAAGAAGATTTTCTTAATCATGAAAAATGTTTTTGCTTCAATATACATTAGGATTCTACAGACATCCTGATTTATAAATTTGCATTCAATTCAAAATATTCTGTGAATAGAAAAAAAAGTGAGGGCAAATGTTCTAAAATAATATTAATCTTCTAAGATTGTGAAGGATTTTATCCTTTACACTTTTTTGTGCTTACAATGGACATGGGTTTGGGTAGACTCCAGGAGTTGGTGATGGACAGGGAGGCCTGGCATGCTTCGGTTCATGGGGTCGCAAGGAGTCGGACACAACTGAGCAACTGAACTGAACTGAACAGAACATGTAAGCTTATTTTACAGCATAAAAAATACTATTGCTACAATGGTTTTGCTACCATATTGCATTGTACTTGTACAAAATAATATTAGTATTGGTATTGTTTTTAGTGTTTTGAATTTGATTACCCAACATTCTTTTAAATGTCTTTATTCCCTACAGACTCATTCTAATTTTATTATAAGCAAAATGTAGTCCAGGTACAGATGGCTTAAAAATGACTTAATGAACAAGGAACAAATCTTTCAGCAATCTGGTTCTATATCCTTCATGAGATTGTAGTATTAAAAATGGTTTTTATCATACAGATAAAGCTGAGAGAATCCATGGCTTTACAAGCCGCTAGTCAGTGGCAGAAATGAGATTAAAACTTTAGTCCTTTGCACAAAAAGCTGGGTAAAAACATTACCACTTTATGTATTTTAAAAAGTCAATTCAATTGACCTTCCTATCTCCAGGCTCAGTATAATTGGCAAATCAATATTATCAACAGTAATTAAAACTGCCAGCAATATGAAAGAAATCAGATAAATTGTATACAATTAAACTCTTATTTAAATGTTTTTCTCAAATTATCACAAATGATGAAACAAAAGACAGGAACAATGTTTTTCTGAAAGTGGGACACGTGTTCCCCATTGGTAAGAGAAAAATTCAGAGAATACTTCTCTGTGTTTCTTCTCAATAAAATTTGCTTTAAGAACTAAAACTAAGTGTCCCCTACATACTTTGTACTTAATGGAAGTATTTTTTTTCTTTTTTAAGAGAATAAAGGAAAGAGAGAAAGAAATGTTCTATGAACTAGTCAGGAGTGTCAGGAGTGTTTGATAAAATGTGCCTTACTTTTTAAAATTATTGAGTGCTTGAATATAAACTACATTACACATAAAGGAAATATAGTCTCCCTTAAGAGTTACCTAATAACAACTACAAGATTGTAAAAGGGCGTGTAATTCATTTACTTCTACCAATTCTTTTTTTAAAATTTAATTTTTTATTGAAATATAGTTTATTTACAACATCATGCCAATCTCTGCTGTATAGCAAAGTGACTCAGTTAAACACATATATACATTATTTTTTTATATTCTTTTCCATTATGGTTTATCACAGGATATTAAATATAGCTCCCTGTGCTATACATTAGGACCTTACTGTTCATCCATTCTGTATGTAATAGTTTGCATCTACCAACTCCAAACTCCCAGGATATCCGTCTCCCTCCCTACTCCCTCCTTCACAACCACAAGTCTGCTCTCCATGTCTGTGAATCTGTTTCTATTTTGCAGATAGGTTCATTTGTACCATATTTTAGATTCTATATATAAGTGTTATTGTATGGTACTTGTCTTTCTCGTTTTGACTTACTTCACTTAGTATGATAATCTCCATCCAGTTGCATCCTTGTTGCTGCAAGTAGCATTATTTTTGTCTTTTTATGGCTAAGGAGTATTCCATTGTATATATGTACCATCTCCTATACACGTATATCTTGTTTATTCATTCATCTCTTGATGGACATTTAAGTTGTTTCCATATTTTGGCTATTGTGAATGGTGTTGCTATGAACAGAGATGCATGTATCTTTTTGAATTATAATTTTGCCTGAGTATATTCCCAGAAGTGAGACTGCTGGATCATATGGTAATTCTATTTTTGGTTTTTCTGAGGAACCTCCATACTGTTTTCCAAAGTGGATTCACCAGCTTACACTCCCACCAACAGTATAAGAGACTCTCCTTCTCTCCACTCTATTTTCAGTGATTCTTGAGTAAAAAAAAAAATAAATAAAGAGTGATGACTCTTTTTATGCACTAAACTAATGGAAAGAAATGGCATGATTATAATATGTGATACCTAAAACAATCTTGCTTATTTCATCTCTTTCATACCAGCCTAGTTTTTTGTTCTGTTTTTGTTCTCTAATACAGTATAGTGTTAAATAACATCATTTCCTGTGTATTAGTCATAGCCCTCCTTTTTCCACTTAAAATATTGGTGGCCAGATGTATAACCTATTGGATCTATTATTGATATATTTGCCCTGGAGCAATTCAGAGGCAGATGTGTTGGCTGTTCTCCAGTTTAGTATTTCCTGAAGGAGAAACTCAAATCAAAATCATTTTATCTTAGATGCATTTCCAACATTGACTGACTCTAGACATGGAAGATTTTTTTCCAAAGGCAAGTGCATCTAGCATCCTTTTAATATTATCTTCATCTTTAGAAACTATAACTTACAAATAAATATTTTTCTTACAGGTATGTAAGTCTTTGTATATATTTTGCTTACTTTGACATTGCCTGATAAAAGAGTACAAGATAGGTTAGAGCTTGGAAACCTATAGGGAGGAGTGAGTATTTCCCTGGGGAAAAAGGGCAACATTAAAGCTTCCGCTAAGATGTCCTCTGTGATGCGGGCATGAGACAGAACACTCTTGAATTGCTACTTCCTCTTGAGCAGGTGATTAATGTTGTTGGTAGAAAGACATGATCACAACATATAGCTCAGCAACTCAGTCTACTATACCAGATTTATGAATCCTGGGTTAGTATAAATTGTTGTAGGAGAGCTCACAACCTTGTAATTCACTAGGGAACAATGATCGAAATGAAAACATGGCCTTGATGTTGTCTTTGTTCACTATTTTCATTGGCAGATATATAATTGAATAAAAAACTATCTTGGCATTTAATGAGCAGGTAAAATATGAAGAATAGCCCTCTCTGAATCCTGTCTTTAATCTTCAGTGATGGCTCAGGCATTGGAGACAAAGGTGAGATTTAAAGGGGCAGAGTTGACTCCTTAATCCATTCAGAGGACTCAACCAATTTCCCTGGCTAAATAAAGGTATTTATTTTTGTATTTTTACATTTCAAGTAAAAGAACTTTTAAAATAGGCACACACTGGGAAGATATTTTGTATATGAAAATTATGCCTTTCAAAAGTATATAATTTGACACCCTAACAAGATACAGAAAATTCTATGACTTGTGAAGTTTATTTTAAAGTCAGAGGGAAACAACCATGTACACTATTGTCTCTGGATAATATGTATCCATCCACCTAGATGATTTTTAAAGGGCCTTTTTGATCATTAGACTAAAATAACAAAATAACTCGTAAGTATAGCACCACATTCTTATTATCACCCCATTGTCATCTAAAGGGCTCATTCTTTTTATTACATCTATTTCTTACATTACCCTCTTTTAAAAAAGCTTTCATGCTTTAGCAAAATTGTTCTCATCAGTAAAAGGCTTGTCTGAATTATACGTTTCTTTGAATGTGGTATTTACTCTTGGTAGCGGCTCTATGGAATTAACTGAGAGAGAGCAGACATTTATTTGTGTTTCTAAGAGGCGCATGCTGGGTCCTGAATGAGATGAACAGTATTTAATTTCAATTACAGTTAGTGAGAGGAAAGGAGTAAATGAATGAGTCTTAGATAAAACATGCAAGTGAAAAACAAACTGGAAATTTGGTAAATGATGGTGATCATGTCAACTTACCTTGAATTACAACTTGCCACATGATTTTGAATGTGCTGCTCTGTTTACCAAACAATTTCCTGAATTTGGTTTCAGTTTTAATAAGACTATGTGTGACCTGAAAGTAAAGTTCCAGTTCCAGTTCATACTGGTTGGATCGCCTGGCAGTCCAAGGGACGCTTTGAGAGTCTTCTCCAACACCACAGTTCAAAAGCATCTATTCTTCGGTGCTCAGCTTTCTTTATAGTCCAACTCTCACATCTATACATGACTAATGGAAAAACCATAGCCTTGACTAAACAGACCTTTGTTGGCAAAGTAATGTCTCTGCTTTTCAATATGCTGTCTAGGTTGGTCATAACTTTCCTTCCAAGGAGCAAGTGTCTTTTAATTTCATGGCTGCAATCACCATCCACAGTGATTTTGGAACCCAGAAAAATAAAGTCAGCCACTGTTTCCACTGTTTCCCCACCTATTTGCCATGAAATAATGGGACCAGATGCCGCGATCTTAGTTTTCTGAATGTTGAGTTTTAAGCCAACTTTTTCACTCTCCTCTTGCACTTTCATTAAGAGGCTCTTTAGATATTCTTCATTTTCTATCATAAGGGTAGTGTCATCTGCATATCTGAGATTATTGATATTTCTCCCGGCAATCTTGTAAGTAAAGTAACAATGCAAAATCAGTATTTCCAATTGTTTGAAAATGAAAAGGTTGGATTCTAGAAACAAATAACAGGGCAAATTTATTTCTCACATGCCATGTGAACTCAGTACCTAAAGTATATAAACACATCATAATTTAAGTAGCATCCAAAGGATCCCTGTTTAACTGTACTTCCATTACAGATACTTCTGGAATTCGTGCAATCATTCACTTTTTCAGAGGAAAGCATCAATAGTTCTTATTAGGATAAGAAAGTAATTCATTGAGATACTTATACCTCATGACAAATTAGTTTATAAGATTAACTAAATAGTAATCTGACAGTAATATTAGCAGCTAACACATATGATAGTTAAAAAGTGGCTTCTTAGGTGGCTCAGTGGTAAAGAATCTTCCTGCCAATGCAGGAGATGCAAGAGGTGCGGGTTTGATCTCTGGATTGGGAAGATCCCCTGGAGGAGGAAATGGCAACCCACTCCAGTATTCTTGCTGGGAAATCCCATCAACAGAGGAGACAGGCAGGTTACAGTCCAGGGGATTGCAAAGAATCAGACACAAGTGAGCACGGGCGCACACACACACACTGAAATGACAGTTGAGAAATGGGGCACAGAAGATCCAGTGCACAAGGAAGCCACCACAGGGCCAGTGGTATTAGAAGATGGAGTAATTTCCTCCCACATACACACCCGCAAAGAAAAATGCAGTGCTTCACAACTTGCCAACAGTCAGTGGCATGTAGATTGAGATGTAAAAACCATGTTTATGCATGTACAAATATATCCATGTATACATATACAGGAATATGTACATATACACACATGTATGCAAGCATACAAAACACAGGTTTATATAAATCATGTGAATACAGTTGAGACATTGATGGCAATGTGGACTAAAAGAACAAGAGTGTTCTAAAACCTAAGACATAAGTATCTATAACAAATTCCTAAGACTTGAGTTCTGAGTACATCTTCCACAAAAAATGACATTTAATTAGATTTGATTAGGTATAGCTCATTTATAACATTTTTTTTCAAATTTTGCCATCCTTTTCAGTTATTTTACCATTAATTATTGTTTAGTGAGTAAATGCATGCTTATTTATTAAGGGACTCAATTAATTTTTATTTATTGAGTGTTCACAATATGCCAGGGACGGCTGGCCGAACATAAAGGGACATCATTCTGCCCTTGAAGAATTCTTCAGGTACAGAGAGAGAAGACGAAAGTACTTGGCCTTAGCCATTATATGAGGTTATTGGTGCTTCTGTTACACCAAGAGAATGCTCATGTGTGTGAATATGCCTGTGCATGTCCGTGTGTATCCAGCCAAAGAGTATGTCTGATCTGACTTTTCACTTGGTCACTAACTCAAATGGGTTTGACCCTCAGAAAGTGAAGATTAAAGTCACATGCACAGTAGCTATGAAGTGCAATAAAGTGAAGAACAATTAAAAAGCTGGAAAAAATGTCACATATTATGTTGGATACTGGCCTGTTATAATTAGGAAAGGGTCTCTGATGTTGTTCGTTTGTTTAAAAACAAATTTAGTATGAATGTTTTTCAAACATACAATAGCAACAACAAAAAGACATGATATAACAGACACCAGTGTGTACAAAAATAAGAATAAACATATGTTAACACAGAGGATGAGAAGGTTGGATAGCATCATCGACTCAGTGGACATGAGTTTGAGCAAACTCTGGGAGATAGTGAAGGACAGGGAAGCCTGGTGTGCTGCAGTCCATGGAGTCACAAAGAGTTGGACACAACTGAGTAACTGAACAAAAGCAACCTGTTTTATTATTATTTTAGCTGACACCCAGAGTGTTTACTATGCATCGATCACAAGGCTTGACTCATTTGTCGCACAGAACCTCCTATTCCTTCACATTCTATCAGCTACCAGAGGTAACCAAGTTGATTTACATCAATATCATTTCCAGGAATGCTGTCATACTATTACTCTCTATATTTATCCAGGACATAAAATATATTACTGTTTTGTTTTCATAATTGACATAAATTTTATCATATGCTAGATAACTTCTGCGGAGAAGGCAGTGGCACCCCACTCCAGTACTCTTGCCTGGAAAATCCTGTGGACGGAGGAGCCTAGTAGGCTTCAGTCCATGGGGTCACTAAGAGTTGGACACAACTGAGCGACTTCACTTTCACTTTTCACTTTCATGCATTGGAGAAGGAAATGGGAACCCACTCCAGTGTTCTCGCCTGGAGAATCCCAGGGATGGGGGAGCCTAGTGGGCTGCCATCTATGGGGTCACACAGAGTCAGACATGACTGAAGTGACTTAGCAGCAGCAACAGCAGTAGCAGATAACTTCTGGCTGGTTGCTTTTTTTCACTCAATGCTAAATTCTTGGGACTGATCTATATTGATGCACTTGTTTTAACTATATGAATGATCCACAGCTTATTCACCCAGTGGCCCACAAAAGAAATCATTCAGTAGTTTCCACTCTTTCGTAGGTCATGATCCTCAATAAACATTCACATCCCAAGCTCCATCTTGCTCCTGAGAAACCAGCTTATGTAACTCAGACAGCAACTCCCAGGTACTAGGACAGTTTGGTAACAAGTGGGCTTCTGATTCCTGAAAACAGTTACCAGACGTCATCACTCTCCTCAGGCTACCCATTCTCCTCTGCCTCTGCCTCAGTGTCTCCTTTACTTTCTTGCTGTGGCAGCAAACACTAATTTTACCTCTCACCTTTTATCCCCCCACCAAATGCACACACAAAGAGAAAGCATGTCTTTTTATGACAAGGCTTCTATCTGCCTTCTGGATCTTGTTCTGATCTTTGGGGGGTTTGGTCTGGTGTTACAAGTCTTCTCTCTTTGCTTTTTCCCCTTAATCTATAAAGAAATTTAAGTTACCTTGCTTTGGAAGGAAACAGTAACAAAAGTATAATAACATCTATAATTATGATCCTACAAAGACCAATTTCTGACCCTTCCAGCCATCCTCCTCCTCCCTCTCCCCCTCCATGATCTCAGAGAGATCTGTGAAACAGTACTGCTTAAGATTAAACTGACAGGAATACAAATAGCAAAGAAGAGAAAGGAAAAGCTAGTTCCAGTAAGAAATAGGAGCATAAAGAGAGGAGGACGTTGCATTATGTTTTCTAGATATAATGATGAATTGATAAATTGATGGCTATAGGAAATGCCAGGCTATGCAGAGGTCAAGATGAGAGGTTAATTGTTGTTGCTGCTGATGCTGTCGAGTGTGAGATGACAGTGGTACATCCTAGAGGATATTTCTTAAGTCACTGCCACAGTATGGAAAACTTTGTTCCATACCCTTGATTTAATATCAGGAGACATTTCTTCATAAATTTTTCTGTTTCTGCAACTGTTTAAAGAATCACTCTAAATAATGTTGGATTCTTATTTTCTTTATGCTACCTTATAATTAGAATAGATGAATTTTGTGAAAATCAATTGTTTCCATAGCCTTATTTTACACCATTTAAAAGTGGGTTTTCCGCCTATGGATTAAATTTACCACAAGAAGAAACCATAATGATAATGGGGAGATGTACAAAACGATATGGGTAGATGTACAAAAGTTATTGATCATTTGAATTTTATCAGTTTCCCATAAAGACATCCAAGGAATTTTAAATTTCCTCCTAGAATGATATGACACTGACTCCCACTTTAACAACACTGCTCCTTAACTGGGCTTCCCTGGTAGCTCAGACGGTATAGAATCTGCCTGCAATGTCTCCTTAAACGCTTCAGTACATACAAGACTACTATGCTTTACACTATGAATGGTCATTCAGGGACTTGTACAAATATATATATTAAGAGTGATGGATTGTTAGGGCTCATATTTTGCCTTTAATTGAGTGCAGCTGTTAGCACTTGTCCAGTAATTGACTAGTTAGGTCATATGAATATAAAGATGTTCTTCTCCCATACAACTAAGCCTGGCTTTAATGCTAAAACCTTGAGCAGGATATTGAATAGAGCTCTATTTTAAGAGATCCTTGATATCTCATGTTTACCCAAGAAGATTAAATATACAGAATTCTGTCCAATGACTTAAAACTGACTTGCATTTTTCTCTTTTATGTATTAACCTCATATCACATACTAATCAGCAAATATTTCTGAAATATTTAGCCATTTAACTTTTCTTCAAGTTTGAGAATTTTAGCTAGTCATAGAACATCAGATTTCTTGAACTTCAGGTGGCACTGAAAGCAAGGAACTGATTCTCAAATATTTTCATATATCAAAAATCTGTGGGAGGGTTATTAAAACACAGGGTGCTGGGTCCACTTTCAGAATTTCTATTTTTGTTTCAGTAGGTCTGAAGGGGGCCCCAAGAATTTGCATGTTCAACTCAACCTTTTTGTGTATATCTATATTGATATCTAAATTGTATGTTTGTGAATCTTTATGTGCATTTATTTCTATTTTGTGATTTTAATTATTTCTATGATGAAAATCATAGTGTACCTTCATTTTATAACCTAATGTTTTACAATAAATATATATTTATATGTATTTTTTGGCATGTACATTTTCCATTTGATCAAGTATTCCTCAATATATCATGTACCAGAATTCATTTTACCAATATGCTATTATTGTTACTCAGGCAGGTTCCTTGGTCTGTAAAGAAATCTGAGTGCTGAAGAATTGATGCTTTTGAACTGTTATGTTGGAGAAGATTCTTTAGAGTCCCTTGGACTGCAAGGAGATCCAACCAGTCCATCCTAAAGGAAATCAGTCCTGAATATTCATTGGAAGGACTGATGCTAAAGCTGAAACTCCAATACTTTAGCCACCTGATACAAAGAACTGACTCATTGTAAAAGACCCTGATGCTGGGAGAGATTGAAGGCACAGGAGGAGAAGAGGAGGACAGAGGATGAGATGGTTGGATGGCGTCACCGACTCACTGGACATGAGTTTGAGCAAGCTCCAGGAGTTGGTAATAGACAGGGAAGCCTGGTGTGCTGTGGTGCATGGGGTTGCAAAGAGTTAGACATGACTGAGTGACTAAATTGAACTGAGGCAGGTTCCAATATTTTATTATTATTGACGGTTCTGCAATGTTTGGTCACATGGCCATATATTTGTTCATACCTCTGACTGTTTTTTTAAGGAAATATAAAACCTATCTGAGTCTAGAGAGTGTACATGTAAGGATTTTATGTCAGATATCAAAATTGCCTTCCTGAAGAGTTATTTATTCTCAACTGCAGTAGAGCTATATATGATACTGGAAACTTGTGCTTATGGATGTGTACATATGTGTGTGTGTGTGTGTGTGTGTGTGTGTGTGTGTGTGTATTGCCAATTGGTGATTGACTCAAAATCCTCCGTCAGTGTCCTTCAGACTTGCAATGGGAAAATTGAAAGCTACAGTTTAGAATTAGGAATTTGTATGGTGAGTGTGGCCAATTGACTAAAGACAAAAAGTCTGAGAACATTCAGCCATTCAAAATTATTAGAAAAGAGATCTCTATTGAGAGGAGGAAAATAGAATTTTTTCTTTTTTTTTTTTTTTTATTATTGTTTTTGCCATACATTGTCATGATATCACCATGGGTTTACATATGCTTCCCCTCCCGGTCCCCCCTCCCTAGAATGTTTTCATATGTGTTCCTATAAATTGGATTTATCTGAAATTAAAATACAAAATTTCAAATGCCATCATGAGAATTAGTGTCATTTTAAGTTTAGTTCCATTCTCATAGCATGTTGTTGTTCAGTCGCTCAGTCGTTTTTTGACTCTTTGCGACCCCATGGACTGCAGCACACCAGGCTTCCCTGTCCTTCACTGTCTCCCAAAGTTTGCTCAAACTCATGTCCATTGAATTGTTGATGCCATCTAAGAATCTCACCCTCTGTTGCTCCCTTCTCCTCCTGCGTTCAGTTTTTCCTAGCATCAGGATCTTTTTAGTTTAAGCAGTTACTTGAAATAGATTTATTTTGAGAAAATATTTTCATAGGCCTAATTCTTAAATTCATTCTGTATATTATTGAGGGAAGAAAAATAGTGTTCTCCTCACCCATAGATATCTGGGACTAATGACTCTACATGTCAAAAAAAATTATAGATACCATTTAAGATTTAGATCTTTGAAATGAGATTATTTTGGATTATCTAGGTGGCCTGGTCTAATCATTCATTAAAAGTGGAAGAGAAAGGCAAAAAGTAGATCAAGAGATGCAAAGTGAGGTAAAAATCTGATCTGCCACTGCTGTCTTTGAAAATGGAAGAAGGGAGCAATGAACCAGGGAATGTGGGAGGCCCATAGTAACTGGGAATGACATCAGTGGACTGGCCAGGAATAAACAGAGACCTCAGTCCTATAACTTCAAAGAAATGGATTCTCTCCTATACTCTCCTTAGGAACGCAGTCAGACTTCTGACGGCCCCAAACAGTAAGATAATGTTAGTACATTTGTAGTGCTTTAAGAGGAGAGAGTTGTAATTTGTTACAATAATATCAGAAAATTAGGGAGACAAGCTTCATGAAAGGTGAGGATAATGTTTCTGTCTTTTTCAGTGCAGTAAA
The DNA here is from genome assembly GCA_007570785.1 of Antilocapra americana. Taxonomy (NCBI): domain Eukaryota; kingdom Metazoa; phylum Chordata; class Mammalia; order Artiodactyla; family Antilocapridae; genus Antilocapra; species Antilocapra americana. The sequence goes on along the minus strand of ML660770.1, from coordinate 12,238,533 downwards.
TAAGAGGCCAGCAAAATGCCTGGTGTGTAGACAGTACTCAGCAAATAGATTTAACTAATTAAGCCCCATACATAATTCTCATTTATTTTGGCTTTACTCAGTAAGGGAAATCGTCTCACTTGATTTTAGGAGAGAAATAGAATTTACTGATTAAACTCTGACTCTAACTAGCTTAAAAAATGCAAACAAAACCTTGGGAAAAAAAGTAATTTCTTATGCAATTAGCTAAATATAACTGTATGAATGGGGAGGTTGGACCCTTCCAATGTAATGCTTGATCTCATTTTATTTGATTAGGCAAATTATGAAACAGCATGAAATGCATTTTTATACTAATGTAGCCTCTAAACTGTGAATCTCATTGTAACTATGGCCTTGAGGCCTTTTAGAGTTGAACCTGCAGGAACAAGTTAAACTAGTTCAAAAGAATGCTCATTCACATGCACATACACACACACACACACACACACACACACACACACACACACACATACTCACATTCACAAGTATGTTAATTACACTCTTTTGCAGTGGAAAGCTTAACCTTTGTGCTACAATCAGAATAAAAGAAGGAAATGGCACATTAGTCAATTTGTAAAAATGCTAAAAGTAGTCAAGCCACTTGAATGTTTCAGCAATTCCAAAAATGCTTAACTGTGTGATTTGGGAGGTGGATGGTGGTAATGGTAGCACAACATTATGAATGTATTTAATGCCAATGAATTATATACTTTAAAATACTTAAGATGGTAAACTTTATCCTCCGTGTATTTTAACACAGTTTAAAAAAAAATTGAAAATATATGTGGAGTAGAGTACCTGTTACCAGTCCCACTAGAGGACTCTTAAACACTCTGCCCATTGCACTTTGGTATTGGAGATGCCAAGGAAAATACAGTGCAGTCCAGTCCTGGATAAAATAACTACTTACAGAGAGAAGAGAGAGAGCAAGATCAGCTTCAGTAGGGGTGTCAGTCTTCCAAGATGGTGGGTCTCTCCCTGAGGCACGCTTTTTGTGATAAGACAATATGGAAACCCAGGAGACTCCCTGAAAGTTCTTCTTCATGTTCTAAAGCAGTCTGCCTTCTCCTTTCCACCTTTCAGAGGCTTCCAATGTTTTCTTTGTTGTTGTTGCTATTGCTGTTTGTTAGCTCCAAGGGTTTTTAGTTGTAATAAGGAGGACATGGGAGAAACAGGAACACTCAGTCTTAAAGGAGCTGGAAATCTGAATAATCCTTTTTTAACTTATTAACAAATATCCACTGACAGCCTATTGTTTGCCAAACACTCTACTTACGGTGGCTCAGACAGTCAAGAATCCACCTGCAGTGCAGGAGACCTGGGTTCAATCCCTGGGTCAGGAAGATCCTCTAGAGAAAGAATGGCAACCTCTCCAGGCCAGAGGAGCCTGGCGGGCTACAGTCCATGGGGTCACAAAGCGTCCGATATGACTGAGGGACTAATGCTCAGTGCTTTGTTGCTAAGCAATTAGGACTGAAGAAGAAAGGAGGGAGGAAAGGAAGGAGGGAAAGAGGGTAGGGATGGAGGGAGGAAATACTGCTCATCTTTCCAGTCCCTGCAAGAATGTCACAGCTTTCCCTAATGACTCAGCCTAGGTTTGTTGTTGTTTAGTCGGTCTGACTCTTTGCAACCTCATGGACTGTAGCCCCCCAGGCTCCTCTGTCCTTGAGACTTCCCAGGCAAGAAAACTGGAGTGGGCTGCCACTTCCAGCCTAGCTTAGCCCCTTCCCATTACAAACTCTTCCAGCACTTTATGTGACTCATAACTTGCATCATTTTGCTCAGACCTGTCTCCTCTGGCCAGTGAGATTTCCGAGACCAGTTTGTCCTTCCTGCTGCAGTGTCCCACCACCCAGCACAGAGGCCAGCATGAGGGAGGCACCTACCATCTCCATTAATTATGCTAATGAGAGTACAATTTCCCTTCTCTCTGGCTTTGTTCTTACAGTTGTTTTTCATCCTTGGTACAGTTGCTGTTGGGTTTCTGACTTTCTTGACCAGTTTTTGGCTCCTTTCTCTTGGCAACAGAACCATCTCCTGACCTCAGGCATGGTTTGCACTGATCTAGCTAGGGGTAGGGAGGGGAAAGTCTTTACATTTCTGACTTCTCAGTTCAACTAACTTCCTCTATCCGCAGGGACTCCACCACAATGTCCTTTCTGCTATTCTCCAGGTGCTATCAGAAAATCATGATGTTATGGGCATCTGGCTTCACCCTAAACAGCACTGTTCTTTACCTGCTTTGTGTAGGTCAGGGGGTAAAGTGAAGAGAAAAAAACGGATATCGAAACAGAATAAACACCTGGAACAGTTTCGTTATCACAGAGTTAAAATGTAAAATATAAATCTAGTTGTTCAGTTTTCCATTGTGAAGGGTCACTTCACCATACAATCTTTGGAAATTAAAACTAAGACAATGAATTAATTATCCTTTCACTGTGTTAGGTTTTCTTTCCTTTCTTGCTCAACATTAACTGCCTCTGAAATTATGTTAAAGCAATGATCTCTATCATAATGTCCTTCAGCTGGCCCTGAAAGCAATTTCCTATGAAAACCCCCTTTTTTTCCCTAGGAAACATCTCAACCTTCTTAACCTCATCATTTTTATGTCATTTTGTTTTGTTTTGTTTATACTTAGAGGATATTACAATTTTATGTGGCTTCACTTATCTGTGACTTAGACTAAAGTCATGTTTTGCAACAAATAGAATGATTTAAAAGTATTTTGCTCCCTTAGGAAGGCTGTTAATGTACATGGAAAATTGCGCGGCAGCAAAATGAGATACTCTCCGTGGTACAGAGTTTATCTAGGGTTGCCCATATAAAACAGGCCTCATTTAGCATTAAATCTCATTTTATGTGATCAGGGTTTATTTTCCAATGGGCTACTCAGGATTCAGGCCGTAAGACTGCTTTTTACTGAGCATCCTGAGAAGGCTGTCTCTATCACTCTCCACTCAAGTTGCTTACACCTCAGTTTCACACTTTAATTTGCTAAGTTTTGGCCCAATTAGCGCTGAATATATTGTATGCTGCCAGTACATATTTATTAAATAAAAACAATGGACAACACATGTCAAAGTACTTAGGAAAATTATAAAGTAATAAGTACACATTATTAATGTCTTCAAGTGATTTGCTTGGTTATTTTTAAACATGCTGAAAAATCATTGTCCGATGTCATATTGCTTCACATGAATAATCAAGGCTATCTTTAGGATTCTGAGGCACTTAAGAGTTAATATTATGAGTCATTTTTAGCATCTTTCCCTAGAAAGGATTGCATGTTTGCATATGTGCATAGCTACATAAAGTAACAAAAACTATGAGCAACATGAACACTATTCCTAGTTAATGTAAAGAATTTTGTAATACTTCCTAAAAACTCAAGATTGATTGGTATATAATGTTGTATTTTAGGGGAAATCTAGCTGGAAAATCTGATCCCTTTTATTTCTAACACGAGTTTATCAATTTTATTGATGTCATGTTCAAGATTATTACTTGAACAATATTTTAAGTAGATGTTAGTTTTAATAATATTAAAATCATTCTCCTTTCTTAAAAAAATTTTTTTATTCTGTGAAGAAAACAACTAACAGGTGAGGAGATCTTGCTGTTTAATATCTACATATTTAGGTTGATGCAAACATATTTCTGGTCAGACCATGAATTTTAAGTCATTATAACTAGGGTTCAAACATATCTTTATTAATCAAAATAGGAACCATTGCAATCAACACATGTTTGCCAATGAGAAATAAGTTTGTTTATTCCTGCAGCATAAAAATCTGTGCTTCAGGGTTTGATGAACTCTTGGAAAGTATTTTCTGCATTCTGCTGGTTGTGGAAGTGTTTTCCCTGCAAGAAGTTTTTGAGATTCTTGAAGAAGTCATAGTAGTTGGTTGTCAAGAGGTTAGGTGAATATGGCAAAATAGGCACAACTTTGTAACCCAATTCATTCACCTTTTGAAGTGTTGATTATGTGGTGTGTGGTTGGGCATTGTTGTGGAAAAGAATTGACACCTTTCTGTTGACCAGTGCCAGCTGCAGACATTGAAGTTTTTGGTGCATCTCATTGATTTGCTCAGCATACTTCTCAGATACAATGTTTTCACTGGGATTCAGAAAGCTGTAGTGGATCAGACCACCAGCAGACAACCAAACAGTGACCACGACCCTTTTTGGTGCAAGTTTGGCTTCAGGAAGTGCTTTGGAAGTTCTTCTCAGACCAGCCACTGAGCTGGTCATCACCATCTCTTGTATAAAATCCACATTTCGTTGCATGTCACAATCATGTTGAGAAATGGTTCCTTGTTGTGTAGAATAAGAGAAGACACAAAAAAACAAAACATGGTTTTTTAAATTTTTGGTCAGCTCACGAGGCAACCACTTATCAAGCTTTTTCACCTTTCCAATTTGCTTCAAATGCTGAATGACCATAGAATGGTCAACGATGAGTTCTTCAGCAACTTCTCATGTAGTTGTTAAGAGGATTAGCTTCAATGATTGCTCTTGATTGGACATTGTCAACTTCTGATAAACAGTCAACGTGCTCTTTGTCTTTAAGTCTCTTGTCTCCTTTGCAAAACTTCTTGAACCACCACTGCACTGTACATTCATTAGCAGTTCCAGGCCAAATGCGTTGTTGATGTTGCAAGTTGTCTCTGGTGCTTTATGATCCATTTTGAACTCAAAAAAAGAAAATTGCTGGAATTTACTTTTGTCTAATATTAATTCTCTAGTCTAAAATAAATATAAAATATACAGCAAGTAATTAGTCATTAGCAAAAAAACATAAAGTGAGAATTGTGCATTAAAATGATATATAACATAAACACTTTATTTAAGAATATATTCCAATATCAAAGGCAAATTTCAACAGTGCAAAAACTGCAACTTTTGCACCAACCTAATACTATTACCTCAAATCCATTCATCAGTTTTGGAATGGCCACTCCTCAATATTTCTGCACATTTTCAGAGGCTTATTTTTTATATTAACTTGAAGGGATCATTTTGCTTTTCTTGAGTTTGGCCAACTTCCTCAAGTGACAGAAAATGTGAGTTAGTAGACAACTGAAATTATGAGATGGAAGGGTTTACACTGCTGGAATGCACGCCGTTTAAAATGGAATAGCAGGGATTCTTAAAATAGCATTCTTAAAAACATAAAAACTTCCTGTCATTTTCTCAATTGATGCTCTCACCTTCTGTAAAGTTGCTCAGCCTCCTCTCTCTCTTCTTTTTTCTCTATTTTATTTCCCTTCAATTTAGGGTGGGTGGGGTCAGTAGAGAGTCCCTCCAAGATTTGATTTAGGCAGAGAAATTCAGTTTTGTCCAGCTTCTATGGCAAAGCTGAGATCTGAGATTCACTTCACACGGAGGAACTGAGCTGAAGCTATGAAAACATAACTTGCAAGAGCCCCTTCTGGTTGAATTACATTCTTAGACAAAGGCTGCCATGCTCTTTAGTTCTCTACAAAGGCAGTTTATTTTTCCAGTTACTCAGGTACCTAAGCAAATAAGTACAAGGTATTTTTAATTTCCTGATGTTTAAGAATCTTATGATCAACTTGAATATATCGATTCAATGGACATAAGTCTGAGCAACCTCCTGGAGATAGTGGAGGACATGGAAGCCTGATATGCTGCTGTCCATGGGGTTGCAAAGAGTCAGACACGACTCAGTGACTGAACGACACTATTATTCATCAGTGTTCCTTGAAAAATACATGAACAATCTTACACTTACACAGATTAAAAACAGTGGCTCTTTCTGTATTCCACACTGGTCTCTCGATGTTCATTTTTGCCTTCTAAAGCTTACTCTCCATCAAGAAGCTAGAGTCTTTTGTTTTCAAATATAAAGCAGAACATACTGCTATTATGCTCAAATCCTCCAACAGCTGGCTTCCCATCACAGTCAGAGTATAATCTTACACCCTTACATGGCCTTCCAAGCCTTGCATGCTCTGATTTCCCACTCCCCCATCTTCTTCTCTCACACACTCTCTTTTCAGCCCTTCTTCATTCAACTTCTTGTTCTTTGTTGTTGTTCAGTCGCTAAGTCATGTCCAACTCTTTGTGACCCCATGGACAGCAACAAATCAGGCTTCCCTGCCTTTCACTATCTCCTGGAGTTTGCTCAAACTCATGTCCATTGAGTCGGTGATGCCATACAACCATCTCATCCTTGTTGTTACCAAGCTCATTTCTGTTTCAGGACCTGGGAATGTGCTCTTTCTTGTGCCTGGACTCCTCACCCCTCAGAGAGACTTTCAATGACCACATCAACTGTAAATCTTTTTAACTGTTTTTATGTCATTCTGTTTTATTTTCTTCTCAGCACATGAAATATATATATATATATATATATATGTATACATGTATATACACATATATATATATATCATATTGATGTATATATATTTGATTCTTCACTGAGAGCATCTCTCTAGATGTCCCCTTGTTTATTTTCTATTTTCTCATTTGAATATAAAGTAGGGACCTTGTCTCTCTTTTTTTCTGTTTCTCCAACACCCAGAATGGGCTTTTAATAAATTATAACATAATATTATACAGGGCTCTTTTGGTTTAAGTTGCAGCAGAAGCCTCAGAACTTCAGAATAACACTAGGCCTGGCATCCTAGTGTGCATCATAGTAGCTCTTCTGGGCATGATACACTGATATTGTGAAACTGGTTATGCAGTAGTCCTTTGGTATGTGCCACGCTAAGTCACTCAGTCGTGTCTGACTCTTTGTGACCCTGTAGACCGTAGCCCACCAGCCTTCTCTGTCCATGGGATTCTCCAGGCAAGAATACTGAAGTGGGTTGCCATGCCCTCCTCCAGGGGATCTTCCCAACCCAGGGATCAAACTTGCATCTCTTATGTCTCCTGCATTACCAGGCAGGTTCTTTACCACTAGTGCCACCTGGGAAATCCAGTCCTTTGGTATGCATGGAGAATTGGTACCAGGACACTCCACCCTCCATGGATACCAAACTCCTTCTTATACAATGACATAGTAGTGTCATTGACCCTTCTTATCTGTACTTCTGCATCTGCAGATTCAACCAATGACAACCTGTGGATAGGAGGGCCGATTGTACTGACATTCGCTAATCATAACTAGACAGCATATTAAAAAGCAGAGACATTATTTTGCCAACAAAGGTCCGTCTAGTCAAAGCTATGTTTTTTCCACTGGTCATGTATGGATGTGAGAGTTGGACTATAAAGAAAGCAAAGTGCCGAAGAACTGATGCTTTTGAATTGTGGTATTGGAGAAGATTCTTGAGAGTCCCTTGGACTGCAAGGAGATCCAACCAGTCCATCCTAAGGGAAATCAGTCCTGAATATTCGTTGGAAGGACTGATGCCAAAGCTGAAACTCTAATACTTTGGAGTATTGGATACCTCCAATACCTGATGCTGGGAAAGACTGAAGGTAGAAGGAGAAGGGGATGATAGAGGTTGAGATGGTTGGATCTCATCCAACCGACATCACTGACTCAATGGACTCCGAGTAAAATCTGGGAGTTGGTGATGGACAACAAGGCCTGGCATGCTGCAGTCCATGGGGTTGCAAAGAGCTGGACATGACTGAGTGACTGAACTGAACTGAACTGAATGTGAGGATAAGGCTGAAGCATTCAGATTGGCAACAAGAAACTTGGGTAGAGGCCAGACCCCAGAGCTCTAGGCATAGGAGTAAGACACCCTGGAAAGACAAGGGGTGCAGGGAGGGGAAGGGCAAGGTACTGCAACCAAATTATTCAAAATAGGAGATTTGAATTATGATAAACTCAGAATTGTAATATCTAGACAGTGCACAATGATGTGATGTTTGAGATGAGATATTGAATTATCTGCAATACAACCTTTCCTTTATGGTCTCCTCTGTCATCTGTGATTGCTTCAAAATGTCATTCTGATAATACAAACTGCTTTCCTGCTTTAGGCCTTCAAACCTTGGTTGAATGGCTTATTTTCATCCTGAAGATAACAGTCAAAAATAGTGAACACGGCTCTATGCTTTCTGATTTCTTTCTTTTTGTTTGGTTTTAAATTGACTTTCATTGGCATATAGTTGCTTTACAATGTTGTGTTAGTTTCTACTGTGAATGAATGAATAATCATTAAACAGAATCAGCCCTGCATATACATATATCCCCTCGCTTTTGGACTTCCTGCCCATTCAGGTCACCAGAGTGCATTAACTAGAGTTCCCTGTGTAATAAAGCATTTTAAACGAAGCAACTGACAAAGGATTAATCTCCAAAATATACAAGCAGCTCATGCAGCTCAATATTAGAAAAAAAAATCCCAATCAAAAATTGGGCAGAAGACCTAAATAGACATCGCTCCAAAGAAGACACACAGATGGCCAACAAATACATGAAAAGATGCTCAACATTGCTCATCATTAGAGAAATGAAAATCTGATTTCTTTCTAAATCATCCTGCCTCATCTTTTCCCACTTTTCCTGGCTCTCTATTCTGTAATTCCTTACTCTCCATCCTCAAGGATACCCTCAATTTTTACTGCTTCTGGGGCATGCTTGTCCACTGTCTACAAGATTCTTCTTTCCTCCTTCCTTTGTGTCTTTATCTTCAAAGTTCCTGCTTCTTACAATTGTTCCCTGAAACCCTAGACCAAAGCTCACACACATTCAAAACGACTGTCCCACTTGTTACCCATTTACTTAAGGTGTTTTTTCTTTGTCCACCAGAATGAGGGCTTAACTTATTCCTTACTAATTATTCCTAACTTACTAACTTATTCCCTACTAATCTGCTTATTGCTTATCCCTCATTTGTTGTTTATATTGGCATTAGAATGTCAATATATTTTTGTTCTTTGCATCTAGTGATCCTTCAATACTTTCTAAATTGATTTTCATTATGACAGCAAAAAGTATTACAGGAACTAAATCTAGGTTAACTTTGGGGCTTATGCCAAATAGACCAGGTAAATACTTGGGAGGCAACAAAAACCTGCTCATATACTTCTCAGCCTCGTGTGAAGTTTATCATCTGGCAAGAATTTTCAAAGAATTTATCCCCTGGCATTTTTCCTTTTATGAGAGAAATCTCAAGTAAAATATGAAGCCACAGAATGAGGACAAATGGAATTCCTCCAAAAACAAAACCACTCATGTGATGACAAGATCTAAATAATTTGGGCAGGCAAAGATCTAATGTAGAAAGTTGTAGGACTGACATATGTACACAACCATGTGTAAAGTAGAGAGCTAGTGAGAAGCTGCTGTATAGCACAGGGAGCTCAGCTCAGGGCTCTGTGATGACCTAGAGTGGTGTGATACACGGGTGGGAGGGAAGTTCAAGAGGGAGAGGATATATGTATACATATAGCTGATTCACTCCATGGTGCACCAGAAACTAACACAACATTGTGAAGCAATTACACTTCAATAAAAAATAAATTCTGACAGACAAGAGTGCCTGAAGAAGTATGGATGAAGGTTCGTGACATTGTACAGGAGACAGGGATCAAGACCATACTCAAGAAAAAGGAATGCAAAAAGGCAAAATGGCTGTCTGAGGAGGCCTTACAAATAGCTGAGAAAAGAAGAGAAGCAAAAAGCAAAGGAGAAAAGGAAAGATATACCCATTTGAATGCAGATTTCCAAAGAATAGCAAGGAGAGATAAGACTTCCTCAGTGATCAGTGCAAAAAATAGAGGGAAACAATAGAATGGGAAAGACTAGAGATCTCTTCAAGGAAATTAGAGGTATCAAGGGAACATTTCATGCAAAGATGGGCAGAATAAAGGACAGAAATGGTATGGACCTAACAGAAGCAGAAGATATTAAAAAGAGGTGGCAAGAATACACAGAAGAACTCTACAAAAAAGATCTTCACGACTCAGATAATCATGATGGTATGATCACTCACCTAGAGCCAGACATCGTGGAATATGAAGTCAAGTGGGCCTTAGGAAACATCACTATGAACAAAGCTAGTGGAGGTGATGGAATTCCAGTGGAGCTATTTCAAATCCTGAAAGATGATGCTGTGAAAGTGCTGCACTCAATATGCCAGCAAATTTGGAAAACTCAGCAAGGGCCACAGGAGTGGAAAAGGTCAGTTTTCACTACAATCCCAAAGAAAGGCAATGCCACAGAATGCTCAAACTACTGCACAATTGCACTCATCTCACACACTAGTAAGGTAATGCTCAAAATTCTCCAAGCCAGGCTTCAACAGTATATGAACTGTGAACTTCCAGATGTTCAAGCTGGATTTAGGAAAGGCAGAGGAACCAGTGATCAAACTGCTAACATCCATTGGATCATCAAAAAAAGCAAGAGTTACAGAAAAATATCAACTACTGCTTTATTGACTATGCCAAAGCTTGACTGTGTGGATCACAACAAACTGGAAAATTCTAAAAGAGATGGGAATACCAGACCACTTGACCTGCCTCTTCAGAAATCTGTATGCAGGTCAGGAAGCAACAGTTAGAACTGGACATGGAACAACAGACTGGTTCCAAGTCAGAAAAGGAGTATGTCAAGGCTGTATATTGTCACCCTGCTTACTTAACTTATATGCAGAGTACATCATGAGAATCACTGGGCTGGATGAAGAACAAGCTGGGATCAAGATCATTGGGAGAAATATCAATAACCTCAGATATGCAGATGACACCACCCTTTTGGAAGAAAGTGAAGAACTAAAGAGCCTCTTGATGAAAGTGAAGAGGAGAGTGAAAAAGCTGGCTTAAAACTCAACATTTAGAAAACTACGATCATGGCATCTGGTCCCATCACTTCATGGCAAATAGATGGGGAAACAGTGGAGACAGTGAGAGACTTTATTTTGGGGGCTCCAAAATCATTGCAGATGGTGACTGCAGCCATGAAATTAAAAAAGACGCTTGCTCCTTGGAAGAAAAGGTATGATCAACCTAGACAGCATATATTAAAAAGCAGAGAGATTATTTTGCCAACAAAGGTCCGTCTAGTCAATGCTAAGATTTTTCCAGTACTCATGTATGGATGTGAGAGTTGGACTATAAAGAAAGCTGAGTACCTAAGAATTGATGCTTTTGAACTGTGGTGTTGGAGAAGACTTGAGAGTCCCTTGGACTGCAAGGAGATCCAACCAGTCCATCCTAAGGGAAATCAGTCCTGAATATTCATTGGAAGGACTGACGTTGAAGCTGAAACTCCAGTGCTTTGACCACCTGATGCAAAGAACTGACTCATTTGAAAAGACCCTGATGCTGGGGAAGATTGAATGCAGGAGGAGAAGGGGATGACAGAGGATGAGGTGGTTGGATGGCATCACCAACTCAATGGACATGAGTCTGAGTAAACTCCGGGAGTTGGTGATGGACAGGGAGGTTTGGCGTGCTGCAGTCCATGGGTTTGCAGAGTCAGACATGACTGAGCAACTGAACTGGATTTAAAAAATAAAATAAAAGGTTAAAGAAAACAAAGTTGAACTCAATTTATATATTTTCTTATGGTGTCAGATAGAAAAAAAATGTCCAAAAGGAAATATATTATAAACCTTATGTTATGCTGAATAACAGCCTCCCAAGGTGTCCATGGGAATGGTACCGACTCCAGTATCCTTGCCTGGAGAATCCCATGGACAGTGGAGTCTGGTGGGCTACAGTCAAAGGGGTCATAGGAAGTAGAGCAGGGCAGAGTGACTAAGCACACAGCACAAGGTGTTCACGGCCATTTCCAGAACCCGTGATTGTTACCTTATATGGCAAAAGGAACTCTGCAGATGTGACTATGTTAAGGATTTTGAGATGAGAAAGTTATCTGGATATCCAGGTGAGTCCAATATAATCACTGTAGTCCTTTTGAAAAGGAGGAAGGAGACCAGAGACAAAAGCTTATGACTGAAGCAGAGGTTGAAGTGATACACTTTGTAAATGAAAGGGACCGCAAGCCAAGGAATACGGGTAGCCCCTTGAAGCTGAAAAGGGCAAGGAAATAGCCTCCCAAAGGAACTAACCCTGATCAAACCTTAATTTTTTAGTTCAGTGAATCTGAGTTTGGACTTCTGACCTCCAGACCTGTCAGAGAATGAATCTGTGCTCTTTTAAGCCACTAAGTTTGTGGTAATTTGTGACAGCAGCACTAGAAAACTAATATAAGCCTTCTCTTCTCAATGAATTGATACTAAACGTGTCTTTTTTCAAAGTTAGAGGTTATAAACATATGCAGACCTTGGGTTGAGAATTATTGGACTTATTTTTAAAGAGGTTGAGCGAATATTTTTAAAAGAAGAGTCCAGGGCTTCCCTGGTACCTCAGTGGTGAAGAACCTGCCTGCCAATGCAGGAGACCCAGGTTCTGTCCCTGGCCCAGGAAGTTCCTATATGCAGAGAAGCAACTAAGCCCACGCACCACAGCTGAGCCTGTGTTCTAAAGCCTGGGAGCCACAACTAATGAGTCCATGAGCCGCAACTACTAAAGACTGTGTGCTCTAGAGCCCATGCTCCACAATAGGAGAAGCCACTGTAATGAGAAGCCCTTGCATCGCAACTACAGAGTAGCCCCCTCTTGCCACAACTAAAGAAAAGACTGAGCAGCAACAAAGACCCAGCACAGACAAAAACAAATAAATAAACAAAACTCAGAGTCATCCCTTCCCTTTTATCCATGATTATGAAGAAATAATTTGAGGAGTATAGTATTGTTCTTCCACCAGATCAATAGATTCAATGATTCTGAAAGCACTCATGATTAGCCTCTATCATTCTGAACTGGACTTTTAAAAACCATGGCTACCAATACAGCATTTTAATGCTTTCTGGGAATAACAGGAATGAAGAGACACTGAGTATTTTCAATGCCAACATAATTGTCTTTTGTTTTTAGTGCTGTGTCCTACTATTTTTCATATCAGAAAAAGTACATTGACTATTACAGGTCATCAGTTAATCTTGATATCCTTTATAAAGATTGTTCTAAATCTTTTCAAATTTTCTATAATATCCAGCACCCTCGGAAGAGTCCCAAGACTTTAATTGCAGAAGCCCTGGAACTTTCTCCCATTTTTTTAAACATTAAGAATTTATTGAAGATTTTTTACACTTGAACATATTGTTTAAAATATAATCTTTCTTCCCATGTGACAGCCTCACACAAACAAAGTATTTAAAGAAGAAGGTCTGTCATTGCTCTGTTTAATTAACAAGAGACTTTTAGAATTAGAGAATGTTAAAAAAAGAATGCAGAAGAAAAGTTAGTGTGATAATGATAATCGTTTCATTTCACATCAGAATTTCAACTCATAAAAATTCTATTTACAGGTGTCATCTGCTCAAACTAGTCAATCTTCTTTCATAATGTGAGCTTTTCTTTCCCTAGTTACTTATACAAATCAGATGGTGGAGTACAAAATCATGCCGAGAGGTTTAGATTTGCTTCTAATTTAGCACATGATGTAACAACTTCCTTTTTCTATCATCTATGACTTTGAAAGCTCTCAGATCCTTTGTTTTGCATCTAAATTATTTAAAATCACCTTTCCTTTTAGTGCATAAAGGCAATGCATATCTTTTTAATAGTCCACATTCTTGAAAATTAACTCAAGATTTCTAACCAAACTACTTCAAGGCACATTTCAGTGACTTTTCAATTTATTTTGGATTACCCAATAATATTTATGGTCTTGAAAATACAATTCACCTAAGATACAAACAACTTTACAGCAATTAGGAGACAATGTTAAGGGTCTATACCTGCTGTGCTAAGTCACTTCAGTCGCGTCTGATGCTTTGCGACTGTAGGGACCACAGCCTTCCAGGCATCTGTCCATCGGGTTCTCCAGCCAAGAACACTGTAGTGGATTGTCGTGCCTTTCTCCAGGAATCAAACCCTCATCTCTTATATTTCCTGCATTAGGCAGGCTGATTCTTTACCAAGTTTCCTTTTACTCTAAGACAGTGGTGACTTTGTGAAAGGTTAGCAATTTTAACACAGTACATATACTCAGCTGTGTTCAGATTACTCAATAAAATGTTTTCCAATGAATACTTGTTGTGGGATGCACAAGCTTAGTTATCATCAATTAAGATTTTTTTCCCAATTTTGACTAATGAAAGAAGAGTTTAACATTCTGCAGGGTATGAAGTAGCTCAATCATTAAAACTGTAGCATAAATATCTCCTAGCAATTTCTGTTTATCTTTATATATACTTTTGAGACACTTGTTAAGACTGTAAAGTCTAAGTGAAACACATGAATATATTTTCCAATATTTTACACAACTTTTGAGAGGTTTCAGCATATATAAAGTTTATTATCAGTTGCCTCTTTGACAAAGCATAGTTAAAAGAAATTTACTGAGAAATTACTCTATCATGACTAATTACCAGATTTTGTATTATTTAGTTCAATGCCTTTTTTGTAATGAAATGGCAGTTTACAGAGCTAATATTACCACATTCTACAAATGAAGCTAGTCGTTAAAATATGATATACATAAATGGCAACCCACCCCAGTACTCTTGCCTGGAAAATCCCATGGACAGAGGAGCCTGTAGGCTGCAACCCATGGGGTCGCTACATGTCGGACATGACTGAGCAACTTCACTTTCACTTTTCACCTTCATGCATTGGAGAAGGAAATGGCAACCCACTCCAGTGATCCTGCTTGGAGAATCCCAGGGACAGGGGAGCCTGGTGGGCTGCCGTCTATGGGGTCACACAGAGTCAGACACAACTGAAGCGACTTAGCAACAGCAGCAGCATACATAAATACTGAAACATCAAATAAGATGTATATTCATAAAAATGTTGTCAGAGCTGGAAGGAAATTTAGATGTTTCCAGTTCATCCATTTTCACTCTATGGTCGAGAAGCTGATCTGTTCAATTTCATTGAGCTACTTGTGGCTAGATCTAGGTCCAGAACCTCCATCATCTGATTCCTAAGCCAAGACAATTTGTAGCATATTTGGGCTTCCCTGATGGCTCAGCAGTAAAAGATCCACCTGCAAAGAACGAGGATAGGAAATGTGGGTTTGATCCCTGGATCAGGAAGATCTCCTGGATGAGGAAATGGTAAACCTCTCCGGTATTCTTTTTTTTTTTCCTTCATTTATTATTTTTTTACTTTACAATATTGTATTGGTTTTGCCATACATTGACATGAATCCGTCATGGGTGTACATGTGTGTTCCAGTATTCTTTCCTTGAAAAATCCCATGGACAAAGGAACCTGGCGGGCTAGAGTCAGACACGACCGAGCAACCGAGCATGCATGCACTCTGAGTCAATTTCCATCTCTCTCCATGTCTCTCTCTTCCTCCCCTGCTTCATGCACACACACACACTTTACCTTAATATAGTTCTTGCAAAGCAATCTGAACAAGCACATTTTAATATAAATTTGCATATTATACTCTGCACTTTCTTATCAGCATTTTCTTTTGGCAGAAGAGCCCCAAAATAAAATGCATAAAAAAACCCAGCACAGGGCTTGCTACACTATGAGAAAGAAGTTTTTCTATCTTTTGTCAAATTGACTGAATTAGATCCTGGTAAGAGTAGAAATATCCCCAAATTGAAGTGTCCTCTGAAATAAGCCATAGAAATTCACTTGGTAAAATATTAATCTAACGAGTCTAGAGCACGTGGCCGCGCTCACTACATCACCTGCAAATAGACAACAGGCTCCAGTTTCACCTGCTTGCTTCTTTACTTAAACATCCAAGAGAGGCATCGGAGTTATTCAATGATTCTAGAACAGGTATTTCCTTTTATATTAAAATAATGTATGTATTTCTATCCTGTGCAACACTAACATTTTTGCAGTAGCAATAGAGAAATGATAAACTTCCTAAAGTAATGTGATGCTGAACAAAATCTAGTAAAAGTTAACTGTAAGGCTTTGTGATAGAGGAAGTTATAATATTTACAATATTTGTAAATGTTACTCATTCATATTTTACCCTCTTACAATTGAAAAATAATATATGTAAGCAGTTCAATTAAAAAAAACTTTAGACACCTTCTTCGCCACAATACAGGCTGTTTTAATCTTTAAAATAATCTAGTAAAATGCCTCTGTAGTAAACAATGGTCAGTGATATCTAGATAATAAAGTTAAGTTCACAGAGACACCTAGATCTTGTATCCAGTAAGGATTTATTAGAAAAACAAATATTGAATAATTTATTATTTTAAAGTGGTTAGAATAAAATTCAGGAAAAATATAAGCAAATTATTTCCTTTCTAACAATTTAAAATGTAGAAGGTTTAAACCTTATATATTTTTGCCAAAATAGTAATTATCCATAGATGACAGATGCTGCTCCTCACTTAATGGAGGGTCTCAAATTTTACTCTGCATCTCATTGGGAAGGAAATATAAAAATTTAAAATAGAATTAACTTGGGGAAAGACATCAGTGCTGTAACTCTTAGCACCAAATGTTTCTTCTTGGAGCACCAAATGCTTTAAGGAAAACATTCCAAGTATCAAAGTTTTCAGATAGATAAATATTTATGGATCAAATCCATAAAGAACAGACATTGTTATGAAATATATATAGATGCCTTCAAAACTTTCTTTCCAGGCAGAGTAGACACATAAGTTAGGAGTCATTTCCCACTTAATTGTTTTTGCAACCTTATGCAACACAAATGGATTGTGGATAAAGACTTAAACTGGCTTATTCACAGAAAGTAGATCTTGACTGACATTATGTCCAGAAAATTAAACAGGAACTGTTTCTCAATATAAAACACTATTAAACTTATAGAAATGGCTTTATTTTAACCTTTTATTTTCTTAATTGAAAGGCATAGAGGTTTTCAATATTGTCCTTCAGTGAGGAAACAACACTTCTTAAGCAAATTATCCTCAATTTGCCAGTTAGCAAAATCAGAGAAAATCATTAACCTAGATCTAGTTTGTATCTTCAAGTGCAATAAAATTCCATCTGTCTTTGAACTTTATGAATGATACGTTTTTAGTCTGTATACAGACCACTGCCTCTTCCTCTTCACTGAGCGTTCTTCATAGTGATATTAGAACTGGAAATCCATTTTCCTTACAATCTACAGAAACCTACTTTGCCACTGAAGGGCAAAGGTATACTTACATTGCTCAGGTAAAAAAACAAAAGTGTCATAGAAATGCCATATGATACTAGACGAGTTCAAAGGAACTACCAAAGAAGCAGACTTAGCTTTTGTATGTACCCTTGATGCTCTTCAATAACATTTAGGGGTGTGCACTGATCAGAAGGGCTTCCCTGATAGTTCAGTGGTAAAGAATCCACCTGCCAACGCAGGAGGCATGGGTTCAATCCCTGGGTCCAGAAGATCCCCTGGAGAAGAAAATGACAACCCACTCCAGTATTCTGGCCTGGGAAATCCCACAGACAGGGGAGCCTGATGGACTACAGTCCATGGGGTTGCAAGAGTTGGACATAACTTAGTGCTAAGCAACAGCTGATCAGAAATGAAATACCAAATTAAGAAAACAGCATCTGCCCCACATGCAAATGTAGAACAATGGTCTACAAGAGCTCAATAGGGATGTACGTGGTTTCCAAGCTACCCTTGCACACAGGGATGATTACTACCAACACTACCATTTGTGAACAAAACAGACATTTTGGAACTGGATACAATTCTGTCTCTGTAACTAGCCAAGACAATTCAATATTCAACCACAAAAGGCTTGAGTGTATGTGGGCTTAAAGAAAATGGTAGCCAAAGCACAGGTAAAATTTTATTTATGAATATGGAGACACATGACTTTGGATCCAGCCAGCCAGTGACATAAATAAACTTGAGCAAAAGATTCAAGCTAGAGGATATATATGTATATCTATATATAAAAATTTGTGTGTCTGAGTAAGGCTTCTTGGAACAGTGCCACAAATCTGAACACCCTCCATCAGAATCACTCCCATCCTTTAAATTTCCATTGAGAGCACAATGGGGGTAATTATACTGGGATGCTCCAAATCGCTGTTTTCATCTTGTGCACTCACATGCCCGCCAAACATGAAATGTTCGCCTTCTCCCTTCCAACGTGATGGTTGTTGAACTTATTTTTAGTGTCATTTGATAAGCCTTTGTGCTCGCAGAGAGACATCCCACTGACCCAGCCACTGGTCATTGTCTATACCAGTTCACATCAAAGCAGGCGCGCTTTGTCAGGTTTCCAGTCGAATATCCATTTCGCATCTGAAGTACAGTATCGAAAGTGACTAGATCATTTGA
Organism: Antilocapra americana; assembly: GCA_007570785.1. NCBI lineage: Eukaryota > Metazoa > Chordata > Mammalia > Artiodactyla > Antilocapridae > Antilocapra > Antilocapra americana. The sequence goes on along the minus strand of ML660770.1, from coordinate 12,220,274 downwards.
GCTTTTTCTTCAGCTGCTGCCTCCTTCCTCCCCCACAGTCTTTCCGCTCACGCTAACATAATTTGGCATCGTCGACGTGACACGATGGTGGTTTTTCTAAAAGAAAATTATAATTCATACATTTTCGATGTTTCGAGGTGGCCGACTCTCCTGATATTTTCATTTATAATTTGACGAGAGGAGGTCTTTTTGTTTTTTCTCTACTGAATCACAACCAAGGTAGAGTGCCCCTCAAAAATCCAAGAAATACGCATACAGTAATAGGTCATTCAATGTCAAAAGGCATAAAAAAGATGAGCAAAATCTTCACAGGCTGCTGCTTGCTGTTGCCTTTAATTATATTAATTAAACGTTGAAATTTTCATGCAAAGAGAGTTGCTGGCTTGTGACGCTGAAGAGCCCTTGGAGAGTTGGAGGAAGAAAAAACCCTGAGCGGAAGCTTTGTGGTTACTGCTTCCTTTAAATTAAAAGCAAAACAAACTCCTAGATATGTTTGTAGATAATTAATGCTTTATGCACTACTAAGCCCTAGACAGCAAGAGGGGTAAATCGACCCATCACAGGGACAAGTTCTCAAATCATGAGTCCATTAAACTCCACTCAAGATCTCTGGTTAGAGGCTGTCTTCCTGTGGAATAATGCACTATTAATTTTCTTCTTTTCCCAAGTGCATAATGAAAGGAAGGTGTCTTCAAAAACTAAAGGGCAAAATCCTGCTTGCTACCAATACCTTGAGGCATCCTGTCTACATTTTGTCATGCGTGTGCACTTTTCAGTGTTAGAATGACAAGATTTTCCAGTCAGTAGCTTCCCGGAAGGCACATTGTGGTAGGGAGACTTGGAAGGCTTTTGTGATCTGACATAGCTATAAGGCAATAGACTCCATTATTTGCTGAGCCTGGTGGGCGATTTCGCACTCTGCCTTTGGCTAGCAACCTTGCCATGTAAACACACAAGTGCCATGTTTCCATGTAAAACACTCCTTTCTCCATTCAGGATCCACCACGGCCAATTGTTCTTTTTCTCCCTATTTTGACATCATCTTCACACTTTTGTTTTCACTTTTTCCTCTTCTACACATTCAAGCAGACTTTCTTGTATAAACCACAGCATGTCCATTAATGTTCCTCTTTATTTCCAATGTCCTGAATCATGAGTTACCATTGAGTTTCATCAACTCCCACGTAGATGGCAGAACAAGTGTTTGAAAATGTTGGTGCAAGCAAAGCAGAAGGCAGAGAAAACATTTCCTGACTGAGAGGAATAAAGCTGCTCTTCCAAAACTTCTGAAATGCACTTTTTTTTTTCCATTTGGTTGGAAATCGGCGTTGTGAATGTGTGCCGTCTTCGTACCTCTTGGCCTTCTTGTTTTCCTTTTACTGAGATGGAACTCGAGAGAAGTTTATGCACCGGCCCTAGGAAAGAAACAAATACTTATTGAAATACTGAAATAATTATTTTAAAAGCCTGAGAACACCTAGTTTTTCTACTATGATAAAACAAACAATTACCCAAGGTAAGGTTGACATTAAGATGAAACATGGTCATAAGTTTTTTTTTCCCCCTCTGGGTCAAAGCATGGTGGTTTATTCAGATCTTTACCATAGCAAGTACACCTACACAATGGCATGATAGAATTAGAGTAGGGAAAAAAAAAAAAAACTATGGGAAATAGAACTTTGGTATTGTTATTTAAAGAATAGTATTACTATCCTAGCAATAAAAATATCAAAGCCACAAACCTATATTTTCCATAATGAAATAAAATAAAAGTATCCTTTTATGCAAGCTGGTGCTTTTAAAGCTGATATAAAATTGGTGCTTCAAAAATGTATACATGAGGAGTGGACTTAAGATACTGAGGATAAGAAGTCAGGGAGAAAGGGAGGGATGCCATTTCTTTGTGATTCCACTTTCTAATAGGCTTTTGCAAGAGACTTATTAGCATTCTTGTCTGCTACTCTTGACCATTTCTCACAACTGCACACCCGTTACACAGTCTCCATATGTAGTGACTCTATTTGCACTCCACATTTCCAAAGAGAGTCTTAGCATTTCAATAAAGCTCCATATGTTTCATATGTAACTATAAATAATCCAAGAAATTAGTTGAAAATACATTTCCAGTTAGTAATAAAAGACCCCCTTCTTCCCCTTCTTGGTGTGACAGAGATGATGTCTTGCACTGTCTAAATCATATCCAGATTCCTTAGTCCAAAGCTACCACACTGCTTTCTCCTTTAGGGTTCACATCATCATCTTATTGAGATTTTCCTATTCCTCTTAAGATTTGCTCTCTAACTTCATATTTTAGACTGTCTTTTATTTCCCTCTAAATGTGAATAATACATTTATTTCAAATGTACATCCTATGGATATGGTACATTAAAAAAGAAACAAGATTTTGGTCTGTTTTCCTCTCAAAAATCACTGTACAACAAATTGGAAATTTCAGAAATCAATGAAGAAATATTAAAGCAAGGTAGTTTACATTTGCTCTTGCCTAAGAGGCAAATATTCATCAACTTACCTGCCTTCTAAATAATTTTGGAGGTAACGTTATTACTACGATTGTCGATTTTATTCCTTACTTTGTGCCTAATGTCTACAAATAATATCTGTGCAATAAAAGTGGGAAAAAATCATGGAGAAGACTACTTTAGAATGAGATCAAAATACCTTGATAATGAAATGGTCACAAGTCATGTACTTAGATTGTATTTCTGTATTATCTAGAACCTTCAAACAAGATTTTCAGAATGAATATTAAGGGAAAAGATGCTTTTCTCCAGATTAGCTACATTTGGGATCAAGTGCCAAGAAAAACATTTTTAAATGTTATTTTCATGATATATCCCTTTTGGAAAAAAATTTTTCCAGGGGGGTAGGAAGGAAAATGACATAATTAATAAATATTTGGGCAAAGCAGTAAATCAGTCCTTCTGAGCCATGACAGCATGATGGTATAAATACATACAATGAGAAATAGATTTTAACTGCATATTAAAATAGTGACATATTTTAAAAAATATTATTTTCTGGCAGTTTTCCAGAACCAAACAAAAGGAAATATGTGAGGAATGGCATTCAGAGAGCAAAGATACAAATTAATGACATCTTTTCTTGTGTATTTATTATGGACCAAAAATGTAAAAGTTTTCTTTCTTCTATACCATTTTGAAAAAGAAGTTATCATGAATTTCAACTTTTATTTGCATTTCATCACTAGTTAACTAGATTTAGGTGTAAGGTTCTTTCTCTAACCATTTCTATTCTACACACTAGGTTAATCTTAGTGACGCTGATTCATTTATTTTAAGCAATTGGAGAGTTTAAACAGAGAAATTCATAGTCCACTTGAATTTTCAAAATCATGTTAACGTCTAAACTATTCCAGACTAAATTATTTTCTATTTCATTTGGTGTGGTTTAATTAAAGACCTAGAAACTAAACTGAGAAAGCCCTATTGATTTTCACCCTGACGTCCTTACTTCAACTCTTCCCAACCTTGGGATTAACTACTGATCATCAGTCTATTGATTTAAGTACCTCAAAACCTTGCTGAATACCATATGTACCCTGGATTTTGGTACACACATTGATAAAAACAACCAAATACCTCCTCTCCTTCTAATCATGGACTCAGTGTTTTTCACTTTTATCAAGATCTGATCAAGTTTTAATTTATAGGAATTCAGAAGCTAGTAACTTAGAGGAGTTTTGCTCAGAAGTTACTTCCGCTGTTTAAGCCTTCCTCAGCTCACCCAGCCATGTGGATCCTTCCCCGAAACTGCATCTCTATAATGGCCAAACCACATTGCACCATAATTGCTTGCTCCAAGACCAAAATAAAATCTAGTGCTCAAATCTGAGTGCTCCAAAGCTTGAATATGTACCCCAGTTCTGTTACTTTTTAACCATGGGATTAGGAGCAACTTACGGTTTCTTCATCAATAAAATGGGGACTAAAAATTGAATGTTTATAAAGACTATTAAGTCTGCTAATATATATCGATAAAGCACTTAGGATAGTACCTGCCATATAGTAAACTCTCAATAAAAAAACAGTCACTATCCATCTCCTGTCTATGATGTCACTGCACAATGTCTAACATGAACAGACATGCAATAAATACTTGCTTAGAAACAATTGGACAGATGGATGGTGTATTAAAAAAAGAATTAAATGTGCATTAATTTTTTTAAACATCATCCTTGTAGAGAAGGGGGAGAAAAAGAAGCAAATGTAGAAAAATATGGGAAACCTATTGAAAATGTGTTCATTTCCCCACTACCCCTCCCCTACTTGGGGAGGAGAAGACCTTGAAAATGAGAAGACAGAAAAAGTACGAATTTGAGAGAGAAAAAAAATGGATTACAAAGGAGAAAAATACAAAAGTGAAAAGGAGAGAAGATAATATGGAAAAACAGAATAGAGTAGTTCTAAAAAGAAAAGACAGATAAAGAATAATCAAGAAAACAAGAAACTTTTGGCCAAAGGAAATTTTTATTTAGTATTCCATTGGGTATCTTACTTCCAGGGGATTATTTCATGCTAGCTACTACCATTCACTTACCAGAATATTCTAAAATCAAGGCAACATAACCTGGTTGCAAGTGGCTGTAATTAAGAGTCTGCCGCTGCTGCTGCTGCTGCTAAGTCACTTCAGCCGTGTCCAACTCTGTGAGACCCCATAGACGGCAGCCCAACAGGCTCCGCCATCCCTGGGATTCTCCAGGCAGGAACACTGGAGTGGGTTGCCATTTCCTTCTCCAATGCATGAAAGTGGAAAGTGAAAAGTGAAATTGAAGTCGCTCAGTCATGTCTGACTCTTAGCGACCCCATGGACTGCAGCCTACCATGCTCCTCCACCTATGGGATTATCCAGGCAAGAGTACTGGAGTGGGGTGCCACTGCCTTCTCCACTTTATATGGGCCTTCAAATACTCAATACTAAGCTTACAAAACCTATCAATATCATGCTAATTACGTTTAAGGTCAAGAATGTTTGGGCTGCCATTGATATCATGGCAAGGCAAGCAGGCTAGGCCAGAACACTGCAGAGCAATTTTTGTTCACAGGAAATGGGATATGACGGGGCTTATAGGTCTGCTATATCCTCATGCTTACAATGCCTATACAATAAAGGTCTGTTACCAAGGTAACAAGGAAAGTAATATAAAATAGCTTGAGCAAATGACTCATCACTGAATGGTTCAGAATGGAAAATATTAGTAGTAAACAGCAATTCTTTTCCTGAGACTATTTCACTTAGCGTGCATGGGTGTGCTCAGTCTCTCAGTTGTGTCCAACTCTTTGCAACTCTATATACTACAGCCTGGCAGGCTCCTCTGTCCATGGAATTTTCCAGGCAAGAATACTGGAGTGGGTTGCCATTTCCGCCTCCAGGGATCTTCCTGACCCAAGGATTGAACATGCATCTCCTGCATTGCAGGCAGATTCTTTACTGCTAAGGCACCAGGGAAGCCCCATTATATCACTGTAATTATAAACAATCAAGCTCTGAAAATTTTTTAAAAAGTTAGTTGAACTAACCTAAATATACAGAAATATATACAGATACATAATTTTAATACTTTATTCTCTGCTGCTGCGTCGCTTCATTTGTGTCCGACTCTGAGCGACCCCATAGACGGCAGCCCAACAGGCTTCCCCGTCCCTGGGATTCTCCAGGCAAGAACACTGGAGTGGGTTGCCATTTCCTTCTCCAATGCATTAAAGTGAAAAGTGAAAGTGAAGTCGCTCAGTTGTGTCTGACTCTCAGCTACCCCATGGACTGCAGCCTACCATGCTCCTCCGTCCATGGGATCTTCCAGGCAAGAGTACTGGAGTGGGGTGCCATTGCCTTCTCCACTTTATTCTCTAAATAGAGGTTAATACTAGTACCAGGTAAAGGACTATAGACTCTCTAAAATAAACCACTAAAATTGTAATATGCTAAAACAAATGCACACAAGGTTTCTGCTAGCAAGAGTTAAAATAGTCATGGCTTCCCAGGTAGCTCAGTGGTAAAAAATCCACCTGCCAATGCAAGAGATGCAAGAAATGCAAGTTTAATCCCTGAGTCAGGAAAATTCCCTGGAGTAGGAAATGGCAACCCACTCCAGTATTCTTGCCTGGAAAATTTCACGGACAGAGGAGCTACAATCCATGGGGTTGCAAAGAGTCGAACATGACTGTGGAATTGAGCATACCTGCAATATTATATTTATGTTATATTTTACAAAATAATAAAAGGCTTGAATTCAGGTGACATAGTGTCTAGAGAATAATATATAATAACATGTAATATTGTATTATGCATGCATGCTAAGTTGCTTCAGCCATGCCTGACTCTTTGAGACCCTATGGATCCACCAGGCTTCTCTTCAGATAGGAATGCTGGAGTGGGTTACCATGCCCTGCCCTTCTCCAGGGGATCATCCTGACCCAGGGATTGAACCTGGGTTTCCTGTACTGCAGGCAGAAAACGTACTAATTTTCTCTATATTTTCAAAATTTTATTGAATATTTAAAAAATAATTTTCCTGACTTAAAATCATGCTCTAATGCATCTAAATAATGAGTGAAATCAAAGTATACTGTTGTGTGATGCTTTAGGTAACACCATATTATTTACTCAATTAGTCAATCACTACAACTAATCTGAATTTTGTACCGTGACTTGTAAATCACTAGTTCATAAGTTTCAACAGTAATGATATATAGTCAATATGAAACTGAATTAAAATAGTATCCTTAAGACTGCATTTGTTTAAAAATGAGCTATGAATGTATTCTATTCTTTTGCCTTGAGAGTATAGAATTCTTTGGATGCAATGAAATAAATATTAAATTTTTTCATTTTGTAAGACATAGATTAGGAGCAAAACTACTTAAACATTTTAAAAAAATTAAGGTTAGGTAGAAAAAATAGAATAACTATTGACTTTAGATTATAGCCAAATACATTTAAAGTACATTAATTTCAAAACTATCATAATTTAGATAATGACTGACCAGGTTACAATTTACCTTCTTAATATGTTAAACAATCAGTGAGGCAAATAACCTATAAACAATACTGTTATTGGCATATTTACCAACTTAAAATAGTTGTAGAATATTATAAAGGCATTTATATCTTAATAACTGAAACCATGGTATTATGATCTGGGTATGACATTTTATTTACCTAATAAAAATTATGGCTTAAAAGAAATAAAATTGCCTCACTTTGAACGTAAAACTGTTTTATGCAACTTTATATTGGGCACATTACCTAATTAGTGAGCTTCTGTGGCAAGAGAACTCTCATACATTGCTAGTGAAAGCATAAATTGGCAAAAATTATATAGTAAGCCACATGTGTAATAAGTCTTTAAAAGCTTATATTCCTTGACTCAGTAATTTCATGTTGGGAATTCAGCCCAGTAAAGTATCTAGACAAAGATTTCAAAATGTTTACCATCGTGTTTTTATAATATGAAATATATAACAGTTAATTTATTTCTATCAGAGGAAAATTATGATTCATCTATCTTATATGTAGCCATTAAAATAGAAAAATTTTAAATATTTTAAGATGTAGGGAAATAATAAGTGAAAAAATTCCAATTTGTGTGTATATATATATTTATTATTATGCAATGTTTATGTCTGGCGGGCTTCCCTGGTGGCTCAGATGGTAAAGAATCTGCCTGCAGTGCACGAGACCCAGGTCAGGAAGATCCCCTGGAGAAAGGAACAGCTACCAACTCCAGTATTCTTGCCTGGAGAATTCCATGGACAGAAGACTCTGGAGGGCTATATAGTCCATGGGGTCACAAAGAGTCAGACACAACTGAGCAACTAAAGAGGAAAAGACAAGACTAACAGACTGTACCAAACACACTATGAGGAGTGGAATTGTATGATTTCTTACGTTCTATTTTATATCTTTTCTGTATATTTATACATTTGATGGTTAAAAAGTAGTTTTCAAAGAGTAAATTCAATCAGCAAAAATGTGATCCTTTCTAATGATCTATATTTATGTTTCTAAAAACCAGCCCAGGAACCCACTGACTGCTCTCAGGAATCACCATCATCTACCATCTATGCCAAAGCTCTTCAGCATTCATGTTCCCAGAGGTCACCTCATTTACTTGTCTCAAGGTTGTCTTTTACAGTCAATATCCTGATGAACCCATGTGAGTATAGTTCTACTCAAGAGGGCATGAGTATGGCAGAAGACAATGATTAATACATTTTATAATCCACAGTCAGTATTTTCATTTTTATGGTACACAATACCAAGAGTTTCCATAAAAAGCCTGTTCAAGTATTTGTCCAGGTCACAATCAGCGATCTAACTTTTTTAAATGTTTGTATGTCTGTGTGTGTTCACACTCATATGTGTACATGTGCACACATAGCCTACCTCAAACCCTGTGCATACGGGATTGATTACCTTTAAATGAAAATATAAGATAAAACTTTCATTTTCATACAACACCAAACTTTCCAATAACATGCATAGTATCTAGGGCATATACAGGCACGTGTGCTCAGCCATGCAGTTGTGTCCAACTCTTTTGTGACCCCGGGGACTGTAGCCTGCCAGGCTCCTCTGTCCACGGGATTCTCCAGGCAAGAACACTGAAGCGGGTTGCCATCTCCTCCTCCAGGAGATCTTCCTGACCCAGGGATCAAACCTATGTCTGTTGCATTGGCAGGTGGATTCTTTATCACTGAGGCACAGAGAAGCAGGGTGTGTGTGTGTGTGTGTGTGTGTGTGTGTGTGTATCCACTTAATCAACAACATAGAATATGTTACTTCAGGCTCTCATCAGTAATAATTTTGGAATCCTTCCTCCCCAGATCTGTAGACAAAACTATCTTTGAAAGTGAGGTTCTAAGTGAAATGCTAGCCATTGATTTCTCTAGGTCAGTCTGTTTTCTCATACTGTAGTCCATGATGTCCTGTGGGTTCCAGAAGATGCTCCAAGAGCCACTTCAGCTGGAATAGTGCATAAGAATGGAGGAAACACACACACACAAGCTCTTCTAATTCAAAACAAGAAGCTGTACTCTTATCTATGCTTTAAAATTGCAACTCATATAATATTTTGTTTTTGCTTAGACTAAAATTGTAGTTTGGTAACTATTATTCAAGCTATTCATACTTATGTAAAACGAGATCACCAGTAAACTGTCATACCTGGACTTGGTGTCTCTACTTCTCTTTAGAAATATAGTGCCTTCCTAAATAAATCTATGACATTAAAGCATTATCCCTTCAACTTTTGGTCATATCAAGAACCCATATGAACGTTGATCATATATAGAGAATTTTGCATTTGGGGAAATTGCTATTGAGGATAATGATATTAAGGGATCAATTTTTGGAGTTCAGAACTAGGTAGGAAAAAGCCTGTCACTTCTGGTAAGCTCATGTGTTTCCCTTGTAGTATGTAATGCCAACTGTATAACTCAGCCTTTCTCTTTTGCGCCTTGACTTCCAAAAGCTCAGACATACATCATGAATAGCATTGCTATTCTTAGTATACATTTTCTGGTATAACTAAAACTTTGGCCCATGACTATTTCTCTGTTTTTATCCTTAAGTTTTATTATACATTTTCCTCAATATTTCTTTACAAGTGGATTAGGTATAAGTAATTGTAAACTAACATATTTCTCTCTTAATTCTCAGCTTGCTTAATTATGAAGACTCTACACTCACTTAAACCTTTAAAACCTTCCAACAAATGTATTACACCTCAACCATGATCTTACACAAAAGATCATATCTTGTCTAATTCCCTTCTTTGTTGCCTCTTCCTATTCTGGTAGGACTTATTTAAGTACTATGGAGATAGCTGATGTCAGTTTAATCTTTTTTTTTTCTTTTTTTTTTTATTGTTTTTGCCATACATTGTCATGATATCACCATGGGTTTACATATGCTTCCCCTCCGGATCCCCCCTCCGTCCTCCCTCCCCCCCGGGAAATCTCGCTGCACCAGTCCCGAGCATCAATCCTGGGCTGGCAATTGATTAGACAGTTTAATCTTAACTAATATTAATTTGAAGCTTTTATACATGCAAACATGTTGAAACTATACTATTCCATAAAATTCCAAAAGTTCTTCTACAAAAATAAATCCCATAGGTCTAAACACTTAACTTCATTTTCCTTGATTGCTAGAAAAAATAAGCTCAGTATGATGCTTTATAAACTTTAAATGTACTTATATGCCAATTCATCTCCTAGAGCTGAGGTCTGTGCAGAGGCTTTACTCTGTTACTCACTTTTACTCTGTTACTCACCTATAAGAAGGAACAGAATGTATCAAGGATATATTAGAAAAAGGTGTATCACTTAACTCCACTTAAGTGATTTTCAGGAAACACCAAGTATCTATTACAGTAAGAAGTTCATTGACATTTCATTGTGGGCAATACCTTCTTTTGGGTCACATAATAAGCAGGAGTAGAAAGTTGAGACCCAAAATAAAAATGTCCAGTGCTGTTACTGTTCTTCAGCTAATGAAACCAGGAGATTAAAATTAGACAAGAGTAGGAACCAATATATTTGCTGTTGGTTAAGTGCACAGACCCCAACTCTGCTGCAATATTTGAAAATTGATTTTGCCAGTCCATTGTTACTGTGACCAAAGTAGTATTAACCAGAGCAAGTTGCCACATTTCCTATCTCTTGAGCATTAAAATTCTGCTGGCATTAACACCTGCAAGCTCCTTTACTAGCTATCTGCACAGGATATATTTCACTGTTATAACCGTTATAGTATTATGCTCACCCCATAAATATCCATTGACAAGCTGAAGCATACAACTGTACTTTAGTTTAGACTTTTCAAACACAGATAGCTGATTTATTTATATCTGCACTTCAAAAAAGAGTTTACTAAACCTTCATGCTTTGTGCAACAGTGAACAGTGACTCAAATTTAAAATTGTATACAAAGCAGAGATATACAAGGAAACAGACACAAGACAACTGAAGAGGAAAAACACAAACGTCAGAAAAGAATGTTGACTTGAGAACACATAGGTTCTTTGAGTGAAAATTTCCTGTAGCAACAGGAGGTACAGAGTAAGCAAAGGGCACCTAGTATTCTCTCTCTGTCTAAACGTCAAAGTTTCCTGAGAAGTTTACTTCACTTTTTTAGTAAAAGGGTAAGTTAATGAAGCTTACATATCTAATACTAATAGTATAATAAGACTACATTCAACTATTATATATATATATACACACATACACTATATATGTATATATAAACATACATATATATGCTATACACACACATAATGAGAAATATACATATATATATACACACATAGTTATAAGTGTTAGCTGCTCAGTCATGTCTGCCTCTTTGCAACCCCATGGTCTGTAACCTTCCAGGCTTCTTTGTCCAAGGGATTCTCCAGGCAATAATACTGGAGTGGGTTGCCATTTCTTTCTCTAATATATACATATATGTATATGTATAAAATGTAAACATAATTATATATATATTATTTATATATTAAAATATAAAACTGAAATATATTGAGCCAAAATATAAGTTCCATATACTTTTGTTTTAACAGAAGCCCAACGTATACATATGTTCCATTTACAGTGGAGACCACATACCATATAGATATTCAGTTAATGTCATGAAGGGAAGTACTGAGTTTGCCTGATAAATTTACCTTTCAGATTTTTTCTTTTCACTCTGTTATGGCACATGCAAAATTTTAGTAACTCTACATATACTGGTAACATTTATTTTGCAAATATCTATGTATCTTTATTTTTCTGAGATTCAGGCATATAGCTGGCAGTTAATAAAGCATCTAATTCATAACTCATAATAGTAAGACACTAAGGCTAAAGTAGCCTTCACTAAATGCAAGGCAGAACCCTACCAAAAACTGGGGACATAGCAGGAAAGCTGAAAGATACCCCTACATAGTACATAACACTTTCCTTGAAAGCAAAGTAATCAAGTGAAAGCTAGGGAGAAAAACAGAAGAGGAGTAAAATAAGTACCTCTTCAAAGACACACAGGGCCTTCCCTAAGAAAAAGGAAGCAGCTCTTGAAGGTTTGAAGATTTGGGGAATGGGAAGAGGAATGAGAAAAACAGCCCTGAAACTAGGAAGCTTACAGGTGGGTGGTAAAGGAGAGAGACAGAGACAGATATGAGATGGGGGTGAGGTGGGGTGGAAGAGAGCTCTACTATTGGAAAATCCTTGATCCTGCCCTCAAATGTCTGGAAGCCAGTAGTACACTAAATCTAAGACGACAACAAACTGAGACCAGCTCAACCTTAAATCAGCAACATGACAGAGGAACTGTATACATGCTTCCAGAGGTAAATATTATCTAGGTTAGTCTTTATTTTTTAATGAGAGTGTCCAGCATAAAATCACAAATTATGGTATTCACAAGGAAGTAGGACAATATGACCTGAAAGCAATAGAAAATACAGTTAATATAGGCAATTCGATACTTAAGAGACAAGGACTTTAAAATATGTATGATAAAATATTATTAATAAAATTTCTAATGAGAAAGAGGGATAGCACGCATAAAAATACAGGGAAATTCAGCAGAAATATGTAAAATCTCAATAAGAGCAAAATGGAAAAACTAAAATAAAAAACTAATATCAGATATAAAGAATGTTTTTGATTCATGTAAAAGTAGGCTAGAATAACAGGAAAAATGCACAGAACTTGAAGGTAAAAGAACATAAATTGTTCAAATTGAAAAAAAATAACTAAAGATAATCTGAGATCACTGGAACAATATCTAATGGTCTTTCACATGAGTAATTGGTGTCTCAGAAGAGAGAAGAAGAAATGGGGCAGAAAATTTTGAAAAAAAATAATGGCTAAGAATTTCCTAGGTTTGATGAAAGGCATAAACCTACAGATCAAAGAAACTCAGTGATCTTCAAGCAGGATAAATACATAGGAAACCCTAGAGAGTATATAATAAAACTTACAAAAATCAAAGAATATCATAAGAGTATACCTCTCTGTCCCTCATCATTCCAGCCAAAGATAGTCTAAATAGAGAAAACATTTGTAAGCACAACAGCTAACTTTTTATCAGAAACAATGTAAATATAAGACAGTAGAATTCTCTCAAATGCTAAATGGGGAGGAAAAAAGTCAGCCTCAGGAAGGTAAGCAAAATAAAGACATTTTAAAATAAAAATCTGACATAATTTATCTACAATAGACTGCAACAACCACAAGTGTTAAATGAACTTCTTGAAACTGAAAGAAAAGACACTAGAAGGAAGCCTGGATGTGCAGGAAGAAACAAAGAGAAACGGGAGTAAATATGTGCATAAATGTGAAATATAAATGTATAAAAAATAAAAATTTTATGACACTATTGATTACTTAAAGCAAAAATAATAACATATTATTGAATTCATAACATCTGTAGAAGTACAATATATGATAATAAGAACGCATAGAAATAGAAGTTAATAAATGAAAGTTAGGCCATGGTAATGCTTATATATTACTTTAAATTTGTATACAATTATTAGATTGTAGATTAAGAAAAGTTATCCCTAGAGCAACCATTGAAAAAATAGCACAGAGGTATACCTTAATATATTACACAAAATACTGTATTAATCCAAAAGAGGTCATAAAAAGAGAAACAAAGGAATAAAGAATGGATAGTACAAATACAAATAAAATACAGTAGATGCAAGAACTGAAAATAAATGGAAACCAACAAAATGAATACATAATCACATTTACAAAACATCTATTTCAGGTGATTTAACACAGTATTTTGTTTGTGTATCTATTACAGAATATAATTTAAGAATAAATAGACCAACAAAAAATGTTTTATTTCATTCATTAGTACAAATATAAATTCAAAAATATTTAGTAAGAACCTTTAATTCCAAATTAGAATTGAAAATATACCACAAACTCATGATTTTTTCAAAACTATTGATTTTCTAGTTCTATGTGCTGAAAATGCTTAGAAGCAATGAATAACCAATGACAACTAGCAGCCCAATACACAAACATGCTTTATCTAAATAATATTATTTAGTAAAAACTTCTTAGTCTCCATGGAACTGAATGACTTACTCCAGTTTTGAAACAAAAATGAAAAAGATGAGTATGGAACATATTTTGACAACACTAAAGAAAATTTATCAAAGACTAATATGGGCCATGTCAAAAAGATATAATAATCAGTGTGAATTAGGTTTTTGCGATATGGTTTCTCTGATCGAACTTATCATCACAAATAGTAGAACAATTGATGTGGTACATTACCAAGTGCATAGCACCACTGATTAATAATCCATGCCATGAAAAGGTGAATTTCAATCAGAGTAAATGGTTACAGAGTGCCAGTATACATAAGCGTGTGGGTTGTAGACCAGTGCTGGAGGAGCTGTACTTTATAGAAATGTTCAGATGGCACCTGGACAGAGATTCCAAGGAAGTCCATGAAACTATGACTACCTGGGGAAGAATAATTCTGATAGAGAAATCAACAAGTGGAAAGTGTAACTGGCATTTCCACAGAAAAGTAATACAGATAGTGTGGAAAGAGCAGACTGAGCAATGAAGGACGGAAGATGAGGTCAGAGAGGAAAGCAGAGACCCTATGATGTAAAGTCCTGTAGCAGTAACTGTTATAAATTCTCTTTTTAAAAAGCCAAGTTACTAATTACACAAAGTTAACACCCAAAGGCTTTGACTGTGTGGATCACAACAAACTGTGGAAAATTCTTAAAAAGATGGGAATACCAGACCACCTGACCTGCCTTCTGAGAAATCTGTATGCAGGTCAAGAAGCAACAGTTAGAACTGGACATGGAACAACAGCATGTCCCAATTTGGACATGGTTCCCAATTGGGAAAGGAGTATGTCAAGCCTGTATATTGTCACCCTGGTTATTTAACTAATATGCAGAGTACATCATGAGAAATGCTGGACTGGATGAAGAACAAGCTGGAATCAAGACTGCCAGGAGAAATAACAATAACCTCAGATATGCAAATGACACCACACTTATGGCAGAAAGTGAAGGAAAACTAAAGAGCCTCTTAGAAGAGTGAAAAAGTTGGCTTAAAACTCAACATTCAGAAAACTAAGATCACGGCATCCAGTCCCATCACTTCATGGCAAATAGATGGGGAAACAGTGGAAACAGTGACAGACTTAACTTTCTTGGGCTCCAAAATCACTGCAGATGGTGACTGCAGCTATCAAATTAAAAGACGCTTGCTCCTTGGAAGAAAAGTTATGACTAACCTAGACAGCATATTAAAGAGCAGAGACATTACTTTGCCGACAAAGGTCCATTTAGTCAAAGCTATGGTGTTTCCATTAGTCATATAAGTATGTGAGAGTTGGACTATAAAGAAGGCTGAGCACTGAAGAATTGATGCTTTTCAACTATGGTGTTGGAGAAGACTATTGAGAGTCCCTTGGACAGCAAGAAGATCTAACCAGTCCATCCTAAAGGAAATTAGTCCTGGATATTCATTGGAAAGACTGATGCTGAAGCTGAAATGCCAATAATTTGGCCACCTGATGCAAAAGCCTGGCGTGCTGCAGTCCATGGGGTCACAAAGAGTTGGAAAGGACTGAGCAAATGAAATGAACTGAACTGAACTGGCTGAACACCTGTATTCCTCCTCATCTCTTTCATAATACACTGAGCTAAGATGTTAACTGATTTCCTTTTCAAAGTTCTTAAGACCAACACCCACACACACTTTCTCTCTTTCCCACATACACACAACAAACAATATCAGGATAAAAAACCCAAACTCCAACCACTATGTCAAATAATAGCTAACTGAAAATTCAACCCACATTTGCATTATGTATTTATATAAATGTTAGACAAATCCAAATGATGTTATAACACAATGCTTCAATCAGGTGGGAAATAGAATAAATTAATTCACTCAGTGTGGAAGAACGATGCATGAAAATGTTAATTTTCACCTGAGTATTTATAGACTTAAAACTTTAACCTCCAATTGTTAATATCATAGAGTAAAAATTTTACATGCAATTTGTGTATTTTTTCCTAGAAAATTAGGCATCTAGATAATTCATTTGTCTTATCAAACTGATTTTGGCACATTAAAAGAGAAGCCCCAAATGCTTATACACCATTGTCACTGAAAAACATTTACTGGGAGATTTTGTTAATGTATACAATCCTAGTAATACAATGATTTCTCCCTACCTATGTTTAGATTCTAAGAATTACATCCTCACTTTTGGGACAGTGTATGTTGTTCCAGTTAAAAAAATTAATAACTAAAAATATGTTGATGAATTCATGTTATCAGAAAGATTCCCCTGAAGAAAGAAATGGTGTCATTAGCTGTCTCTACTTTAAACTATTCATAGCTCTTCAGGTCATTTGTCAGAGAGCTAAATTCCCAGATAATCTGAGACAAAATCCAATCATTTAACAGGTTCTTTCAAAGAAAAACAAATATTAAAACCTGCACTTTAAGTTTTAAAATCAATACTTAATGGATAATACCAATTAAAAATACTTTAAAAGATTTAGTTTTTAAAGTTTCATTTTGAAGGGAAATTATAAATTACTTTATAGATGATAAATGAAAAAAATTTTACAGAAAAATTTTTCTAAAGCTTTAGCTGGAAAATTAGTCACTCTTAGGCTGTTTCCCTTCAGCACAGCAAATATTTAATGAACTCATTCCAGACATGCAATTTGAACACAGGACATATGTATATATTCAATTTTTGGACAAAAAATTTATGCTTTAGACATTTTTATTACATTTGGGAAAAACAATTTTGAACAATTGCTGAAGTCATTTTTATATTTAATAATGGTATCCAAATCCCCAAAGTCAGGATTTCATTTTGAACATTTATTACTAATATTAAGACATGAAATGATATATACATTTTATAACACATAAGTAATGTGGATTAAAATTATTCACATTACACTTTAACATTCTAAACTGCTAGAGCAGCAGCCAAATGATTACATTTACTGCTAAATTTATACCAGGAAGAACAAAACTTCAAGCGGCACCTTAAATCGTTGATATGAAAATTAGGCTGATAACAGTGTGAAGACTATCCTTGCTTTTATGTGCAGATAAAAGTCTGAACAGACTTTTCAGATACAGCCACCGGGATTCATATTGCAAAGACAGATGCCACTGTGACCCAGATGTCACTTTACTTATCAGTGAGTATACAATGACACTTAATGGGAATCCCTTGGTTTTCACATTATGAAAAGAAGCTAAACATGAATTTTGTACCTTGATCAATACAGGCATTCCTTGCTTAAATAACATATCAACTAACAAGATAACTCTTAAAATAACTGAGGTAATATTAAACCATCTCTAGAGATATAATCTCCATCAGAAGGAAAGGACAGACTTTCAAAGTTTAAACATTTATACAAAGATAAGCATAAACATACATTGAAATCAGTAGACAAACATGATTGTGATAGTATTTCAGAATATTAATGACCTACTCATGTGTAATAATTTACCTCTATATACAAAGGACATTTATACTTCAGCCATAGAACTCAAAAATGCTGAAGACATGTACATTTGAGTCAAATAATTAAGTGATTGACTTTAATTATTTAATTTCCATTTGATTGTTACACATAATTATTCAACATAAATCCCAAAACCAGAAACTGCAGTTTAGAGCTAGCTACAACTCAAATACTGGGTCTAGTGTTGGTGTAGAGAGATGATTTATGGATGGATGGATAGATGGATGGATGGATACACAGAAAGACAGATATTGATACACCTATTGATAAATAGATAGGAAGATATATAGGTAGACAGATGTGGATATAAAAATCAATTTTCAGTTACTTCAAGAAAACAAATTCTGTTATTCTAAGCCCAAATTATTTTCTAAACCAAAAAACAATACAATTGGCCTAATACTCTACTTGGAGAAGGAAATGGCAACCCAGTACAGTATTCTTGCCTGCAGAATCTCAAGGACAGAGGAGCCTGGTGGGCTACAGTCCATGGGGTTGCAGATAGTTGGACATGACTGAGTGACTAACACTCATATTCTACTACAAAAGATATAATTAGATGTCAGATGTTAGCAAAGTTTGTTCAGCAGTATAACAAGTCTTCTAATTTTTTAACAACAACAAACAATTGCTTACACTCTTATCTTCTTTCCCAGACTATAAGTTTCATGAGGGCTTCCCTGGTGGCTTGGATGGTAAAGCATCTACCTGTAATGCAGAAGACCTGGGTTCGATTCCTGGATCAGGAAGATCCCCTGAAGAAGGAAATGGCAATCCACTCCAGTATTCTTGCCTGGAGAATTCCATGGACAGAGGAGCCTGGCGGGCTACAGTCCATGGGATTGCAAAGAGTTGGACACAACTGAGCAACTATCACAGAAGAGTTTCAAGATCTTTTTTTCACTACCATTTTGTAAATGCTTAAAACAGTGTTCACCCTACAGTCTGTGTTTAAAACATATTTGCTGAATTAATGATAACTACTATGAAATATTAAATTTTATCTATACAGCTACTATCTCTCTAAAACATATAATTAAATTCATGTGAATACTGAGGTAGTTCAATTTAACCACACAATGATTAGGAAGCTATAAAATAAAAGACAGTGGTTCACTTGTCTATATGTACAAACACAAAACTACGAAACTACCGTTCAATTTTTGCTGACTAATAATTAAACAACAGTGGCATCGTTCCATGGCCAAAGTCTTCCTGGCTTTTTTTGTGATGTGGATATTCAAAGCAATCCTTAGAGTTCTCCTTTCCTATGTGTCAGCTCAGTGCCAGGCATAATAGAGAAAGAGCTGAACTGGAGGATAGAAGTATTCTAAGCTGGGAAACAAGTGGGCATCAGGGAGGAACTGAACTTGATGTCAATTTTAAATAGAGAACAGATGGTAGGAAGGAGGTCTGCTTCAGGCTTGAAATCACCAACAGATAGAGAAGATAATGGTACATATTCCAAATCCATTATGATACTTAGATCTAAATACAACACATGTTTGACAAGCAGGAAGTAGTCATTATGACTAACCTAACTACATGTAAACACATCATGAAGTACTGAAATATTAAATCTGTGCCCAATTAATCAATTTTGTGGGTGTTTATTTTCCTTTATGACTCTACTATTCCCTGTCAAAGAAATCAATATTTGAAGAAACATGGCACTTCTTAATATAAGGGGCATATCTCGATGTGTGTCAATAAAAATTCCAGAGACCAAGTCATGCATCAGGAAACATCATTCTATATTTTCTATTGTTAACATCATGAGATTTGAAAACAATATAGCATAATTCATGCAGACTTCCAAAAAAACATATTTTTTCAAAACTCTCTTAAAATTAATGACATTTGCTGACAAATGTGAAAGTTTAATATTTAATATATACTGTGCTATGGTTAGTTGTCCAGTCATGTCCAACTGTCCACAACCCCATGGACTGTAGCCCAGCAGGCTCCACTGTTCATGGGGATTCTCCAGGCAACAATACTAGAGCGGGTTGCCAAGCATTTGTCTAGGAGACCTTCTCAACTCAGGTGTCGAACTCAAGTCTGCCGCATTATAGGTGGATTCTTTACCATCTGAGTCACCAGGAAAGCCCAAGAATACTGGAGTGGGTAGACTATCCCTTCTCCAGGGGATCTTCTGGGTCATGAAGATCTGTTTTTGTATAGTTCTTCTGTGTATTCTTGCCATCTCTTCTTAATATCTTCTACTTCTGTTAGGTCCATATCGTTTCTTTCCTTTATTGTCCCCATTTTTGCATAAATGTTCCCTTGGTATCTTTAATTTTCTTGATGAGATCTCTAGTCGTTCCCATGCTATTGTTTTCCTCTATTTCTTTGCATTGATCACTGAGGAAGGCTTTCTTACCTCGCCATGCTATTCTTTGAAATTCTGCATTCAGATGGGTATATCTTTCCTTTTTCCCTTTGCCTTAAGCTTCTCTTCTTTTCTCAGCTATTTGTAAGGCCTCCTCAGGCAACCATTTTGTCTTTTAAGATTTCTTTTTCTTGGGGATGGTCTTGATCCCTGCCTCCTAAACAATGTCACGAACCTCCATCCAGAGTTCATACTTCCCTCCATAGGTGATCTGATTACTCACCAGAGCCAGACATTCAGGAGTGAGAAGTAAAGTGGGCCTTAGGAAATATCACTATGAACAAAGCTAGTGGACGTGATGGAATTCCAGTTGAGCTATTTCAAATCCTAAAAGATGATGCTGTGAAAAGTGCTGCACTCAATATGCCAGCAAATTTCAAAAACTCAGCAATGGCCACAGGACTGGAAAAGTTTTTTCAGTTTTCATTTCAATCTCAAATAAAGGTAATGCCAAAGAATGTGCAAACTACCACACAATTGCACTCATCTCACATGCTAGCAAAGTAATGCTCAAAATTCTCCAAGCCACACTCCAATAGTATGTGAACCATGAAATTCCAGATGTTCAAGCTAGATTTAGAAAAGGCAGAGGAACCAGAGATCAAATTGTCAACATCCATTGGATGGATCTTGCTCTCATCTAAAAAGCAAGAGAGTTCCAGAGTAACATCTACTTCTGCTTTATTGACTACATCAAAGCCTTTGACTGTGTAGATCACAACAAACTGGAAAATTCTTAAAGAGACAGGAATACCAGACCACCTGAGCTGCCTCCTGAGAAATCTGTATGCAAGTCAGGAAGCAACAATTAGAACTGGACATGGAACAGCAGACTGGTTCCAAATCAGGAAAGGAGTACGTCAAGGCTGTATATTGTCACCCTGCTTGTTTAATTTATATGCAGAATACATCATGTGAAATCCCGGGCTGAATGAAGCACAAGCTGGAATCAAGACTTCCTGGAACAATATTAATAACCTCAGATGTGCAGATGACACCACCCTTATGGCAGAAAATGAAGAACTAAGAGCCTCTTGATGAAAGTGAAAGAGGAGAGTGAAAAAGTTGGCTTAAAACTCAACATTCAGAAAACTAAGATCATGGCATCTGGTCCCATTGCTTCATGGCAAATAGATGGGGAAATAGTGGAAACAGTGACAGACTTTATTTTCTTGGGCTCCAAAATCACTGTACATGGTGAATGCAGCCGTGATAAAAGACACTTGCTCCTTGGAAGAAAAGCTATGGCCAAACTAGACAGCATATTAAAAAGCAAAGACATTACTTTGCTGACAAAGGTCCGTCTAGTCAAGGCTATGGTTTTTCCAGTAGCATGTATGGATGTGAGAGTTGGACTATAAAGATGCTGAGTATCAAAGAATTGATGCTTTTGAACTGTGGTGTTGGAGAAGTCGTTTGAGTCCCTTGGACTGCAAGGAGATCCAACCAGTCCATCCTAAAGGAAATCAGTCCTGAATATTCATTGGGAGGACTGATGCTGAAGCTGAAACTCCAATACTCTGGCCACCTGATGAGAAGAACTGACTCACTGGAAAAGACCCTGATGCTGGGAAAGATTGAAGGTGGGAGGAGAAGGGGAGGACAGAGGATGAGATGGTTGGATGGTATCACTGAGTTAGAGCAAGCTCTGAGAGTTGGTGATGGACAGGGAAGCCTGGTGTGCTGCAGAACATGGGGTCGCCAAGAGTTGGACATGACTGAGCGACTGAACTGAACTGACTGAGGGGATCTTCCCAACACAGGAACTGAACTGGGGTGTCCGGCACTGCAGGAGGATTCTTTATCAGTTGAGCTATACTAATTCTATCAAAAAGTAAAGATTTGAGCTTAAAAAGAATGAAAACCTGCTTAAAAGGAATAAAGTATAACTTGATAAATCAATTTCGGTGACTCCTTTAAAATGAAAGAGTGTTTAATCTACAATGCATTATTGGAGTTGTTCTCCCTTTGATAAGACATTATTAGAAAAGTATCAATTCTGTGGCAGGTCTGGTACTCAGAACATTCTTCTGAGTCAGGAACATGAAAGGAAAAGGCCAGAAACTGCCTTTTGCAATTGCAAAAAAAAAAAAAAAAATGTAGTGTTCATAAAGCTTGCTTTCTTTGAATTCAGTCTTTCGTCACACTTTTAAAATATGACAATGAAAAATCAATTTCAAAAACGTGCCACTGGAAAATGTCTCTTTGACTAAAATGAAGAGATGTGCTGGTAGCCGTGCATCAGTACACCACCACAATGAAAGCTGTGCCGAGCTGCCATACTCTAACCTAGCATCCCATCACCACAGACAGAAAGGCTATGTGAGATGACAATGTAATGTGTGCTTTGAATGGCATCCCTGAGAAAAATCCAACTGCAGCAGCACATTTTTAGATTTAACTGTAGAAGATGGGTCATACTAAATATATATCATTGTACTTTTTCATCAAAGTCAACATCTATCTTTTGGACGTAGAGAAGAATGAATAAAATATGCTTGTACTGGCAAAACCCAAACCTGGACAATTGGATCAGCATTTTTATTTGGTCTCTTCTGACAACATCAATGCACCTTGCAAAAAGTAAGCCAGATGTTCCTTCCACTCAGTGATATTAAAAGTCTGTTTTAGAGACTTAAATTATATTCACTGTTTCTCTTTTTTTCCAAATGATGATGGCATTGAAGCCTTTGATAATGAAGAAAACATATTTTTATGTGGGTTTTTTAGTACTTCTAGATTTAAATATACAGCTTAACATATGTTTAAGACAGAGCATATGGAAATAAGAAAAAGCAAATCTGATATCCAGGCACAATTACTTTATAGTCATTTCAAATCAAGCAGGTTATTGAGATTCAGAAAAAATAAATTTATAATCTTTTTTGCTATAATCATACTAACCTACAGGACTTAAAATTTCCATGGTTAATATCTCATTGTTCAGATTCTACAGAATTCATCCCATATTTTAAAAGGATGAAACCAAAGAGTTCTTCCCTTCATGTGACTTGGGGTCATTTCTTACTGAGCAATATTAAAAATAGCACCTTTACAAATCAGGCAGTGAATAAATTAATTAGCAGCAACCAGTGAGTACAACTAGTGTAACAACTTCAATCTATCCACTTAACTGCATTATTACAGAGGTGATGCCCATGAAGAAGTCTGTAGAAAAATATACAAAGCAGAGACATCACTTTGCCCACAAAGTACTTATGTATGGATGTGAGAGCTGGACCATAAAAAAGACTAAGTGCCAAAGAACTGATGCTTTCAAATCGTGGTGCCAGGGAAGATTCTTCAGAGTCTCTTGGACAGCAAGGAGATCAAACCAGGCAATCTGAAAGGAAATCAATCCTGAACATTCATTGGAAGGACTGTTGCTGAAGCCTAAGATCCAATACTTAGGACACCTGATTCAAAGAGCAACCAATTTGAAAAGACTCTGATGCTGGGAAAGATTGAAGGCAAAAGAAGGGAGTGGCAGTAGATGAGATGGTTAGATAGCATCAGCTGACAAACTGGACATGAATTCTGAGCAAACTCTGGGAGAGAGCAGAGGACAGAGGAGCCTGACATGCTGCAGTCCATGAGTTTCAAAGAGTTAGACACATCTTAGGGATTGAACAACAGCAACAACACTGTGTGATTCCACTTTAATGTGGTACCTAGAATGGTCAAATTAATAAAGATAGAAAAATAAATAATGGTTATCAGGGACTAGAGGAGAGGAAACATAGAGAGTTACTGTTTAATAGGTACACAGTTTCAGTCTGCTTTGCTAAAAAGTTCCAGATATGAACACTGATAATGGCTGCACAACAATCTCATCTCAACGCACTTCATGCTACTGACTTGGACACTTAAAAATAGTTAAAACTGTAAATCTTAGGTGATACGTATTTTACCACAATAAAGAAGTATTATTTACAGAATTTAAAAGTCAACTGAAATTACTACCATAATTTACAGATTAAATTGTAGAATTTAATTCATGATAGATGAATTCAGGATCGAAAAAATCAAAAGTTCTCATATACCAGTAATGATTAAGTTAGGAATATTTTGGAAGATATGTTATATTTAAAGAAAAATATTTCATTTATTCTAAAAGATAAAACAGACTTTTATACATTACTCATCTTCCTCGTAGCTCACTGGGTAAAGAATCTGCCCACAATGCAGAGGACCCGGGTTTGATCCCTGGGTTAGGAAGATCCCCTGAAGAAGGAAATGGCAACCCATGCCAGTAGTATTGTTGCCTGGAGAATCCCGTGGATAGAGGAGCCTGGCAGGCTACAGTCCACGGAGTTGCAAGAGTCAGACACAATTTAGCAATTAAACCACCACCATATATTACTCAGGTGTGGTTATCTATATATATTAATCATAATTATTTTATGTCATGATAGTCAATTTACTTTAATGTAATAAAACCAGTGATGACATGAAAAAATAATTATTGCTTAATAAGTATTTTGTATGACACATACCCAAGAAAATATTTGATATTTCAAATTAACTTAAAATTCTATTTTAGATATATTTTACTATCTTAATCTCAGTAAAATAGTAACAGAGTCAAATAAAGTCTTGACTGTATGCAGTAGCTGGGAATAAGTAATTCAGAGTGGAACAACTATCATGATAATTGAAAATGAAAAGCAAAAATTCTGCTGGCTTTCCCCCAGCCTCTGTTCCATTCCTTCAGTCATTTAAGTAGGCCCTAATAGGAGTCCTCTCCCCTATTTATCTATCATCTGGTGGACATAGGTGACAACCACTGGGCTCACAGACTCAGCCACCAAAGACAAAAATGTAAAGAGTCTAACCAATAACTGAAGAATAAACTTTTGTGAGTTGTCCTTCATGTTGCTGTCTCCACTATTTTCTCCAAATGAGACAGGACCCAGGGCCTAGGAGAAGAGCGAGCACAATGGCATTTGTATCTCCTAGTGCTAACTCAGCAATACCACTGTGATTCTGAAGATCTTTCCAAACTGATACATGGTTAAACATATGCAAAACTGTCAGAGAAGCCAGTTATATCACTTTTAATAATATAATTTGAGATTATAACCCATTATATTCCTCAGGAATATGACCAATAATTTTCTGAAAACAACAGCAATGATAATTATGACCAACCATTATACAATTTAGTCCATATATGTCAAGTGCTTTTCTAAGGGTTATATAAGGACTGGGGTTGTTTACCCATCACTTCTATGTGGTAAGCATTGATATCTTGAATTTACAGATGAGGAAACTGATGCTTGGAGAAAGCAAATCCTTTACTCAGAAAAGTTCATTACAAGTAAGCAATAGCTCCAGGATATGGACCCAGGAGAATCATCCTCCAACACCCATAATTATCATGGGTATTGATTATGAATGAATAAAATTATTTATTTTGTATATATGCATAGATATTTTAAAATTACATTAAAGATGATAAAATATTACTGGATGGGAATATAGGAAAATGCCTGTCAGGGTGGCGCTAGTGGTAAAGAACCTGCCTGCCAATGCAGGAGAGCTAAGAGATACTAGTTCAATCCCTGAGTCAGGAAGATCCCCTGTAGGAGGGCATGGCAACCCACTCCAGTATTCTTGCCTGGAGAATCCCATGGAGAGAAGGGCAAGGTGGGCTACAGACCCTAGGGTCCCAAAGAGTCTGACTGAAGGACTTAGCACACATGAAACTTATATCCAGTGAGAATTCAGAAATTATTAAATACATTATAAATTAAATCTGAAGAATGTTATGAAAAGACTTGTAAAATTTATAAAGGGAACTTACATGACAGAGACCTTACCTACTTACAGCCAAATAAAATGAACTCAGATGTCTAGCACTCACAGAACACAAACTAGTATGTAAGGGTAGGTGTGGACCTACTACATTAAGTCCCCAAACTTGACATACTTTCCATTGAGGATGGAACTCTTTTCAATAACATACTCACACTCTTATCTTCCTAGACTTAGTTGTCTGACATTCTCATATCCAAAGCAAAGCTTTGCAATGATGGAAATCGATAATTATTCTAGGATGTAGTCCAGCAAGATCCTTAGGGCATTCTGAGGAATATGAAGTTTCTTCTTATATTAAACAACTCCAGACTGCAGCATCTGTCTGAGTCTTGTGTCCATTCCTTTTCTCATTCTCTTTCTTGCAAATCTTACCTCTCGTTACTGTGATATATATATATATCTTTTGCACTCCAGTTTTATTATATTGCTTCTAATTTGCCACAGGTATGGAAACCAGATAATCAAGCCCACTAAAAGCAGGTATAAGATAAAAGTAGATAATAGTGTAAAGAGCTGGGACTCTTCAAAATCTATTTTTACTGATTTGGAGAATTATTTATCCATTTATAGCTCTAGAATGTGCTCTAAGTATGAAAGTTGCTGATCTATTTTGCAATACCATATATTTTAATACACATAATTTCACAAAGATTCTACAAAATAAATTCAGTTGATTATATGTTCAGAACCATACTTCCCTACATATGACAGTAATATTCTTAAGTCTCAATTTCAACACATTTACCAAAATAGAGTTCAAATCAAGCAGTCTACCAGATCTAATCAACAAAACCAAACTTACTTTATGTATATTCACTGTCATAGAATAAGTACACATATATTCGAATTGTACATAATTTCTCTCAACTTGAAAATTTTGCAAATGTGCTTTGTTATATTTCCTTATTTAAATGCTTGGTTTTAATCTCATTTGCATATTACAGGCTGAAAGTAAATAGCTATTTCATATATATATGTATGTGTGTGTGTGTGTATATATATATATATATATACACTTTTTTAAGAGAAAGCAAATTAATAGAGTTAATTTTATAAGTGTTGGAGTCAGGGACACCAGCTGCAAATATGTTATCCTTTTCTAAATTGATTTGTGCCAATGGTGAGTAAAATAAATGCTCTAGAATCTCTCTTTCTCTCTCTTTCCCCTCTCTTCCTCTTTCTCCCTCTCTCTCTCTCCCTCTCTCCACTTTCAGATAAATGCCAGTCATTTGGCCAGGGCTCACTCACAGAAGGTGCAGCAGGCACAGATGGCACTAATGCATAAATGTAATCTAGCAAAAGAGTGCCAACGCCAACCCAGAAAAGGTTCCAAAGAACTGCAGTGCACTTACAGGAAGTCTGTGATTGGCAAGGTTAAAGCTGCAACTGTGAGAGCTCACTATTTGTTCCCAGATCAACAATAGATACTCTTGAGCAAATGGGCATATTTAATTTGTTTTATTTGCCACCAAAGTATTAATTTAGATGGCATTTATATAAGTGATATAGCCTTAGAAATAACACTAAATGAGGATCATCTAATTCCTACAACTGAACATATTCATAAATTCATGTCCATCTGAGTATCTGTAGACTCTTTCCAGCCATTCTCTATTTCCTTACCTCATTTTGTTTTCTTTATAGCTCTTGCTACCTGAAATTATATTTTGCCTATTAATATACCAACATATGCCTCCCCTAGTAACTTTCATTCAATCATTCTTCAAAGGACTTCACATTTCATGATTATTTTAATTTTCTTTTCTGTCTGTCCCCTGAACTGAACTCCACCAGAAGAGAGTCTTGATCTATCTTATTTACCTGTCTCAGTGCAAAGTAAGAAATTGCTGACTGAATGGATATTAAAGAAAAAAGGGGTGAATAAAGGCACTCACGTGTAACATATGCTTACATGTTAGGTAACAGTATTCTGATGTCCATTCAAACTTAATTACAAAACGCTACTCTCAGGATACTTTCTCTTTCTTCTTTTTTTTTTTAAACCAAATCATATCACCATATTATAAATTTAGAATCCTCACAAAATATACATTATTTGGTAAATTAACTAAGGCTTTCAATATTCATACTTGGGTAAGTTTTAAAAAAGAGCAAAACAATAATATAATAATATTAACTGTGTTTAGTAATCCTACCACTGCCTACTTAGAGTTCTATTTGTTTCATGAAAAATGCCATCTGATTGTCTAGTCTAGGAAAAGCAGGAAGATGAGTGAAGGAGACATTCCAGGAGAAGAGTATCATCAGGGCAGAAAGGGTTTCCTTGAATTGTGATTGAAATGGTTCACAGTAACTCTGAATAAAGGAATGATGCTTTTCCTTAGCGAAAGATAGTCTTTCCTTGTTCTTCATTATAAACCTATTTATTTTCTCCTCAAAAATACCCAGCTTGGAATAAAAGCAATCATTGCTGCATTAGTTATAATGCTACCATTTCCACCATGAAAAACTATTAATTATTCAAACTCATGAACAGTATGAAAAGGCAAAAGGATAGGACACTGAAAGATGAACTCTCCAGGTCAGTGGGTACGCAATATGCTACTGCAGATCAGTGGAGAAATAACTCCAGAAAGAATGAAGGGATGGACCCAAAGCAAAAACAACACCAAGTTGTATATGTGACTAGTGATGAAAGCAAAGTCCAATGCTGTAAAGAGCAACACTGCATAGGAACCTAGAGTGTTAGATCCATGAATCAAGGCAAATTGGAAGTGGTCAAACAGGAGATGACATGGATGAACACTGACATTTTAGGAATCAGCAAACTAAAATGGACTGAAATGGGTGAATTTAACTCAGATGACCATTATATCTACCACTGTGGGCAGGAATCCCTTAGAAGAAATGGAGTACCCATCATAGTCAACAAAAGAGTCTGAAATGCAGTACTTGGATGCAATCTCAAAAATGACAGAATGATCTCTGTTCATTTCCAAGGCTAACCACTCACTATCACAGTAATCCAAGTCTATGCCCCAACCAGTAATGCTGAAGAAGCTGAAGTTGAATGGTTCTATGAAGACCTACAAGACCTTGCAGAACTAACATCCAAAAAAGATGCCCTTTTCATTATACGGGACTGGAATATAATTAGGAAGTCAAGAAATACTTGGAGTAACAGGAAAATTTGGCCTTGGAGTACAGAATGAAGCAGGGCAAAGGCTAATAGAGTTCTGGAACACACTGGTCATAGCAAACACCCTCTTCCAACAACACAAGAAAAGACTCTACACATGGACAACACCAAATGGTCAACAATGAAATCAGACTGATTATATTCTTTGCAGCCAAAGATGGAGAAGCCCTATACAGTCAGCAAAAACAAGACCAGGAGCTGACTGTGGCTCAGATCCTGAACTCCTTATTGCCAAATTCAGACTTAAATTGAAGAAAATCAGGAAAACCACTAGATCATTCAAGTGTGACCTAAATCAAATCCCTTACTATTATATAGTAGAAGTGAGAAACAGATTCAAGGGATTAGATCTGATAAACAGAGTGCCTGAAGAACTATGGATGGAGGTTCGTGACACTGTACAGGAGGCAGGGATCAAGATCATTCATAAGAAAAAGAAATGCAAAAAAGCAAAATGGTTTCTTGAGGAGGCCTTACAAATAGCTGAGAAAAGAAGAGAAGAGAAAGGCAAAGGAGAAAAGGAAAGATATACCCATTTGAATGCAGAGTCCCAAAGAAGAGCAAAGAGAGATAAGAAAGCCTCTTCAGTGATCGGTGCAAACATATAGAGGAAAATAATAGAATGGGAAAGACTAGAGATCTCTTCAAGATAACTAGAGATACCAAAGGAACCATTTCACACAAAGATGGGCACAATAAAACACAGAAACAGTACGGATCTAACAGAAGCAGAGATATTAAGAAGAGGGGGCAAGAATACACAGAAGAACTATACAAAAAAGATCTTCACAACCCAGATAATCATGATGGTGCCAAACATCCTGGAATGCCAAGTCAAGTGGGCCTTAAGGAAGCACCACTGGTGGAGGTGATGGAATCCCAGTTGGGCTGTTTCAAATCCTAAAAGATGATGCTATGAAAGTGCCATACTCAATATGCCAGCAAATTTGGAAAACTCAACAGTGGTCATAGGACCAGATAAGGTCAGTTTTCATTCCAGTCCCAAAGAAAAGCAATGCCAAAGAATGCTCAAACTACTGCACACTGCACTCATTTCACACACTAGTATAGTAAAGTAATTCTCAAAATTCTCCAAGCCAGGCTTCAACAGTACATGAACTGTGAACTTCCAGATGTTCAAGCTGGATTTAGAAAAGGCAGAGGAACCAGTGATCAAATTGCCAACATCTGTTGGATCACTGAAAAACCCACAGAGTTTCAGAAAAACATCTACTTCTTTATTGACTATGCCAAAGCCTTTGACTATGTGTATCACAACAAACTATGGAAAATTCTAAAAAAGATGGGAATATCAGACCACCTGATCTGCTTCTTCAGAAATCTGTATGTAGGTCAGGAAGCAACAGTTAGAACTGGACATGCAACAACAGACTGGTTCCAGATAGGGAAAGGAGTATGTCAAGGCTATATATTGTTATCCTGCTTGTTTCATTTATATGAAGAGTAAATCATAAGAAACACTGGGCTGCATAAAGCACAAGCCAGAATCAAGACTGCCTGAAGAAATATCAATAACATCAGATATGCGGATGATACCACCCTTATGGCAGAAAGTGAAGAGGAACTAAAAAGCCTCTTGATGAAAGTGAAAGAGGAGAGTGAAAAAGCTGGCTTAAAACACAACATTCAGAAAACTAAGATCGTGGCATACAGTCCCATCACTTCATGGCAAATAGATGGGGAAACAGTGGCAACAGTGACAGACTTTATTTTGAGGGTCTCCAAAATCACTGCAGATGGTGATTGCAGCCACGAAATTAAAAGACGCTTACTCATTGAAAGAAAAGTTATGACCAACCTAGACAGCATATTAAAAAGCAGAGACATTACTTTGCCAACAAAGGTCCATCTAGTGAAAGCTATGGTTTTTCCATTAGTCATGTATGGATGTGAGAGTTGGGCTATAAAGAAAGCTGAGCACCGAAGAATTGATGCTTTTGAGCTGTGGTGTTTCAGAAGACTACTGAGAGTCCCTTGGACATCAAGAAGATCCAATCAGTCCATCCTAAAGGAAATCAGTTCTAAATATTCATTAGAAGGACTGATGCTGAAGCTAAAACTCCAATACTTTGGCCACCTGATGCGAAGAACTGACTCATTTGAAAAGACCCTGATGCTGGGAAAGATTGATGGCAGGAGGAGAAGGAGACAACAGAGGATGAGATGGTTGGATGGCATCACCGACTCAATGGACATGAGTTTGAGTAAACTCTGGGAGTTGGTGATAGACAGGGAGGCCTGGCATGATGCAGTCCCTGGGGTTGCAAAGAGTTGGACACAACTGAGAGACTGAATTGAACTTAACTGATACAAATTCAGGGGATGCCTACATTTACCATGGGAAAATGCTTGGTAATATGTTGTGCAAATGTTAACATAAAAACTGTGTAACAATATAAAAAACAAAAATGATATAATTTTAAAGCAGAATGAAAATTAGTATTTATACAGTATGATTTCATCTATATTTAAAAAAGAAGTTCAGAAAAATTTGAAGTAATATTTTCTTTAATAGTTTTGGTTTGTTTGATACTTTCAAGAAGATTTCTGGGCTTCCCTGGTGGCTCAGACAGTAAAGAATCTCCTTGCAATCCTGGAGACCTGGGTTCGATCCCTGGGTTGGGAAGATCCCCTGGAGAAGGGAACAGCTACCCACTCCTGTATCCTTGCCTAGACAATCCCCATGGACAGAGGAGTCTGGTGGGCTCCAGTTCATGGGGTTGCAGAGTCAGACATGAATGAGCAAATTTCACTTTCACTTTTTTTTCTATAAGAAGATAGAAAAATGATAGAAAAAAATTCTTCTCTGTCGTAAAACTTCTGCAGTTTTTCTTTAGTAACTGCTTGCTTTATAATAACCAAGAGATGAAAGGAAACTTACCTCTTTAGTTATTTATGTATTTTACCCCACCTTATTCCACACACACACACAAACTGAAGTTAACTGTAAATTGTAATCTCACCAGTGAATCAAATTACTAGAAGAAACTAAGTAGCTGTTAATATTGTGAGTGTTCTCTCAGATATAAATTATGGCACATGAAAAATGTGTATAAAAAACAGCAGAACAGAATTTTTGGAACAGAGAGTATCAGTAAATGACCATTGATGCTTCTGAGTAAGATGAAAGGAGTAGGTGGGCTCTTTCTATCAAACAAAAAAAGAAAGAAAATCAAGTCTACAATGAGAGTCACTTGACTTAGAGTAATGTATCTTTTTTTTTTTTAATAATGTGTCTTTTCCACTATACTTTCCTCATTTATAAATTTTGGACAATCACATGGCCTCATGAAGTGGGTGGGAGAACAGTGGGCATGCCCGTGAAGTTCAATGCCTGACACCTGATGATTACTAATAAATGCCATGTGTTTTTACCACTGTTTCCACCTAACTGAGAGGAACTGGCAAATAGTATGGCGCATAGAATTGTTTTAAATAAAACTCCAAAGCAGATATTGGAGCAAAAAAAAAAAAAGCCTTCATTAGTCAAGTCCCAATCTAAAGAAATACTATCTATTCAGCGGTTCTTTCATGAAGGAGACACAGTCATCAGAGTGAGATCCTGTGTGCTTTCAGAGGGTTGACTCTGGACATTCTATTAAGAAACCAGCTATATAGTGTTGGGGACAGACAGGTTTGTTATATGTGCCTAAGATTAAAATGCATGCCCTCTACCAGCGTGGAGAGTTTAAAATTTTTATGTTTTTATGTTCCTGTTTTTGAAAAAGTGGCACTGCATCTGCCAGTCAAAATAGGCACCCTCTCCTCTGTGCTAACCCAACTTCTCAGCACAAATGGGCTGGATTTCAGTGACCACCCTTCATTCCTCCCTCAGTTTTCACCTTACACAGATATAACTTGGTGGTGGGGGTTTAGTGGCTAAGTATTGCCCAACTCTTTGTGACCCTATGGAGAGTAGCCCGCCAGGTTCCGCCATCCATGCAATTTCCCAGGCAAGAATACTGGAGTGGGTTGCCATTTTCTTCTCCGGGGATCTTCCCAATCCAGGGATCAAACCACGTCTCCTGCATTGCAGGTGCGTTCTTCACTGACTGCATCACCAGGGAATCCCCAGAACGTAATTTACTCAACCAGAAACAGCCTTGCTGAATTATACATAGCTCACAGTGACACAACATGAACCACAAATATAAAAATGCAGGAGTGACAAGGAGTGACAAGCGACAATGTGGGAGGCACACTGTTGCAGGAGAAATACTAAACACAAAAATAAAAGCTCAAAGGTGAGCTGGACTGGAAAAAAGAGGATCTAAAACTGGAGGAAACGCCACAAGGAACAGTAACTTGGGTGAGGGTAAGGTCAAACACAAATATGAGGAAGCAAAGTAGAAACCAAAGAGCAAGACATCACATCGATATTTAGGCTTACATGCCTATGATGTGTGAAACAAAATGGGAAGGAAGTCTTATTTCTCTTGGCTGCAGAAATTTTAATATGAAGAAATTTCAAGATGTCTGCAATTCAGTCAAAAGACCAGCATCTAAGGTGACTTAGATGAAGATGTTGGGTCCAACCTGGTGTATGCTGGTGACCTGTTTCTGGAAGGAACATTTACTATTTCACATTCACCGTGTTAATAGGTGGACATTTCTATAGCTGTCTAGCTGTTGTAGAGCTATGCTGAAGAGTGACACTTGAGTTAAATTACTGGTAGGAGACGACGTAGCTTTAATGTCTGTTTTGAAAAAAAAAAGCACCAAGAATTATGATCCCACTCTAAAGTTGTAAGAAAATAGGACTTATCGGTATTTGACATATGTACAACCTGATTACAGGCTTTCCAGGCAGTGCCAGTGGGAAAGAACCCATCTCCCAATGCAGGAGAGGTAAGAGATGCGAGTTCAATTCCTGAGTTGGGAAGATCCCCTGGAAGAGGGCATAGCAACCCATTCCAGTATTCTTGCCTGGAAAATTCCATGAACAGAGGAGCCTGGAGGCTATAGTCCATGGGGTCTCAAAGAATGCAACACAACTGAAGTGATTTAGCACAGACGCATGCACAACCTAATTACAGGCCATATATTCTAAAACTAAAATGTTATTCATAGTCCTAAAGGTAGGGAGTAATCATACCATTGCTAGGACCATTATGATTCTTCTCTTTAAAGGAATTTAAAGTTGTTTCAATCATTGCTCTTAAACCAGTATACAATAAATGACCTAACTATTTAGTCAGAGATTCATTTTTTTTTGCTGGATTTTTAATTGATTTCTATTCAGATACAACTCAGGTACAGTTAGAACTGGACATGGAGCAACAGACTAGTTCCAAATTGGGAAAGGAGTATGTCAAGCCTGTATATTGTCACCCTGCTTATTTAACTTATATGCAGAGCACATCATGAGAAATGCTGGGCTGGATGAAGCACAAGCTGGAATCAAGACTGCCAGGAGAAATATCAATAACCTCAGATATTCAGATGACACCACCCTTATGGCGGAAAGCAAACAAGAACTAAAGAGCCTCTTGATGAAGGTGAAAGAGTAGAGTGAAAAAGCTGGCTTAAAACCCAACTTTCAAAAAACGAAGATCATGGCATCCAGTCCCATCACTTCATGGCAAACAGATGGGGAAATAATGGAAACAGTAGCATTGGGCTCTGTTGGGCTCCAAAATCACTGCAGATGGTGAGTGCAGCCATGAAACTGAAAGATACTTGCTCCAAGGAAGAAAAGCTATGACTAACATAAACAGCATATTAAAAAGCAGAGATATTATTTTACTAGCAAACAAACGTCCACCTAGTCAAAGCTATGGCTTTCCCAGTAGTCATGTATGGATGTAAAAGTTAGACCGTAAAGAAAGCTGATCACCAAAGATGATGACTGATGCTTTTGAACTGTGGTGTTGGAGAAGACTCTTGAGAGCCTCTTGGACTGCATGGAGATCAAACAAATTAATCCTAAAGGAAATCAATTCTGAATAAATATTGGAGGGACTAATGCTGAGACTGAAGCTCCAACACTTTGGGCACTTGATGTGAAGAACTGACTCATTGGAAAAGACCCTAATGCTGGGAAAGATTGAGGTCAGGAGAAGGGAATGACAGAGGGCAAGATGGTTGGATGGCATCATCAACTTGGTCAACATGAGTCTGAGCAAACTCATGAAGGACAGGAGACAGTGAAGGACAGGAAGCCTGGCATGCCGCAGTCCATGGGGTCACAAAGAGTTGGACATGACTGAGCGACTGAACGACAACATTCAGATACATTTTTAAATGACACAATGCTATTCAACTGCTATTTGCAGATCTTTTGTCATCAAAACTTGGCTATTCTCTTTCAAAATTACTACCATTCTCTTTCCTAAATTAGTACTATAATTGGTAGCATTGTAATCAACCTTCCCTACCTATAATTTCTCTATCTATGGGTTCTGCTTTGGCAAATTCAACCAACCTCAGACCGAAAATATTCGGGGAAAAAATCCAGAAATTTCCAAAAAGTGAAACTTGAATTTTCCATGCACTGGCAGCTACTTACATTGTATTAGGTATAATAAGGAATCTGGAGATTATTTAAGATATACAGGAAGATGTGTGTAGGCTATATACAAATACTACTACCATTTTACATAAAGGACTTGAGCATCCACAGATTTTGTATTCTGGAACCAATGCTCTGTATACAGGATCTGGGGGACAAATGTTTTTAAACTCGTGCTTCAATGAGTTCCACACAAGTTTTCCCCTTAATGACACATCTAAAATTTAAACGAACAGCCAAAATGTTCTCACATTTTTATAATTCAATGAAAGCTTATTTTCCTTTTAGAAAATTTATTTTCTCATAAAAGTTCAAGCATAACTGCTGATGGAAAGAAATAGTGAAATATTTCAGCAGTATTCAAATTGGTCTTAGGGACTGGAGAATAATGCAAAACAAATAAAAATCTCATATTAAAATTAAAAGATAGTGAAGAAAAAAACTAACATGAAATAATCAGAGAGCAACTAATTTAAAAATTATTGCACATTATTTAAAATAATTCACTTTAAGCTCTGGTTATTTATTGCACTCTGACGTATAATGGCTTTTGCACTTACACATTCCTACCCACTACTATACAAGAATAAGAGCTACTTTCTATTTTCTGTTTTTCTGTCTCTCACAGTTCTAGACACAAAGTCAGCAAGTAATGAATAACTTCACTATGTACTCATTCAATCATTTGGAGGCATTTCTCATTTAAATCTTTGTTACAAAGAAGAAAAAGTGTGTTGGTGATTTTTTCTTTATTTTAAAAAATTAAATGAAGGAATCTTAATTTTTTAAAAACATCATAAATTTAATTAAGCTTTTAATTCAGTGATAAAGAATAGGAATCAATCACTATGGTCTCAACAGTAGTATTAAGAAAACAAGATGCCCATTTCAGTTCCTTAATGAGGCAATTACCAGTAATAAAAAAAAGCTCAAAAGATTCAGATTTGGCTCAATTAAACTCCTTGAAAACCATCTCATATAACCATCTAAAATAGCACAAAGCAAAGCAGAAGAAATTCTCTGGAAGATTATTTGCAATATCCATAAGTTTAGGCTAAGGCAGCCAGTTTCTGATTATATGTGTTCAGACATATCTTTATCAACAACCTCACTATAGTAAATTCACAGAAAACTGTCTATCTGCAAGTGACTTTTCTGCCATTCACTTGGGCCACTTTTTTCCAATACTAATTTGCAACTCATATTTGCCCTGAAAGAGATATGCCTGGAATGTGACATTCTTATATCTGTTTCATTATCCAAACCAGAAATAAATCACAAAGTCACTGACAAAGTACAACTTGAGGATTTATGTATCTATTAAGCCAAACATTTGTACTGAACATCAACCATACTGCCTCACCTTGTGTTGATGTTTCAAAAATGCCAAAATTCGAAATTCTAATATTTTTAGATTCTAAATTTTTGAATAGCTCATTGCTTTTGAGTGAAAACAAGAAATGATAGTTGACATCTGGTTACTATTTTATTCTAGTTTTCACTAATCAATGATGCCTTATCCATTCCTTATTTTTAGGAATTTGTTGTTTCAACTCCTCATGAAAAAATTCCATGAGGTTGGTAATACACATTACTGCTGTCCACTTAGACAGAGATGGTCAGAAGGAAAGAACACTGAACAAAATGGTAAGTTCTCCTGCTAAGTATGAAGGAAGAGTGTCATTCACTTGAGTTTGAATCACGTCAATTAAAACCTGCCAGAGGCTTTGCAAAGCCTACCACCACTGGTAGGTACCCATACAAATTATAAAATATTTTACTCCAGAGGATATCTCTGTGAGCCACAGAACAGTAACAGAAAAACAAGAAAGAGAAGAGAGATCTAGAATTCAAGCTCATTAAATGTATCCAAAATGTCTCTGCCTTTTCATGCCAAGCTCTCTATAAGCAATTCAGTCCCTACAGAAAAATGCGAATGATGCTGGAAAAGGAGGACATTACCTTAAGGATTGCTACTTTGTTATTCATGGCGGTTAATATATTGTATTATATATAGGAATAATTACTACTGTTAGACTCATTAAAAGTCACTAAATCACAACACCATTTTAAACTGTTGCAGTAGGAGAAAAACGTTCAGATTTTTACAGTATCCAATTCTGGCACCACACCAAAAAAACTGACGTATTGTACTACTTGGGAGATAAAAAAAAAAGTGAACATGAGTTCTGGTACTTATGTGTATATTTCTAATTTGTGTGACAAATAAAAGGTATTTTTTTCAGCCTTCAGAATTAAAAAGTCCTACTCTATGCCTGTCACAACAGAAAAGCAAGCCACTGGCCGAATGCTGGAGCCCATATGGTTGTTACAGATACATTTGTGAGTTTGAAACAGTGTGCTT
Organism: Antilocapra americana; assembly: GCA_007570785.1. Taxonomy (NCBI): domain Eukaryota; kingdom Metazoa; phylum Chordata; class Mammalia; order Artiodactyla; family Antilocapridae; genus Antilocapra; species Antilocapra americana. The sequence goes on along the minus strand of ML660770.1, from coordinate 12,182,421 downwards.
TGTGGTGGCCATTTTAATTTCAATAGCCTATTCATCTTTTAAATACATTAAGCATGTCCACCCCTGCTGCCGGGGTCCCCTGCCCCTCTACTTCTCCTTCCTTCTAGCTCAGGGCAGGGTTTTTACCCTAGAGCTGGAGGTTTCAGCAGAGTGACTACTACCAACAGGAAGGCAGAGAAGTTCATTTAAAATTAGAGTTGTTTTGAAATTGCCTACTATAATTTTCTATTCTTAAACTTCATAAAATGAAGTCTAAGTGCTTTTCAAACAGATAATGCTGGTGTTTACAAACATGACTTGAATTTCTTAACTCAAATCTAGGCTTAGTTTCAAGCAGCTTCATTGGAGACAGACTCATCCCCGATAGAGCTACCTCGGTGATGAGTGTGGGGTTCCCTCGGCCCCCTTCACACTTATACTACAGAGAATTGCCCACGGAAAGGAAAGATGAGAAAGCAAACAGGTGGAGATTTCTTGCCCAACGAGAAAACTCAGTATGTTAAGAAATATGTACAAATGTCCAATACGAAAATCCCTTCTTTAGGAATATGTGTGTTGTGTGCGTTAGCCGCTCAGTTGTGTCCGACTCTTTGTGACCCCATGGACTGTTGCCCACCAGGCTCCTTTGTCCATGGGATTCTCCAGGCAAGAATACTGGAGTGGGTTGCCATTTCATTCTCCAGGAGTATAGGAATAGACTCCCCAATTATTTTATGTAGCAGTTGTTAACCTCAATATGGAATAATCATATTCCTCAAAATTCCCATTACAGTTTCAACTTCCAGATTTGTAAGTTAACCACCATCCATCTTGTATCATTTTATTGGAAGAAGTGCACTGATTTCCTATGTACTGTTACTGTTACTAATGGCTCAAACACATGTTAACACTGATTGAACACTGACTTCATGCCAGGCAATGTTCTAAGTGTTTTACATGTAATAACTCGTACAGTCTTCACAATATTAAGCAGGGTATTTATATGACTTAATGCCAAGTAGGCAATTTTATGTTTTCCTTTTTATGAAGAAAGATATTGCTTATTTTAGAACCCTGGGGCATTTATGGAAATGCAGAAACCTTTTATTCAGCATTTGAGATGGGCTTCCCTGGTGGTTCAAACAGTGAAGAATCTGTCTGCAATGCAGGAGACCTTGGTTCAGTCCCTGGGTCAGGAAGATCTCCTGGAGAAGAAATGGCAACTCACGCCAGTATTATTGCCTGGAGAATCACAGGGACGGAGGAGACTGGTGGGCTACAGTCCACGGGATGGCAAAAACTAGGACACGACTGAGCAACTAACACACTACTTCTGCTACTAGTTTGATGTAATACAGACAGATATTTTGGATTTGTCCAGAAAAGAATATGTTATTTTCTAAGCTTATACTATATATACTGAACTATAAATGTTTAAAAGGCCAAGAAAGAAGTGCTTAGGTCCTTCTGCTTATCCATTTAGCAAATCAAAATATAGTATGATTATTTGATAACATTTACCATAAGAAAATTTACCATCTGAATTCCATAACTATATAGAAAGATTTTAATACAGATATCTTTAATGTTTGGAACATATTTTGTAGGGGAAATTTGTTTTTATTTTCCTTTCAAATTTTTATTTTGTATTGGAGTATTGATGTTTTTCATCTTAATAAACCTACTATCTATTGATCTGAGATTCTCAACACAAGTTGAAATCAAAATACTCAGTTATCACTAGATTCCTTTTGAATCACAGCCACTTCAGACTTTCTTTTGTGGAGCTCACTTGGAACTCTTCCAGGAGCCTCAGCCATCAAACTTCTGGTAGAAGGAGAATGAGTGAAGGAGCCCCATGCAGTCAAAAAGCTCTGAATTATACTGATTGGAGCCTAATTTATTTTGATCATCGCAAATAGGCCCCATCTTAACATATTTGTTCTTACACATAAATATATACACAGATTTATCCACTAAAATTTTTAAAAATAAAAAATGTAAAAGCCTAAAGCAGAAAAAAGTAAACTCTTCTAGAGCAGAATATATGAAGTGGTAAAAATGTAGAGTGAGAATGAAACTGAGAAGCAGAGGCTGCCAAATTTGGAAATATAATAAGTATATGACAGCAAATATTTATTAAGAACTTCCTGGATTTCAGTCACTGGGCTGTGTGCTTCACCATCTCATCTAATCTTCAGTAACCAGGGATGGTAAGTGCTATTATGAAATAATTTTTGTTATAAATATTTTTTAAAAAGGAAAATGAGCTTTAGAGAGCCCGAGAATGTGCTTAAAGGCAGAGAGTAAACCATACAACCAAGAATGGAACCCAGGTATCATAAGTCAGTTAGGTCATACACCCCCATGAACAAACTAAGATGAACATGTGTGTGTACAATGTTTACTGGGCAGCACTGTCAGAAACAACCCTTGTTTCTGTGAAGAACATAGGATTGGACAAAGAGAGAATTTGTTTTGTGTTACAGTTGCAACAGAGCCCTCAACCAATTCCATGAAATTTCTGGAGATTCAGGGTACAAAAGCTTTGCACACCCAGATCACTGAATGTGGGTTGTCCTATTCTATTACTATGGAAATTTCAGAGGAAATCCCGTCCTCATGAACTGTCCATCATTTAATTAAAAAAAAAAAAAAGAGGGACATCCCTGGTGGTCCAGTGGTTAAGAATCCGCATGCCAATGCGGCCAACGTAGGTTTGATCCCTTGTCTGGGAAGATTCCACATGCCATGGAGCAATTAATAAGCTTGCGCACCTAGAGCCTATGCTTGGCAAGTAGAAAAACTACTACCATGATAAGCCCACACACAGCAACTAGAGAAAGCCCTGAGCAGCAACAAAGATCCAACGCAGCCAGAAATAAATAGATTGTGAAATGGTAATAAGCATAACCGACCTCTGTTTTTTTTTTAATTGAAGGCATTCCTTTTTTAGAATATTAATACTATCTGAAGATCTGTACCAGTCAGTTTATGTCCTGTCAGCTAAAGTCCTTATCCCTAAACCTTAGGATCTAAATATCATATAAAATAAAAAGGGCACAATGCTTTCTCTCTTTTCTCAGTAAATTAAGGATTTATATAGCCATGTGAGACAATATTCGAAACTGCTATGAGCCTCTTCTATATGTGAGATGCCTACTTATTCTGCCAGAAGCAAATAGGAACCAACTATAATAACTGAATTGTAATCTCTACTTTTCAGCCAAATGGGGCTATTTTAAGACTACTGAGAATGGCCACCCTAAGGTAAAGCGGTTCTTCCCATTAGAATTGTTCTCTCTCCAAATTTCAGGCCCAAGTAGATTAGTCATGTTTCTCTTGTTCTATTTTTATTTAAAAATTTTCTATTGAAATATAGTCAATATTAATATTATATGCTGCAGGTCTATAAAATACAGTGATTCACAATTTTTAAGGTTATTTAGTCCCTTTAAGTTATTATAAAATGTTGTACAATATGCCTTTATACCTTATTTATTTCATACATAGTAGTTTTCACCTCTTAATTTCCTACCCCGATATTGCTCTTTCCATCTCTCCATTGTAACCACTAGTTTGTTCTCTATTTCTGTGAGTCAGTTAATTTTTTATTATATTCACTAGGTTATTGTCTTTTAAATTCCACATATAAATGATATCATACAGTATTTGTCGTTCTCTGACTTATTTCACTTAGTACAATACCCCTCCAAGTCTCTTCATGTTGCTGCATATGCAAAATTCCATTCTTTTTATGGCCAAGTAGTATTCCACTGGATATATACACCACATTTTTATCCATTCATCTGTTGATGAACATTTTAGGTTGCTTCCACATCTTGGAAACTGTAAACAGTGCATCTATGAACACTGGGATATGTGTATCTTTTCAAATTAGTTTTTTTTCCCTCCAGATATATACCTGCGAGTGGAATTGCTGGCTCATATAGTAGTTGTACTTTTAGTTTTTTTGAGAAATTTTCATACTGTTTTCCACAATGGCTGCACCAATTTACATTCCCACCAACAGTGTACAAAAGTTTCTTTATTCTACATCCTCTCCAACATTTGTTATTTGTGTTCTTTTTGATGACAGCTATTCTGACAGGTGTGAAGTGATATTTCGTGGTTTTGATTTGCATTTCCCTGTTGATTAGTGACACTGAGTATCTTTTCATGTGCCTGTTGGCTATCTGCATTTCCTCTTTGGAAAAATGTTTATTCAGTTTTTCAGTCCTTTTTAATTGAGTTGTTTGTGTTTTTTTGATATTGAGTTTGTTTATTATTTATATATGTTGGATATTAACCCTTTATTGGTCATATAATTTGCAAGTATTTTCTCTCATTCAGTAGGTTGTCTTTTCATTTTATCAATGCTCTCCTTTGCTGTGCAAAAGTTTTTAAGTATAATCAGTCCCATTTGTTTATTTTTGCTTTTATTTACTTTGCTTTAGGAGACAGATCCAAAAAATATTGCTACGGTTTATGTCAAAGAGTATTTTGTTTTCCTCTAGGAATTTTAGTCTTACATTTAGGTTTTTAATCCATTTTGGGTTTATTTTTTTGTATACTGTATTAGAGAATGCTCTGACTTCCTTCTTTTACTTGTAGCTGAGAGACTTGACATTTGTCTTATTTTAAATTAGCATATGTAAGCAGGGAAGAAAGTGCACATAAGTAAAATATGAAATTGGAAGAAAAAATAATAATTATGCTGCTCTGCGTTGCTACCTCCTCTCATAACCAAATCTGCTCCGGCATATTGGTTCAATTAGGTCAATCTGATTATGTAGGTAGCAAGGTCCTATTTACAACAAGGATTGGTTTAGCATGACCATCATTCATGTTTTCAGTGCCACAGAGACTAAACAGCCAGACAAACTCATACTAAAAACAATGACCCAAAAATATTTATTATTGTGCTCCAGCAGAACATTTTCTAATCTACAGCTTCCAATCACCTTTTACTGTGGGCGATGTCAAAAACACTTATTGCACAAGCAGAGATCTGTGTTTCCTTTGCCACAGACAATAAATCTTTAGTGTCTGCTCCTGATACGCATCACTCCACTTGTTCTCAAGAGGCACTGGATGTCTCTCTTGCCTTCCCCCTCACCTAACAAGGTCACTTTTGAGTGATGATACAACTTACTGCAAAAATGTATAGGCATGCACAATAATGATTTAACTATATTATCAATAAATATTACAAAGCTCCAAACACTGTTGCTTTCCAAACTTAATATAATGTATATATAACCTTAGTATCACTAAGATACCAAAATATAAGACCATCTAAAAACAGATTTCTGTCCTGTCCTCTCTGTTTATTATTGCTATGCAGTTATACTTTATCCAGAAAGTACATATTTGAGAAATTAATTTTTGCTTCAGAGAAATCTCCTTTTCACTGAGTGGTAATCTGGGAATTTAAGAAAATAAATTGCTACTTGACTGCATTAACCTCTAGCTTACAAAGCCAAAGCTTTTTTCTCAATTAGTGAGAAAAGCAGTGGCAAAAATATGTAGAGTGCAATTTATTTTTCATTTTCGTTAGCCTTTCTCAACCAGGTTCTGTAAGTGCATTAACACCGTCGGAGGCATCTACTGTATATGATAAGCTAACTTCTCACCCAAGCCTGATTTGAGTTTGTATAGCATCCTTGGAAGAATGAGAAATAATTCCTTAAATTATCTTCTCTGTTCTCTGACTCAGATAAAAAGCCTCAGTTAAAAAGTTCTGTTAAGAAGGTTCAGAGATTATACAACTTGCTGAGGGTCAATCAAGTGGTAAACTCAAAAGCTGATATTTGAACCTGGTCTTTTGACGATAAGCTGGGACATATCATATAATGAATACGAGGCATGTGTCATTCCAAATTTCAGGCATGACATTTTGATTTCTTTAAGTGTCAAATTAAGATACATAAAAATTCAGAAGCACATTTTTTATTAACTCTAAGTAAAATAAGCCAAAACAGATGCCTATGAGTCTAAAGCAAAACAAAGATAACACAAGTTGAAAGAAGAAAGTAACAGTCTTCAGTCTCTGAGACAAAGGAATTTCTAAACACATTCAAATAAATATGTAACAATATTTTGATGATGTAAAATCATGATGGAAAACCTTTCCATTTCAGTAAGATAGTGGATCTCCCGCATGTTCTCAAACTAAATGTGAAGACAAAAGGGAGGAAGAGAGGGAGGAAACTGTCCTCGCAAGTAACTCAGACCTTTACATTAAAGCAAAGTTTTTAATATAGGCATGATAATACCTTCTGTACATGATCTATACGCTTTAAATTTGGTCATCATCCTTTCTTTGAGTCAGCACTACCATTCCTTTCTCTGACTTCTACTCTAGCTCTCCAGTACTTTTAGTAGGACAAATAGCCACTCTAAATCCCTTGGCCATGTTTTATGTTCAGGAAATATTATCCTTCATAAATGTCTGGCTAGTATTTAAAAACTAAAGGGATGAATGAATCCTTTCCATGTGAGTGAAAGAATGAAAGTACTTCAGTTTAGGTATAAAATGTTTTTAAATATCATGAGAAAAAAGGAAATACAGAGGACACAGGTATCCACAAAGATGAGAACACAGGAGCGAAGACGAGTTTGGTACATTATCACATGACACTTACATGTCTGCGATGACTAAGAGCTGTCCGTTAAATAGAGGATGACAGGTAGTAATTATTCTAATGCAGTACATTGTACACTAAACAAGGATGGCTGGGATAAAGTGTCAAATGCAGGTCATTAATGATGACAAGGGCTGGATTCAGCTGCGGCAGCTGTCACCGTCCCAGGTGGGCGACCCTACTGACATCATCCCTGTCTCTACAGAGGTCCTTCCTGGGGAAATACAAGCCGATACTGCAGGTTAAAAAATACGGGTAGTAATACATACAGAAACATGCACATAAAATCTCAGGGTCCTTCGTACCCCCAAGAATTTACTTCTTGTTGGATTATACCTCTACAAGTCACTAACTCCAGGGTAATTGACATGAGAGCTTTGATATCACCAAACTCTGAGTTTAAACTTTACCACTAGCCAGCTGTTTAATCTTTTTTTAACATCCTGTGTGTGTGCATAATGGAGAATTTACTTTTTATGAGGACTTTAGTGAAAAATGAATGTTACATAGTGGGCACATAAACAGTATAAATTAAGTGTTAGTTATGTCCTAAGCCACTGAACAAGTTGGTCAAATCTAAATTGCTTTCTGTTAGTGAACATGTATCATTCCTACCGAGACTTGATGAACAGACATCAATTTTACAAACACTATAATTTATGAATTATGGTCTGATATTTAAAAATGAGGCACAAAACTGATGATTATATTCAAAATTCTAGGATAAGGATAGGAATAGAACAGCTATCAAATCACTGCTGTCCTCTGAATATACATGATTCCAACTAAGTCTGTAAAACTACTAGAAAATTTCCATTCTTAAAAAATTCCCACTCAATATTCATTACTTTATCCAGTGTCACTTCACATTCTTTCAAGCTAAATGATTATCCCAAAACCCTCTGTTGGATCAATCTTAGAAACAGTTGCATAAAATAATCAAAAATTCCATTATTATATCTTCATTCATACTCTTCCCCTACTCTAAGACTTCAGAAGTTACTATCTGCACTATTTCTTTCAAAACATCCAATATCATCATTCATATCATTCTTTAACACTACTTTCAAATACACTGGTTTACAAGAACCCACAGACTCTCATTTCCGTTATTTCCCCACTGATTTATGAAACTCCCACTGCTTTAAGAGAAAAAGGGTTACATCATCAGTAGCTACAAATCTACTGACATATTTCTTGATAACTAATGAGAACACACTCTGTTGCACAGGGAACTCTCCTTAATGCACTGTGGTGATCTGGATGGGACGTCCACAAGGGTATATGCACGTCTGATTCATTTTATCAGTACAGTAGAGAGTAATACAGCACTGTAAAGCAACTACACTCCAATACAAATTAATAATAAAAAAGAACTAAGCTGCTGAAAATAGCTGGAAGAAGTTATACAGCTTCAGAATTTTTCAAACCAACTCTCATATTTCTTCTCCTTTTTTCTCTCACTCCCTCTGCTGACCCACCCTCCACTGTAAATTATTCCAATAGTACCTCAGTTTCTATATATTTCATGTTATCAAAAATGATGAAGATTTGGAAAATACAAACCTACAGCAAGGAAAGGTTGGGATGCTAGTTCTAATTTTTAAAAATTAAACCAGATGCCAGTTTTGACTCACAAGAAAGAAAATACCCACTATTAAAGGAGGAGAAAACTGATCCTCAGTCTCTTAAACACAGTTTTAACTATTTAAGGAACCTCTCCAATCTTCATGCCCAGGTCTGAAGTTTTTTTCCCCAAAACCAGTATTTCTAATTTTCCACTGGCATTTTCAACTTCTTCTTCAAGCTCAGTTCCATGGCACCATCCTCAAGGCCTTCCTCTTTTCTTTATTCTCCTTGTCACACATCTAGCTCCCCTCAGCGATCAAGTCTTGTTAGAAGCCCATTTTCCACTCTATTTCCCATTCCGTTGGAATCCCACTGTCCCTTGCCCCTGTTTGTGCCCTCACTTGGTGGTTCCTGCATTAGTCCAGCCTCCTCATCTTTCCTTCAATCTATCCAAGAGTATACTATCTATCATGAACCTAATACTCTATTTAAAAAAAAAAAAATCAATTAGAATTTCTTTACAGTGTTGTGTTTCTGCTGCACAATGAAGTGAACCGTGTGTGTGTGTGTGTGTGTGTATCTCCACTCCCTCCCACCTCCACCCCCGATCCCTCCCCTGTAGGTCATCACAGGGTTTGGAGCTGAGCTCCTTGTGCTATACAGCAGCTTCCCACTAGTTATCTACTTTATACATGATAGTGTATATATGTCAATCCTACTTTCCCAATTCATCCCACGTTCTCCTCCCCCTGTATCCACACGTCTGTTCTCTATGCCTACATCTCTATTTCTTCCCTGCAAATAAGTTCATCTGTACCATTTTTCTAGATTCCATATATATATGCATTAATATACAATATTTGTTTTTCTCTTTCTGACTTATTTCACTGGGTATGACAGACTCTAGGTCCATCCACATCTCTACAAGTGACCCAGTTGTGTTCCTTTTTATGTCTGAGTAATATTTCATCACATTCCCCATTTTCTTTATCCATTCATCTGTCAATGGACATTTAGGTTGTGAAGCTAATCCTCTTTAAGAAAATGTTTCCATGTTCCTAATACAGAACTAGAAAGCAGAATTCAATAAAACGTTTTTTTCTGGTGGGGTAAAACTTTAAAAAGCTTGAGGGGATCTTCCTGGCAGTCTAGTGATTAAGACAAAGTTGTGGGTTAGGTCCCTGGTTGGAGAGCTAAGATCCCCCCATGCTTTGTGGTCGAAAACTAAAACATAAAAGAGAAGCAATATTGAAACAAATTCAGTAAAGACTTAAAATGTGTGTGCGTGTGTACGTGTGTGTGTGTGTGTGTGTGTGTGTGTGCCCACACACATGTGTGCTCAGTCCTGTCCAACTCTTTGAGACTCCATGGACTGTAGCCCCAGGCTCCTCTCTCTATGGGACTTCATACAGTCCACACACAAAAAAAAACCTGAAAAGACTTAAAAATAAAAACCTTGAGAAACAGCACAATGAAATATTTGCTGGATATTGAGTGCTAAATATTAATCTAATATACTGGAATCCTCAGAAATGGACATGACATATGTTTATTCCCCATTATTTCCCAACATGTAACTTGGAAGTGACTAAAACATATAGTTGAGCCACTGTCCTGGAACACATGTGAATTTTTCTGTCTTCTCCACCTGTACAAATCCTTCAAGGTTAATTCAACCCTTTCTTCCTCTATAAACTGTCATCTTATCTCCTCATCTGAAGTGCTCTTCCCTGATAACTCAAATAGCAATTAAAGTCTAGACCATTCATTTGGAAATTAATTAGGTAACACATTAGCTACACCTCTTGTTACTGCCTTGAACTGATATTTAAATACCTCATTATTTTATTTTCTATATATGTATTCGTGATCCTTTGACTAGATCAAAAATTTACTGAAGACTATGTACCAAATATTTTGGGAGCTCAAAGACTGCTTAAATACACAAGGTGCTCAAGAAAAAAGTTACTGTTTTTATGCCTCTTACATTCTAATTCTAGCTCATGTTGTCAAACTACCATTTGATGTGAAATTATAACTGTGTAAATATAAAGACCCTGATGCTGGGAAAGACTGAAGGCAGGAGAAGGGAATGACAAAGGGACGAGATGTTTCGATGGCATCACTGACCTGATGGACATGAGTTTGAGCAAGCTCTGGGAGATGGTGACGGACAGGGAAGCAAAGAATCAGACTAAATGACGGAACTGAACTGATATATATTCCACACTTTCATTTGCTGCATTAATATATAGTATAGATTATCTGTAATATCTTTGTTCATGTATTACTAAGAATTAAAGCAGCAATATTAATTCTCCAAATATAGTATTTATCACCATCATATATCTGAAGGCCATACAAAAATTGGAGTAGAAAACTGAAGTAGAAATTAGAATCCATCCAGAATGTACAATGGGATTTATTTTTTTATATTTGTTTTTAACTGAATTTTGCTTGCTTTGCTTTGAATTCTAATTTTTGAGGCTTTACTTTATCCTCTACTCCAAATAGATCATAAATTTCTAAAACGTTAGGGACAAGAAGTCATTTTTTAAGTCATCATGAATTTTTTAAAATGTTTCTCTAAATTAAGATAAAAGAGTCTGTTGAGAATATTATAGTTCATTTTCCTTTCAGCCTAATTTTACTGAAAAGCATTCCAACCAAAAGTGAGAAACATTTTTAAATACATGTTTTCCAACACATAAAAAAGAAAAATTCTAGCATTAATAATTTTTAAATTCGAAGATATCCATCAGCAATCTTAGAGGCCATATAGTTTCATTAATGCCATTAACTATTCCATTGTTTTCCCCATTTCTTATTCCAAAAAAAAGATTTCAGAAACAAATAAGTAAATGTTTATAAAGCATTAGAAGAACTGTTTACTATAAATATAATAAACTAGGCTTTAAAACATAGTTTAGGGCTTCCCTGGTGGCTCAGTGGCAAAGAATCTGCCTGTTAAGGCAGGAGACAGGAGTTCAATCCCTCATCCAGGAAGATCCCACATGCCATAGGGCAACTACATCCATGAGCCACAGCTACTGAGCCTGTGCTCTAGAGCCCAGAGGCCACAACTAAAGAGCCCACGTGCTGCAGCTACTGAAGTCCACGTGCCCTAGAGCCTGTGCTCTGCAACAGGGGTCACCGCAGTGAGAAGCCTGTGCACTGCAAGAGAGTGGCCCCTGCTCTTCGCAACTAGAGAAAAGCCTGAGCAGCGATGAAGACCCAGCACAGCCAAAAATAAATACATGAAATTATTTTTTAAAAAAACATAGTTTATAAGGACATTGCTCTCATGCCTTCAGTTACATAAATTATCATAACTACTAATTTTAATATTAGTAGCTTATATGAGAGGGAGCACATAAAATGATATCTGGGAAATACGGGAAACAGTATTTCTCATAATTTGTTAAAAAGGTATTTCCTGGTGTGCTACAGTCCATGGGGCCACATAAAGTCAGACACGACTGAGCAACTGAACTGAACTGATAACTTTGAAAAAATTACATTTGTGAACAAATAAAGACAACATGATAATGTAAAAGGTGAAAAAAAAAAGGTATTTTCTCAGCAAAATAACAACAACAACAGTTGTAATGACAATGTCAGCAAGCCATGTCATGAAAGTCTTTCTAGATGCCTCATCAAAGACAGCTTTATGATGAGGAAACCCTGGCCTCACTGGGTGAAGTGGAAGGTACGTAAGGACCACTTACACCATTACACGGTGGCTATCAACCTACAAATGTCAACCTTCAGTTCCTGCTACCAACACACTAGGAATCTGTCTTAAAAGTAATGGTTGACAGCCTGTTTGCTTCAATTTTCACTAATGTACCTTAGAAGACACTTTAAAAACCATTTCAGTGGGCTCTTGTAGGATGATTTGGGGCATGCTATTTGCAGCCAGATCAAGGGATAAATTTGACAAGTGGAATCAGTTGCTCCATACATCAAAATGAGAGCTCAAGCAAGAGAAAATGATCGAGGAAATAAACAGCAGACTCAATAAATATTTAACTGAAGTCGAAAATGATGATGAAATATTCTGAAAACAAGATTTCAAGAGGGATTCTAAACAATAAATTATACGAATGTGCCAACAGCATCCTAAAGTAAAAATTATGGCCTTTCTTCAGTGAATATGAGTTTTGATATGAAGCACATTTGGAAAACACAACTTGGAAATGTGTCATAATCTCTGGATGGAACTTTTCTTTTTAGTTTGATTTTATAGATTACAAATAACCATTGATTTGTAAAAGTTTAATATTAAGATTAACCTGTCAATATATTTTCTACCATTAATTATATCTCACTTCTTTTTGAAAAGAAAATGTTTTATAATTATTCCTTATTCTTGGCCCCTCCTTAATACCTGCAAGTGCCCCCAAATAAATCCACACAAAATTTTCTAACCCCAATATTTTAAAAATGTGATTAAAATACTTAACATATACATTCTGGGTATATTGTATCTAAATAGTCGCTAGTGATTCCTATGTCATCTAAATAGTTGACTAGTAATTCCCATTTCTATATTGGACTTTACAATTTAATTTAATCAGTTCAATGCATGGGTCTATAAATTGTAACTAAAACACTAAATGCCTGTCTATATAACTGGCCAATTAACTTAAAAACATAAAGTAGAATTTAAATGGTACGCTAATTTTTCCTATAACTTAAAAGCTCAAACAAAGTCAATACCCCTCACTCACTACTCCTCTGTGTGATGTTAACAACTTATCTGATCTTTCTGATCTTCATTTTCCTTATTCATAAGCATGGGGATAAGGAAAGTGAGTTGCTTTGAGAATTATAGTGACACAAGGTCACTAGCACAGTGCCTGGCATATAGCTGCTGCTCTATAGATTATGCAGTTTTATCATTACTCATGATGATATTAGAAATGATGGCCATGTTCACTGACTTCCATAGAAATAGCTTAATTTTTTAGTTAAGTATATTCTTCAAGTATTGACTTTTTATACCAGCCATTATAGTTTTGGATCCTGACACTGTCTCAACATCAATGTAGTTGTCTAAGGCATATGTTACATTGGGTCTTTCCTAATTCATCTTTTCTAGTTGCAAATATGAAATTAACAATTACTGTTTCCAAGTCTTGTTCAGTCAGCTCAGTTCAGTCGCTCAGCTGTGTCCAATTCTTTGTGACCCCGTGGACCACAGCATGCCATGCCTCCTTGTCCATCACCAACTCCCAGAGCTTGCTCAAACTCATGTCTATAGAGTCGGTGATGCCATCCAACCATCTCACCCTCTGTCGTCCCCTTCTCCTCCCTCCTTCAGTCTTTCCCAGCATCAGGGTCTTTTCCAGTGGGTCAGTTCTTCATATCAGGTGGCCAAAGTACTGGAGCTTAAGCTTCAGCATCAGTCCTTCTAATGAATGTTCAGGACTGATTTCCTTTAGGATGGACTGGGTGGACCTTCTTGCAGTCCAAGGAACTCTCAAGAGTCTTCTCCAACACCACAGCTCAAAAGCATAGATTCTTCAGCACTCAGCCTTCTTTATGATCCAGCTCTCTCACATCCATACATGACTAATGGAAAAATCATGTCTTGCTACATCCTAGTATTTCCCAGTAACATGTTACTATTTATATTCATGTTGTATTCATAGTATTTCTGATAAAGATTTGAAATATTAAAAGTCTAAGAAATTGTGGTTAAGTAATATTAATTAAGAATTTTCTGTTTATAAATATCTGAAACTACTTTTATCTAACTAATCAAGAATAAGATAATTTCAATATTCAAATATTAGAATAAAACTGCAATAAAATTTCAATCAAACCACTGTTAAAAGTCTTCAAAGGCTAAAGATCAAAACAAATGTTATGTGTCATCTAGTTAGCCGCAAGGGAAAAGACCACTTAATAAAAGGAGGGTATTTAACTGATTTAAATCAAAGTGATTGATTTTCATTTAACATTTGTCCACTGTTGTTAGCCCAAGGTAGAAAATCAATTTCAAAATGACCCAATAGGAGAACAGTCCCATGTAGCTATATATATTTAATGACAAGAACACATTAGTACTTTAGTGCTTATAACAGTATTAAATAAAAGAAACTTTTGTGTTTAAATTATTCTGTAGTTGTGACACAAGACAGAAAACTGCCACATATCAAAATGACAACGGAGATAATCCAAGATCACACATTAATATCTTCTCTTTTTGTTTTGAAAGAAGCAGCAAAAAATATATGTCTTATAGAAAGACAGAAAACTGGCATAAAATTTAAATATACTGCTCTCTAAAATCTGTATCCTCTTTACTTTCTTCTATGTACAGTTATTATTAATTTATTTAAAGCATAATAGTAGTAAAATATCCATTTGGATCTAGAATCATAGCACTGTCATAGTTATTCAAGTGTATTTCAGAATATTGAGATACATATGCCACTTGTAGTAACCTGTAATTCTTGTAGTAATTCTTGTAGTAACCTATAATATGGTTATATGTATTAATTATTGATGATATCATTAAAGGTCTAATTACTAAAAATGTATGAATTTAACAGCTTTGTAAACAATGAACTAAACATTCTACCGACATAAATTTTTTCATTCCTCTAAGATTATTAAAGCCTACTGTCCGAGAGCCAATGCATAAGCTCCTGGGGTTATACTAGTGAGCATGCCATCTTCATGCGGAGCTGGTTTGGTTGGAATTAAATAAAAATCAAGATTTTGAGAATTCAAAGTTACTTTTGTGATCATTTATTTCTCTTAATACAAATGAGAAAACTGAGGACCAGAGAGATGAGGAAGTTTGTGGCAATTTTCAAGACAATGTCTTCTGATTCCTAATGCACTAATCTTTCCAATATGCCACCAAGGGCTTTAGGGATTGCTGTAACTCTGCCCTCCTCTTGGAACTTATCTCTCCATCTCCCAATTTGTTGCTTCAGCCAGGGAAACTAGCTGCAGTTCCTGGAATATAAAAGTTATTTCATCCCTTGTGCCTTTGAACATCCTCTTCCTTTGGAACCCAGAATTGAGGTAGCAGTAAAAGTTGCAGTGTAAGAAGGTGTTGAATTAAATAACTTCTGAGGTCCTTTATGATACAAAAGTTCCTTATTCCATGCAGTTCATGAAATTTCTGTATAATTTACAGCCACTTCTAATAACATCTTTTATTTATAGAGGCATGCAAAGTTAACTTATTTATATATATGTAATAGGGTAATACACATGTATATATAATATACATAAATATATATGTAATAGGGTAATATGCATGCCAAAGCATGCTCAAATTACCACACAATTGTGCTCATCTCACATGCTAGTAAAGTAATGCTCAAAATTCTCCAAGCCAGGCTTCAACAGTATGTGAACTGTGAACTTCCAGATGGTCAAGCTCGATTTAGAAAAGGCAGAGGAACAAGAGATCAAATTGCCAATATCCACTGGACTATCGAAAAAGCAAGAGTTCCAGAAAAACATCTACTTCTACTTTATTGACTATGTCAAAGCCTTTGACTGTGTGGATCACAATAAACTGTGGAAAATCCTGAAAGAGATGCGAATACCAGACCATCTGACCTGCCTCTTGAGAAACCTGTATGCAGGTCAGGAAGCAACAGTTAGAGCTAGACATGGAACAACAGACTGGTTCCAAATCAGGAGAGGAGTACATCAAGGTTGTATACTGTTAGCCTGCTTATTTAACTTATATGCAGAATACCTCATGAGAAACAAAGGGCCGAATGAAGCACAAGCTGAAATCAAGATTGCCAGGAGAAATATCAATACCTCAGATATACAGATGACACCACCGTTATAGCAGAAAGCAAAGAACTAAAGAGGCTCTTGATGAAAGTGAAAGAGGAGAATGAAAAGTTGGCTTAAAACTCAACGTTCAGAACACTAAGATCATGGCATCTGGTTCCATCATTTCATGGCAAATACATGGGGAAACAATGGAAATAGTGACAGACTTTCTTTTGGGGGGCTGTGATGGCAAAATCACTGCAGATGGTGACTGCAGCCATGAAATTAAAAGACACTTACTCCTTGGAAGGAAACTTATGAACAACCTAGACAGCACATTGAAAAGCAGACATTACTTTGCCAACAAAGGTCCATCTAGTCAAAGCAATGGTTTTTCCAGTAGTCATGTAAGGATGTGAGAGTTGAACTATAATGAAAGCTGAGTGCCAAAGAATTGATGCTTTTGAACTATGGTGTTGGAGAAGACTCTTGAGAGTCCCTTGGACTGCAAGAAGGTCCAACCAGTCCATCCTAAAGGAAATCAGTCCTGAATATTCATTAGAAGGACTGATGCTGAAGCTGAAATGCCAATACTCTGGCCACCTGACACGAAGAACTGGCTCATTGGAAAAGACCCTGATGCTGGGAAAGACTGAAGGAGGGAGGAGAACGGGATGACAGAGGATGAGATGGTTGAATGGCATCACTGACTCAATGGATATGAGTCTGAGTAAACTCTAGGAGTTGGTGAAGAACAGGGAGGCCTGGCATGCTGCAGTCCATGGGGTCGCAAAGAGTCAGACACAACTGAGTGACTGAACTGAACTGAACTGATGTATTCTGAATACATAGTCTCTCTGTCCTCAGTATTCACAGTGGATTGACTCCAAGACCCCTCAGGATACTACAATTCACTGATGTCAAGTCCTTCATCTGAAATGGTTCTACCCACTGTTTCCACATCCACAGATTCAACCAATAGTGGACTGAATTTCAACTCTACATGCTAAAAAAATTCATGGGTACAGAGACAGATACAAAATTAATCATTTTGGCCCAAGAGAATCTGACTCAAAATTGGAAATTTTAAAAAGCACTCCTCTACCTGTATAAAAGTTCTAGTTCACTCAGTTATTGACCGAATAGGAAGAAGAATAAAGAGCAGTACTGGACAATGATGGTCTGGCATAATGCGGCACTCACCGAACTGGAACTATATAAAACCTGGGTTTGAATCTAGGCTCTGTTATTTTTCAGCAATGTAACCTTGGCAAATGCAGTAAATTTCTCTGAATCTCATGTTCTTCTAAAATGGGAATGAAATGACACCTAATTCTACACACTAACAGCTGAACACACCTAACTGAACATACCTAAGACATCTGCTGTAGTTTAGTCGCTAAATCATGTCTGACTCTTTTTTAACCATCTGGACCATAACCCACTAGGCTCCTCGGTCCATGGGATTTTCCAGGCAAGAATACTGAAGTGAGTGGCCATTTCCTTCTCCAGGGGATCTTCCTGACTCAGGGATCAAACTCTCGTCTCCTGAACTGGCAGATTCTTTACCACTGAACCACTGAGCCACCAGGGAAGCACCTAAGACATAGTAAGTGCTCAACGATTAACTGAATTTGAGTCCTAAATCCTTCCCATCAAGAGAAAGTCTTCCCTCTTTCCTGAAATTATGAGTGCCCTCAACAACCATGATGCCCTGTTGTCACGCCCATCAGATGCATAAACACCTTCCACATGCATGCCTGCATGCACATATGAATAAATATATGTATTCATGTACATCTGATCTGCTAGTCTGAGCTTTAATTACTTATCTAAATATTATTACAAAGCAAGAAAGACCTTTAGACCTCTGACAAATCAGGAAAAATACATGAAGCTATGAAATATCAGATTTTTAGTTAATTAACCTAAGTTGGTATTAAAAAAAAAAAAGATGGGATGTCTACTAGAAAAAAAAGTGTTATTTTATCCAAAAACCACTTACTCATTTGACAATCCATCAGGACTCCCATATTATAATTTTCATGTGATTCTTTCTGCAACTCATGATGAAAGACTACACATAAATATAAAAGCATTGATATTAGATTATCACACACATACAAAATTATCTCCACTCCTGTCCCAAATTTCATTTGGTCACATTACTAGCCAGCTCCAAAACTTTACTGGCTCTCCATTGCCTATAAATTAAAATCTAAACTCTTTGGATATCTTCAGATTTTTGCATTGTCTCTCCAATAATTAGTGTGCAAAATAGGTAGACAGATAAATACTATTTCATGTTTTATCTTATTTATATTTAAAGCTAATCATAAAAAGAAGAAAACACTTCTGTAAAGAATAAACATTATATATCTCAAAACCTAATTTGGGATTTTAAATTCATGGACCACAATATTCAAGTCACTGGCTATAACCTGCTACTACAATTCAGTTCAGAGTCATCAGAAGAAAGATATACATGTAAAAATTAACTTCATGTTTCATATACTTTTGTTAGAGACCTTTTCATTTGTCCAAATACATGGAAAATTGGAAATATAATTCTGTATCCATAATTCAGAAGCTTTAAGCCATACCTGCTTTTTTGGCGATTTTCCCTGAAGTACTGCAAGCCTTATTCCATAACCTCCTTGGCCAAAATATTCACAATTAATACAGTTAGTTGCAATTTCACACTGAAAAGTATCATGGAATAATAACGGAGATTTAATAGCAAAGAAGGGTAAACCTGACAAACAGCCAAGTGCCGAGAAAAAAAGAATTTTAAAGGAAAGGCTGCTTAGTCATTTCAGGGTTCAATTTGTTTGATTCTAAATGATTAGGGCTGCAATAGAGGAATATGAAACTATACAAACATATGATTTGTAGTTTAATATTTAAATAAACACTAATTCTATTGCCTGCAAGTTTTTCAGAAGAATAATCTCATTCATTTCTTTTTCATTTGCTTCTTTTCTCACTTCTGCTCACTATCTTTCCTCCTATTTCAGCCCATAATCTGACATTTCCTCTTCAGTGAAGTATTTTGTATGCTGGTAAACATGAAAGTAATATTATTCAGATTTACTGCTGTTGCTATACCTAGAAATTTTATTTGGATTTATTGTTATTTGTCTATAATTCCTAACTGCCCTATAGTAACTGTCAAAAGGTGAAGCCCTGAATATTAACCCAGGGAAATCTTTGAAAGATGTAAATGAAAATATTTATGTAAGATACACACACACACACACATACACACACACACACACACAAACTCTTTTCTCCCTCCTAAACCTTTTATCTTACAAAACAACATCTGATGCCAAAGCATGAACAGTATATTAAAGGCTTAACTTCAGTATTAATAACTCAGATTTAAAACTCTTGGCAATTAATTAAGATTAATGACAGAAGTCAGCCTTTTCTCTCTGATGTAACACTTCCTCCCATCTCTTCAATTCCCCACTCCACTGACCCTTCCATGCTCATTTCAGGCTGTGAAAACCTCAGGTCCTGAAACTCTGATCCTGTTAGGTGCTGCCTTTTGTACTTGAGATTAACGAAGTAGACATTAGCAAATTTACAACCAACAGCTCAGACAGCTGCCCTACTTTAAGCAGTTAATGGAAAAGGAACTAATCTAGTTAAGAGCATAGGACTAGTTCATAAATCTGGATTCAGAGAACAGATAAAGCCATCATGCTTCTTCTGGAGAGTAGGGACTGAGTTCAGTTGTCAGCTTTCTGGTCAGCTGAGAAGAGCCAGTGTTTCTATCAGCTGGACTAATGAGACTCAGAGCTAGCATAAGCTGCATGTATGCTTGCACAGAAGATGGTAATACAAGAGACTAACATCATAATGTATGATTTCACTGGGATAAACATACATCTTACAAGAATTCCAGTCATTGAAAATTTCTCCTGGATCAAATATGAAACAAAGATTAAATCTGTTTAAAAAAAACAAGAAGAATGCAACTGCAAGCAAGAAAATAATAAACATATCTCAAGAAAGAGAATTATTAAAAATTATAAGGCTTCATCTATTCAGAATTCAACCGAAGGAGAAATAATTGTGTCATGCTCTTATAACTCAGAAAATGTTCAACAGATTTAATTATGAATTAAAAATTAATCATCATCCCCAAATGATAAACCTTAGCTCCAGAGAAATAGCATTTTTATGTATCAGCATCCTCAGTCATACTACTGTAAAAGACAATTCATATTTGTCAAATTTAAGAATTGCTCTGATGTCATAATTTTCTCAGTAGCTTAGTTTCAGGGTGGAAACATGAAGGTAAAATTATAAGTCCTGCTTACAAAAAACATTTTAAGTTCCACAAAATCAAAATATGTATCTCTCAAGAATCAGTAGAGTTTACTACATAAATTCATCAAGAGTTCATCTTAATCAATTACAATAAAGCTAAAAGAGACATTAAATCACATAATTCTGTCCACTGAATCAGTACCTTGTATACATTATAGGGTAATATTGTGATTTTTTGGCATGAGACATCATACTCAGTGTAAGTTAAGGTCTTGTCTCTGCTCACTGAATTGTGGGAACCATGAGGTCTGTTCAGCCTCTGCTTAGATGCAGCAGGGGAAGGGTAGATAGAATAATGGAAATAAAATTAATATATGAAAAACATACATAAGGAATATGCTAATCCAGTTAAACACAAAGAATGTGGTAATAATACAACATTTAAGAGGAAAATCCATACACATTCTCAGAGACAAGGAAGAGGAATTGAGGAAGGAGGCCAGAACTGTCTAAAATGGTGTGTATTTTGATGAGAGCAAAGCAGTGAAAATCTACATGGTCTCTAGAGAAAGGAGGAAGAGAGAAAACTTAAGATCAAGGGTTAAACTGTAGGAATCAACCAATGTTAGGTGATAGAAGGGAGAGAAATGAAAGTGTTAGGCAAAGATAATTAGAGAGTAATCATTCTTTACTATCAACCACTTATCTGAATACTATGTATATAGATGTGCTATTTGAATTTTTTATTGAAGTATGTTTTACAGATTTACTGTCAATCAAGATAGGATATAATATGATATGATATGATGTATGTGTGTGTGATTACAAACCAAAATGTGCTTAATACTGGTTAGGATTATGAAAAATATATATAATATATATTATTTTCAATACAGTAACCTGCTTTTGAAGAAGCATTACGGGAATCTAAAGTTTAGAAAATCAGAACCACCTTTTCCCCCCATATTTTCTAAGTGAAAAGAGTTCTCTAGGGTGGGAAGTACGAAGTATATCAGTGAACAAAATTATTTTGAAATGGGAAAGAGACTGTAAACTATTCCAATTTCATTAACTGAAAAAAGAAAAGCATTAGGAGAAAAAAATTTCTTATGAGCCTTTGAAATAAAAGGAGTTAATTTTTAATCCAAAGTCAGATAAATAAAAATGGTAAGCAAGTAAATAGCCATTGGCATTCTTAAACATAATTTTTGCAAAGTCTGAATAGTAAAACATTTTTATTTTTTTACCTCAAAGTTTACAACAGTTTCAAATTCCTCATATATTAGAGACTGTGATTTAATTCAGAGTGGAATTAGGGAAGAATATAAGATTATGTGAAGCAATTTTAAAGATGATTTACTTAGATTATAAGTGTATATTATAAAAATTATAGTGTTTTATTTAAAAGTAGAAAAATAAATGAAAACTATTTAGCCAAAAATGTCATTTATTTCTCCTTAAAAGTATACATTTATATAATGCATTAGTATAAATTCATTTTTAAAAGAAGGGGACAGTGAAAGCTTCCTACTCAAGCCAATTTCCTTAACTGAGTTACAAAGGTTTCCTTGAACTGAACTTATAAATGGGGGCCTGGTAGACATAATAAAGGCACCATCATTAGGCTCTCTGTTAAAGTAATAAACTGTCTACAAAACAATGTACTTTTTCCCCTCACTGAACTATGTCCTTTGAGCTCTAAATTGAAAGCAATATTTAAGATATACAGAATAATATAAATTTCTGTAAATTATCAGAAATTGTAAGGTGACATTAAAATAAATATAAATTTCATCTATTGTAATTAAAATTACATAAGGGCTACAGAAAAAGTACTTAAACACAGGAAAAGAAAGGTTAAAATTCTACCTTTGCTGACATTTCTACCCCCAGTTGGATGATTTAATTAATGTCCTCCAGGTGCTTAATAACAAAACTGTATGTTGAGCTTAAGAAAATAATGTATTTGGCCAGAGGGGGAGCAGAAGAAGACGGTGGAGGAGTAAGACGGGGAGATCGCCAGACTCTCCACAAATACAATAATGTACTGGCCATGGAGCAAATTTTAACAAGGTTGATATTTTTAAAGTATTCTTTTAGTGTGTCAAAGCTCACTGGTGACAAAAAAAAAAAACAGAGAGAGCGCTTATTTTTAAACTCAGTGCATTAATTCGAGAAGAGGATATTTATATTAATTTAATAATTTTTGTCTCGTGATTTTCTAAAGGTTGCTGATCAATTCTAACCAAGAAATATCTCTACCTAAACTTACAAATTAATATATAACATATATATGAGACCACTAAATACATTTTGGATCAGAGGGGTAAAAAGTCAATTAAATATCTAAGTTCTACTTGTACTTTCATTGAAAAATAAACTTTTGGGAATTTAAATGATTAAAATTTGCATATTCTGCTTTTCACTTTGGGGAACCAAACTGAGTCAACACTTTCACCAGTTTATATGCATAATTAAACAACAATTTTATTTAAGTTACGAAATGGTATCAAAAAAGCACTCTATTTTCTGAACTTGCTATTTTCCACTGCAACAGACATTAGTTGAAGACATATACACTGAAAAATATGTTCTGTAGGATTATATATACACATACATTTATATTAACATTATACACACACACACACATATATATACACACACACTCATAAATCAGACAGTAGAAACTGTAACAATGGCATGATCACAACATGAGTTATTCTAGTAAAAATTTATCTTTCAAATATGTGTGAACAAAAGTTAATTCTTTCTGCTAATTTAAGGTATTTTAAGGATGCCCTGAAATGTAATGGCAAGAGGTAAAAAGAACTGGGGCTTTCCTGATGATCCAGTGGTTAAGACTCCATGCTGCCAGTACATGGGGTAAGAGTTCAATCCCTAGTCGAGGAATTAAGATCCCCACACATGCCCTGTGGTACAGCCAAAAGATTAAATAAATAAATATGCCTACTAAGGCTATTTTCTGAAAAAGAAAAAAAATGGGAGAGAAAGACAGTAAGAATGGAAAGATACTAGTGTTAACAAAAAGGATAGAAATGTTTATTGGTACTCTTTTCAAGCGCTGTTGCATCATAATTGGCCTAAAGTGAAAGTGAAAGTGAAGTCGCTCAGTCGACCAGACTCTTTGCAACCCCCTGGACCGCAGCCTAACAGGTTCCTCTGTCCATGGAATTCTCCAGGCAAGAATACTGGAGTGGGTTGCCATTTCCTTCCCCAATTGGCCTAAAGGACCATACAAAATTTCATATCTTATAGAAACAAAATGCAAGCAATCACTTAAGAGTTTTTACAAATGATATTTTTCTCTCCTCTTTCATTTAAGTATAAAAAGGGAAAAGTGAAAGCATTGCGAGCATTTTGTGCTCAGTAGGACTGACTCAATAAGTCTAAAGTGCAGTCCCTAAAATCTACGTTTGGCTATATGACACAAAGTATTTACGTGGCATCTAAAAACGAAGTTTAAGAATGCAGTTATTACAGCATAGTTCCAAGCACTGAAGACATCTTACATATCAAATCATCTGAGTGAAGGCTTCAATCTGCTCAGAAACACCCACAAGTCGTTTACAGCTTGCAAATGTGATGCAGAATTTAGAAGCATCGTGGTACGAAATCTCTGTCTTCCAGATGCCTCTTCAATCTGAAGATGAAGAGGTTTGATAGCACGAAGCGCTGCTTTGTAAGCATGAGAGTTCAGTGATCCTTGGGAGCGTAAGAATCCTTGAAAAGCCCGCCACTGAAGAGGTGAGGCCGTTAGTTTGGAGCGCGAGAATTCAGAAGCAGGACTGACAAAGGACTGAACCTAAATCTAGATCTGGAGATGGAAGCCAGAGGTCCAGCCCAAATCATCTGCCACTGAGGTTCTCAGGCTTCACTGGTGCCTTCTAAATAAACCCATGCTACCTATGTTCTCAGGCTGGGTTTTGGCGGGAGAGTTTTTCCTATAGATTTTTTTAAAAATCAGAGGACTGTTATAATGAGTTCTGTTATAATGAACATTTTTTTAAGCAGCTACCATCAATCATTTTTAAAAATGAAAATATCTGCACAATTAATGGAAGTCCTCTCCATGTAATAAACTTAGCTTAGCTGGAAACTCGCTATGCACCTATATTGCTTATTTCACCACTGACCGATGAAAACTTTGCCAAGTGCTAGCATTTCTCCTCAGGCCATTGCTCCCTGCTGCCTTCACTCCAAAGGCCACTTTGGATCAGCTCCTTTCCTTTATCTTCACGGTGGCCCAACTAGTTCCTCAGGTGAGGCTGCGTAGATATTATTAACCATAACAGTTTATATTACCACAGACTCCTTATTACATTACCATACCCCAGAGCTTTACTTGTCAGACTAGTATTTTCACAAATCTGTTGTGCCAATACTGTGTGCACACAACTGTAAGTTTTTGCAACATTCTCAGCGAATTATACAAATCCGTAAGTTTTTTTTCTGGCTGAATATAGGTCGTAGAGAAGGAAACTTCCTTAAAAGGGGGGGAAAAAAACGCTTCCATTAACATGTCATTCTTACTTTTGATTTTTAATACCCAACTATCACTCCGCAGCCTTTATAAACGAGAAGAAAGTTTGAGTTAGTGCAATTTTCTCCATTTTGTCTTACTAAAAATTTTAACACATCTGGCAAGAAAACCTAATCCTCTTTTATCTCCATGTAATAAAAAGCCCTAAGTTTAAAAAACAAAGACATAGTGGGCATACTTCACGGGTGTTACTATCACCAGCATGCTTTTCTGGACGTGTTTCAATTTCTGTCTGCTTCCTGGTGAACGAGGGACTGCGGTCTGAAGGTGAACATAACCTCGATGACAGACAAGAAGCTCCTTGGAGACTGGCTGGGTTTGTGGAACAGCTCCCTAACCAGGGCTAAGCTTTCTTCTTTTTGCTTTCTCCCTCTTTTCAAATAGAAAAAGAACAAGAGAGAGAAAGCGCGCGCGCCTGCTAATGCATCATTTATAAATTACCTTGTTACGGCAAAAACACAAAACACCGCTTTGAAAAGCAAGCAAACGCCTGCTGCGGACCCCAGCCCGTTTGATGGAGGCCCTTCAAAAGAGTCCCCGGCTTCGCCGAGGCTGTTTCTGGGGAGGCTTCGATCGGTACCTGCTGTCCCCCGTCACTCCCTGGAAACTTGGCGGCAGATGTTGGCGCGTTAAGTTGTCTCTGAAGTGGCGCTCCGTGCTCGTCTCCCCACCGCCGCGGAGTCAGGCTGCATCAGATCTCTTCGTTCGCGCCCGAGGCGAGTTCGGGAGCGCAGCTGTGTCCACCCCCTGCTCCTACCTTTGGTGTTTCAGGCCCCCGGGCAGCGAGAGGGAGACCAGCACGGTCCTGCCGCTCTCCGGCGCCTCCGCCGACAGGGCCGCCGCCGCCGCCGCCGCGGCGAACAGATGCCGGCGACCCCCGGCGGGCTCACACCTGGACGCGCCGCCCGCACCCCGCGCCCGCGCGCCGCCGCAGTCAGGACCCCGAGGGCCGGCGCCGCCGTCCGAGCCCGGCCCCCGGGCCGCCGCCGCCCGGCGGGGGCTGGCGGCGCCCGCAGGTAGCCGGAGCGCGGGGCCCGGGCTAGACGCTTTGAGGCTCGAGGCCTCAACTTCAGTTCCTGGATCGAGGACTTCGGTGCGGCCGCGGATGCTGCCCCTGAGCCCGCGGAGGCCTCGGAGCCACAAAAGGAGAGCCATGTGGCTGGAAAGTCAGCGCGACGGGCCTTGCCGGGGAGATGTGCCTGACTCCGGGTCTGGTTCTACGGACGCGGACGTGTTTTTGAAACTAGACTCTCGAGAGGCAGCATCTGCAGTCAACAACTTATAAATCCATGGCAGGATGGGTTTTCGAGGTGGAAAACCGCGCTGTCGACTAAGGGGAGGTGGTGTTATCTTGGAACCATCAACCACAATCTGAAAACAATGGGGTTTTTTTGTCTCTCAAGCAGTTTTGTTGTGTCCTTTTTTCCCCCCCAAAGAAAGAGCGTGACTATTGCTTTCTTTAAAATTGAGAAATGAGAAAGCGTTCCCATTTGTTCCTTGACAATATACAGCAAAACTGCATCCAAGCCCAACGAAATGAGAATGTTTCCAAACGTCCTCCTGATCTCTGCAATGTACAAATTGCTTTAAACACACACAAACACACACACACACACACACCTCTTATACCATTATGCACACATTTCACAAGAAGCACAGTCAAAAGTAAGCACACTCAAGCCTTTACAATCACAAAATTGTTTGCAAAATTTATTCACCAGTTTGTTTGTTGATAAGATTAAGTTTTTCTTTAAAAGAACTGGCCTTAAACAGCTAATAACATATATTCCAATGAACTATTTGATATGCAGAGACAAATCCTTTTAGTGAGAATCAACACTGATACATATATATACCCGTATATACTATATATATAGTACATACATATTTAAGACACCTTACATGAGTTGTCTGAGTAGTCAGAGATCTGAATTTTAACTTAGTTTTATCAAGTACTGATTGGTTTCAGGGGAGTCAAGTTGAAGACAGAATTTTATCCTTCCTTATGCTGGCGGAGCCTAGTCATAGGCAAATCTAGCTATCTAAATGTGTCAAAAAAAAAAAACCCTCCAAGACTAATTTTCTCATTCAGTGATTATGCCCCAGCTTGCCTAGGAAATCCAAAACAAAGAATAGGCAGAAAACTAGAGGACACTGCTACTTGGACATCTTCGTCTTCTAAATTTAAAATTTCCCTTTCTCCATATAATCACCATATCTATATAAACTAAGTTGACAAAAACCTTGGAGTTCAGACAGTTTAATTTTTGGAGAGCTTACCTAACTAGCCACAATAAATAGAAGGTAACAGCGAGCCATGGTCTTCTTCTCCTACATAGATAATTACGAAAGCAAAGCATTCCATCTTAATATCATACATAAAAATTAGCTGTGCCAAATATGTTCTGTATCACTTATTCTCCTCCTACCTCTGGGTCCTCATTTTTTTTACTAGGTAAATTAATTTTCTCAAATGAAAGCTATTCTAAAGCAAAAGAAAAGTACTGGAATTTTAAAACCATTATATGATCTTTTTTAAAAATAAAATTTGTGGGATGCTGGCATATCGGCACAGATTACGCCATGTATAATGCAAACAATTTTATTTAGAGAAATAATTAAGTATTACTTTTGGATAATAATATTTGATGTATTCTAGTCATTGTAAAGTTTTTAAAAATAAAGCCCACCAAACATTTACTAAGATTAAATGTCCTATGTTTGATGCAGATTCTTTGGGGCGCAAATACCAAAGTCCCATGAGTTGGCCTTATCAATAACAGTATTTACTCTACTCATGAGGAAAAGAATAGAGCAATTAAAAGACTTAAGAAGAAGAAGCCAGAAAGAAAATTAGCATAGTGTATAAGAAATGCATAAACTAGTGTAAGAAATTAGCATATGGAAGATGGGAAGTTAATACTGGAATTAACTCTATCAAATAAAGAGGACCTGGTAGATGATACAAAGGTGACAGAAACTAAGATATTCTTAATAATCTTTGTGAAACATGAAAAATGAGGAAATGAGAAATAAAAAGAGGGGAGGGCAAAGATTTCCCAGGCTGTCTAAAGGGAAAAAGTAATATGCTGTAAACTATAGGTCTGACATCAAACCCTAATCAAAACAAATAATAAACATTATAAAAGATCATAGCAAGAAGAAAAAAATCATGTCACAATTACTTGATTTCCAGGACCAAATAATTTTGCATCACTGATTTGGTTGAATGGGGGAATACATAAATATACATTACACCTTAAATATAGAAAACTAATAAAATTTATTAAATATCCTTGTGAATAAGATGATAAACTGAGTTAATACTACTGGTGGGCTTCTACCTTTACCATATTCATTTTAATTGACAGTGTGGAGGGTCAATCTGAGTGGAAGGTGCTCATGGCGTACCCCATTGAGGTCTGAACTTCAACTAAGTGACAAAAATTTGCAGTTGACAAAATTTTGGCAGCAGCAAAGCCATCAAGAATAGGTATTATGAAGAAAGATTAAATCAGACTGTGTTGGACACACATAGAATCATAATATATATCTGATGGAAAAGCAAACCAATGAACTGAACCAACAATTAATATTTACCAAGTTTAAAGTCCTGCATTTAAACAAAAGCAAATTTAAAAATCATAAATCACATATATAGGTGAAGAGTGAAAAAAGTGGTAAACAAAAAACTGGGAAACAATAAAAGTTTACTATCTTTTGTCTATATTTTTTAAATACAAAATCTTTAAAAACTGAAAGTTTTGTGTTAACTGTGTCACTAAAATACATGTGGAAGAAAAACCTGACCTGAACAAACTGGAGAGTATTTATGATCTATTATTATCCACCTGTAGAAATCAATATTTTTGTAGCAGAATGTCTCAACACTGAGCTCAGGAGATGATGCTTTCCACAATATATAAACAGATATATGGACTGTATCAGATTCCTAAAATCTGAAAAATTCTGAGTTTTGAAACAATTCAACGTCAAGAGTTAGGATAAAAGGTTCTAGGATTATATCAGACAGAAGAGTGAGAAAATCCTCAAAAAACAAAGGAAATTTTGGTCAAAATAATGAAAGCATTACTCTGCAATCATGGAAAAATAAATGATGCTTTAACCTGCTGGGGCAACATGTAAACTATTCTAGCACTAAAATATAAGAAGAATGTTATATTTACTTGGTATCTAACAAAGTGTTTGGTACATATTTGACACTAGTAGATATTTGTTTGAGTTAATGAAAGAATGACTATAATGCATCATTCAGAAGCACAAATATATCGATTTATCCAAACTCAAAGATTTCTTCTATTTTCAATTCATCATTCTGGCTTGAATCCCCAACCCCCAGACTATCTTTTAATCCACACATCACTGTTCTTGGCTACCTCGGAGATTATGCTCCTTATGCTTCATCTGTGGAAATACTCATTCCACCTAGCTTCACCTGATGAAATTTTATGCATTTTTAAAACTAGCGGGCCTCTATTTTCAAAGAAACATTCCCAGATTCCTCCAAGAAGAGTTAATGTCTCTTCCTCCATGTACTCAAAAGTACTTGATGTTTATCGATATATGACTTAGGTCATGTTCTGGAATAAATTTTATTTGTATGTGTATCTCAAAGTTTAGGCTTCTTAAGTGCAAAGGCTATCACCTGCACCCCCCAATATTACCAGATGCTATTACTTATGCATATTTATAATCTAAAAATTAATTAATTAATTAAGTCAAAATTAGTACAAATGAGAAAAGACCATAAAACTAAATTTTAATCATGAGAGTTAAAGGAATACAGAAGGTTACTGACAAGAGTGTTGGAACCACTCTCTTGTTTTTGCTAATACATCTTCAGTGCGACCACGATACCCAAACTTAAAATGTTGAAAATTATTGAACATATGAACTAATGTCTAAGTTGGGGGACAGAAAACTAAGATGATACATGAAAACAATTTTAAAACCTATAAAATGAAAGTCTAGCATATTGAAAAAGAGAGTTGTTATATGTTGTTTGAGAAGCAGAACTCCAGAATATGCATTAATTTAAACAGAGGCATAAACTTCATTAACTACAAAAACTTTGTATTAACCACAGTAGTTTGGTAATGAAAGAGCCTGCTTAACAAACCACCTAATTCTCTCTACCTATGGTCACAGCAAAGGATAAATGATCTGTTGGGACTATTCCAGGAATATTTTCTCAAATTAGTTTTCTAAATGGTTGAACTCAGATGTTTTTAAGAATATCTCCACCTCATAGAAGTAAAATCTTAAGATTTAGATGTTTTGATAGTTTAAACACCATGCTAGAATCATATAACTAAATATAGCTTGGCACAGAAAATATTAATCTCATCAATTATTTCATCCTTAAAAGAATAATCTAGCTTTCCCCAACACTTCCCAGGTACAAACCTCATCTCCTTCCTGAGGTCGCATCAAGGAAACTCGGTCATACTGCCTTCGCAACAAAGCCCAGAGTGCGTCCAGCCGACCCTAAAAGGAAACATGATCTGTAAATCTCTGGGAAATGTACTCAACCTCTGCTTGCTAGATAAATGAGCTAAAATGAGGAAGATAAAGTCTTCTCCTCTACTCTCATTTCTTTCATAAATTAAATGAATAAATAACAAAAACAGAGTTTCTTGTTGCTGAATCAGTTCTTAGAAGGTAAATTCAATGTCTGCTGTTTGATATACCTTGGTCCTCCTTCAGGGAGACTAAAAGGGTTACACTTAAGGAAGCTGCAGTTAAATCCCACAAAGTTTGAACAGTCACCTTAATTGGCGTGTACCACTTTGTCTGAGGAGGCTGGTGTGTGGGTTTGGATCGAGGTGGTCTGGGTCTGACAGGTTCCTCTGGTTCTTCAGGAAGGGTTACCACAGCATTTTTGGCTTTCTCTAGCCTTGCACCTTCTTCTGTAGATCCTTTATCACCCCAACGAACCTTTAAAACAAAGGGAAATATTGCTATTAGACATACAGTGGCCTAGGAGAACAGACTCTTTTCAGCTGGTTCTTGGCTCATCATCTCAGAGTCAAAAGATGAGTAGGTAACCTAACTCTAAATTCCTCTTCTTCTGAGATTTAACAGGTTTTTCACCTCTCCTTATGGATTTAATATTGAGATCCTAGAAATAAAGACCCTTTATAAAAATTTGGCATCAATTAAATTTGATACAACCATTTCTCCATTGCTTCAAATAAGGAGTTAATTTCTATTTTACAAGGGAAATGTGTAATTCTGTTCTCTAGGTGTTCTCTTTCTAGCTAAACACACACCCCTATATACTGATGACAATGGTTGAAACAGATGGTAATGATGATGATAATTAGCATTTACTGAATAATTATCATGTGCCAAGCTGCATTTAATCCATACAAAAAATGCTATGAAGTAGATTCTGTTTTTTGCTTCCCATGGAGGAAATAAAGATACAGAGAGGTTAACTGATGAGCCCAAAGCCACGCAGTAAGTAGCAAGACAGGGATTTGAACGTGTTAGTCTGAAGTGGACAAGATGTTTCAACTAGGTTCGAATTTCACAAATACATTTTATAAAAGGAGTTAATTCTTCCTTCCAAAGTTTCCATCAAGTCTAAGGACAAAAGTATGAATAAACTTTCGCCTTTGGAAGTAAAAATAATTATATATGTTTTATCTTCACTTTGTAAAGCTCAGCTTTGTAAAGCAGCTCTCAGTCTTCAGTTCCTCTGCCCATATGGATATGGTTATTTGACATGTACATTTTTCATTAAGTAAGACAAATCTGAAAAGACTCTGAAGAGAAGAATTCAGAGACATCAGAGATTTCCACAAATTTGGGGGAACTCCTTTCTTTGAAAACCCTGGACACTGAAAAATGCTGCAAAGTCAAACGATGTTTTCTT
>ML660770.1:11727898-12150715 GCA_007570785.1 Antilocapra americana | reverse complement strand
TAATCTCTGAAAAATGAACGGTTAAATTATTTCATAAGATATTTTTTAAAAACATAAAATGATTCAGTGGAGAATGTGTGACAGATATGGGTGCCTCTGTTCAGGGTTTTTTTTCCTTTCCAGGATTTCTATCTTGATAAGAGCTCCTAAGCATATGATTCCCAAGAAGGTGATGGCTGACATAGTCTAAATGTGCCTGAAAAGACATTTTAAGCTGTTTAATCATATTTCAGTTGAAAGACTAAATGTTTGCCCCAGCACTTAAAAGACACTCAAACAAAAGAAATTTACATGACACCAGGCTGAAATAAGGACTTCTCTGGTGGCTCAGACAGTAAAGAGTCTACCGGCAATGCGGGAAACCCAGGTTCGATCCCTGGGTTGGGAAGATCCTCTGGAGAAGGAAATTGCAACTCACTCTAGTATTCTCGCTTGGAGAATTTCATGGACAGAGACTACAGTCCATGGGGTTGCAAAGAGTTGAACACAACTGAGTGACTAACACTAAACTGAAATAAATACATTTCATTTCCTATTAAAAAATATTATTACTGGTAACAGCCGATAGTCAAAGTCCAAAATGATCACTAATAATTGAATGTCGCTAACAATTAACTAATCATATTCTAATACCGGCATTGTGGAAATATGTTCTCTAAGCATAATCAAATAAATATCCCGCAGTTGTACTATTATAGTACACCTTCTGTTACAGTCAAGATCTTGTTTTTCATAAGGTTATGGTCTCCTTTGACCCTCCCTTTTCACATCACCTCCTCATCTTTCTCTAACTGACTTAGTTTCCTTGTTATAGTCCAACTCTCTATACTTTGTTAGAGATACTTTGCTCAGGCTATATCCTTTTTTTAAATACAAATGTTAAAGGTTACACTCCATTTACAGTTATTACAAAATAATGGCCATATTCCTTGCATTGTATAATACATCCTTGTACCCTGTCTTACACCCAGTAGCTTGTACTCTGCACTCCCCCATCCCTACATTGCCCCTCCCCTGCCCACCGCCATATCTAAGGCGTGCTGTCTATTACTGGCTTGTATTTCAATTGCTGATGGGACTCAGTTGGATAAGACTTCATCCCCACCAGGAGCAGACCTCAGCACCATGTACAGCAAGTGAAGCTTCTTTCAGGGGATCAGTGATCAGATCTTTCCAGCGTCTTCTCCTCACCCCTGAGGTGAGTTCAAACTTCCTCAAGGACACAGGAGGGTCATGCCTAGATCCTAAACCATCTTCCATCACTCCTTTCCCTGGCACGCTAGACCTCAGCCTAGTAATTCCACACACACTTCATGGGAAATGCCCCTCATCAACTGTCAAAGTCTTGTTCAATATTCAAAATCAGTTTACTATCGGCTGCTCCATCCAGTTTCCCTGAAACAGTCCCTCAATTCTGGCAAATCCCTCCTTCCTTTGAGTTCCTGACATGCGTTGCTCCTGGGGCGCTCACGAACCTCCATTCTCATTTTCTCTACCATTCTGTGCGTCATACTAAAATGTGAGTTTCCATACCATATGGTAGTCATTTCTGAATCCCTAATTCCAAGCTCTGCATTGGCATAGATTACTAAGGGCTCAATGCAGGATTGTGCCTCTACTTTCTCTCTGCTTTTAAATCTGTTTTTAGGGAACGTTTGTTCTGATTCATTTAGGTGCTCAGTCGCTCAGTAATGTCTGATTCTTTGTGGCCCCGTGAACCGTAGCCCGTCAGGCTCCTCTGTCCATAGGATTTTCCAGGCAAGAATACTGGAGTGGGTTGCCATTTCCTACATTTTCTTCCTGACCCAGGGATAGAACCAGCATCTCTTATATCTCCTGCATTGGCAGGCGGGTTCTTTACTACTAGCGCCACCTGGGAAGCCCAATTCATTTACTTTTAGACTTAAAGGCTAGCTGCTCTGTAGTCTGTATTTCTAAATGTAAAACAAGGATGATTCTCTCTATTAAATAAGTTGCAGAAATTAGTAAGCATTCATGATGTTTCTGAAAATAGGAAGCCCTCCTGACACACGTTAATGGTGTCCCTCTGCACCCTGCATAAAGAAATATAATTCCTGATTCCCAATTTGCAGTTTCATTTAATTACCAAGCGTCGTGGCAAAGAAACTGCCTGCCAAGCAGAAGACTTGGGTTTGATCCCTGGGTTAGGAAAATCCTCTGGAGAAGGAAATGGCAACCCACTCCAGTGTTCTTGCCTGGGAAATTCCATGGACAGAGGAGCCTGATGGGCTACAGTCCAAGGAGTCGCAAAAGAGCTGGACATAGCTTAGGAACTGAGCAGGCACGCAGCAACCTCACAAAGAAGCCCAGTTCAGTCTTCACAAGTGTTCTTTTAAAAAACCATATACTTTGACACTTTCAAGCCCTCTGGTAAATAGTAAATGAAAATGCAAAGTAACAAAAGAAGGAAAATCACCTGTGAATTTTAAATTAAAAAAGCAAGGAGTACATATCACATTAAGGCACCTTTTTGCTTTTTAATTTGAGACTCAAGAAAGCTAGCTCGTCTAAAAATCACCATATGTAAGATAATCAAGATTACAACAGGAAACAGCTTAAACTGCTATGGCAGGAAACTGATTAGTTCAGCAAAGAGACAGGATGCTTCTTGTCTCTGCTGTTGTCTAAGTTGATTCTGTGCCTCCTCCGTGGCCCACTGCTCTGAGATAAAGGATTGTAAAGTTGGCTCATGAAAGTGGATTGAAGTACGATGAATAATAAATTTAAGAGTAATACAAACCACTGCCTGAAGTTGCAAGGAGTGGAAATCAGTCAGCAAGGGTGAGAGGAGAAATGAGTTAGTCTAGTAATACTATGTAAAACACTACTGTGATCCACAAAACATAAAGTTCAATATAATGTGCTAATAAGAGGATATCAAAATAAGTAGTAGGCATGCTTTGAAGGAGGGCTTCTTCAGAATAACCTTTTCTAGGAAACCTGAACAATCCAAGTTATATTGCTTGAAATGTGCTGATGTTTGTTACTCAGAGTTCCACCTGTGACAGGCCAAATAATGGCCCCATAAAGATGTCCACCTGCCACAGCAGGAGATGCAAGAGATGTGGGTTCGATCCCTGGGTCAGGATGATCCCTTGGAGAAGGAAATGGCAACCCACTCCAGTATGTTTGCCTGGAGAACTCCATATACAGAGGAGCCTGGTAGGCTACAGTCCATGTGGTGGCAAAGAGTCAGACACAACTGCACAACTGAGTGCACACACACACACATACACACACACACACAAAGATATCTACACTCTTAATTCCCTGGAACTATGAATAAGCTGTCTTCCAGGACCAAAGAGACCTTGCAGATGTGATTAACGTGAAGGATCTTGAGACGGGAGATTATACATGCATGCATACACGCATCAAGGTGGGTCCAACCTAATCACATGTTCCTTGATATTGGAGGTCCTTTCCCAGCTGGGTTCGGAGTCAGAGAAACATGAGATTACAGAAGAATGGTGACAGAGATGCAGCATGCCTGGCTCTGAATGAAGCTGGAGGAAGGGGCTTCCGAGGCAAGAATGGAAGGAGTCCTGCAAGCTGGAAAAAGCAAGGGAGCAGATTCTCCTCTAGAGCATTAAGAGAGGAATGTATCACTGTTGATACTTTTCAACTTAGTTTAGCCCTGGGAGACCCATGTTGGATCTGTGATTATATAACTGTTAGGTAATAAATTTGTGTTGCTTTAAGCCAGCAAATGTGTGGCAATTTGCTACAGCAGGACTAGAAAGCTTGTGTATACCCATGTCCTTTTAGAGGTTTCACTTAAGCATGAAAAACGACACAACCTCAAACCAACAGTCATAACTTAAAAGTGACTGTTTCACACCCTAACATTTGCATGTGACTTATTTCTAAAATGTTTTTCCAAGAGGTAAGCAGAAGAAATCCTGAAATAGTATATCTTTCAAAGAGATAATGAAACATTCAGTAAGCAATGAAAACAAAACAAAACAAACCCCAAACCTGACAGGTTATCAACCCCTCTCAATGAATCCAGTAGAAAATATCATTCAATTTACTCAAAATTCTTTTGCACTTTATCCCTATCATCATTCCTACCTTCTTCTCTTCTTCCCCTAAACCTGATTTTGAAGTGCTTCATAGATGAAGTTTTATGGTAAACATTTATAAGCAGGCATGAATAGAATTTCTTACAGTGATTAAAATATATAACTATTAAAATTCCAGAGAAGGCAGTGGCAACCAATTCCAGTACTCTTGCCTGGAAAATCCCATGGACGGAGGAGCCTCGTAGGCTGCAGTCCATGGGGTAACGAAGAGTCAGACACGACTAAGCGACTTCACTTTCACTTTTCACTTTCATGCATTGGAGAAGGAAATGGTAACCCACTCCAGTGTTCTTGTCTGGAGAATCCCAGGGACCGAGGAACCTCGTAGGCTGCTGTCTATGAGGTCTCACAGAGTCAGACATGACTGAAGCAACTTCGCAGCAGCAGCAACATTAAAATTCAATTAGCTAATTGAAACTTTGCTGTTGAGCAATGTGGCATTGATTCATATTTCAGCCTTACTTTACACCTTGATGTTTAAAAAAAAAGGAGGACTGCAAATCCTTCTTACTTACCACTTTGCAGCAAAGGGGCCAAAACCACCACATCAGTCCAATACCCAGCAGCAGCAGTAACACCAAAATAGCAATGAGGGCTGCAGTCCCACTAGACTGGAGGAAGCCGAAAACAAAAACAGGGCAGTCAGCAAAGTTGACGGTCAAATCCCAAACACGTACTTTTTAAGGAAACACCAGAAAAAATGACAGGAAGCATCATAATGTTAAACCAGATTGCTAATATATTCCTTTACATTCTTTAGATTATATAAATTGTCTTACTACTTATATACTACTTACATTATATTCTATTTTATTTATATAATATACTAAATATCTATTTGTATTAAACTTCCTCATATTATACCTCATATATATTATGTTAAGACAGGCAAGGATAAGTATAAGACCCTCCCAAAGCGTTTGAACTTACGCTTTTAAGAAAAATAGGGGGGAAAAATCACAGTTTGGAGTTGTGTGAGTGGTCCTGTGCTGTGTGTGCTGTCGCCTCACTCGTGTCCCGCTCTTTGAGACCCAATGGACTGTACCAAGTTCCTCTGTCCTTGGGATTCTCCAGGCGAGAATATTGCAATGGGTTGCCATTTCCTACTCCATGGATTGAACCCGCATCACTGTCCTCTCTTGCCTTGGCAGGCAGGTTCTCTGCCACTAGCGCCACCTGGGAAGGCCCATGAACACTCCCTGTGGTCCCTATCTTTTGTCTCTGGGAAAAGATTATTCTGGTTACAAGCATGATTACCCCTAGGCAGAATTTATGCAGAATTTCCCCAGACTTTTTGATGATAGAGCATTATTTCTTCACATACTTAAATGGTAGGACAAGATGAATACCAAAACTCACCAACCAGGTGACAAACCGACAGCAGTGGTTCTTGTTGGCAAGCGTCTTGTTGGCATGTATCAATGAAAGGATGCAACTTTATGCATTCGTATATCCGAGGATCGCCATGGCAGCTCAAGCGCTACCCACCCACAACCACAAACCACACTGGTGTTCCGTCACTTCCTAATGACGAGCTCCTCTAGCCCTGACACCTCTGACCTGGGCTCAGCCTCTACCTGCTTCATCTACCAACTACCTATTCATCCTACAGGGCATAGCTAAAGCCACTTCCTCAGGAAGACTTCTTTGTGCCTTCTGGCTAGAAAATACCCCTTCTTACTGTACAAGGCATGGTTCTCTGAACCTTAAACTTTAGCACTTAGCACACTTAATTTGTTTGATTTGCTTATTTATTTACGATGAACTACAATCATTTAATTTGTCTTTTCTATATCACTATGAGTTCTAGGAAGGCAGGGCCTATTCCCAATCTACTCACCCAGGTATACTCCAGGCCTGGTACGTAAAATTATTTACTAAGAGCTGCTGCTGCGGCTGAGTCACTTCAGTCGTGTCCGACTCTGTGTGACCCCATGGAATTCCATGGAATACAGTCCTTGGAATTCTCCAGGCCAGAATACTTGAGTGGGTAGCCTTTCTCTTCTCCAGGGGATCTTCCCAACCCAGGAATCAAATCCAGGTCTCCCACATTGCAGGTGGATTCTTTACCATGTCTCCCACATTGCAGGCAGATTCTTTACCAGCTGAGCCACAAGGGAAGCCCAAGAATACTGGAATGGGTAGCCTATCCCTTCTCCAGTGGATCTTCCCAACCCAGGAACCAGGGTCTCATGCATTGCGGGCAAATTCTTTACTAACTGAGCTGTGACACAAAGAAGAGTACTTAGTTTTTAGCACAGAGATCAGTTTTCCAAGAGAACAAGGTGTCTCTTTCAAATGCTTACTCTCTGAGATCCCCAGTAATCATGTTTTGTTTTTTTTATTTTTTTAAAGAAAAAACTTCAAGGAAGGGAAAAAAAAAAAAAAAACCTGTAAATAAATCAGTACATTCTGACTGGGTGGGAATCTGGGTCTTCATAAGGCAGGTTTTCAGAGATACACACCCTGTCACTCAAAACAAGTAAGAAGTATAAGCCCAGAAATCAAGGTAAGAGTCATATTTATCCCAAGAGCTGATAAAGAGAGAGCCTGGAGCTGAAAGAACCTACCAATACTCATCTTAGAATGGCCCTGCCTTACAAGTGTTAGTCTGGAGGTCTAATTTTAAGCAAGCTGTTTAATTTTTAGGGGACTCTGTTTTCTAAGCTATAAAATAATAAAATCAGTGGTTCCCAAAGCATGAACTTCTCTGTGGCAAAGTGATAACCAGGATATCTCTCTTAGGAAAGCACTGTGCACATTAACATATTTTTAAAGCTCTGAATGGTTTTGTAGTAGGAAAAAAAAGTCCAACTTATATCAGCACAAATCAGTTTTTTCTTATAACATTATCAATATCCTACAGAACTAGGATCCCCCAGTATCCATTTGGGGAAATGTTAGGATTGATCAAAAAGCTAAAAGACTTTTGGATGTTGAAATAACCATGGTGCTGGCATTTAATTAGAACATTTTATGATGGAATTTGAACTGTAATGCATAATAACTTATGCACAAAGAGATAATGATCTTTATGTAGACATGCTTGACTGCTCACTCCCTCAGTCATGTCTGATTCTTTGCAACCCCATGGACTATAGCCTTCCAGGCTCCTCTGTCCATGGACGTTTCCAGGCAAAAGAATACTTGAATGGGTTGCCATTTCCTACTCCAGGGGATATTCCAGACCTTGGGATTAAACTTGTGTCTCCTGCATTGCTAGGCGGGTTCTTTACCACTGAGCCACTAGAGAAGCCTCTTTATGTAGATAGTCATTTGTAAGTAACTGAAGAAGAGAAGATAAGGTAGTTTTCAAAAGTATTAGTTTAAGAAGCGTTAGCAAAATATTCTTGGTATAGCTTATCAGAAAAATCTTAAAATGTGAGTCATAGTTTCCCTGTATCACCTGTTAGTATCACAGTGTAAAAAAAAGAAAAAGAGATTACCATACAGTGACTTGGAAACTATCTCCAAACAAATCAGTTTTCAAAGACATTGATTACTAATTGCATTTCAATTTTAATAAATCCACTAAAAATAACTTTTAAAATACTTCTCAGGGCAACATAGACCATAAAACATGCACTGACTTCAGAAATTTTAGGAGAAGATTAAAAATCAAGTATATACATGAACAATAAAAGTCATCCTTAGCTTTCTAATTTTGCATCTGGATATAAGAGGGAATAACCATATAAGCTATTTATATAACTGATGTTAGGCTGCAAATTAAAACACAGACACCACCAAAATATCACCTAGAATCCTCGAATTGTCATGTAATCTATTTGCAGAAGAAGACAACAAAAATAAGTACAGAAACTTCACACACATACACAATCTTCATAAAGCTCTATTATTTACTATTAGCCCACTCTTAAGGCACTTGAAGATGCTACTGTATGGTATTTACCATAAAACATTAATTTTAATTTTAAGAAATGAAAAGACACGCACTCATCTAGCAACTTCTTGATGTACAGTTTGATAGAATTAATGTGTAAACTCAACATGTATTTACTGATGTAGCCTAAACATCTAAGTCAGTGTTCTGTTGATAGAAATTTGTGTGTGTATCAGTGAGAGAGAGGAGATAAATTCATTCTAAAAAATGTTCAGGTAATTATCTAAGTTCTCTGTCCTCAAAACCAAAGGAAGTAATTCAGAGCACACATCATGATATGTATGAAAACACTCAAAGGGCATCTTTCTACATAGAATTCCAAACATTCATGAACAAATCACGCAATGATTACACTAAGCTCTGAAATCTAGACAAACAAGAATATAACAGGAAAAGAATGTCAACAGAATACATAGAAAACTATGATATCCAATGGGAGGAGTGTTGTCAAGCGTGTTAAATTCATGATCCCACCTTTAAGCTCTTCCATAAGACACCCGCCATCTGTGACTGTTCGTGTATGGAGTGAACACAACATTCCCCCCAGACCTTTCCCGCACGAGGATCGAGCCACAGTGTCCAAGGAAATGGCTCACCATTTGGCTCTGCTCACAAATTCCAAAAGGGTACTATGAACATTTGTTTTCCCCTTTTCTTAGAATTCAAATCCTACGTTCAGAAATAAAGACATGAAACTGGAGGGTGTGAATATGCTACAAGTTTAGTGGTTGCTGTTTTTTTTTTTCTTTCTACAAATGTGTCATGAGCAGGAAATTCAGAAAATCATACTGACAGAATATAAAGTAGATGGGCTAGCCATGACAGGCAGTCAACATTCTCACATTTTCTTTCAAAAATGTCCCTGTGAGGAACCCTCGCAAAACACTGTGCACATCCAGATGTAAATATCATTTTGTATAGTAATATTATCATCTCAACTGATTAGTATACAAGAAAACTATGAAATATATACTTTCCACAGACCTAGAGACTTAATCTTTATCATATTTAAGTTAAGCATGATGGAGAACAGGTCACAGTAAGCAAAGAACTGAATGCAACTGGAACTTGCCATAAATATATCCCTGGATGCCCCAGTCCCAGACATTAGCTCAGTTAACTGGATACAAATCCAGGCTTCCACAGTTCCTTTATTTTGATTTGCCAGAGCCGTTAACAGAAATATGAAAGACCTCAGCAATGAAAGGGAAATAATTTCATTGTTCAGATAACTTTATAAACAAATTAAGAAAAAAGGTCAAACACACAGACCTCAGTTCTATGAGCAGACACTGTGCTGCAAAGTGCAGACTTCAAAGTCAGATGAAACCAGATCTGATTACACAGAGATCTGTATCACAGGGAGAAACTAAAAGCCTCTCACTTCTGTTTAGATGTGATGCTCTTTAAACAGCAGAAAGTTAAAAAGCTGCCAAAGCAATGTTGTGCAAGTCTTCATGGAGCCCACAGGTTAGTTAGAGGGACAACCCTTGAACACACAATCAAAAACAGGAGGAGGATGGAAAGATGGTACAATAGAAAGAGGGCAAAGGAGGAACTAGCCTGCACTGGGGTTCTCAGAGGACCTCCTGGGGAAGAATAAGAAAGCAAGCCCAGGAAGAAGTGGGGGTCTAACGAGTGGCTTCTTGCAAGAACAAGAAAAGACAACTTTGGCTGGAAAACAGAATCTGAGGGGACCTGAAGCAACTGAAGAAACTAATGAAACACAAATTTCTGGAAAGCAGGAATCCTCTTTATTACAGAGAGAACTGGCCATTTGTTGGGTTAATACCTAACAAATTTGTTGGAGGACTTTCTAAGTGGCCATCAGTTGGATCAATTCTTCCTAACTATAGTTCTGAACAAGTAGCATTTTCAGATGTCTACAAAGACAAGTTAGCTAAGGAGACCAATTAGAGACTTAGTACCTTGGGGCTTCCCTGGTGGCTCAGGTGGTAAGAAATTCGTTTGCAGTGCAGGAGACCCAGGTTTGATCCCTGGGTTGGGAAGATCCCCTGGAGAAGTGAATGGCAATCCACTCCAGCATTCTTGCCTGGAGAATCCCATGGAGAGAGGAGCCTGGCTGGCTACAGTCCACAGGGTCACAAAGAGTTGAACACAACTGAGTGACTAACACTAACTAACCCAGGTGTTTATTAAGGCTGTGAAGACAAAATTTTTTAAAGTTTCAGTTGGGGACAGACCCTTGAGCTGATTTGGGGATAAAAGGAATATATTTTCTAGTTGTCCTGGATACATTCAGTCTTTGAACTTTACCTGCATCTAATTCCCTTTTCTTCATTCAAAGAAAGCTATAAGGTACAATGAAAAACTTTACTCTGCCAAACAGATGTGAAATTCTAGTCATTAAAGAAGTATAAAAACAAATCAGAGTTACTACTGTATTTGAAAAATAACTACAAGAAAAGAGGAATCACTCAAAAATTTCAAAACTTTGTGAATAGCATGTTGCAATCTGTCTAGAAAATGATTAATCACAGCAACCACATTAGAATAAAACAGAAACACAAACGGGGAACTAGATCTCCACAACTTCATTTCCATGAGTTCAGAGCTTGGGAAAGAAAAAAATGAGTCATAAAATAGGTGATGATTTCATTTACTGGATTCTTTTGAAATATTCCATATCAGGAATGAGCAAACTATGACCCACAGGCCAAATCAGCTCATCAATTTCATAAGATACTTGGCAAGCTAAAACAAATTTTTTACATTACTATATAGCTGGGGAAAAAATGAAAGAAAAATATATTACATGAAATTCAAAGGTTAGGGTACATAGTTGGTTGAACACAGCTATGCCCATTTGTTTATGCATCTATCGCTGCCTTTGCACTAACGAAAAGGTGAGTAATGCAACTGTATTGCCACCAAAGCTGAAAATAATTACTATGTGACCTTTTACCCCCCCCCGAAAAAAAACACTGCCAACCTTTATCTTACATAAATCAGATCAGGACCTGCTAATGAATGGAAGATTGTGCAACAGGGGCAGACAGATAGGTTCAATTCTCGATTCTAGCATTTACTCGACTATGAAACTGAGCAAATAATTTAACCTCCAGAGTCTCCAAGCTCCGAGTCTCCCTTTTCTTGGGGGTGGTGAAGGCTGAAATCATTTAATATTCTGCACATCAAGCTATGTGCACCCTACTGAGAGTTAGATCCACTTACAAGAGGAAGCACCTTCTACTGTGCTTGCGTATATGGGCATTAAAGATTGGAGGTAGCTCTCTGTGTTCCTCAGTTTTCTCACTTGTAAAATTAAGATCATAATAACAGCCTTTCTTCAGTGGTGAGAATTAAATCCTAAGGTGCTGAGCACCTGTGCAGGGCTTAGCACAGTGTCTGGAACAGAACTCTTGCTCAGAAAACACATTCTTAGTATATTATTCTAAAAGAATCAGAAGAGCAGTGGTTCCAAAGGGGAGAACAAACATCTCTCACTGCATTTTTAAAAACAGAGACACATTTAGGAGATCTTCTGAGACAAATGAAGAGAATGGACTCCCTGAGGGCTTCCCTGGCCGTCCAGTGGTTAAGACTCTACGCTTCAAATGTAAGGGACACGGGTTCAATCCCTAGTCAGGGAACTAAAATCCCACATGCTGCATGTCCTTGGCCAAAAATTTTTTTTTTTAAAAAAAAAAGAGAGAACAGACAGCCCAAGTCTAAGCCCTCCTCAGACCCTAAGCTTAAATCTCTTAAATCTAAACCTTAGTATCCCCACTTTGAATACACAGGTACTGTCATTAATTCCTTTAACAGATACTTTTGGAGAACCTGCCTTGTGTAAGCACCAGGCACCAAAAGGGAGGCAGTGAGCAAGTCACAGACTGCAGAGAGGCAGAGAAGTAAACAGGGAATTACAAACCAATGACATAAGGGCCTTAGTAGGACCGAGCCCAGACGCTCTTGGAGAACTGAGGGGATTCTTTGTTTGTGGGATCTCCATGAGGATTAATCGACTGCTAAGGCAATGGTATTTTATTTGGTGTGACTTTCAAATGCCTATGAAGAGCCAAAAACCTCATCCTAGAATGAATAAGATTATTAACTTAATTATCAATATCTGAATATTTCAAAATATTCCTTAATTATAACATCCAAATATGCCTGAAAGGCTAAGTATCACATAAATACAATGCCCAATATTTATTATATCATAGTATTACCCACTGTCCTCTTCTATTCTGAATAGAGATGTAATGCCCACATCCACTGGTCCTTTCTCCAGTCTCACTTTCCATATTGATAAAGTGGTAATATTACTACCAACCAGAAGGAGAAGAGGGCAGCAGAGGATGACATGGTTAGATAGCATTACTGACTCGATGGACATGAATATGAGCAAACTCCAGGAGATAGTGAAGGACAGGGGAGCCTGGCATGCTGCAGTCTGCGGGGTTGCCAAGAGCCAGACATGACTTAGCAACAACAAAACCAGACATATTTGAGCTTGAATAAAAATAATGATTAAATCTAA
Organism: Antilocapra americana; assembly: GCA_007570785.1. NCBI lineage: Eukaryota > Metazoa > Chordata > Mammalia > Artiodactyla > Antilocapridae > Antilocapra > Antilocapra americana. Next base: position 12,138,198 of record ML660770.1, on the reverse strand, counting down.
TGAGAAAAAGAATCAATCCATGGTTATATAAGTAAATAGTTACATTGTACATCATAAACTTATACAGTGCTATATGTCTATTATATTAATAAAACTGGAAAGAAAAAGCTCTCTAAACCTTTGTCTCTACAGGGTTAAGCTCAAGCTCTCATGAACATAGAAGATTTTATTTCCTTCATTCATTTTTAATAGTGACATCTCTGTGTACTAAAGCTGAGGAACCACAGACTTGTAGGATGAATTCTGAGCTCTTTTTTTTTTCAGGTTGTTGATAATCTGATCTAAATGTTCTATTTCCCAGCTTTGCTTCCACTATTTTTACTCCAACCAAATGTATTTACTTTCAATTTCTTTAATTAATTAATTTTGTATTAAAGTATAGTTGCTTTACAATATTGTGTTAGTTTCAGGTGTATAGAATAGTGATTCAGTATTTTTGCAGGTAATATTTCTTTAAAGGCTTCATAATATAACAGGTATAGTTCCTTGTGCTGTACAGTAAATTATTGTTGCATATCTATTCAATATATAATGATTTATATCTTTTAATCCCATACCCCTGATTTGTCTTTATCCGCTTCAATTTGTTTACTATTTATCTGTAAAATGCTCCCCCACTTCTCTCTCTTTGCTGAAGATCTGCTCTCCTTTCAAGACCCAGCTTATCTAGATTTCTCCATCAATTAAAAACCTTTAACTAGTTTTCTTCACCTTCATGCTCTACCTCTTAAAGCTCCTTTTTGTTTTTCATTAAAAATCATGTAGAATTTGGTTAACTCTTTTATTTCATATAACAGCTCCCAAACCTGCATCTCCCATCCAGACCTCTTTCTAGAACTTCAGATTCGTGTGTTCAATAACTTTTCTGATACTTCCCCTGAGATGAAAAAATGGACATCTTTCACTCAACATTTCCAAGAGGTCCCCTCATTTTTTCCCAAAAACAGCTCTACATGATGACAAGTCTTTCTCGTTACTCAAGTGAAAAGCTTGGAACTGTGCTTATTGCCTTTCACAACCACACCTAATCTGTCTAGGTATCCCATAGACTTCACCTTTAAAATATGTTCAGTCTAACCACTTCTCACCATCTCCACTGCTATCTCCCTAGCAGACAGTGGAGCCGCATACACACCACCCTGCCCCCCACCCCCACTTCTAGATTACTGAATGTAGCCACAGAATTGGTCTCTATGTCTCCACTTTGACCCCTATCCTTCCAAGTCTGCTTTTGTACGGCAACCAGAATGATCCTGAGACAGACACGGAACCCAAGACCCTTTGTTGCACACCACTGCAGTGCTTGTACCTAAGCCTCTCCTCCAACAACAAAATACAAAGAAACTGGAAGGGACTAAAAATAACTGTGTGCATGCACAGTTAGGGCAAGATTTGGACAAAAGAGACCAAAAAACCGAACTGCCACTTCCGAAGAGTTGGAACAAAAGCAGGGTACTGCCCATGCCCCCTGCACACAACACCACCTAATGGGTGGGCAACCACCCAAGCCACCCCACTGGCCCGACCCCTGGACACACCAGTACCCTCACCCCCTATAAGGGACAAACTCCCTGCCCAGCAAGCAGGAAAGCAGAGGAACTTGTTGTTTGTTCTCATTCCCCCTTGCTGCAACAGGGGCCCCAATAAAACCTTGCCTGAATTTCCTGTCTGGCCTCTGATCAATTTCTATTGATGAAGGAGGCCAAGAACCCTGATGGGTAATAATCCTTTTAAAACACTGTCATATCATGTCATCACTGTGAATGGTGACTGCAGCCACGAAATTAGAAGACGATTACTTCCTGGAAGGAAAGCTATGACAAATTGAGTGTATTAAAAAGCAAAGACATCACTTTGACAACAAAGGTCCATATAATCAAATCTGTGGTCTTTCCAGTAGGCATGTACAGATGTCAAAGTTGGACCATAAAGAAGGCAGAGCGCCGAAGAATTGATGTTTTTGAACTGTGATGCTGGAGAAGACTCTTGAGAGTCCCTTGGACTGCAAGATCAAATCAGTCAATCCTGAAGGAAATCAATCCTGAATATGCTTTGGAAGGACTGACATTGAAGCTGAAGCTCCAAGCTGAAGCTCTGGCCACCTGATGTGAGCAGCTGACCCACTGGAAAAGACCCTGATGCTGGGAAAGATGGAAGGCAGAAGGAGAAGATGGCGACAAAGGATGAGATGGTTGGATGGTATCACTGATTCAATGGACATAAACTTGGGCAAACTCCAGGAGATGGTAAGGGATGGGCAGCCTGTCGTGCTACAGTCCATGGGGTCACAAAGAGTCGGGAAGACTTGGCAACTGAACAAAAACAACAACCACATCACCTTCCAATGGCTCCCTGTTTCATTCAGAAGAAAAACTCAAGTCCTTACAATGATTTATAAAACCCACTATGATCTCTCCGCTCACTCTACTCTCTTCCACTCATCTCAAGTCTCCTCCTCCCCTAGTTGCCTTTACCTGCCCACTAGTTGCCTTTTTCTTTTTTAAGCCAGCCAGGTACAGTCCCACCTTAGGCTCTCTTTTGGCTGCTCCCTCCGCATAAACACTGTCCCCTTACATGGTCTTCAAGGCTTACTCCCTTACCTTCCTCAAGTCTTTGCTCAAATCTCTTCTCAGTGGAAATGACTAAAATCCCTTGTTTAATATTACAACATGCCCCCACACGCTCTCTCCATCTTTGATACAACTAATGTTCCTTTTTCCTTAAACCACCTCTAGTCACATTCAGTTCAGTCCAGTCGCTCAGTCATTGTCCAGCTCTTTGCAACCCCATGGGCCACAGCACGCCAGGCCTCCCTGTCCATCACCAACTCCTGGAGTTTACTCAAATTCATGTCCGTTGAGTCAGTGATGCCATCCAACCATTTTATCCTCTGTCGCCCCCCTCTCCTCCTGCCCTCAATCTTTCCTAGCATCAGGGTCTTTTCCAAAGAGTCAGCTCTTCACATCAGGTGGCCAAAGTATTGGAGTTTCAGCTTCAGCATCAGTCCTTCCAACGAATGTTCAGGACTGATTTCCTTTAGGATGGAATTGTTAGATCTCCTTGCAGTCCAAGGGACTCTCAAGAGTCTTCTCCAACACCACAGTTCAAAAGCATCAATTCTTTGGCACTCAGCTTTCTTTATAGTCCAACTCTCACATCCATACATGACTACTAGGAAAACCATAGCTTTGACTAGAGGCACCTTTGTTGGCAAAGTAATGTCTCTCTGCTTTTTAATATGCTGTCTAGGTTAGTCATAACTTTTCTTCGAAGAAGCAAGCGTCTTTTAATTTCATGGCTACAGTCACCATCTGCAGTGATTCTGGAGCCCAAGAAAATAAAGTCTGTCACTGTTTCCACTGTTTCCCCATCTATTTGCCATGAAGTGATGGGACCAGATGCCATGATCTTAGACTCCCCTGAAAACAGCAAGACCTAGAAAGACTTCCTCTTTCTAGGAAGCATACAACCTATAAGTTCCAAATGGGTCATATAACTTCAGCATCCCTGTATACGGAAACTGTGTATGGTTATAGGATCCAGATAAAGATCCTATAACCACACTTGAGTGGAAGAGAGGTAAATAAAAAAAAAAAAAAAAAACACCTGGAGGTCAGAATAGGATGGATGGAGAAAGAATGCCATTTCACTAAGGGAACACTGAGAAACCATAAACCACAAATGTTTGTAATCTCAACCACATCCTGAGGGACCAGAAAAAATACAAACTGCAACATCCACAAAATCTACAAATTGCAACATGAATTGAAGATGAAAAGGCAGGGGTGGGGAGCCGTGGGGGGTGGGACGGGGTTGGGCCTAGCTATTTTTAAAATAAAAAATAAAAACAAGTGTTGAAAAAAAGTTATCCAGGGAATTCAATGACCCAAGAGTCCATATGGATGCTGTTTGCCCTGCAATGTTTTCTTACAAAAAGAAATAAGCTATTTCTATACAGATAATATTGAGTTGCCTTTTTTTTCTGGAGGAAGGATGTCTCTCAAAGTAAAAAATCAAAATGTAAAACCATCTCATGAAATCATGAGATGTGAGACAATGTTTAGGTTTGGGATTTTGCTCTTTTGAAGAGTAAGAATTTCTTTTTTGCTCTGATTTATTTATTTATTACAAAGAAAATACAATCATAAGACTAACAGCCATGTGATCAGTTCCTTTTAATGCTTTGTGTTTTCATGTTCAACAATCTAATATCACGACTTAACAAAAAAATTAAGGAAAACATTGTCTTGTCAATGGAGCTTACATATCAAAATATTGCATTTTAGGTAATACAAATCTATCACCTCAATTAAATTATAGCTTCAGTGTAGCTTGAAGCCAAGATATTATCAAGCTTTCAAAATCAAATTCCTTACTCATGAGAAAATACCAACATCAAAATAGACAAAAAAATAAGCTCACTCATTAAGATGCACTAATAATGTCAAAAACATGATAAATGTCCTAGATACTACAATGCAACCTTCGTTAAGAGAAAGACATTGCTTTCTTTATAGTTATTGTTTTAATAAAAAAGATAGCTTCCTTTGGAAATCACTCTCCTATCTTATTCTGATATGACTTTCCAATTTTATAAATATCAAAACACAACGTATACTCTCTTAAAATCCCTTTTAAAATGCAAAACAATCTACAAGTGCAAGTGTTTTCTTGTAACGGTCTTCAGTGTTACTGTTTGTACTTTACTGTAGTGTGCAGCAACACTGAAAGACCATAAATTATTTCTGGGTAAAGAGTTATTTTTAAAAGGTAACTTTATGCAAACTGTGACTTACACATTCTGTGGCTGTGACTATTAGTGAACTCGAGATGACAGATTTTCCTTCATTAAAACTCACTGAAACATGAAGAGTTCTGAAAGAAAATGAAGAAACAATAATTAACAATGAATTAAAAAATAGAGCTTTGTTGGAGATTTTTATTTCTTTAAATAATTCAAAAGTAACCAGAAAGTCTACTTTAAAAGCCAAGTGCCTGATCAGTTACCTTTTTTCTTTTTTAGTTCTAGTCCTTACTCAGTAGCTAGAGGCAAATTCCTTAAGTCATTCAATTGTTTCTAAAAGAGGCACTAATGTAAATAGAAACATGAAAAATTTCTATGGCTGTCCTTGTAGTTTAAAAATGATATTTTTCGGACAAAAACTTAATTTAGAATTCCTTAATGATGAAAAATGCAGAGATTGTTTCAGGTTCACAAAAATCTTTTTTAAAAGGAGAAAAATCCTTCCATCCCATTTTGCTTTTCCCTGTCTATAGAGATTACAATTATTACAAGATCATTGTTTAAGAATACAAAAATAATCAACCATTCAAAGATAAAATACAGAGAAAGTGATAATGAAAGACATAGATAAGCTGAATGGAAAAAAAGAATACATTTAAATATCTGTAGGTATTTGTTGCAAATACCCAAGATTTTAACATATCCTGAAAAAGGCAGAGAAAAGAGAGAATAATTTTTGTCCATTGCTGAGAACTACTGTAATTAAAATACAGCTCTCATTTTGAAAATATGATTTCAAATTATAATATAATTAAAAATAATTAAAATTTCATTAATTCAGGTTTTATTATAGTAATTCATTAATTGGAATCAGTTGGTAACCTTTTTTTTTCATACCTTTAAGAAGATAGCAACCCACTCCAGTATTCTTGTCTGAGAAATCCCATGGACAAAGAAGCCTGGTGGGCTAAAGTCCATGGGGTCGCAAGAGCCAGACAGGACTTAGCAACTAAACCACCACAAGAATATATCAAAGGGGGAATAGTGACACAGAGATTTTAAAGGAAACAGCTCTTTTCTAAAAGAGTTTACAAACCATATTACCTATAATAATCAATATACCAAGAAAACAAAGCTATCCATTCATTAAAGTGAAATAGGCAACATTTTGTTAATCTAGCTTCTATACCACACCATGTCCCAGTGTTCACAAAATATTCTAAATTCCAAGAATTAATAGCTAGAAACTTTGCCTTAATTACTCAGGATTAGTAGAATCTTGTTAAATTTATTAGAATTCTACTCTAGGCCTTGAATTATGTGTCAAACAGACAGTTAGAATAAAACAGAAGCAATCTCAAGCCACTGGTAAGATGCTTAATAATGATGCCAGGGAGAAGTGATGACAAATATTATTCAGTTCCTGTCAGATGCTATCCTGGGCATTTTATGATATTATCTCATTTAATTCTTATAACTCTTAAAGTAAGGAGTTTCACAGTTTTATAGCTGAGGTACATAAGGCCCCAAAATGCTAATTACCTGTCCAAAGTGGAAAGGACAGGATTCTTACAAATTTTGAGTTCTTTCCATTATACCACTGAGACCTGAAGAAATGAAAGTTCTTATTGTGTTTTTCTTTTTTATTATTCTCTCAATGTGATATGCAGTTTGGGTTTTTACAGCCCTAGAGTCTCCAGGAAAGATAAAACTATTAAACTTCTAGCTAAACTCTTCTTCAAAATTCAGGATTACTCCTATTGAAAATATTCCCTGTAAATTATTCCCTTCAAAACATTTTGTTCTTAAAACTGTTTAACTAAATCCAGAAACCAGCAAGAACTAAGGGTGTTTATGTCAACTTTACTGAACTTCTATGAACTTCTAACACAGAATGAGAAATGGCTTATTTAAGAAAGTAAACTTAAAATTACTTGCTTATGCTGCAGAACTGAGTGCCTTATTTTGTTTTGCTTTTTTGAAGACTAAGCATAGTTGAATCCAAAAATAATGTTTCCTAGATCTTAACTCCTCCACTCTAAAGCATGCACCAGAAAGCACATGACACAGAAGGCATGGTTTTGGTTTGGGGGAAGATTTATTTGAGTCATAACACTGTATGATTGTTGCAGGTAATCTTATTGATTCAACTCTGAAGGGATCAGTAGACATTGACATAATTTGTTTATAATCTGGCAGATAGAACTCACCAGACATGAACCAGTTCTCTAGTTAACAAAGGAAACATTCAAATCATTTAATGCTTATCCAAATGGAATAAAAACAGAAGATATTTTTACAACAAAATTCACCCTTTCCTATAGTTTCCCATAGCATGCTGATGAGCTCTTGTAGGTAACCAAAACAACAGCACATTATTCCTAAAATCTGTCTAGTATAATGGGGTTGGTGAGATAAAACTGAGTTAAGTCTCCACAGACATGGACATCCACCTGATGATTCTTTGGATACATGGACTCAGTTGAAACCATATAACCTTCCCCTTCCTGAAAGCAGCAGTAGCACTATCAAACTATTACCATTAACAACAATATTAATAACAATGGCATTTGTCGAATCCTTACTATGAGCCTGAGAGAGTTAATTCTTAGGTAGGTTGATAAGGAGTCTGGGGCCCTCAAGGAGGAGAAAGGGGTCCAAAGCCCTTGGAGAGGAGAAAGGGGTCTGGAGTTCTCAAGGAGGAGAAAAGGACAGATGGGTTTTTTCTACATTCTTTCATCTTAGTCACATAAAATGTTTTTTTCTTTAAGCCCAGAGTTAATAGCTCAAGGGTATGTTTTTCCTTAAGCTCTGTACTCAGGATTATATAACAACAGTGTATCTTGCTCAAGGACATGCTTCTTTTTAACAAGGACCTTCTGACTAATCTTGTTATCTTATGCTGTGGGAGTGGGTCAAGATGTGTGTTGTGGGAGTGGGTCTGGTAAAAGCACTTAAGACCTCAATTAGACTAGCAAGGGGGGCACTCTCCATCCCCCTTCTGTTGTCTGTGTCAGAAGCTTTCTCTGTCCCTTTTTATACTTTAATAAAACTCTGCTATACAAAAGCTCTTGAGTGATCAAGCCTCGTCCCTGGCCCGAAGCTAAATCTTCGGAGATCATCAATCTGACATTGTTCACCATAAACTGTCAAACCCAACACATTAACTCATCTTCTCATTTAATTCTCACAACAATCCACTGAGGGAGGCTGTACCATTATCTGCATTTTCCAAAAAAGGAACTGAAAAGCTTAAAAAGGTAACCTGCCCAAAATTGGACTTCTCTTGACTCTGTAGTCAAAGGTTTTCACTTCTACTGCCCACTACCTTAATCCTCGATAAATGCTTTAGGGTCTGAAATCTAATTTTTGTTCACTGGCAAACTTTTGTGTCACTCCTCCAGCTTTTTACAATATTCATGTTACTTCTTATGGTTAATTACACTGGAATCTACTATATAATGAAGAGGGAAATTGCAACCGATTCCAGTATTCTTGCTTGGAGAATCCCATGGACAGAGGAGCCTGGCAGGGCTATAGTACATGTGGTCGCAAAGAGTCGGACATGACTGAGCAACTAACAGTTACTATATAAAATACTTATTTGTGAATATATCTGTATATTTTTATATGGATATATATTTCCTGGTAGTTTTTTTCAGAAATGTTGCAAGCATGAAAAACATACTCTAAAAGTTATTTCTGCTTTTAGATCTTGTTGTTTCTTTAGAAAAATATTTTGAGATTACTGGTATGATAATGGCACTGTTTGATCAAACCAGTCAAACCTAAAGGAAATCAGTCCTGAATATTCATTGGAAGGACTGATGGAGTAAAGAAAGGTCAAGGTATTGAGTTTGGGTTACAGGATGAGGTGGCTTTATCAAGTTTCTGAAGCTGAAACTCCAATATTTTGGCCACCTGATACAAAGAACTGATTCATTAGAAAACACCCTGATGCTGGGAAAGATTGAAGGCAGGAGAAGGGGACGATAGAGGATGAGATGGTTGGATGGCATCATAAACTTGATGGACATGAGTTGATGGACATGAGCAAGCTTCAGGAGTTGGTGATGGACAGGGGAGCCTGGAGTGCTGCAGTCCATGGGGCCTCAAAGAGTCAGATGTGACTGAGCGACTCAACTGAGTGGCACTGTTATGAGTTGATACCTTTCTCCAAAGCTCTGCTCCTTCATTGCTGGCACACAGATTGATAAAGACACCCCATCCTATAACCCAGACTCAATACCTTGACCTTTCTTTGCCCCAAGACTCCAATATATGCCTATCAGGTTTTGTTATATTTTATGCAATTCTGCTAGAATTTATGGATTTCTCATTCTGTTTGCAATATAACCTCTGTCGCTGGTTAGTAATGTTTAGAACAGTAGAATTCATACTCTCAGTTACAGAAACTTTATTATGGACAAAAATGTATTAAAGTCACATTGTTTTTATGTAATTCCACACATCAGTGAGAGGTGAGTCAAGAATTCATCTTTATTTATCTCAAGAATAAAATAAAATTGAAAAAGAGGAGAGATTCTGCCCACATGGTGGGGAATCAGGAGTTCTAGATTTGAACCCTAGTCACTATACTCTCAATTTTGCATTCCTCAATCTGTAAAATAGGGATACTTGTACCTACTTCAGAGTTTGGGGAAAAAAAGCTTGATAAAATAATATCCACAAAATGTCCAACACAGTACTTAGAACACAGCAGATACTCTATAAATTACTGTAACATCAGACTACTTGTCCAAAAAAATTGTTCAGAATATCAAGATACTTTTATACCAAGTTAAAAAGCAACACAGATAATACTGAAGAATGTGTTGCAGCAATGAGATAATTGCCCAATACTTTTTTGTTTAAAGAATTTCTCTTCCCCTTACTTCCATATAAAAATAGAGAAAGCTAAATTGTTTAAAAAATTCCTAGAATACAATATCATGCAAGTTTATCTAAAGAAATTTTTCAGAGCTATTTCCTTCCTGTTACAAAATATTATCTTGACAAAACCCAACATTACAATTGAGTTGACCGTGTGCTTGAACTTAACACTTAAAACTACATTCCAAATTGGTTTCTGAATGTCTGCCAATAAGTTCAATCAATCATTCAATCAGTCTATTGCTCTAATATGTATAAATTACCTACAATAGGCCAAGCAAGGCTGTGCTTGGTAATAGGGCTGCAAAAACAAATCAAATGCATAATTACAAAGTAACTGAAAGGAAGTCACATAAAACAATTACAGTAGAATGTGACATTAACTAAAATAGGTACCAGCAGAAAGACACTAGAGCACAATGTAGGAGATACAACCAACTCAGCCTTGCATGGGGATATCAACAAAGGTTTCCAGCAGGAAGTCATCCTATGATGAATCAACCCAGGGATTGAACCCGAGTCTCCTGCATTGCAGGCAAATGCTTTACCCTCTAAGCCACCAGGGAAGTCCCAAAGAATGATTAAGAATTAGTTAGGAAAGCAGATTAGAAAGGAGTCTAATAAGATGGAGCACTGTTTGACAATCTAGAAGATAAGAAAGGCACAGAACAGTCAAGGAACTAAAAGTCATTCAATATGACAGCAACACAGAATATGACAGTGAGAATATATGGTTTGAGGCTGAAAAGGAGAGTAGGAGAAGGCTCATGCAGAACCCAGGATGCTACATTTAGATGTTTGGGATTAGTCTTATCAGCTTTTAAGCCAGGCAGAAATATGGTCATAATTGTGTTTACAAACATCACACGTGTTGCATTGTAGAGTAACAGTTGGCAAAAGAATAATTTCTACAGTAGAAGACCAGTTAAGAAAGTCATGGTGTATTTCACTCTTGGTAGGAACGTAAACTGGTATAGCTACTTCAAAAAACAGTATGGAGGTTTTTGAGAAAGTTAAGAATGGAACTACCATAAAATCCAGTTACTCCACTTCTGGCTATTTATCTAAAGAATACAAAAACACTAACCCAAAAGATGTATACACCCTGATGTTTACTGCAGCATTATTTATAATCACCAATATATGGAAGCAACCTAAGTGCCCACTGATAGATGAATGGCTAAAGAAGATGTAGTATACATGTACAATGGAATACTATTCAGCCTAAAGGAGATAGAATCTTGCTATCGTGACAACATGGATGGATTTTGAGGGTACTAAGTGAAATATGTCAGGTTGATAAAAACAAATATGTATGATTTCACTCATATGTGGAATATAAAAGCAAAAAAACAAAACAAAACAGAACAAAAAGAAGCACATAGATACAGAAAACAGAGTTATAACTCCCAGAGAAGAGGGGGAGGGTGAAATGGGTAAATGGGGTTAATTGTACGCTAATGGATGGAAACTAGACTTCTAGTTTAGTTTTCATGCTGTAGTGTATGCAGAAGTCAAAATTTAACATTGTACACATGAAGCATATATATATTATAAACCAATGTTGTCTTCACTTAAAAAAAAATTTAAAGAATTTCTTAGTGCATTTCAAATAAAAACCAAAGTAGAATTGAGTCAAATAGTGTCAATGGGGGTAGTGCAAACTGAAAACTGAGAGATATTAAGGAGTTAAAAATAGAAAGGACTTGGACATTTATAGGATGTAGGAAGTGAGGAAGAAGGAATAGCTAAAAATGACTTCAGAGTTTCTGTCTTGCACAGGAAGGTGGGTATCCTGAATAGGAATCATGAAAGGAACAGGCTTGAATGGAAGTACATGAGTTTAATTTGAGAACTTCAGGTTTAAGGTACCTGGGGGAAATAGAAGTGAGTTAGTTGACATCTGGATAGTAGACATCTGAACAGTTGGCAAAAAGCTAAGGGAAAGATCTTGTTTGGAGATTGGGAGCTCATCAGCACGAAAAGGAAGCCTTAGAGAAAGCAAGTTTATGGGTTAGGAATCCAGTCACGGTGAAAACTGACAAGGAACCACAAGAAGAGGAAGTACAGCTGACATCAGAGAAGAAACAGCCAGGGAGGTGGGACTATTAAGTTGGAAAAGAGAAGGGAGAACCTTCTGAGAAGGGGCTGGCCCACAGTACAGATGCTTCTGGGTGTTCATGGAAGGTGAGGCTTGGAACCAACGACTCTTTGAACTTTGTTTCCTAGAAACTGGTGCTACATTGTTTAGAATTGTGTACAAATGTTCATTTTCTCTTTGCGCCATCCGCAGAATACCTTTTTAAGTAGAAGGATAGAAGAAACCTAAACATCTTAACAGAAAGACTGTTGGAAATGCATTTTAATGTCAACTGCTTCTCAAATTGATAGCAATAAAACCAAATTCAAATGTACTAAATTCATTCCACATGAGAAATTATTCAATAGTATTAGGATATTTAATGAAGTAAATAAAATTCAAGGTCCTAACGGTCACAGTGCTTTTATTTAATGTTTAAAGATGTATGAAAATTCCAAAACAGGAGAACAGCTCACTGCCATGTGTTATGGTTACTCTGATCTGAGAAATTTCATACTCCATGAAATACGGTTGACATTTCAATCCACAGTAACTTATTTGCAAAGTATTCATTTGCTGCTTATTTTATGCATAACCAATAAAAGACTGCCATTTTATGATCCATTAAAAAAGATGAAAAATTTAAATAAAATTGTGAAAGACATTTGCTGAAATAAATAATTTACTTCCAATTTGTACATACTGAAAATTAAACTGATAACTACTCAAAAAGTTATTAAAATTATGTCAACTTAAGATATTTTGAAGCCAAGTGCTACTATTTAATACTCTGTAGAGCTTTTTAAAAGTTAGCTTTATGCATAATAAGTTATGAGTTGAAAATCAAATTTCATATTTGTGAATAAAGATTCAATTTCTAGTTATGAATATAGATATAAATTAATGTTTCATCTAAGAATATTTTCTTCAAAGGGTAAAAGGATAAAATAATTAAATAAAATAATTTCTTTTTGAGATATTCAATATATTTATATAAAACTGACACAAATATACTGCAGTCAGCAAGATCGCTAGATTTTAGGAGGAAAAAAATGCTATATCAGAGAAGTACTGGATATCACATCTAAAGTTGTATTGGAAATGTTTTCAGTATTACACTGCAAATAACCCCTTTTTAATTGCACTGTGTATTTTTTAAAAGTATTCAAAAGATGCTCAGAAAAAATCACTTGATTTTTAGTGTCTTTCATCCAAAAATGTCAAATGTCTTAATAATAGTAAAAACTTTAATAATATAAAATTTAGAAGCAGATTTATAAGAGGATTTAAATACATATTTACTTCCCCAGAGGCTTAATTGGTAAAGAACCTGCCTGCAATGCAGGAGACCGGGGTTCGACCCCTGGGTCAGGAAGATCCCCTGGAGAAGGAAATGGCAACCCATTCCAACACTCTTGCCTGGAGAATCCCACAGACAGAGAGTCTGGCGGGCTACAGTCCACGGGTTCGTAAGAGTTGGACACGACTTGGTGACTGAGCTACCACATCTTCTGTATGATCGCATGGCTGTCCCTCCTGGAACACTTTTAGTTACCAAAACACTCACTAAATGATTCTAATTTTTACAGAACTCTTTCTTATACTGAGCTGAAATGTGCCTCCCTTTACCTTTCATTCTTCTCTGGTTCTTGGAGCAATACAGAATAAATCAAATCTATCTTTTACACAACAGACCTGAAGTTTGGAGGAAGCTAGGTTATGTCTTTTTCAGTATTTTAACTGCATCCTGTTTAACATTTTAATACTTGACCACATTCTGTTAGCCACCTCTGGATGTACTCGAATTAATTATTGTTTCTCTTAAAAGGTTATTTCCAGAACTGAAAATAATATTTAGGATCAAGAGGCAATACAGATTAGGTGAATTTATCACATTTACAGGGCTTCCCTGTGGCTCTGCCTGCCAGTGCAGGAGACATGGATTGATCCCTGGGTTGGGAAGATCCACTGGAGAAGGAAATGGGAACTCACTCCAGAATTCTTGCCTTGGAAATCCCCTGGGCAGAGAAGACTGGCTGGTTACAATTCATGGGGTCACAAAAGAGTCAGACATGACTTAGTGACTAAAAACAACAACAACATATGTATAAAAATGTACAACATTTGGCCACCATGTGGCTTAATGCTCCTGGACTGAGTGACTGAGCTCCCCTACAGACATTCACCCCAGCACAAGAGGCTATCAAGAGGCTAGCTTGGTGTCTCTGGCAGTCTAATGTCCTGGCAACTGGAAGCAAACCCACTGATGGACACATTCACATCCAGAATGTCTGCTATGGGGCCTGAGTGCTGTGGATGCTTCTGGGCATGCTCCATCCTCTGGTCGCCTACTATAAGGAGCTCATCTCAGGCCACAGCTTTGCCCAAAACCAGCTTGTTATTTGGAAGCACTCAACCATGGGCTTCCCTGGTGGCTCAGATGGTAAAGATTCCTCCTGCAATGCAGGAGACATGCGTTCGATCCCTGGGTCGGGAAGATCCCCTGGAGAAGGGAATGGCAACCCACTCCAGCATTCTTGCCGGGAGAATCCCATGGACAGAGTCCATGGGGTCGCAAAGAGTTGAACCCGACTGAAGTGACTCAGCACACATACTGAGAACAACCATGGCCAAGGTGGCTAGGCTCACAGGTCACACAGTTCAGGTCCTCGGCCCAACCATGAGCTCAGGAGGGGCCCTGCAGCCATGGCCCTGCTCTGATTGGACCCTGAACAAGGGAGGGAGCAGGAAACCAGTGCAGCCGAAGTAGCCTCATCTGCCATGTCACCTGTCGAGGACCGATTCATCACCTCAGTTTTGGGAGTGCTTTTTAATGAATTTTTCTGATAAAAAAAATTGCGTCAAGTCTCCCTCTCAGAAAAAAAAAACTGACAAGATGAAATTCACCTAACCATACAAATATATTAAAACTGTTCATGTGAGAAGCTAGGCTAAAGGCAGAATTTGTCAAACCAAGAATGGGAAATGGAACTAATTTTATTCCAGGCAAAATTAATTATCCTGAAAAAATAACAACACTGAGGAAAAGAAGATTCTATCACCAAGTCAGGTTCTAACCCCAAGTCTGCCACACATGCAGCTCCGTGATCCTTCAGTATCAGCTGCTTCAAATTTTCCACATACACTGATGTCCCACCTCCTCTTACTCAAAACACTGTCAACTGTCTTTCTGCACAGCCTTTTAAGAGAACTAATACTATCAGTTTCATCTGATTGAGATATTTATTTCATATTTGCCAGAAGATTCTGGCCAATGTTTTTGAAAGCACATTTAACTATACCATATGCCTCCTTAAATCATCCCTATCAAACAAGCTGTAGGATAAGGCTCTGGTTCATTCTGTTCTGTTTTTCTTTCTTCACGATGTGTTTATGTATATTTACCCAATTTGCTCTGTTCTTCTTGCCAAATTACAGGTTTGAGATCTCAACTAGTGCAGAGCAGCTGTGCTATTGTTGGTGTCTCACTAAACAAGGGTCAGCAAATAAGCCCATTTTGCGAGCATGGTGACACCTGCACAGTCCACTCGAAAGGCAACTGCCCTCAAAAGGGTCGGGTCCACGGCGCTTCACAGAGTCCTTCTTACTGGAGACATTTTGGTGCAGATAAACCACTGACAGAAACGACCTTCCAATTTATACATCTTTCTAGGAAAGACAATATGTTTAATTAACCACAGGACATTTTTTTAAATTAAATTGTATCCAATGGGGAAAAAAAAATAGAAAAGAACTACCTCCTTTACATTCCTTCTGTTTAATCACTAAGAATCTGTGCATTTTGGTATAAAATTCTATACCAGATAAGGAAATGTAATACATAGATATCCCCTCAAAGAAAGGACTCCAAAGACCGATTCCAGCAATACTAAGCAATGATATACTCAGATAAGATTTGCCCAGATAGCTTTAACTTTTGGTTACCCCATGACATGCTGTACACTCGTGGTAAGTCACATCAGTCCCGACCTCATGGACTGTGAGCCCACCAGGCTACTCCATGCATGGGATTCTCTATGACATCAATTTCCAAATGCAAACTTACATCCTAGCTACCCTGCTGCATTCTTAATTCCCATCTCCAAGAAAACATCTTCACGTGAAGCCTCTTTCAAACCAAAATTCATGAGCTCTGGATTTTTAAAGGGATCATCCTCAAAGAAAATGTAATTCGGGAAGTAACATAAAGATAAGAAAGGGACTGAGCGAGCACTCTAATGAGATGAGGCACATGTCCGTGGCTTCAGCTCTGAGACTGTGCATCTGGCTTTGAGGCTGGCTGTCTAGGGTTACTTCACCAGCAGGCTGTTAATTATTTAAGTGAGAGAACAGGGGGAACCATCACCACATCTGTCACCCTCACACAGGAAAAACCTTCATTCATTGTTGGGCCAGATGTGTTTATTTGAAACACAGACTAACTAGCGACTTAATGGGTTTGAATCCTTAGCCAAAAGCTAATTAGACAAACATAGTAAGCATCAGTCACCTTACAAGGCTAAACTGTTTCAGTGGTGTTGATTTCAATCCAGTCTCATAAGAGGGCTCATCACCTACAAAAGTATCTAAAGGAAATGCAAGGCAGAGGAAAGGTCCAAATGATTTGCAAAGTACTTAGTGGAACATATAATGATATTGCCAAATGTCCAACACAGTAACAAACAAAATCTCCAATTTTGCCTCAGTGGTATCATGTACTTGATACAAAAAAGAGGAAAGCAAAAATTATTTTAGACAGATCTCCTTCCAAAACATTCTCAGCTAGCTTGTAGGTGAAATATTAACATCCAATGCCAAACAAATGATGATTTCTTGTGCCTGATATTTTTAAAAAATCATATAAGATGTAATAAACACGAGGCATGAGAAACCATCATTTGCCTGGCTTTTGACGTTAATATTTCACCTACAAGCAAGCTGAGAAGAGGATCTGTCTACAAATCACTAAAAAATTCAGGCAGTATATACGGCAGCCTCTTCAAAAGGAGACTGTGCCCCCAGGCAAGTTCTACAGAAAACAAATTCAGTGTTGGACAGAACAGGCATACTGCATTTTATAAGTACTTTGGAGAAGAAAGTAAGCTGTCTTCCTTACTAGTCATTACTATGAAAAATCCAAGTTAGTTTTCTGCTCTCTTAAATGGTATGACCCCCAAAACAGAATTCTGATCATCTTTCTCCTACCTGAAATGCCCAGTAACCAAATGCAGTTTTACTCCACATATAAATAATGAGTCAAAATGTTTGAGAAACATGTAACAAATATTTCATGAATGTATTATGTGTCCATCATCATGTCCAGCAAGAACAAAACAAATTCATTCTAGCAGGAAGGAGACACAATAACAAACAAACAAATGCTTTGGAGAAAAAGTAAACCAAGAAAAGGAAATAGAGAGTGTTAGACTCAAAGTAGGGAGTAGATTGTATGATTAAATAGGGTAACTGGGAAGGGCTTACTGAGAAGATGACATATAGACAAAACTTGAAGAAGTTGAGCAAGTGAGACAAGATGGGAGGAGCCTCTTAAGCAGAGAGAAGAGCAAGTGTAAAAGATGCTGGAGCGGGAGGAAGTTCCTGTGGTTAATGAAGAGCAGAGAGGCCAGTGTGCGCATAGCAGAAGGGGCAAAAGAGGATAAAGTCAGAATTGCAGCAAGGGCCAGATCCTGTAGAGCCTTGGAGAACAGTGACTGCAGTGATTAGACTCTCAGTGTAATGCAGAACTCATTATCAAGGGTAAGTGAAGGGGTGACATAAATGGGTCTGTTCTAATAGAATCACTTTTGCCAAAGACAGAAGCAGAAAGACTATCTGAGAGGTTAACAACCTAAGCAAGAACGGACAGTGGCTTGGTTTAGGATGTATCGGTGGAGGTGGTGGGGAAGGACTGGATCCTAAATATATTCTGAAATCACAGCTGAGATTTGCTGATGGCCTACATAAAAGAGGTCAATGACTCAAAGTGCTTTTTGTTTTTTTTTTTAACCTGAACAACAAAAGGCATGGAGCTGCCAATGACTAAAATAGAGAAGACAGCTCTGAAAGCAGATTGGGGGAACAATCAGGGGAATCAATACGGAGTCATAGATTCAATAAAATAAGACCAAACTTTAAGTCAATAGATTTACCATTGTTAATACAAGACAGTATTGTTCAGAAAGACATTGAGCCCCACTGCGCCCTTGGAGTAAAGATAACTCAATGTAAAATGGACTGGCCTTAAATCCCAAGACAGTCTAATGTGGCATAAGCACGTTATCAATAATGCTAAATTATCATATGACAAAGAAAACAAATACTTTTTTACAGAAAGAAAAATGATTCTGATAGTCTTGCTTTTATAAGTTATACAGCTGTTTATAACCAATTTAAAACAGAAAGCTGATGCCACTCCAGTTTACTCAGTTGACCAGAACCAATGACCAACAGATACCCTGCATATTTAAGCATCCACATAATTCAAGTGCTCAAGCCAATTCAAACTGCTAAAATAATTTTCTAAGGTTCCACAAGGAAAATACAACCCTCCCTCTCTGAACTGTATCCTATTCATTATCCTAAACAAATTGCATCCACCACTGTTGAACAAGAGAACATGTGAACTATTCACGGTCATTTTCTGCACAATAAAGAGAGCAGAGGGAAAAGCCACACATGGAAACATTAAGTTACTGATAAAATTATCTGTGTATTTTAGGCAACTAAAATAATAGCCCTTCCTCTAAACTAAATAGCTTTTAGTTTATCTAGGTATCATGGTTTATTGCCACACCAAAGAACATAAGAATACAGATCTTAACAGGACTGGGACACAACTTAAAGAATAAATATTTCCTAATCTAAGTTGTGCCTTACTGAGCCACATTCCTTTTGCTCTTCAATCTTAATATTCAAATACTACAGTAAGTAGTCAAAATCCCACTTTTGAAATTTTGTGTGTGTGTGTAAATTCAATACACTAAAATTCTAAACACTGGCCATGGCTTTACTATTTAAAGACTCTAACAATAGTTCTCCAGCCTATCCTGATAAATATTTATAGAGTCTTTTAATCAAAATTTAAGAAACAAGATAAAACAGACTTTACCAATTTCAAATCTACTAAGAAATGTATAAAGTACTAACTAGAGTGACTTGCCTAGGTTTTACTACTCCATGTTCAATCTGTATATCAACAATAGATAAAACAACTGCTGCGTATTATGTCACAATTTCCTTATAATTTGTAGCTAAAATGTTTGTAAATGTTTTAATGAAGCACTTACTCTCCAACTTCATGCAGGGTAGGCGCGGGACAAAGCATAGAATTCTGTTCCACACTTACTGGCTTTACATCTAGAAAATAAGATGCCATTGAATTAATAAAGGGCTTTATGTATCTCATGCAGTTTTATTAATGATATGAAGAGATACAGCAATCAGTGTTCAATGCGGGGCATTAGATATATTAGCATGGAAAAACAAAAAGATACTCATCTAAGGAAAGGAGAGAAAGAACGCAATGAAAAATAGAGATTATATGCCTCATTGATATACAGTACTGGTAAATCATAAATTATGATTTTTTTTATGTAACATTCACATATAGTTTGTAGATACTATAAAATTATCACCTTTTCTCCCTCAACTTGTCAATATATTAGATATTCAAGAAAAAATGATATATATTTTAAAAGCAGAATTTTAAAATGATAAAGATAAATATCCAAAGGATAATAAATTTATTTCAAGAGCTTAATAAAATAATTGGGTCTATAACATATAAACAGGCTTCCTACATGGCTCAGTGGTAAAGAATAAACCTGCCAATGCAGGAGATGAGGGTTTTATCCCTGGATCCTCTAGAAGATCCTTTGGATAAGGGAATAGCAACCCACTTTGGTACTCTTGCCTGGAAAATTCCACAGACAGAGGAGCCTGGTGGGCTATAGTCTCTGGGGTTGCAAAACAGTCAGACACAACTTAGCAACTAAACAACAAATAATATATACATACATTTTACAGAATACTTAAGTTGCCTTGCGATTTTAATAGATAAGAGAAAAATGATCTGGGCTACAAATATTCAGAAAAGCTACATCATCAGATGGATAATCTTAAAATGCAAATGATGAAAATACAATCTGACTCAATTTATTTGAGATTTATTTTAATAAAGTTAATCCTATATAGCTAAACATAAAATATGCTTCTATTATAATAAACTCCAACCCATAATCAAAAGAGGTTAGGTAAAGTTAATGCTTAGATACAGATGACTACTAAATAAAAATACTAAAATAATTTTTTCTCTTCAGTTGTAGAACCTACTAACAAGAGAGTTCGTTACAAATATTATTGCCTTTCCTTACCAAAATGATGATTTTAATAGAAAAGATAGGAATTAATGACGCCATTTACCATGCTGAGACCCTTAACACTTTTATTCAACAAACATATTGAGCAGTTACTTTGCATGCAGACAAAGCTGTGCTACATGGAGAGTTTATAACAATCAGATAAACAACAAAATTGTAGATAATCCTTTCAAAAATTATTTCTACCAGAGTTCACAGAGTTGCAGCATCTGCCTTACAGTATGAAATTTTAGAAGACAATATAATCACTGAGGAGAAAAGTCTTAAAAGAGACCTAAAAAGTCCAGAATATTAAGATCTATTTATTTAAAGAGGAGAAGTTTTTCTCAGAATAAAGATGAAAAATGTTACACTCATCTGCTTTTTTGAAAGTCAAGCTAGGGAAAGTGAAATTTAATTCCTTAAATATGATAATTATCAACAAATACTGTACCAGGGAGACATTGGAGACATATCTTTAAGGCAAGAAGTCTGTCCTCAGGAAACTGGCTGACAACTTATTTGAAAATCAGACAAAGACAGCAAGTGACAATAAAATGAGGCAATAAGTAGTAGAGTAGTCCAAGATCAGTAGACTTTCAAGCAAGAGTGACAAGAAACAAATGTGGAGAAAGAGACAATTAAATCAGAGGGTGGGTATAGTCCATACACAGTGCAGTCAAGAAAACTGGGTTCAACTCTCAGCTCTGCCTACTATCAGCTGTGTAATCACAGACAAGTTATATGACTCTTTCAGCCACAAGGCCATAATTTGTGTAATGAGGATACTTCAAATATGGTCCAGCATTTAATAAGTTGTGAACAACTGTTGCCATTATTAAATAACTATTAAGTAATTGTTATTACTACTTGCATTATTATTGCACTTCCTTTCTTTACCGATTAAAAAAAATATAGCACTGTTGGTTTCAGCTGAGAAAAATACTTCATGCTGAAATACTGCACAGATATTAAAGCAATACTGAAACTATGGAGACATACTCATTGTGTATGTTTCATTTACAGTGTAAGTACAGAGAACACTGCCATTCCGACTCCCCAGGTTGAATCCTCTTCCATTCAAAACAACTTGAAATTCCTCTAGAAGTAAAAGGAAGAATAAAAAATGTAAATACTACTTTACAAAAACAACAGCAAAAAGCATCACTTAAATCAAAAGTATCAAGGTACAAAGAATTTTTTAATACTATTCGGCCAACTAATAACAAAAGACATGGTCTTACTAGTTTTCTTAGACCTTCCAAGGAAATACAGTGGAGATACTTTTCACTGCCAGGTAGAGATGCATTATTTTACTTTTTGAACAAAGTGTTTTCTAATAATAACCAAAAAGAATTGAAGTGTAATTGACTAATAGAATTGAAGCACAACAGTCATCCCAGACAGATACTGTACAAACTTGCCCAAATTCGATCCTGAGGAAAACATCTGTAGGAAAGAAAACCCTTTGTTTTCCTCATGTCCTAAGTACTGAGGTATGAGAATGTGAAGAAGTTAATGCCTCATTTTACCTGGTTCTTAGAACAGTCATGTGTTATAGTTTCTTTAACCTATGACACCCCATACAGAGTTCTTCTTTAACAGCTTCTTCACATATCTAATTCTACTTTTAATTTCTGTTGCATACAGACTTGTAACTCATCAAAAGTCAGGCATTTTGGATGAATAATAGTGGTCAATTAGTGGCCAACTAGTAAAAGAAGTTGATTTGACTCATACTCTGTGTAAGAGGAGCAGTCACTAAATGTTAGAGAGTGAAATAATATGCTAGAAGAAAAGTTTAAATGTTTATACCATTGCTGCTTAGCTGCAAGAAGATATGTCAACTCTTTTAATAGTAATTAACTTTCAATCCTCTTCAGAGACCCCCTACCCAAGATAATCTAACACGTATCTAATAATTAACTGTGGAAGAAAACGCTACCATGCCACTCTCCATTCAGTGTGTTACTGAATGTAAAGAATGTTCTTATAAGTTAACAATAACGTACAAGTAAAATGTAAAATGTGACTCAGAAAAAGAACATGAGCTTTTGGAGTAAGACAGACAAAAATCTAACAGGACATTTACTAATAGCAACTACTGAATATACTTCTGTCTCAGTTTCCTCATCTGTGAATCCAGCTTTATAAAACTGCTAAACAGTGTTGTTGTAAGGATTAGGCCAAATTATAAATGCCAAGAACACCATCCCACTCTAGAATGTTCAAATGCACTATTCCTCTTAAACATCTCAATAATCATTAATGAAGGGTGGGTCTAAAAGACGCCTGCAATGCAGGAGTCCCTGGTTTGATTCACATGTCAGGAAGATCCCCTGGAGAACAGACAGGCTACCCACTCCAGTATTATTGGGCTTCCCTGGTGGTTCAGCTGGTAAAGAATCAGCCTGAAATGTGGGAGACCTGGGTTCAATTCCTGAGTTGGGAAGATCCCCTAGAGGAGGGCATGGCCACCCACTCAAGTATTCTTGCCTGGAGGATTCCCAGGGACAGAGGAGCTTGGCAGGCTACAGTCCATGGGGTCGCAAAGAGTCAGACACGACTGAGCGACTTAGAACACAGAACACTGAAAGATGTAGAAATTCATCCCATATCCAGCAGGTGGGTGGCCACCAGGCCCAACATTTAACTTTGGAAAGAAAAGTTGGGTTAAAATGAACTCCAGGTTAAAACTTGAAGAAATTATATAGGCCACAAAGAATCCCACTCTCTTTGGGTTGGACGGCTTGAAAGTTGTAAAACCTGAGTCTGTTTTTTAGCACCAGCTGATCGAGCCACCTGTTTCTTTCCTGCCATCCAACCTGAGCTGGCAGGGGTGTACTCTGGCCAGGTCAACAAAGCATGGAGCTCAAAGTCTACAGATACATGCCTGTTTGTAAAATCAGATAAAAGAGAAAATTTCCTATTTTATTTTACTTGTCATAAGAAAGGTCTCAAACATGAACTAAATATACAGAAGATTTTAAAAGCCTGTCACACAATATGTTCATTATTTAAAATAACACTCCAATCTTAAAAATTTGAATTTAAAATAGAAATATTTCAAGGAATTATTTAAAAATTCTTGCAGAAAAAGATGCCAAAAAATTAATTTTGCTATTCTCTTTCCAACATGAGTTTCAAACCATATATTTTAACTAGGAAAAAAAGTACAATTTCTTACAAGGTATTTTTAAATTCTAACTACTTACGCCCCACACAGACACTTGAGGGCCGCAATTCCAGGATTTCAGTGCATGACTGAGCTAGTATCTAAAAAGGAAATAAAGAAGAAGACCAAAATATGTAACTAAATCATAATATGTAAAATGAATCACAAGATTACTAATAATCTGCAGTCCTCCCTTTACAATAAATGGCAGAGAAAATTTATTAGCCACATATACAGCTACCAAGCTCTTATGAAATTTCTGTGTCATCTTTTAGTATATATTTCAAGACTGTATTCTGTAGGAATGCTTATTTGATTAGAATAAATACAGATAAGCACAGATAAAAGGAGTTGTTGCTTCAAAGTCTGGGTGCCTTGGATATGAAAAGATAGCTAAAATTTCTCAACAGCCATAAAAATCAACGCTGACTTTCCCATCAAGCAAAAAACAAGATAGCAAAATCAGACCTCCTTTTAATTATGCTAATTTAACATTTTCTATTAAAAGATTCAACATAATATCAATAAATAAACACTTCTTTATTTGACTCTGGCATTTCTATTCAATTTCTCTGCCTCAATTCCCATGGATGCTAATCCTCCTTACATGCATCAAACATTACACTTGCAGAACACAGGCCCCTTGTATGAGCCAAATATTATTCTCAAAAGCACAGGCTCTCTACTCCAGTATTCCCAGAACAGCTCTTCTTAGCGTGTTCTGCAAGACAGAAGCCGCCATACAAGGCACAAGGCTACAAGTGAAAAACAATGATGAAATAAGCTGCTCCTCATGGACTTAACAATCCTGTCTTTATTTTTAGAACTGCTCTGCACTATGTTAGCAAAGGCAGACAAGTTCCAGATGATCTTTGAAAGCCATTCCTTTCTTGCTGGAAGTTAAGGACAGACGATGTACAGTAGTTTTTAGCGTCTCCTGCTCATCACTAAAACAGGAAGGAAGGACTGTGGCAGGATATAGAAATGCTTTCCGTGCTTTCTTTAATAACAGTAGAAATATAAATTGTCAGACTCTAAAAATCAGCTGGTCAAATCATGGAATTTTTGTTGCTGAACATGCCCCTCTGAAAGACGGCACATTTGTACTTTTTCATCGGACATTTCACTGGTCATTTCCCAATGAAATCCACTTTTCACATAGTGATTGAGGAGTAAAATACTGTAACTGAGAAATTCTGAGTGAGAGCTATTTAAACTCAGAAATGACCCAAAAGATTCCACCATCACCCAAAGATTATCAGGGCCTCAACAACTCTTGGTCTTTTATTCTATATCTGATAATCAACACTCACTCCTTTGAAGAGCAAGCACCTTTGTTCATTTAACAATTGAGGATCACTTTCAAAAGTTAATGTGCCCTCTTGGAAAGAATGAATCTCAAATCACTAACATCTTTAAACTGTTTGACATAATTCAGATAACAAGACTCTGAACGGAACAGAATACAAAAGTTCTGCCAAAAGAGTAAGAAGTTAAAAAGGTTCCAGTTAACAAAATAGGTGCATTATTGCTCTAGGTTGGACCAGAGATAAAAGTGAGAACTGAGCCACAAAAATGGAAGGTCAAAGGAAAGCATAAACCCTGAAAATCTATTTTAGCTGGCAACAATTCTTGAAAGAATTTATTTGAAAATAAATCCTATTAAGAAGACTGACTGATCTCAGAGCTGATAATCTTTTTATTATTCTAGTTATTTTAGGCACACCTTTTTCAGCACTACAGAAAAATGTTTTGAGTGTTGAATCACCCCCTCTATTAGAACACAAACTCTTAGAGCATAGAAATGGCATATGATACTGTGCAAGCCTTCCAGGAGTACCACATTGTTTTGTACTCTCAGTACAACCAAAAAAAAAAATAAAAAACTGCCTAGAGAATAAAGACCAAACGTACTAATTAATGAGAATGTTAAAAATGTCTAGCAAGCAAATCAACAATCATAAAAGGACTAAGATAAAGCAGAATAAAGTGAATTTATGTTTTTTACATAAATGAGATGCCAATGTTGGAAAATAATGTCTCTGCCTACATGTCTTCCTGACAGAGGTCTGTCCTTCTGTTACTGTTTTTCTTAGTTGATTTCCCTCCTGTAATTGTGAACCACAGGGTTGTTAGAGGTTTTTAACCGATAGTTGAGCCCACAGGGCACAGACTGGGTTGGAGGTAAAAGTGTGACCTTCCAGCGGGGACAGGTCTGGGCAGAGAAGTTGATGGTATACCCAAGACTGTCTGCAAGACCTTGGTATACCCAAGACTATCTGCATGCCCTTGGTATACCAAAGGTTGTCTGCAAGACCTGTGCTTCTAAACCAGTAAAAAATCTATAATAAAAAAGGAGGCTGAAAGATATAGAATTCTAAATTCTGTTAAACTTTGTGTAAAAGGTCTATGTTCCAGCTCATTGTCCCAAATTATGAAATGCCTAAAGATGGTTTTATATATTTAATCTCTATAATAACAGTCATAGTCCTTTCTCATTACAAAACTTTCTGTCCTATTTAAAATGTATTTGTTTTGAATGCCTCTTTTAAAAGGTACGATAGGACTTTCCAGTGCAGGGGACAGGGAACCTTGGTTCTGGAGGAGTCCACACCACGGAGTAACTAAGCCGGTGCGCTACGACCACTGAGCCTGTGCTCTGGAGTCTGCAGGCTGCAACCACTCAGCCCGAGTCTGCAACAGCTGAAGCCCGTGCGCCTAGAGACCATGCTCCCCAACAAGAGAAACCAGTACAATGAGAACAGAGTAGCCTCTGTTCACTGCAACCAGAGAAAGTACTCGTGCAGCAACAAAGACCCAGCACAATCATAAATAAATACAGTTACTGTAAAAATGTATGGTAAAAAGCCTGAAACACATTATCACAAGAAAATGAAAATCCAAGTAATCCCCCTCTTCTGAGTTGTTTGGGAGAAAACTGCAGGGGGAACAAGAGCATTCAGCCTTACAAATTATAATTATTTATTTTCTATAATTATTTAGAAACCAGTTGTTCCTAACTGGTTGCATACAATTTTGATGTTATTTGCACAATTTAGACCATCAGAATACTCTCAATAGTTCGGTGAACTCTGTAAACATAGATATCACGGAATTTCTCTATTTGGCAAGGGAGTGGGGTAGGATAAGATAAGGTTATTTACGCCCCCACTCTGGGTTAGTTTTGGTTAGCCCAAAGACTGGATGCAGCCTTAGGGGTCAGCTCTGACCATACTGCCAGCTGGCCTCTTACAGATGTTTGGCAGGAGATGAAAGTAGATTCCATTGTGCTGGCCCTTGCTTGAGGTTCAACTTGAATGAAGTACCAGAATGGTGTTTCAACCCTGGGTATTCCAGGCATGTTCCAAATTAATTTTGATTGATTCTGCATCTAGCATCATGTACTCAGGTTGCAGGATTTCACTAGAGGCCAGATTTGCATAAAGGCCAGATTTGCATACAGAGCAACAAGGGAGCAGACATGTACTCTGGAGCCAGAACTGGCAAGACTTATGGCCATGTAAGAACCACTGCTAAGTCAGAGACACAACTCTTCCAAGAATCCTAGTGGCTGGTGGCTCAGATGGTAAAGTGTCTGCCTGTAATGCGGGAGACCCATTACAGGTTCAACCCCTGGGTTGGGAGGATCCCCTGGAGAAGGAAATGGCAACCCACTCTAGTACTCTTGCCTGGAAAATCCCATCAGACACAACTGAGCAACTTTACTTTACAAATCAATTTCTTATCTTGCTTATCTATAGTGTTAGGATCAGATCTTTAAAATTATTGAATAATAACTACATAAATTAACAGTATTAATCTAGGAAACATCTACAGCAGAAATAACCAGAAAGCATCAGACTTGATTTTTTCTTTCTTAGCTATTTTAAAATACATATGAAACCACATTTTGATTGAGATCTGTAAGTTCCTGAATATGTTTACATAATGAACACATGCTATAATAACAAATACAGAATATGTAGGAAGTAGTGTAAATCATATCACAGCCCCCAAAATGCATACAATGAATATAGCTGCAGCCTTTTTCTTCTGGCATTGAAAATAAAATGAGATTAATTAGTGGAGAACTGTAGTTGGGCTGCATCCAAGATGAAATTTAGCATGGAATTAGTTAAGATGAGGTGACAAAGTCAAAATATTGCTTAGCACCTACAGTGTCTTGGAAGTTTATACTGAATTTGGGAGCAATATCTAGGTCTTATGATTTGAAGACCAAACATCCAGTTTAAATAAACAAACAAAAACCCATTTCCTATAATATACATCAAGACAGATTTTTTTAAAATCTGTATTTTTCCAGTTTCTAAATGGTGATGGTACTATATTTGGAAAATAGAATAGAGCCCATTCCACATGAAACTAGCTAAATAATTTTTTAACAAATGATAAAACCTCATATTTAAGACCAATCTAATATAAAAAAGTATATAACACAATGTTATAAACAGCAGCTGCTCAGTTTACATTTATTGAATATACTCAGTAAATGCAAAACTTTCTGGTAAAAAAAAACAAGCATTTTGACTATAAGACAAATAAAGAGGGTGTGTAACAATGGACAGTTAAACATATTTAAAATTACAGAGCTTTTCAAATCACATCTTTCGTCACATAAAAGGAAAGGAAATTTACTTGTATAGTTCAAATTGTGGTAACCAATGGCACCAATAAGGCATTGAGCCAATTACAAAAAAGAAACAAATTTAAGATATGCACCTTCTTTTAAAAAGAAGGTTAATTTTAGATAGGATATGTGGAAGAGACAAATGACACTAAATCCCATTGAATGGTTTCCTCTGTGACCTCCTTTTTAAAGGTCAGTTCTAAATAAAAACATTTTTTTCCCCAAACTGGATTATTTCTTCACACTTATATTCAATATGCTACCCAAACATCTCCAATATTTTCAACGTTATTCAAAATTCAAAATATTCATTCTAGCAATAACTTTCTAATACTGACTTTGAGTAAATAACATCACATACAACAGAACATTATAGATAATTTACAAGTACCCTCAGTGTATCCTTAACAAACAGAAACTGTTAATTTGCATGACAAACTATGTCAGAAAATATCAGTCAGGATAATAAAAAGGTCTGAAAAATATAATCTATTTTTTTCTGACTCACTGAGAGTCTTTAAACACAGCAGTTCATCCCAAATATGAAGGATTCCAAGTTTAAATCTCATAAGAAAAATCACTGAAGAACATTAGTTCCCAAAAAATGTTCCCCAAAAAATAAAGTTTAATAATTAGCTACACATGTACACAAAATAAGCAACTAAAACAAATGGTAAGATGTTTCTCACAGTCTTTTCTTGTTTGCTTTTTACCTTTTAATATTTAGATACAATTTTTATTTTCTCTCTAGCTGTAAAACATCCTACCAAATATATTTTTCTTTAAGAGGTAATGATTCAATGAAAACAATTATAACTTGTAGTCACATGTTTGGTTGTGTTTGTTTTTTTTAAATGCTTGGAGCTTCAAAATGCCAGTTGCTCAATACAGCATGACCCATTTCTAAATATGGATTCTTTCTCCCTTTGAGTAATACAAGCACAAGTGATAAATTCTAAACACACTTCTACTCTAATAAATCTAGAGAAGACTGTAAGTTACAATCATTGCCTTCTACTCTTCTCTGCTCCAAACATAACAGATGAACAGTTCTGAGTATAATGTTAGTAAAATTACGCCCATATCACAAATTGTGAAACAAAATACTGAAATGACATTTAAAGTTCTTCCTCCTGTTATAATTCCAATTTTCATAACAAATCATATTAGCAGGCCTTCCTTTCTCACTATAACATAAAAATATGCCCCAAACTGGATTGTGATACAAAACAAAAATTTATATGCCTCTCTTTTTTTCCCTTTTGCTCAGCACAAACTCAGAATAATCATTTAAGGCTTTCTTAATGGATGAACAAAAGACTTTACATTAAAAGTGCATTAAAATTATGGGGCTTACACTGACAGTACATTTAATCATAAATCTTAACCATTTCATCCCCCTTTTCAAAGTCCTACTTAACTGAATTTACTTTCACAAACAAGTGAGCCTCTAAAAGTTTACCTTCTTTTGTAGCCCGAAAGATTAATGTTAAGAAATAAACATTTAACACTTTGGCGATGCAACCTAATACCACCACTGAAGTTTTCTCACAAAATACCACAAAGTTGTAATTATTTATCAAAAATGGATTTGATTTCCTCATACTACAATTCCCACCAAATAATGAAAAAGGGAAGATTAATATGAAGTAAAATTATCATGCAAATATAAATAGACCATTGGACAAAAGATGTCAAGATTATAAAATCTCAGTAAATTAAATGAATATTTTAAAGTGAACTTTCTATTTGTATTTTTTAGTTAATTGGAACTAAGAAGAAATGAAGTACCTTATTAGAATATGTTAAAAATATTTTCAATATATTTTAATATGGTGGACTGTCATAGCTATTAATTTTTCTTCCCTATCCTTAACATTTTTTCATCCTTACATGTCTATAAACAGTGTTGCCTTTCTACTAGGGAAATTGTTCTCTATTCCATGTGGTTCTGCTGAGGCTATCAATCATGATACCTTCTCTCTCTCCACCTTGTTCCCAACCTTCCACCATGGGGGTGAGCATGCTACTCAGGCTGATCCAAATACATCTGTTGACTATGTATTTGTCATAAGAATAAGCACTTGACCCAGCTGAGTCAATCAGAGTCCTTAATAGAATATACTGATGCTGAGACAATGGGCTTGCTAACTGAGGCCCATGTAAGCTGAAACCTTTGGCAATTAACTTTCCTCTGATGATCAACAAAACAAGGAGAGAATGAGGCAAACAGAATCACAGGCAAAACTTAGAAAGGGAGAAGACTTTAGGAGTGGGTTGGTACCCTGGATCCAACTGCACCTGGGGTAATTTCATCCTCTGGACCACCCTATTAGTTAGATAAGCCAATAACTTTCTTTTCCTTTCCCTTAAGCTACTATAAACTTAGTTTTTGGTTACAAGTGACAGAAAGTCTTAATGCAGTGGAATATAAACAAGAGGATTAAATAAAGTAATGTAGACACAAAAGTCAATTCAAAATATTTTCTGGTTAAAAAAAAAGATGAGTTGATTTTTCTGATGCTTAAATACACTATAACTATATTATAAAAATATTTTCAAGCATAGATTTTATTTATTCATTCACTGATAAATGGGAATTGGGCAGTGTTTACTTACCCAAAACTGTATTAGGTAATAGACAAAAAAAAGGAGGCAGAGGGAAATACAGTCCCACCCTTTCTATCATTAATGTGAAGGATGTTATGAAAAGAGACACTTCATCTACATTAAATACCAATGATTCTTGGATAAACTGAAGCCCAGGAGAATCTGACATACAGTGGGCCTCACATTACAGCCTTTTTAAAGGGAGTCCTAGAAACTGACTTCCAATTTTGAGTAAGTTGTATCAGTTCAGGTTGTTTTCCTATGAATATATCTTCATAGTTAGCTCAGACTTTAGGTTTTTCATCCAGACATGATTTGATAAATAAGATATTTCCACACCTAAGCACTCAACATCTGTAGCAGAACCTGCCAAAAGGATTTAAGCTAAAGTCTTATTGTATAGTTTATTAGGTATTCTCTTTTATGAAAATGATTTTCCTGTATAGAGAAAATGATTTTGCAATGTCTTCTCATTCCATTCAAACATAGTTTAGACACCTTTCTTAGATACTTTTCGAAAATAATAATAACAACAACAGATATAGCTGAGAAAAACAACTTGGCTCCAAAGGTCAAATGAAGCTTCTACTCCCAGCACTATGAACGAAGTTACCTTTTGAAATGTATAGTGCACTTTTTTCCCTTTATAAACAATATATTACAGTTTCATTTAAATTTTCTATACGTCTGAGTGATCATGCTCTTCCTATTTAGGCTCTTTTATTTTCCTATTAGGTACTCAGGAACTTTAGCATTTGCTGCCAGAACTTTAGCATTTGTTGCCATCACCTAGGATGTAGTGTTCTTAATTCTTCTGGATCGGGTGTTATTTATAAAGCCAGCTCCACAACCGATTCATCTTCTGCTTAATACTTTCTGAGGTACTGTATCAAAAAAAAATTTGTGGAAACAACTGCAAAGAGTAAAACATCTCATGGCCTTGATTTTAGAGGGAAAAAAAAGGGAGGGAGGTTTTGCACAGATTATTTTGCTTTTTATTCTTCCCCTATTATTCACTAATCATGGTTTTGTTCTATTTTCAATGTTCTCTTCCCCAGAACTGCATTATGAAACACTGCATTGGAAAGTACGTGGTACTCACAGGCTAGTCTGACCTATCCTAGCTTGAATAAAATTTCATCTTCAAATAAAAGTCCTATAATTGCCTTTCCAAGAAACCAAAAATAAGTATGTAACATTCTAAGATCTTAAAGTTAACGTAAAGTGGAAAAGAGAATAAAATCCTTGTGTCTGTGGGCAGTGGGAGAGGAGAAAGATCAAGAGGATGGAGAATGACTAAGTCTCCAGTTTCCTGGCTTGAACATTTCTCTGGATTTCCACTTCCCTCAGTGACATTCCCCATGGGGATTTCTTCCCAGGCCCAATTTCACTCTGTCCTCTAATACGCTGGCCCTTCTGTGAAAACAATTTTCATTTTCAATGCTTCTAGATATTTGGCCACATTATCAGGAGTGGAAGTTGTATTTGACTCCCCTCTCTGTCCTTTCATCCTATATCCAGTAAGCTCCCAGGTTCTATTAACTTTTTAAAGCTTCCTACATTTACCATTTTATTTCCAGTTTCACTGCCATCACAATTTTAACAGCAGCAACTAATTGCCAGGTAACATTCATTGGAGTCTTCAGAGCCTGGCTCAGAAAGAGCCAACAGTTTTATATCTAGTGGTTCA
The DNA here is from genome assembly GCA_007570785.1 of Antilocapra americana. NCBI lineage: Eukaryota > Metazoa > Chordata > Mammalia > Artiodactyla > Antilocapridae > Antilocapra > Antilocapra americana. The sequence goes on along the minus strand of ML660770.1, from coordinate 12,106,001 downwards.
GCCCCACCTTGTTCCTGACATAGTTCTGACCAGGACAGTGAATCTATTAGGCACTTTCCTTGACACCCTTGACCTAGATTTATTGGGAAAGACCTAGAATCCCAGTGCCTGAAATAAGCCCTAAGGACCTATGATCCACTGGGGCGTGGTTTCCCCCTAACAAAGTAAGGTTTCTACTCTGAATCACTAATTAGTACTATGAGTTCCCCAACAAGAATGGAGGATCTTGAAGTTCTACACAGCTTTTGTCATGGGAATTCTGAATCTACTTTTTCAACTGTTTCCTGGGTCCTAGACCTACGCTCAGTCGCTCAGTTGTGTCCAATCCCTTGCAACCCTATAGACTATTTAGCCCCCCAGGCTCCTCTGTCCATGGGATTTCCCAGGTAAGAATACTGGCTGTGCTGAGTCGCTTCAGTCATGTCCAGCTCTTTGTGATCTTATGGACTACAGCCCACCAGGCTACTCAGTCCATGGGATTCTGCAGGCATGAATACTGGAGTGGGTTGCCATGCCATCCTGCAGCAGATCTTCCTGACCCAGGGATCAAACCCGAGTCTCTTGTCTCTCCTGCACTACAGGTGACTTCTTTACCACTAGCACCACCTGGGAAGCCAAGAATACTGGAATGGGGTGCCATTTCCTACGCCAGGGGACCTTCCCGACCCAGGGATCAAACCTGCGTTTCTTGCAATTTCTGCACTGGCAGGTGGGTTCTTTGCCACCAGTGCCACCTGGGAAACCCTAGATCTGAGTTCTGAGAATTTAGAACTAACGCACAGTTAGATCTTGACTTTGGGTAGCTACGCAATCTAGAAGTCCTTGTTGTTTTGACCCCTTGCTAGATTTGATCCTTGCACATCAAATACCACCCCTGTTTAGATCTAAAGTCATTGACCACTTAGAATTCTGATCATCTCTCTCGGTGGACTGCCCTACAGAAGGATCAATAACCCCATCCTACAGGGTCCTAGCTTCTTGCCATTCCTAGTTTCCTATCACATGCTTTAAAGTCCAGCCCTTCTGAGTTAGATCATTCTTAATCATTATCTCATGTAAGTCACAAAACAACCCAATGACATAGATATCATTATCCTCATTTGACTAATGAGAATTTTAAAACTGAGAAAGATTATATTATGAGACACATAGAAGGTCACATGGCTAGGCACCAGACTCAAACACTTCCTATTTCTAGTCTCCTTTTGTCTTTACTATATTGGGTTTCCTTTCACCATGTCTCACAAGCACTACTGAAAGAGACTTATAATACAGCTTTACATCTTCCAAATCATCCCACATATTACCACAGGAATATTCTAGCTGAATTTCCACTGCTCTCTTATAAATTTCAGGCTCTAAATGAATTTTCCATGGTTCCTCAATTATTTATGCAAAAAGTGCCAATTCACCATCCAAATGTTGGACAGTCTTCATAATCTGGATCCAGCCTACCTATCAATGTTTATCCCTCACAGTACTCCACAATCCAGGCCAAACTCTCCTGTGCTTCAACCACTCAGCCTAAGCTGTTTCTGAGCTTCTAATTAATTCTATTAATTAATTAATCTATTCCAACTGTCAGAGTGCAGTTCAGATCCCACCATAAAAAGCCTCTCATGACTTTACATAACCCAACTTTTTTCACCCTTCTGTCACTTTTAATCATATTGGCATTTTACCACAAAGTGCATTACAGAATTACTTTTATCATACAGGGTGACTCACTGAAATTTCCCTTTTCCAAATTCTCATACTTTATAATTCTTGGAGGTCACCACCATAATCCAAAACTTGAAGTGTCACTCTCCAGCCCCTTTAGAACAGAGAATTGGTGTTATTTAAGTTTGTGTCCCCTCTTCCAAGCTTAACACAATGCCCTAACATAGTAAGAGCTCACTAAGTGAGTAAATGAAAGAATCCATTAGGTTTTAGGAGAAGGGTGAAAAAGAGAAAAAGTTTTTCACTAGTACTGCCTTGAGATAATGAATTCTAAACCTTCATATATGCTAATTAAGAGTAGAGGTTAAACCAATGGTATAAAAAAATGTTATGCAAAAAAAAAAAATGTTACATATCATTTCCCTGGATAGAAATCTAAAAATTTTGATGATACATTTCCCTCCAAATTAATATAGAACATTAAAATAATTTTATGAATCAAATAAATTTTAGAAAATTTGTTATTTATTTGTTAATATGTTCATAACAAAGGCCTTTTCCAGTTCCTTGTTTTTGAGGTTATAAAAGTTATAACTACTAAAGTGTTTCTTCTTTTTATAAAAACTTTAATGAAAACTGTTAGAACTTTTTCCAGAGTGATTAAATTGTTGGAGTTGCTCCAATAATACATGAAGCTTCCTGTTGCTCTACATCCTTACCAACATTTGTGTTGTCAGTCTTTTAAATTTCATCCATTTTGGTGGGAATGTAGTGGTATCTCCTTGTGATTTTAAACTACATTTCCTTGACTAATGATGTTTTAAAAAAAATTCTTTTTATGTGCACATTATATAACTATACATATGCCTATTCTATAGGCAGGCCAGAAACTTCACTCCTAGGTATTTACCTGAGAAAAATGAAAATATGTGCCCACAAGAAGAATTCTACATGAATGTTATCAGCAGCTTTATTCACAAGACCCCCAAATACAAACAGTTTAGGTGTCTATCAATAGGAGAACAATTTAGCAAACTGTGCTACAGTCATACAATGGAATAAAAAGTAACAAACTGCAAGTACAAAAAATGAGCAGAAATCTCAGAAATACTCTGCTAAGTGAAAGGAGCCTTATATATAAGAGTATATACTAAATGATTTCATTTATATGAAGTTCTACCACAGGCTTAATTAAACTCTGCTGGAAAAAAATCAGAACAGCAGCTGCCTCTGGGGTGAAGAAGGCAAAGACTGACTAAGAGGAACCATGAAGGAACTTTCTAGGGTGAAAGTAATGTTCTATATCTTGATTGAGTTTTTGAACACAAGTACATGCCTTTCTCAGAACTCACAGAATGCAAAATAAAGATTTGTGTAGTTCATTTCATGCAGCTGTTTCTTTACACTGTATATAAATTTCACATTAAAAACTGCAATCAAATGAAAACAACTATAATGAAGAAAGACTCCACAATTAAACTCCTATCCTTGCTGATTAAGAAGTCAATTATAAACAAACTATGTGTTAACAAAAGGTGATATACTATACAATAAGGGGATCAGACCAATTAGGTCACTGGATTTTGATGGGCAGGGGAAGGAGGACAAAGTAAAAAAGAAATTTATGTTATCAATTTTTCTCACTTAAAGATTAACTTTATGGAGATTAATATACTGACAATTAATAAGGCCAGATGGATTTAAATAAATTCTACAGGAAAAATAAATTATCAATGCATTTAGCAAATATTCTGCCTTCAGTGTACCAAACATTTTAAAAAATTAAATTTTATAATTTCTTCCATTTGCTTAGTGTTAGTGGCTCAGTCATGTCCAACTCCTTGCAGCCCCATGGACTGTAGCCCACCAGGCTCCTCTGTCCAGGGGATTCTCCAGGCAAGAACACTGGAGTGGGTTGCCATTTCCTCCTCCAAGGGATCTTCCCTACCCAGGGATCGAACCTGCATCTCTCATATCTCTTGCTTAGCTTTGTGTAAAACATTCCACAGTAGAGTGTAATCCATTAGTTTGGTAAACCATAAAGAACAGACAGAAATTCTCTTCTCTCTGCTCTATACTCTGAAATAGATACACTATATTTGTTTTAAATACCATATACAATTTTTAAAGATAAGATGGTATTCTAAATATTAAGAGTAATTCAAATTTGAGGCCAATATACAGCTTTTGTATATTATCAGAGGTGGTACAGTCTCTGCCTTGAAGAGAGAGAAAGTAGTTGAATTGCTTTAAATTTATACCAAATGGGCATAAATCCCAATCCCAAGTTACCATCATGATGACAAAAATCTCAGTCATTAGTGTGAGCAACTTAGATTGCAATGCTCCGAGTCTTTATGCCTCCTCTGCCAAGTTACCACCAAGGTTTCCCCAGAGGCTGACTTCCCTGAGGATCACTTACTCCTCCTTTTGTGACAAAATAGTTGAAGTTTAACTACAATGAGAATGACAACAATACCCATCAACTCCCTCCATAAGACTCTTTGTTCATGATTGGTGGCTAAAATAACCCAAATTTTTCTAACTTCAAGCTAAGTCTTTTGACATAACTTTGTTGTTGTTCAGTCACTAAGTTATGTCTGACTCTTTGCAACTCGATGGACTGTAACACACCAGGCTCCTCTGTCTTCCACTGTCTCCCAGAGTTTGCTCAAATTCACGTCCACTGAGTTGGTAATGCTACCTCACCATCTCATCTTCTGCCATCCTCTTCTCCTTTTACCTTCAATTTTTCTCAGTATTTTCAGTATTTTCCAGTAAGTTGGCTCTTCCCATCAGGTGGCCAAAGTACTGGAGCTTCAGCTTCAGCAACAGTCTTTCCAATGAATATTCAGGGTTGATTTCCTTTAAAACTGAGTGGTTTGACTTTGTGCAGTCCAAGGGACTCTCAAGAGTCTTCTCTAGCACCACAATTTGAAAGTATCAGTTCTTCAGCACTCAGCCTTCTTTATGTCCAACTCTCACATCCACACATGATTACTGGAAAAACCACAGCTTTAACTATATGCACCTTTGTCAGCAAACTGATGTCTGCTTTTTAATATGCTGTCTAAGTTTGTCAAATCTTTCCTTGCAAGGAGCAAGCATCTTTTAATTTCATGGCTGCAGTCATTTTGTCCATTGTGATTTTGGAACCCAAGAAAATAAAACCTGCCATTGCTTCCACTTTTTCCTCTTCTATTTGCCATGAAGTAATGGGACCAGGAGGCTTCCCAGGTGGTACTAGTGATAAAAGAACCCACCTGTCAATGCAGAAGATCTAAGAGACACAAGTTCAACCCCTGGGTCAGGAAGATCCCCTAGAGAAGGAAATGGCAGCCCACTCCAGTATTCTTGAGAATCCCATGGACAGAGGAGCCTGGCAGGCTACACTCCACAGGGTCACAAAGAGTTGGACACGACTGAAACAACTTAGCACGCACACACCTGCACACACAATGGGACCAGATGTCACAATCTTAGTATTCTGAAACTCTTGGCTGAGTTTCAAGCCAACTTTTTCACTCTTCCCTTTCAACCTCATCTAGAGGCTCTTTAATTGCTCTTTACTTTCTGCCACTAGAGTGGTATCATCTGCATATCTGAGGTTGTTAATATTTCTCTCAGCAATCTGGATTCCAGCTTGTGATTCATCCAGCCCAGGATTAAGCAAGATATACTCTGCAGATAAGTTAAATAAGCAGTGTGACAATATACAGCCTTGACATACTCCTTTCCCAATTTGGAACCAGTCCATTGTTCCATTTCCATTTTTAACTGTTGCTTCTTGAGTCGCATACAGGTTTCTCAGGAGACAGGTAAGGTTGTCTGATACTCCCATCTCTTTAAGAATTTCCCACAGTTTGTGGCAATCCACACAGTCAAAGGCTTCAGTGTACTCAGTGAAGCAGAAGTAGATGTTTTTCTGGAATTCCCTTGCTTTCTCCATGATCCAACAAATGTTGGCAATTTGATCTCTGGTTCCTCTGCCTTTTCTAAACTCAGCTTTTATATCCAGAAGTTCTCGGTTCACAAACTGTCAAAGCCTAGCTTGAAGGATTTTGAGCATCACCTTGATGACATGTGAAATGAGCGCAGTTGTATGGTAATTTGAACATTCTTTGGCGTTGTCCTTCTTTGGGATTGGAATAAAAACTGATCTTTTCCAGTCTTGTGGCCACAGCTGAGTTTTCCAAATTTGCTGACCTACTGAGTGCCACACTTTAACAGCATCATCTTTTAGTATGTGAAATAGCGCAGTCAGAATTCCATCACCTCCACCAGCTTTGTTCATAGTAACGTTTCCTAAAGCCCACCTGACTTCACACTCCAGGATGTCTGGCTCTAAGTGAGTGCGACCTTCTGGGTCCTGAAGACCTTTCTGGTATAGTTCTGTTTATTCTTGCCACCTCTTCTTAATCTCTTCTGTTTCTGTTAGGTCCTTACCATGTCTGTCTTTTATCATGTCCATCCTTGTATGAAATGTTCCCTTGATATCTCCAATTTTCTTGAAAAGATCTCTATTCTTTCCCATTTATTGTTTTCCTCTATTTCTTTGCATTGTTCATTTAAGAAGGCCTTCCTATCTCTCCTTTCTATTCTCTGGAACTCTGTCTTCAGTTAGCTATATCTTTCCCTTTCTCCTTTGCCTTTCACTTCTCTTCTTTCCTCAGCTATTTGTGAAAGTCTCCCCAGACAACCACAATGCCTTCTTGCACTTCTTTTTCTTTCTTTTTCTCTTGGATTTGGTTCAGTCTCCTGTACAATGTTATGAACCTCTCTCCATAGCTTTTCAGGCACTCTGTCTATCAGATGTAATCCCTTGATTCTATCTGTCACTTTAACTGCATAATCATAAGTGATTTGATTTAGGTCATATCTGAATGGTGTAGTGGTTTTCCCTACTTTCTTTGATTTAACCCTGAATTTTTCAATAAGAAGCTCAGGACCTGAGCCACAGTCAGATCCAGGTTTGTTTTTTCTAACTATATAGAATTTCTCATCTTTGACTGCAAAGAACATAATCATGGCAACCAACTCCAGTATTCCTGCCTGGAGAATTCCATTCTAAAATTTCCTTAAAACAAATTTTAAAAATGAAACTGAATAAATAAATATAACAACAACTTTATCTCCTCTAATAATTAACTACTCTATTTCTTGAAGGAGAAATCTGTAGTCATAACCCACAAAAAGAGAGTTTTCAGATGCAAATTAATCACCAGGAGAATTTTGAATTAATCCTTTGATAGAGAGAAAATAATTCCAAAGGGGCTAAACCCACAGAGGTCTTCTCTCCTTCAGAGTATAATTATAAAAATAACTGAAAATTCCCTAGTACAATAAAATTCTATTTAAAATACAATACACTTTTTTTCAAGGGTTTCCCTAGTAGCTCAGAAGGTAACGAATCCACCTGCAATGCAGGAGACACCAGTTCGATCCTGGGTCAGGAAGTTCCCCTGGAGAAGGGAGTGGAGGTACACACTCCAATATTCTTGGGTTCCCCTGGTGGCTCAGACGGTAAAGAATCTGCCTACAATGTAGGAGATGTATGTTCCATCCCTGAGTTGGGAAGATCCCCTGGAGGAGGTTATGGCAACCCACTCCAGTATTCTTGCCTGGAGAACTCCCATGGCAGAGGAGCCTGGCAGGCTACAGTCCATGGCATCATAAAGCACCAGACAGGACTGAGTGACTAACCACAGTACAGCACATTTTTTTTACAGGATCAAATTATCCTCCCTTTTGCACTGTCAGTACATTTTCTTATATTTTAAAACAAATCACAGTTGTACAATATCTATCTTGACTCCATCTCTAAAAATATTTACTAATTTTACATTGAAATTTTTTTCCTGAAACTAAATACATATGTAAAACTCCTAAAATAATTATATCTCTGTTCCATTCTGCACTTAGGTCTGGCCTGTCCACTGGCCATGCTTATATGTGATAGAACTAAACTGCATGTTTTCCCTGAAAAGCCTCATTTATCATGAGGAAAAAAAGCCTACATGCTACCAAAAACAAACTTTTAAAAAAATCTCATCCTATATTTCTGAAAAAAAAAAAAAAAAAACATGATCTTTAAAAAAGAATTTTAAATGCCAAAACCAAATGTCAGAAAAAAACTGAGATTTTTTTTTTCCCTTCAATAAATATCCAAAGATTAAAGGAAAAACTTTGGCTTAGAGAATATATATATTACTCACTTCCATTTTAGGATGTTGTTTACCAAAATATCATAAATACTTAATAGCAACTGTTCCTAGTGCTTCTAGCAAAAGGCAGTAAAACGAAACATAAACCTCAGCTGTGAAAGCCCAGGAGTTTTGCTTTGCATTTCATCACTCCACTTCCCCTTCCCCTGTTTAGGATGGCCCGGATTCTAACAATCACCAGAGACAGCTCAACTGAATTCCAAACAGAAATATTATGAGCTCCAGTGAAACTATTAATCATTAAAATGGAAAGAACAACAACCACAGTCAAATACTCTGCCGCCGGTTCAAGATGCCTGATTGATAGCTAAGAAATACCCATATTTGGAGCAGGAAGCAATCACACACTCCAATCCAAATTTTTATTTTATATTTCTATAAAGCCTATAAAACTTTCAAGATAGCAACTCGGTGAGGAACTCCATGCTCAAAGGGCACTCCGAGACTGGTGATGACAACCTTAAACTTGAAATCACAAACCCAGGCTCACAGTGCTCAATTTATAAGAGTTAATTCCAAATCTCACTTACAAACAAAATCCAGATCTCTAGAATTTCCCTGCATGTGCAATACTCAACAAACTTTCTTCTTAAATTCTCTCTTCAAGATAACAAGATTACTTCCTATAGTTTAAAATATATGTAAGGGATGCCCCTTATATGTGGAATCTAAAAAGAAATCACACAAATAAACTTATAAAACAGAAAGAGACTCACAGATTTAGAAAATCTGTGATTTAGAGAAACTTATGGGGACAACTTTTTGCCAGAGGAAAGAATGGGGAGAAGAGATGGTTAAGGAGGTTGAGATTGATATCTATACACTGCTATATGGGAGGGGGGTTCTGGAAGGGGAACACATGTATACCCATGGCGGATTCATGTCAATGTATGGCAAAACCAACATGATAATGTAAAGAAAAAATTAATTAAAAAAATAATAATAATAAAATGGATAACCAACGAGGACCTACTGTATGTATAACACAGCTCAGTGTTATGTGGCAGCCTGGGAGGGGAGTTTGAGGGAGAATGGATACATGTATATATTTGGCTGAGTCCCTTCACTGTTCACCTGAAACTATCATAACATTGTGAATCAGCTATATCCCCAAACAAAATTAAAATTTTTTTTAATTCTTTTAATTTAAAATATGTCTAAAATGATGAGCCTTTCCTACCCCCAAAGAAATACTCACAGAATTAATTATTCCTTTAAGAGCTTGAAATCCACCTTTGACAGGGAAAACTTGCTCCTTGGAATCAGCAATTCTTTCGAGCTTTAGAAAAAGGAGGAAAAGTTCACTGAGAGGTAGCTGAGACATACAACCTTTTATACCCTCCCTTACTTGTTAGTTACATTCATCTGAAAAATTACACCAGAGGATTAATTCCTTGTCAGGAACTGACTGGAGTAACTAGTGTTACTCTAAATGCATCACAACAAAATGAACTGAAATCAGGCACAGCCCCTTTACAACTGGCCTCAAGTCGCAATTTCAAAGCAGCGCAGAGCTCTACTAGCTGTAAATGTCATGAGACACAGAAGCTTCACTCACAGTCAACCAGACATTTAAATGTAAAAACATTTTGTGAGTAGAAAAAAATATTTAATACATAAACCCTGTAAACGTCCTGAAAAAAAAAAAAAGTCTTTTTAAGGAAAATCATTAAAGATTTTTCCAACAGACTTCCCAAATCCTAAGCTCCTAAGAGTCAAGTTTTCAATCAAATTAAAACATCTAAAAAAGACTTGTCATGATAACCTTATCAGCTGATTAAAGAGCATACATATTATTTTAACAATGTTCAAGAAAAATAGTTTTGTCTTCAGTTTAATTAGTTAATGAAACCTATCAAAATCAGACATTACTAACACAGAGTTCAAGACAGGGGGCCATTTTTACAGAAAATCTTTAACAATTAAGTGGGTTTCCATGGTTGCTCAGATGATAAAGAATTCTGCTGCAATGCAGGAGACCCAGGTTTGATTCCTGGGTTGGGAAGATCTCCCTAGAGAATGGAATGGCAACCCAATTCAATATTCTTGCCTGGAGAATTCCATGGATAGAAGAATCTGGCAGGCTACAGTCAACAGGGTTGCAAAAAGTCAGACCCCACGAGTGACTAACACTGTGCTTCTCAGGTGGCACTAGTGGTAAAGAACCCACCTGCCAAAGCAGAAGACATAGTAAGAGACGTGGGTTTGGGTCAGGAAGATCCCCTGAAGAAGGGCATGGCAACCCACTCCAGTATTCTTGCCTGGAGAATCCCATGGACAGAGAAGCCTGGCAGGCTTTAGTCCACAGGGCTGCAAAGAATCAGACCCAACGGAAACAACTTAGCATGCATGAAGGTGTTAGTCGTTCAGTCATGTCTGCCTCTTTGTGACCCTGTGGGCTGTAGCTTGCCAGACTCTTCTGTCCATGGGATTCTCCAGGCAAGAACAGTGGAGTGGGTAGCCATTTTCTTCTTCAGGGGATCTTCCCAGCCCAGGGACTGAACCTGGGTCTCCCACATTCCTGGCAGATTCTTTACCATTGAGCCACCAAGGAAGCAAGCATGCAAGTCATTATTTAAAAATCTGATCAACTCTGCTTAAGACTATTATGTGATTTAGATTCAAGGCTGCAGATTTGCTGTACTTACTTGAGCTTGTTCAAAGTCAAGGACACCAACACAATAAACTCTAGCCCCAAGTGACCTGGATATTTTCGCCTATTGAGAGAAAGAGAGAGGGACAGAGAGAAGGAGACAAGTGAATTATTCAACCATCAGGCTACACATGCAGAGACATACAGAAAATACACTGGGGTGTAAAGAACAGTTTCAGTTCAATACTCACCTCTTTCTCTGCATATGATGGCACCAGACCATCCAGCTTACCATCTGTCAGAGCAATTATGATACTGGAGGTTTTTAAGCCTCTTGCTTTCTCAATTTGCTCATTTGCCTGAAAATGAAGAAAAACTGTCCAACTCACAAGTTAATCTTAACTTTTAACCAGCATGTTCCATCAAGCTGAATTTTAAGTCTGGCAAAATCAAACTATTTTGGACTGGCTTTCAAAACAGGGTAGGGCTTCCTGGATGGCTCAGGTGGTGAAGCATCTACCTGCAATGCGGGAGACCTTGGTTCGATCCCTGGGTTGGGAAGATCCCATGGAGAAGGAAACAGCAATCACTCCAGTACTTTTGCCTGGAAAATCCCATGGACGGAGGAGCCTGGTAGGCTACAGACCACAGGATCGCAAAAAGTCTGACACAATTGAGCAACTTCACTTTCTTTCTTCTTTCTTTAAAACAGGGCATTTTATATTAACTATTTTAATTGGAAATATATATATATTCACATCACAGAGTAATTACTATTGGGTGTAAATGATAAAGGTTTTTAGCCTTGGCTGACTATAACCACAGAGAAAATGTGGTTCTCTGAATATAGTCACAGAGAAAGTGGAAACTTCCTTAAAAGGCAAACTGTCATCCAAACTTCTGTTATCACCATGGTAAATTCTTTCTATCAGTCTTATCCCTAGAACAACTAAAAGAATTTTTTTTTTAATTTTAAGGTAAGCATGTAATGGCATCTTCGAGTTTTACTAGGGAGTTATAATTTATTTCATTACAGAGTAAGGAAACATTCTTAAGTACAAAAGAACTTACTAGCTTTAGTCCTTCATGGATGTATGTCTCTCCCACGGGACTAACACGTTTCAAATTGGCCAAGCCTTCATTGATTTTGCCTCTGAAAATAATACAGTATAAAATTAAACAAAAGAAAAATGAGGAAGGATCACAATAAGCACTTTTCAAGAAATGCGGTAGTTTTGCAATTAAGGCAGTTTCGCCCCAGGTTTTTGAGGGCAGATAACTCCTTTTAATGAGTATTTGATAATGTCTGTATTTTAAGCATAAAATCATTCACCAGAGCCTCACCCACATTTAAAAATAACTTATTTTACTTTAATTTTAAGGACTTTATTTTAATATTGTAGTGAAAATTATTATCAGACAAGTTCATCTCAGGAAGTTTCCAGAAAACACAACTTTCAAAGTATAATCCTAATCTTCCTTCTTTGTAACTCAGTCACCTCCACCAACCCATGTTGATTGTCTCTTTTAATACTTGTTTTAAAATCTACCTATTCTGAACCTAACTAACTTCAGTACACTCTTTTTCCTAAGATGCCCCAAATATATTCATGTTCAACTTTTACTGCAATGAACAATTCTGTATCTTAAAAATATTCTACTTTAAAATAATTTCACTGATTTAATATTTTCACTTAACTAGACTGGAAGCCTATACTGGGCTATCACCATGTCTATTACTTATAATGTATCCCCCAACTTTGCACTAATTACTTATTATACTGCCTTTTACAAAATAAGTGTTCAATAAATTTTTCAATCTACCCTAGGAAAAAAATTCATAGTTCCACAGATGATGGAGTAAATTACATAATTTATAAACTTGTTTTATCTAAATATTTATGTTTTAATATCTACAGAAACAACTTGAAACTGACTCAGTCTGAATGCAGATAAAAACCAAATATTTGGTGCTTCCCAGAAATGAGTGGCAGCGTGTCCTCAAGCATTAATGTTTGCTGCCAAAAGAGAAATGAAAAAAGACAACTGAAATCCAAGTTTACACAAACAGCTTTTGCCTGGTAAAAATCGCCTTCTCCATTTAGTTCAGATTCAAATCATCATTACTTCTGAGGACTAGACAACACTAGTAGAAGACTCTAAGCAGAAAGAACTTGCCAAATGTGGGAATCAGAGTGGGAAGGTGGGTCTCTGCTTGCTTATTTTGCTGAAAAAAGCAGAGCAGTCTTGCTTGTATACATACCAGCCACTGTGACGTTCTAAGCTGCTCTGAACTGCTTCGTTACTTTTGCAGCTACAGAGTCAGAAGAGGAAAAGTATTCCTTGGCCATATCCAACATCAACAGACATGAGCCCTGGTCTGTCACTTTCCAGAGTAACTGCATACTCTGTCAGCCTCTCCTCCATCAACAAGTATCACTGGGACTTCCCAGGTGGTCCAGTGATAAAGAGTTTGCCTTCCAATGCAGGGGATGATGGTTCGATCCCTGTTTGGGGAACTAAGATCCCACATGCCATGGGGCCACTAGGCCCGTGTGCCACAACTAAGACCTGATATAACCAAATAAATAAAAATGTTTTTAAATTTAGAAAAAGAAAAAAAAAGTGTCACCAAATGGGAAATGGAAATCAAAACAAGATAGGGCCTTTGAGGGATCCCAAGTAACTAAAAATAAGTTTAAATTTTCTTTATTAGTAAATGGTGAACTGAGGGAGAAAAAATCATGTAGTAGGTAAAAAACACAACTCATCCATTTATACTGTGATTTAAAGTTCTAAAGGAAAGCAAGAGAGAAAATGTTTAAAAATAAGAGAAGAAAAAATGTGTATGCTATGAAGATCAGCTCAAATCAATATCAGATTCACTGAGCTTGGCTTTAACGTTGTCTTCAACTACAACAAACAGCAATACCGAAACTACTTTGAAATTTGTTGTGACTCTGTAGCCAAGGATGCTGCTATCAACACACACAAAGTCCCCTATGAGCTCACAGGGCAGAAGTTTCTTTGCCATCCCTGAGTAATCGCTACACACTTCCTCTTTTCTGCTAACTACAGCTATTTCTTGCCCTGACTTGCATGGTAAATGTCTTCCTCATTCAGAAAAGTTTGTTAAGCTCATATGGTTATCATATTGCTATATCCTCTTTTCTAAGATCTTAACTTTTTAGATGTTACTAATTTTCTGCAATGTTACTGTATTCTGTGTGACTTCAAATACTTTTTGGAAAGAAGCAGAATTTAAACAAATAAAATGGGATATGAAACCTCTGTTTGATTGCTGTTGCTATTGTTGTTTTTTTGTTGTTGTTGAGCATCAGGGTACCAAAATCTATAATCAACTCTTTCTTCTTGACTTTATAACTATGTTGATTGAAAAAGAGGGGATAAGGCAGAGACGCAGGGGGTGGCAGAGGCAAAAACATATTGACTCATTTTTTAATCTAAAAAATTAACACTCTCAGCTCTGTTAGTATGCTTCCAATTTCTCTGCTGAGTAAGGGAAAGAAGAGATAAGAAGCGAAGAGGAAAGATAAGCAGACAAGAGAAGGGAAGAGAAGGGAACATAGCAACCACAACTGCTAGGCATCATGCCACATCAGTGGCCTTTCTCCATCCATAAGATGCTTGCAACTGTGGAAGGTGTGTGTGATGCCACAACTAAGGTGAAGATATATTTTATAAATAAGGGCATAATAAAATAGTTTGCAGAAAATTCTGACTTGCCCAACTAGCACAATTCAGGCATAATTTTAAGTCCTTTCTACTTGCGACTAAAGATACACATTTATAAATGTACCTCTATTCTTAACCTGAACTTTTCAATGTGTATTGCCTTAACTTGGCAGATTTCAAAGCTCTTTCCAGGTTTCAGTCAATCAGTCTAAACACACTGGCTGAGCACCCACACACATGAACACTGTGGTCTTACACTGTGATATGAGAATAATTTATGCCCAGTCTACGGCTACCCTCTCATCCATTTACAGGTGCAGTGTTGTTTTCCACCCTGGCTGGACACTGGGATCACCTAGAAGGCTTTAAAAAAAATATCTTCTAGACACTAATGGAAAAAAATTATAATTTACTTGATGTTTGCTGGGGTCAGGGTATTTCTTGGAAATGCTCAAGTATTCTATAGTGTGGCCACGAATTATGAATCTCTGATCTAATCTAATTTAAAAACCTTTCCATGTTGTTGGAAAGGGCTTCCCCAGTGGCTCATGTGGTAAAGAATCAACTTGCAATGCAGGAGACCCAGGTTCAATCCACGGGTCAGGAAGATCCCCTGGAGAAGGAAATGACAACCCACTCTAGTACTCATGCCTGAAGAATTCCATGAAATGTTGTTGGAATGCTCTTTTCCTTACCTATTTTGCCAGTCAGTTCTTCTACTGATGGAGTTTTGAAGGTAACTAGTATAATCTTTTAAAATGTAAAATGCAGTTTCTGGGATGGATGACTTATAGCCAGAGAGAACATGGATTAATTCCAAGCCCAATCTCATTCTCTCAACTATACAAAGAGGAAAATACCTGTACCCCAGGGCCATTGTGAGGATTAAATGGCACATAATAAGTACAGAGTTAGGTGACTTCCCTAGCTGTCCAGGGGTTAAGACTCCACACTTCCAATGCAGGGGGTGTGGGTTCAATCCCTGGTCAGGAAACTAAGACCCCACAGGCCATGCAGCACAGCCAAGAAAAAAGCAAAAAGCAGAGTTAGTTGTAGCCACTATGGCTGTTATTGACACTGGTCATTCCTCTGTTGGTAGGGTTTTGTTCACCCAGTTTACTTTCTTCTTGATTCTAAGGAGAGCTCACTCAGCAAACTGAGGGTTGAAAAAATTTGATAAAGATCCGAAAAGGAGGAGGGAAAGGAATAGAGGAAAGAAAGTTTTAGACTGAAGCTTTAGTGAGAATGAATTATATGGAAAGCTCTAGAATGAGATGGAAAGACTCAGGTTTGGAGTAAATCAGAGACGAACTAAAACTTCGGTTCTGCAACTAGTAAGCTGTGCAAGCATGGGCAGTTATTTAATTTCCTGCAGCCCAGTTTCCATATCCATAAAATGTAAATCAGAACGGCTGCCCCAATGAAGTCTTCATTCATTCATTCCACAGACATTTATTAGGTGACTACTATCACATTTATGAAAGTGTTAGTCACTCAGCGACCCCATGGACTGAAGCCCACCAGGCTCCTCTGTCCATGGAATTCTCCAGGCAAGAACACTGCAGTGGGTCCATTCCCATCTCCAGGGGATATTCCTGACCCGGGGATCAAACCTGGTCTGCCTCACTGCAGGCAGATTCTTTACCATCTGAGGCACCGGGAAGCCCATCATCTTTATAATATAATGTTATTATACTTGGCAGCTTTGAACATTGCAGAAAGCTGTGGGGCCTGGACAGAAGAGCTATTAGAGGAGATAGACCAGAGGAAGGAAGTGGCTAGTGCCCAAAACAAACCCTCTTCACTACAACTTCTCCTCTGCATTGCCATGTTGCTCTTCTAGAAAACCTACAAATAGTGGCAAGCTGAATTTGAGGTGACAGATGGCACAACGGATAGGAGTCCAGACTGCTCCAGCCAATTATCTACCACCGCATCCTTCAGTTGTTTCATGTTAAGCAAAAGTAACACCAACACTAACTCCACAGGGTTGCTGTGAAAAATCAAAGGAATTGATGCACATAAAGAATTCGATACAAAGTCAGTGTCACATAGACATTAGTGATTCTTCTTTGATCATATGATGTGTCAGGACCTAAGCAGGGTCATCTGCCAGCCAGCCCTCGTTCTTTCATTATGCCACCCTGCATCATACCATGAACGCAACCCAGAGGTCAAACATGGCGTACTGGCCACCTTAATTCCCAGCTCTAAGACTCACTAGTCTTAGTAATTTCATGACTTTGCTAAGTTGTGTTCTCTCTGAGCTTGCATTTCTCCCCTCTGAAAATGGCAACATTGATAGTACTTATATAGCAGAGTTGTTACAAAAATTAAAAGGACTATTACTTGTATTATCAGGGCTTCCCTGATAGCTCAGTTGGTAAAGAATCCACCTGCAATGCAAGAGACCCTGGTTCAATTCCTGGTTCGGGAAGATCCACTGGCATAGGAATAGGTTACCCACTCCAGTATTCTTGGGCTTCTCTTGTGGCTCAGCTGGTAAAGAATCTGCCCGCAAAGTGGGAGACCTGGGTTCAATCCCTGGGTTGGGAAGATCCCCTGGGGAAAGGCAAAACTACATTCCAGTATTCTGGCCTGGAGAATTCCATGGACTATACAGTCCATGGGGTCACAAAGAGTCGGACACCACTGAGAAACTTTCACTTATTACTTGCAACAGTCAGTACACTGCACGGCACCTAAGTGTTCAATAATCAATACCAACTGTTTATATCAATTTTCTGCGCACATGTGCTAAGTTACTTCAGTCATGTCCAACTCTTTGCAAACCCATGGACTGTAGCCTACCAGGCTCCCCTATCCACAGGATTCTCCAGGCAAGCATACTGGTGTGGGTTGCCATGTCCTACCCTAAGGGATCTTCTGGGGATCGAAGCTGCATCTCCTGTGGCTCCTGCATCGGATTCTTTACTGCTGAGCCACCAGGGAAGCCCAAGTGTTAGTTGCTCAGGAAGATCCCATTGCTGGCAGATGCTTTACATCTGAGCTGCCAAAGAAGCCCATCAATTCACTGTACTGCTCTCTTAACCATTGAAGGTAATGTAAATAGGAATTATCACCTTTGTTTTTCACAGTTTGGGAGCCTTATTTGAGAACTTCTCTTCACTAGTGCTCCTAAAACACACAGAATTTTCAAACTTTATATTAAGTTATACAAACTCCAAATCATATGCATGTGTTTAGTATTGCTCTTGAATAGGTGAATACCAACAATCCTAAATGTACTTCTATCACAGCACAATTTTAAACTGTGTTAGGAAAATCATCATTTCTAACAAATAAAACTTCAATTCTCACATTTCTACCTTACATATTAATTCTTAAAACTTTGAGAGTTTGAATTGAGAAATATTATTCAAAGTCATGAAAATAAAAGGAAATGTGCCCATCTATTCCAACCTTAGAAGGAAATAATGACAATATTAAAATAATACAAAAAGAAAGTATTAATGTTGTTAATAAACAGTTTTAACTCATATAAAAGAATAAGAGGAATAAGAGTGAGAGGCTAATAATAAAAAATAAAAGTAAATAACACATCATTCAAAATTTGCTGACATGGGTTATGGGTTACAGCAGAATCTAAAGACTAGTGCCAAAATTACCAATCTAATTTGCTATTTTGGTTACACACAAGGTTTTTTTTTTTCTTTCCTCTCTTAGCTGGCATGTTTATTTCTGAAAGAGATTCATCTTTGGAGTTTCATTATTACTTTCAGTATAAACTACAGTACAGACTCTCTAAATATGACCTCTATCAATTTCTTCCCACTCTATATGCACCCATTCTCCCATCAAAAGTTGGAAATTTATCCCCCATCCCCTTAATTCTGACCCAGCCTGTTACTACCTGGCACTAGAACAAGGTAGAAGCAATATTCTTAGACGTCCAACCCTTAAAAGAACTGGAGACGTGGCTTCCTGCATCTCATAGTACTCATTCTTGGACCCAGTCATCATGCTGTGAGAAGCCCAGCCACAAGCCGAGGCCCCATGGAGGAAAACATATCATTCCAGTAAACAGCCCTAGCTGTGCTCCATAACAGTAACCACCTTCTATGATTATAGCACCAGATAATATAATGTAGGGCAGAGGAAGCTTCCATTTGAGCCATCTATCACATTATTGAGAGAGAGAACAAAATCACTGCTTAAGCCACTAAATGTTGGGGTGGTTTTTCATGATCACTATGCCTGCTCCAGGACTAAGTCTAAATAAGGTACAGGACTTTTCCCTTTATGTACCCTTGGTAGCTAGCTGCCATACAAACACTTTGACTACCCTGAAATCACCATGGTAGGAGGAGACTTAACCTAGCCATAAGTAGAAGTCATGGGTAGCAGATGAAGACTCAGGTCAACAGTTCTAGCTGAGCTCCTAGACAACAGCCAGCACCAGCACGAACTTTCAAACCATGTGGGTGGGGTCATTTTAACTCTTCTAGCCATTCCAGCTTTCTAGCTGACAACAGGCAAAGCATAAGAACTGCCCATTCAATGCACAATATCATGAGAAATGACCGGTTGTATTTACACCACTAATTTTGGAGTAGTTTATCATGCAGCAATAGATAATCAAAATAAAAGTTGTGACTAAAGTAAAAACTAAATGACCTTGAAGAGATAGATAGTAAAGACTGGAAAGGCAGTGAGCAAATTGTTACTGGAGGCTCAGTTTCATGCTCATTCATATCTGTTGCATTCCATTGGTTAAAGTGAGCCAAAGGCCCAGCCCACATTTTTTAAATTATATATTTAAATAAAAATACTTATATGCACATATTTAAATACATGTGTGTATATAAATATATATAGTTAATATATATGTGTGTACTTATATACATATATAAATATATAAAAATACTTATATACACATATATTATACCTATTACATATATAATCATTATTTGTCTCAGTGGTAAATCTGCCTGTCAATGCAGGAGATGCCAGAGAATAGGGTTCAATCCCTGGGTCGGGAAGATCCCCTGGAGGAGGATATGGCAACCCACTTCAGTATTCTCACTTGGAAAATTCCTTGGACAGAGGAGCCTGGCACACTACAGTCCATGGGATCAGAAAGCATCAAACACAACTGAACGTGTGCACTCACACATACCTATGCATATATGTTGTATGTATTCTGTGTTTCCTTGGAGGTCACAAAAGAGCACTCTATCACAAAAACTAAAAGCCTCATACATCTATGCTACCAAATGCCAGTTTAGATAACTCTATAAGCATAAGTGTTATAGGTATGGAGGCAGAGGGACCAGAGATCAAACTGCCAACATGCACTGGATCATCGAAAAAGCAAGAGTTCCAAAAAACATCTACTTCTGCTTTATCAACTAAGCCAAAGCCTTTGACTGTGTGTACCACAACAAACTGTGGAAAATTCTTCAAGAAATGGGAATACCAGACCACCTGACCTGCCTTCTGAGAAATCTGTATGCAGGTCAAGAAGCAACAGTTAGAACTGGACATGGAACAATAGACTGGTTCCAAATTGGAAAAGGAGTATATTGTCACCCTGCTTATTTAACCTATATGCAGAGTACATCATGCAAAATGCCGGGCTGGATGAAGCACAAGCTGGAATCAACATTGCCAGGAGAAATATCAATAACCTCAGATACACTGATGACACCACCCTTATGGCAGAAAGCGAAAAAGAACTAAAGAGTCTCTTGATGAAAGTGAAAGAGAAGGGTAAAAACACTGACTTAAAACTCAACATTCAGAAAACTAAGCTCATGGCATCTGATCCCATCGCTTCAAGGCAAATAGATGGGGAAACATTGGAAACAATGAGAGACTTTATTTTCTTGGGCTCAAAAATCACTGCAGATGGTGACTGCAGCCATTAAAATAAAAGACACTTGCTCCTTGGAAGAAAAGCTATGACCAACCTAGACAGCACATTAAAAAGGAGAGACATTACTTTGCTGACAAAGGTCCATCTAGTCAAAGTTATGGTTTTTCCAGTAGTCATGTATGGATGTGAGAGTTGGACTATAAAGAAAGTTGAGCACAGAAGAATTGATGCTTTTGAACTATGGTGCTGGAGAAGACTCTTGGGAGTCCTTTGGACTGAAAGGAGATCCAACCAGCCAATCCTAAAGGAAATCAGTCCTGAATATTCATTGAAAGGACGGATGCTGAAGCTGAAACTCGAATACTTTGGCCACCTGATGAGAAGAACTGACTCACTGGAAAAGACCGTGATGCTGGGAAAGATTGAAGGCAGGAGGAGAAGGGGATGACAAAGGATTAGATGGTTGGATGGCATCACAGACTTGATGGACATGAGTTTGAGCAAACTCTGGGCATCGATGATGAACAGGGAAGCTTGGCGTGCTGCAGTCCATGGGGTCGCGAAGAGTCTGACTCGACTGGGTGACTGAACTGAACTGAACTGAACTGTACTTTACCTCAAGAGATTATCAGCCAGGGATATGAAATGAACAAAACTTCAAACAAAATGTAGGAATACACAGGAACTTTATAAAGATTTCAGTTCAGTTCAATTGCTCAGTTGTGTCCGACTCTTTGCGACCCCAGGGACCACAGCACACCAGGCCTCCCTGTCCATCACCAACTCCCGGAGTCCACCCAAATCCATGTCCATTGAGTCAGTGATGCCATCCAGCCATCTCATCCTCTGTTGTCCCCTTCTCCTCCTGTCCTCAATCTTTCCCAGCATCAGGGTCTTTTCCAATGAGTCAGCTCTTCGCATCACGTGGCCAAAGTATAGTTACATAACATAATTAAATATTGCTCTTGGAAAATAAAACTTAGTAGATTGAGAAGAATCTTCTCAAGATGTTGTTCATGTCCATACTAATGATTTATAATCCACTCAGCATTGTACTTAACCTGAGCAATTACAAACAAAGCATTTAGCAAAATGTCTGATACATAGTAAGTGCTCAATAAACTTTATTACTTCTGTCTCCTTCCATTAATAAACCACAATATTATATAATCAGTCTGACAAAATTAGAAAAATTACAGGAGGGGAAATCTGCTCATTCATTCAAATGTGGGACCATCCTAGCTATCTATTTAATTATGCTATTATATACTGTTATATGGCATACAGTGTGAAGAATAAACTGCAAAAAAAAAAATTGTTCCCTTTTAGCTCAACGTAAAAAATTTTCAAGGATTTCAAAAGAGTGAAAGATGATTTTTCAGACACAAACATTGCTAATACACTATCTTAGGAACTCATACTTTATATAAAAACTTGCTTACTCTTTATTTAACATGTCACTGTAAGGCCAATATATGTCAAAGTCTCTGTGGTACAGATTCCAGACCAATGAATCTAAGATCAAGGTCCTAGGTTCAAAAATATCTGCTTACAAAATGCCCCATACAATCGGGATTTGTGAAAATTCATCTCTAATTTAGTCTACACTTATCTAAGTGAGGTACCCAGATGACACCTAAAGTCTGCATCTGCTGTATCTTGCATGTTTATACCCCACTTCCTCTTTCAACACCTTACTGGGCCATGAAAAAATGACCTCTGCATTTTACCACCTTAGTGTGCCAGGTCTGTCTTCCAGACATGAGTAACAATGCATTTAATTTTCTAGAACATACCCAAAAAGCAAACATGGGACTTCACTGAAAGCAACTATTTCCATATCCACGACTAGAATCTGACTTGCTGCCATGCTCAGACCTCTCAGAGTTAGCACAATGTGTGACCAGCACTGACTTTTTTCAACAGGAAAAATTACTTCCCTATTAGAATCTAAACAAAAACAGCTAGTCACTTCCTCTCACCACGTCACTGGTTTGTAAGAGAACAGATGAAATTTAGAGGATGAATATATCTTTGAATTATGACAATTCTGACTAATTCCAGGAACCAGCTGGAGAAAGGGGAATGATTCTGAGGCAAAATGGTCAGGTGCTCACGCTCAAGAGCTACACGCAGGGGTGAACTCTGGCTCTGACTTAGCTGTGTCACTTTGAACAAAGTCACTTGACTTCAAACTTCTGCTAGGATCTGGGCGCAGAATGGTGATGAGGTGGTACAGTGATAAGACCCAGATCCCATCTCAGCCTCAGCCTCCTTCCCACCTAGTCATTAATTAGGCCTTCTCATGCATTAATCCTCCCAACATTTTATCACCCCAACATTTCTATACAGTAGGAATGATTAGCTCCTTACAGCAGATAAGGGAATTGGGTAAGAAGAGGTGAAATAACTTGTCTAAAGTTACACAGCTCGTATACAGCACCTATGTTTTTCTGACCCAAAGTCCAGTCCTGACCCCACCCCCCCAGCCAGGCTTCCCTTCTGGCTCAGCTGGTAAAGAATCCACCTGCAATGTGGGAGACCTTGGTTCGATCCCTGGGTTGGAAAGATACCCTGGAGAAGAGAAAGGCTATTCATTCCAGTATTCTGGCCTGGAGAATTCCATGGGATTGTATAGTCCATGGGATCTCAAAGAGTTGGACACGACTAAGCAACTTTCATGTCACTTCAATTCAGGACTCCCCAAGTTAACAGCTGTATGTTCTATTCCTATTCAGGAAATCAACCCTGAATAGTCGTTGGAAGGACTGTTGCTGAAACTGAAGCTCCAATACTTTGGCCACCTGATGCAAAGAGCCAACTCATTGGAAAAGACTATGATGCTGGGAAAAATTGCAGGCAAAAGGAGAATCGGCAGCAGAGGATGAGATGGTTAGATAGCATCACTGACTCAATGGGCTTCTCTGGTAGCTCAGCTAGTAAAGAATCCACCTGCAATACAGGAAACCCCAGTTCGATTTCTGGGTCGGGAAGTTCCCCTGGAGAAGGGATAGGGTACCTATTTCAGTATTCTTGGGCTTCCCTGGTGGCTCAGACCCATAAAGAATCCGCCTGCAATGCAGGAGACCTGGGTTCAATCCCTGGGTTGGGAAGATCCCCTGGAGGAGGGCATGGTAACCCACTCCAGTATTCTTGCCTGGAAAATCCCCATGGACAGAGAAGCCTGGCGGGCTACAGTTCACGGGGTCAAAAGGAGTTGGACATGACCCAGCGACCCAGCACAGCATAGCACTAACTCAACGGACATGAATTTGAGCAAACTCCAAGAAATGGTGGAGGACAGAAGAGCCTGGCATGCTGCAGTCCATGGATTCGCAGAGTCAGACAGGACTGAATGACTGAATAACAAAAACAATGCTCTATTCTTAATGTTTATCCTTTCTAACTCCTGAGTTCCATTCTGATACCAAGAGAGTTGTCTCTGGCTACATAAGTCAGTAATACTTCTTTTAAACCTAGGCATTTGTTTTTTATAAATAGTACTATTATTCAAATAAAATTGAATAACCTAAATGTATAGAAATCAAAAACATGAAGGAGCCCCCACCTTGAATCTCACTGCTAAGACAATATTGTTGTTAGCAATTTGTTGCTCATCTTCCAGACTTTTCTCCATGAACTCATTATCATACACACATACCATAAAAACCATTAAAATTTTTGTTTTGCTTATCATCTTTAACAGAGTATTCTGCAACTTGCTTTTCTCGGCTAGTATATCTTAGACATATTTTCATAGTAATATATATAGATTTTCCAGTTCTTTGAATGACTGCATAGTATCCAATTCTATATATATACTCTAATTTAATTACAGAATCATCAATTGATGAGCATTTAAATTTACTAAAATTTTCACTATTGTGAACAATGCTTCAGGGTTTAATCTCACACATACCTACCTTTGCACACTGATGCTACTATTTCAGTAGGGCATAGTCCTAAAAAGTAAAATTGTGGATAGGAGACTTCTAAACATTTACAGATACTGACAAATTTCCCTGCAAAATGAATGAACCAATTTATAAATTACCAACTATCTTATCACAAGTAAATTTTTAACTTGGATTTAAAGAAGAAATTCTTTCAAATAAAAGAAATGTATATATTATTTACACTTCTTACATAAATTTAGTCAAATGACTTATCTTTAATTTCCCAGAAGTTTGCCTATGAAGTATTTTTTCCTAAGTATTTGATTATTATTCTCATGTCAAACAAGTATACGACTTTTCAAGTTGGGGACAAGTATGTCAAAAAGAGAGGTGAAAATGCAACTGTTCTATAATAATACAAATGAGAAGATTAGCAAATATAAATCATCATTTATTATTTCTCAAGGAGAGAAAACATTTGATAACAGTTAATAGGTTGTAGAGTCAGACCAACCCAATCGTTCATTCAACAGATATCTACTGAGCATCTACTATGTTTCAAGCTCTGTTACAGGTGTCAAGCTAGAGAGGTGATGGTAACCAAGACAAAGAAGACCCCTCTGCTCTCATGCAGTTTACATTAGAGTTATGGGGAAAAAATAAACCGATTAACTAACAGAACAATTTCAAAAAGTGACAACCACATAGAGAACTGTGAGACATTACTGGGAAGGTGACGTAGGGCTGCATCACACCTGATGCCAAGGCAAGGCCTCTCAGGGGAGGGGACGCATGGGATGAGGCCAGGAAAGACAAACAGCAAATCTGCCAGGACAGAACCACGCTTGGCCCGTTTAGGGAAGGGAAAGTGGCCAGTGGGCGAGACTGTGGCATTCAGTGTTAGCACAGGGTTGGGTGAGCACTCAGGTAGGGCTTTGAGGCTACTGGGAAATGTGTGCGTTCTACTCTAAGCCATCAGATTGTCTTAAGAGCAAGAGTGGCATGACCTACTCTACATTTCAAGACACCATTCTAGCTAATATACTCCTCATCACTGATTAACTGTGTGTCCTTGGACAAGCTACATTTCCTTTCTCAGCTTCAGGATCCTCATTTATAAAGTTGAGATAATAGTAACTATGACATGGGGTTGATATAAGGATTAAGTTAAGTAATGAATGGAAAGCATTTTGCACAGTATCTAGCACATAAAAATGTTCACTAAATGTTTCCAACTAAATCGCTTTTACCTCATTAAGATTATACCAAACAGAACTAAACATAATTCACTATCACCAATTATTCAACACAATAACTAAAAACATCCTTTAAAATGAGTCTTGATTCAAATTCTCTAATACTGAGAGGCTGGATATTTCTATATTGTATCAACACTCAGCACTTTCCAGCACTTACTGGATTCTATAACACAGCCCTGAGTTATATGTGTTTGTATACACTCCTCACTATCACACACAAGAGTACTCATCCTTGTGTTACCGCCAGAGCCCATAATGCTCAAAACACGGTATTCAGGGTTGGCAAAGCAGGATTGTGGGTAGGTGAATAGAGGATTACCAGATATATGGAGGATAAAAGAGAAGACTTTTGAGAGTCCCTTGGACTGCAAGGAGATCAAACCAGTCAATCCTATAGGAAATCAACCCTGAATATTCATTGGAAGGACTAATGCTGAAGCACCAATACTTTGGCCACATGATGCAAAGAGCTGATTCACTGGAAAAGACCCCAATGGAAAAGACTGAGGGCAAAAGCAGAAGCAGGCAGCAGAGGATGAGATGGTTAGATAGCATCACCAACTCGGACACGAATCTGAGCAGGATACAGTGGAGGACAGAACCTGGAGTGCTACAGTCCATGGGGTTGCAAAGAGTCAGACAGGACTCAGCAACTGAACAACAGTGAAGAATAAAAAACATGAGGGCAAAAGAAGAGAAAGTTTCAAATTGAAATATTCAAAATAACAATGTTTTTAGGACTTCCCTGGTGGTCCAGTGGTTAAGAATCTGCCTGCCAATGCAGGGGACAGAGGTTTGATCCCTGATCCAGGAAGATTCCACATGGCACGGGGCAACTAAGCCCATGTGTCACAACTGCTGAAGCCTATGTGCTCTAGAGCCCATGCTCCACAATGAGAGAAGCCACTACAATGAGAAGCCCTCACATTGCACCTGGAGAGTAGCCCCCACTCACCTCAGCTAGAGAAGGCCCCCATGCAGCAACAAAAATCCAGTGTAGCCAATAAATAAATGTAATATTTTTTAAAAAAATTATGGTTTGGAATCATGAGCATATAAAATGGATAACTGATCATTTCTTTCCATGTAAATTACTCTGTTCATGCATTTACATTGTACCAAACTTCATGATGAAACCCTAACAGGAGAAACAGCCCTATTCTAAGGACTCACTGCCTGCTAATCTTGCTTCATCTCTACTGAAGATATTTAGCAACACTTTGAAACATGAAAGAGGTATTTCACATATTTACTAAGGTACAGAAGGATTATGAAGAATAGAAAGAAAATTGTGAAACCTGATGTACTTGACCTTTGCATTTTCCATGCACTCAGACCTCTAAGTATAACATCAAGAAAGTTCACACGTACAATTCCCCTTTCTAGACTTTGAAACAAGGATCCCCAATAGCTGTGGCAACATTTGTTCAGTGATCTTGCATCTAAACATGCGAATGGCTTCTACACACTTAAAAGGCAGGAATAGAGATGCGGATGTAGCAAATGGCCAGGTGCACATGGAGAGAGTGGGTTGAATTGAGAGATTAGGCTTGACATAAATACATCACCCATGTGTAAAATAGATAGCTGGTGGGAAGCTGCTGCGTAGTATATGGAGCTCAGCTCAGTACTCTGTGGTGACCTAAAGCCGGGAGATGCTGGGGCAGGAGATGGGTGGAAGGAGGGGGAAAGGGTTGCAAGGAAAGGGAGGTCCAAGAGGGAGGAGTTATATGTATACATATAGCTGATTCAATTCATTGTACAGCAGAAACACACAACATTGTAAAGCAACAATACCCCAATTTTTTTTTCAAAAAAAGGGGGCTTATAATGAATGAAAAGTGACCTTAGATCCAAATATAGAGGAACATAGAAATTTGAAAAGTTACTAATTTAATTAAATAAAATTGGTAAAAGAACAACTAGGTTCAGAAAATAATCCTTTAGTGGAAACTGTTCTGTAATACACAAAATACTTTTCCATGCATTGTCTTATTTTTGATCCCAACAAATCTCTTAAGAAAACACAGTAAAAAAGAAAGAAAGAAGAAAACACAGTAGATTATGCCTGCAGTTTATAGACATAAATACTGACACAATGAGAAGATGATTTAACCCAAGTCTCTAACCAGTAAGTAGCAAAACTGCAACTCTAACCCCAGCCTTGTTAGTGTACATTCTGCTGCCCCAAACTAATGCAATTTAGCAAACAGGGAAATTTGTTAAAACTGAACTTATTTCTATTTAAAAAGAGATAGAGAGCCAACTATGTTTTTTTAAAAGTTGCAAGTAGCATTATATTAGAATTCCTCCTGAACTATTATAAACCCTTTCTAACAGTACAATAATCCCTTTATATAAGCATAATGCCTCCCCATCATTAAAATACTGCACACTCCCTAACTGCAGATAATAACAACAACAACAAAGCTCTCTTCTCTTTATACATATATGCCAGACTCTGTCCTACATTGTCCACACTCACTGACTTCAATTTTTAAAGCAGTCTTATGAGGTAGGCGTTATTATGACCATCATCATTAAATAGATGGAAAAAAGTGAAGCATAAAGATATTGTCACTTGTCTGTGACCATTTGGCTAGGAAATTGATTCAGCAACTTTCAGCTGCAATATTATGCTGCCTCTGGAAACAGAAGCTTCTTTATCCCAACCTCTGCCTTATCAGATTCAACCAATGATAATGGAAAATCTTTAGTGAGATTCAGTTCAGTTCAGTCTCTCAGTCGTGTCTGACTCTGTGACCCCATGAACCGCAGCACGCCAGGCTTCCCTGTCCATCACCAACTCCTGGGTTAAAATTGTGTTAGTGAGATTGTGTACAGTAATATAAATTTACTGTTATTATAGTATATAGTAATAGGAAAAACTGAGTTAGTGAGATCAACACAATTTAAACCCTTTCCATGCCTGCTGATACAATACCAATCTTGCTGACCTGTGATTACATTTCATCAAAGTACTGGAGAACTCACATATAAAGTACCTAACGAGAACCCAGCACAAAGTATGCAGTTAACAATTACTGAGAGTCTATTATGTGTCTGGCAATATTCTAAACGCTTTTCTCTATATATGCACCCCACAAATGTTAGCATGGTTCTCTTTTTCTCTTAACAGATGTGCTATGTATATGCTCAGTTGCTTAGTGGTGTCCAGCTCTTTCTGACCCCATGGACCGTAGCCCACCAGGCCCCTCTGTCCATGGGACTTCCCAGGCAAGAATACAGAAGTGGGTTGCCATTTCCTCCTCCAGGGGATCTTCCCAATCCAGGATCAAATCTGCAGCTCCTGCATTGGCAGGTGGATTCTTTACCACTGAGCGACCTGGGGTAAATCAAAAGCTGTTTCTTTGGAATTAAGCTGGGCAATGGAAAAAATTCTTTTCATGAAGGCAAGGACTGTTATATCAATGGGAATAAACAGCTGTTGTATTTGGGTTGTTAGGGACTACTGTTGCCCCGGCCTTTGATGAGACCCAGATGCACATAAGAAAGTATGAAACGAAGTATCAGAGAGGAGACTGAGGTCATAAGCTGGACTCCCCACCTACAGAGAGATTTCCTCTCCAGGAAAAGTAAAACTTAAAGCACAAATACATTAGAAGTTTGATGGATTTTCCAAATCAATTCTGGGAATTTTAAATAAGTTACCTCTGTAAGCTCTTAAATATTATGCCTTCTCGACATTTTTAAAGTAAAAAAAAAAAAAAAAAAAAACTTTAAAGGAACTATAAACACAAAACTTCTCATAAATCCACATATTACACAGAACAAGGTACAACAGCCTTCCTTGCTGAAACTACAGTTTGGAGAAATCTGGTTTCACAATAAAACTAACCCACTCATTTATTCAAGAACTGATCAAGAACTACCTTGTGTACTTCGTGTTAAATGAAGTAAAAAATTTCCCTTCCCACTATGGAAAGAACCATTCTTTAAAATGTCAATGACTACTTATTTTTTTTAACTTTTTATTCTATGATGGAGTATAGCTGGTTAACTATGTTGTGATAGCTTCAGATGGACAACAAAGGGACTCAGCCATACATACACATGTATCCATTCTTCTCCAATCTCCCCTCCCATCCAGGGTGTCACACAACATCAATGATTACTTCTAACTTGCCACAGTGATTAGTTCAAATGACACCAAAATGGTCATATAAAATACTATGACATTGATTTGGGGGAAAATTATATATATATATATATGAAATTAAATTCAAATTCATAAATACATATATTTATAAAATTAAAAGCAAGTTCTTTCATAAAGGTAAACATATACAGCATCAGTGGATCTCAGAGTAAGTCTAAAGATGCAGGATGTCTGCTCTGTCTAGTAAATTATCCAAATAGATCCGTATCTTACTCCTCCTTAATGTTCTTCAAATTCCTAGTTGATTAATATACTACATCTAAATGAGAAAGATGTAGAACTACTTACAGTAACAGAGAGGGGGGAAGGTGGGAGGCAGTAAACACACAACTAAGGCAGAGATCTGGGTCTCATTGTACATTCCACAGCAATATGAATGATATTGATTTTCAGATTAGCTGCTCTTTTATATTATTCATACATCCTTTTCCCTCTATTAGTGAAGAGAACTAAATTGTCTGTATACTTGCTTGATTCCACTGAGAGGCCTGAATCACCACTTTGAAATATCCATCATTCCTTTAAGATTAGTCTCTACTAAAAGCCTGCAGCAAAGTGATAATGCACTAACCTGTCTCCGGTTAATGGCAAAATAATGGTGGCTTGAGAAGAAAACACAATGAAAGATAATCTCATTTGAGGGCTGCAAAATAAAAAAAGAGGCAGTTAAAACATTTTTAAAAGAAATATTGATATAATACAGATGTATAGCTAGGAAGTCTCATTTAAAATCAGTCTCACTGAACAGTCCAGGCTTCTTTTAAATGGAACCCTAAGTAGATACACGAACTCTGCTCAACATTACCATTTTCACATAAGCCATTGTGGATTTAGTCAGTGCTGCTCAGCACTCAGGCACTCCACTCTGACCCACAGGGCCACTTTAGGAAGAAATTACCTAGAAAGATAAATTCCAGGCCAGTGGAAATTTTTTATTTTTCTTTTTTTTTTTTTTTTCTGAAGAAAGCTCTTCTTTCTTTGGCATTCTACCTCATCTCCTTCAAGGAGGCCAATCCCTTCAGAATGATTATCATAGCACGTTTAGGGCTGGAGACAAGCCAGTTTGATTTAATTACCACAACTATAAGAGGAGTTCATACAAGTTATCCTGAGGTAGGATTACTTACAGAATGTCAAGGACAGTGTGAAAGAGAAGAACAAATCACATTTTGATTAGACATGTTTAGTTCTCTAAGTCTTAAGCATCATACTTCCGACTGGCAACAACTGCCCTGGTTAGTTGCCCTTTTAAGCTCTAAGCCCTGATCTCACAGAATGATTCCTGTTTCAAAGACCCTCTATGTAACGTTTATTAAGATCTGAACCTGAAGCTGGAACACTCAGCTCCATAAACTGAGGAGCAGAATGATGCCCAAGGGTTATACATATTTGAAAAGTCATTATCTTCAGGAGACACCCTTTACTCATTTCCTACAATTATGGGTTAGTAACTGAACAACTAACCTTGCACCAGAGAACTGTGTATTACAGAATTCCAATTTGCAAACCAGGCCAAATAAGAGCCCTGCTTCTTGGAAATGTACTGAAATGACCCACTGCTTTTGATCAAAATCTATGAGACACTCTGCATACTCTTGGATTAAATCAGAAAATTTATCAACAACTCTCTCTTCTGCCTTTGACACTTAAGGATATAGGGCCTTGTTTATTTTTCTTTCCTAGACAAGTTTACCTTAGACCCTGTCCAGAAATGAGTGTTATACTTGGCTTCTTAAACAGGAGACTGATGACTGAACATGGACAAGCATACATTTTTATAGGGATAAGCTTACTGCTGCCAATAACTGAAAGCAAGGATTTCCTAGGCCTCTACAGATTGTTTGAAGTTACTTGCAACATGACTTTCAAAATGTTTTGATCATCCAAGCCTGTTTTAAAGAAAACATTTGGGCTAACACGACTGAAAGAAGCAATATTTAATGATACAGCTCCTTTTCATGTCCTTTCCAT
This sequence comes from Antilocapra americana, assembly GCA_007570785.1. Classification (NCBI taxonomy): domain Eukaryota; kingdom Metazoa; phylum Chordata; class Mammalia; order Artiodactyla; family Antilocapridae; genus Antilocapra; species Antilocapra americana. Next base: position 12,074,681 of record ML660770.1, on the reverse strand, counting down.
TATCTTGATAAACTTTCATTTCTTCATTGCATTTTTTGGTCTTTAAAAAAAAAAAAAAAGGAGGAGGAAAAAAGCCTCAAAAGCCTAGTGTCCTAGGGTTACTTTTAAATAAGAAAGCCACTAATTTCTGGTTACCTCTAAATAAGAGAGCAAGCTGGATATCATAGCAGTTATGCTTTTTATAGGAGACAAACCAATCTTTCTTAGTAAGGCTTATTACATATATAGAACAGTTAAATTTTAAACCAGCCACACACCCACACATTGTGTAAACACAAGTCATTTCTTTAAACACACACACACACAAGTGCCTTTTCTGGTAGTGGGTTATTAACACATGCTCATTTGAAGTTTACCAACAGTTTTTTTTCTTAATGAGGACCTCAATAATGCTAAGAATTGTGTAGAAGGGAAAATATATTATGGGTATTATTAGCATAAACTTTTAAAGTGATAAATTATGAGAAAGCATAAATGAAATTCAAAACAGATGAAAACTCAGAAAGGAAAAGACATTTGGAGTCATATCTGAAGATACTTCCCCAGAGCCTGAGCCAAGTTTCTGGGATCCAGATGAAATAAGCCCTCAAAACTGAAAGGCTGTCCTAATAGCAGCATGAGTCTGATAAGACCTTGAGGCACTTAAAAATCAACACTTCAGTAAAGGATTTCCCTGCAAATGGTTTCCAAAAAAGGATACCCTATCTAGCCTTTGGTCTACTTGCCTCCACCTCAAACTCCCCTGCTTAGAAAAGGAAAGTAGGAGAAATACCTTACAAATCTCTCTGTAAGTTGCTGGACAAAATTGTAAATTTCAATCCAGTTATTTGCCACACTCCCAGACCTGAAAAAGGAAATTGAACGAATCAGAAAAACAACACGTTTACAGGGGTGTAATTTACAGCCAAGTTAACAGTATCAGCAACTGAAAGGTAGGTGCTACAAGAACCTAGAAAGTCTTCCCATCTTCAGGGACCACCTGCCTGCTAACTATCTGGAGTAAGATCCCAGCTCTTCAAATAAACAACCTTCCTTAGAAGGAAATGCAAACCACACTGAGTACGTTAACTTTAAACTGCCAAGCTACAATGAAAGTGCTGTCATCAGAATAAAATCCGGCAAACTTTAGCCAGCGTGAGGCGTTGAAAGCTGAGGGACCCAGAAAGAGTCTTATGTGGGTCCCAGGGTCGCAGAAGGTTACCCCCAAGTGACCGCACTCCCATTTCCCAAGAAACCCCACCACTGGCCAGCAGTGACTGCCCATCTCCCTAGAGAGCCTAGCAGCTCGGGGCTCCTCCTATCACCCCGCAGCCCGCACAGATGCGAAAGCGCTAGCCTTTCGGACAGAGATAGCAACAGGGCGCCCATCACCGGAGTTACCCCTCCCCAGGTCGTACAGACCTCTCAGCCTCCCCCCACCACAGCTCACCACCCAGGGCCACTCTCCTCAGAAGACCCTGGAGCCCTTTTCCCGCACTCACTTGTCCAAGACGAAGTAGAGATCAAAGGCTCCGTGGCAGGAGGGCTGCTCCTGGGCGCTCAGCAGCCCCCCGGGACCGCTGAGAGCGAGCAGCCACAGCCCGGGGAGCAGCCAGAGCCCGGGACAGCGGGCCGGGGAGAGCCCCGCCACCATCCTGCGGCCGGGGGTCTCCGGCTCCCTCCTGCTCGCAGACCCCCTCTGCTCGGCCGGGCTCCACTCGGGGTGGTGGGAGTGACCAGGGACGCACCCTGAGCTGGTGGGGGATGGCGAACCGCTTCGGGCGCCGGCGCCTGGGTCAGCGGGACCCACCGACTGACAGAGGGAGGGAGCCGGGGAAGGAGGGAGGTCCTAGGAGGACAAAGGGAGACTCCGCCGCCGCCGCGGCTGCCGCCGGAACTCTGGACGAATCCCCGTGGAAGAGCGATCGGCCCTCCCCGTCCGGATTCCGGAGAGTTCCTGCGGACGGCCGGGGCCCGCGGCGACTGCTCGCAGAAGTTCCTCCGCCGCCTCGGGTCGAGCCTGCAGCCTCCGCTCGGGAGCCCGGGTCCTCCGGGAGGGCCGCCCGGGACGCGGCCGCCGCCGCGCACACTTGGAAGCGGAGGACCCCTCGGCTCGGGCTCCCCGCCTCCGCCCGGCACTGCAAACTTTTCTTCCTCGTACTCGGTTCTGGCACCGCGCGGCGGCCGGGCGGTCCTCTTTAGGGGAGGAGGCCGGGCGGCTCCGGAGAAGCCACTCGCCGCCAAGGCCAGAGCCGCGATCCGGCCGGGTCTCCGCGGTGGCGGTGTGCGCCCGAGGGCGGGGCCTGAGCCGAGCCACACACGCACACTTGTGGGTTCGCGCCGAGCCGAGATGACTAAGGCTTGCCAGCTTTTGGAAGGGAGAGAAGTAGTTTAGAAAAACAGATGTCCTCTAGAAACTAAACAACCCCCCTTCCTGTACCCTGCAGGCTCGGCCTGTTGCAGCTGCAGCGCAGAGCAGCCCTTGGCGGGGTTGGGAGACTGAGGTCTGGCATGCCCCCCTCGCCCTGCCCCACGCCCTTTATCACAAGCGCACTTGCTGCTCCCCTAGCTAAAGAAGGCAACATCCTCTGTTTTTTTTAATAAACCTACTTCATTGTTTCAGCTTACTAAGCCTAGAAACTTCTCTGTGTGGGGGTTTGGGGGAAGTAAGAGTGGGAAACTCTTCAGGAGCGAACAGTTGTATCTCAAAACATTGCATCCCACTGACATTCATCTCAAGCTCCAGATATTAAGAATTTCATCTCGGAGCCAGCTGGGGCACCCTTGGCAAACTTGCACAGGAGCAAAAGTTTGCAGGCATTTTGGATTCTCTGCTTACCCATTCTGCACTCAACCTCTCCTCTCTGCCCCCACAGCAACTTGCCTTTCCCAGGTGGAAACTGGCTTTTAGAACCTAACCATCTGACCGGTACGTCAGTCGCTCAGTCGTGTCTGACTCTTTGTGACCCCATGGACTGTACCTCCTCTGGCTCCTCTGTCCACGGGAGTTCTCAGGCAAGAATACTGGAATGGGTTGCCATTTCCTCCTCCAGGGGATCTTCCCCACCCTGGATTGAACCCTTCTCTCCTGAGTGTTTTGTATTGGCAGGCGGATTCTTTACCGCTGAGCCACCAGCGGGGAGAAGGCAATGGCACCCCACTCCAGTACTCTCGCCCGGAAAATCCCAGGGACAGAGGAGCCTGGTGGGCTGCAGTCCACGGGGTCACTAAGAGTCGGACACGACTGAGCGGCTTCTCTCTCACTTTTCACTCTCACGCATTGGAGAAGGAAATGGCAACCCACTCCAGTGTTCTTGCTGGAGAATCCCAGGGACGGGGAGCCTGGTGGGCTCCATGGGGTCGCACAGAGTCAGACACGACGGAAGTGACTGAGCAGCAGCAGCAGAGCCACCAGGGAATCCCACTGGTGTACACACCGGTGATTGGGAGTAATGTTCAGTATCACCTCCTCTTCGTTTGGGTTAAGTCGAGGCTTTACGATAAGAAGTTCGTATAGTGCTACACTACATTTTGTCTCAGCAATTTGAAACTCAGCACGTTGTGGTGCAGATTTAACTTTTCATTTACATTGTCTTTGACTACAACCAGATTTCCAAGCTGTTTGAAGATAGAAATCCATCACTTTAGTATCTACTTTAGGGAAAGAATCTGCCTGCCCATGCAAGAGACACAGTTCAGTCCCTGGCTCGGGAAGACCGCTGGAGAAGGAAATAGCTACCCACTTCAGTATGCTTGCCTGGGAAATCCTGCCGGGGTCCAGCCCCAGCGGGGTCCGGGGGTCTTGAGGGATGAGTGGCGTCGGCAGAAGAACTGAGCTGTGTCGCTGTGTGGTGATGGAGCAGTTTGTTGTTGTTGGTTTACAGTTTTATAACCAAAGGACATCCCCCATTACATCATTACATCACCTATCATTCTATACAATTTTTTGTTTTCTACCTTCCATAGCAACCTTATCATTGAGTTCATTCCCCAAACTATCATGAAACATTCCCCTTGCAGAAGTCAGATTTCCATGTAATTAGATTTAACAGTAGTATGTTTACCATTTGAATGTCTTCAGTATACTTCATTCAATCTTGATAAGTACATCCACCTAAGTAGAAAGGTTACATTTCTCTTATCAGGTATAACTATGTAGCAGCTAGAGGGAAGGGCTTAAGCTTGAGACTGTTTATTCTAGTAACCTACTCCAGTTCTTAGGGGAAAGAGGAAAGAGAACAAAGAGACAGTTTAGAAAGAGGAAAGAGGACTAAGAGACAGTCAAGCAGCACTGCTTCAACAATAAAACCCTATTAACCTCATAACTACTATAAGGTTACAACTACTATAACTATAATGAATTCCTATGTCTACACTATCCTAAAGCAATCAATATCTCCAACTATGCTGGCCACAGTTATGAGCATTCCTAAGTCCCAATTGAGCCTGATTTCTTCAAGGAAGAGAGCCTCCTCCGTGGAGTGGTCAGGGGAGTGGGAGGTGGAAAGGTGACCCAAGTACCAGCCTTTTTGGTGGTGGCCTTGCCATGACCCCCAGAGAACTCTTGGTAAACTCCCCAGTAATTAGTAGGAGGAGTAGTAATCTATTTAAATGTCCCTTTCATTCCTCCTTAGCCCCTGGGGAAGGTGATCCACCTTCCCGGATCCTCTGGTCAATAAGGTCTGGGGGGATTATCTCAGGACAAATTCTTTCCAACTGGGACTGACCTACTGAGATGAGCCCATGTTCCGAGCATGGACAGAACTCCCAAGAAAAATACCAAGGGGGGCCTAGCCCGGGATACCCCAATAAAGAAAGTCAGCTTTGCAATTTCTTTCTTAGTCTCGTGACCTTGTCATCCGAGCAAGGGGGCATCCTGATGGCTCCCAGCATCACTTGGGGGGGGGGGGGGCTAGTCCAGGATGCCCCATAAAGAAAGTCAGCCTTGCAATTTCTTTCTTAGTCTCGTGACCTTGTCATCCGAGCAAGGGGGCATCCTGACGGCTCCCGGCAAAATCCCATAGATAGAGAAGCCTGGCAGCCTGTAGTCCATGGGGTTGCAAAAGAGTGGGACACAACTTGGAGCCTAAAACAACAATATGCCTGGCACTGCTCTAGGACCTAGAGTTAAAGCTCAGAATAAGATGACAAGCCCCAGTTTCCATGAAGCTTGCAGTCTGATTGAAGAGGAAAAGCAGACAGAAATACAGAAGTAAATGTCCAGATAGAAGGTAGCTCACAGAGATTTAAAATACGGTCATATGATAGAGAAAGACCAACTAAATGACTAACAAAGAAGGTAGGCATTCCAAGAGCTAGAGGAGGAAACATTTCCAGTGACTGCAACTTTCCAGAAGTATTAGCTTAGCACATTCAGGAGACAGAAAGAAAAACAGTGTAACTGAAGCTTTATGAGAAAGAGGAAGTAAGAGAGCCAGACAGGGGCTAGCTAGTATCTGTGTTTCATAAACTGCGGTAAAGAATTCAAATATTTTATATGGTGCAACTGAAGCCCTTTAAGGGAGTTCTGGGGGTGGGAAAGGGGATAGATTGTTATGATCTATGTTTTTTATAGATCATTATAGCTGATATGACACAATGAATTTGGAGTCAGCAAGAATGAAAGCAAGAAAACCAGTTAGGAGATTTAGTGCAGTACCAGGGCACAATAAAATGGTACCTTGGACCAGCATCCCTGTAGTGTCTGAACATAAAGATAGGAACAGGTAAGAACTTCGGTAAATACAGAGTAGATCCCCAGTTTGGAAATGTCTGCCACTTAGAGATGGAAATTCCACTATCATCCACTGGACCTACCACTTCTTACCTGATAGGATAAGGCAGGTCCTGATGGGCCATGTGGCTGATTGAGTGGAAGATAACTTAACAGTTTTGTTAGAAAGAAACACAAATTCTCCATTGTTTTCAAGTAAGTGAGCTCCAGGGGGGAGAAAACGTCCAATGAGAGGGATGGCTATATTATCAGCATCCTAATTCTGTGCTCCTTGGTCTCATCTTAAGTTTCTGAAATTCTGATTCTTCTGCAGCCATAAGGCCTCCAGGAATATGCTGCCACCTATCATTTCAGATTTAGGCCCTCTTGTGGGTACACTGGAAGTCTCATGGCTCAGACTGTAAAGAATCCGCCTGCAATGCAGGAGACCTGGGTTCAATCCCTGGGTCAGGAAGATCCCCTGGAGAAGGGAATAGCAATCCATGCCAGTATTCTTGCCTGGAGAATTCAATGGACATAAGAGCCTGGTGAGCTACAGTCCATGGGGTTGTAATGGATACATTCATCTCTTATACTTCCCATAGCAAAACTGAAACAGGTTGACTTTCAGGAAACTTACATTAACAGCTTGTTAAAGCTTTTTATTCAAGGTTTTTATTATTGACTGTTGATCAAAACTGATCTCCATTTTCAACTTTCATTTTAATCAAGGTAGAATCCAAGATACCATATACCTTTAGCAATGAATATCACATTAGTACATGACTAAATAAAATCAGGGTTGAGGGGGATTGCGAAAAGCAATAACCATTGCTTTCAAGTTAGAAGATGACAGAAGGTAAGGAAATATGTGTCTCATGTACTTTGTCCTCATGCTGAAGTATTTTAAATTCACATACATTGGCTTCTTTTCCCCAGGTTCCTTGACCCATTTTTGTTCAATTTCTGGGACTCCACAAACTAGTTTAAGGATCCATCTTGTGCTAGGAACAAACTAAAGCAAAATACCTTGGAATTAAAACTTGTTCTTCTTCCAGATTCCTAGGCCTTCCTAGACTTCTCTCATTCAGTTCTTCTTTCCTGATAAAAAAGGAAAGATTAATCCTTGTTGATTTATTTGGGTAGTTAATCCAGCCAGTTCTGAAATTTTTATCATTTCAGCAGGGATGTGGCTTCATCTAGCACAGGCCAATAATTAATTGAATCATTTTCATCTAATATAAATGAGTGGGAAGGTCATTAACTTACTGGGGCAACCAACTGTCCCGATTTGTCCCAGACTGAAGAGTGTCAAGACATGCAACTTTCGTGCTGAAACTGGGGCAGACACTGAGATGGTCCCTAAAGAGGGCTGTTAGTCACACTATCTCCAAGAAATAATGAGGGAAGGTGACAGCGAGGGCAGACTTAGCAATGTCAACAAGCCATGAAGTAGGAGGGGTCACGACAGTAAAACTTTCTCTTCCCCCACTCTGGGGAGAAAGGATTCAGGTCTATGTCAGCTGGACACTAGCCAGGTAGAGCTTCAAATTGACTTCTGTACCGTTACAAACATTCTGGCACACTGTTTAACTTTCTTTCATTTTTTTTAATTTATTATTTTTATTTGGCTTCTTCAGGTCTTAAAGCATGTGGGATCTAGTTCCCCAACCAGAGGTTGAACCCAGGCCCTTTAGGTGGGGAGTACAGAGTCTTAGCCACTGGACCACCGGGGAAGACCTTAACTTTCTATTTTAAATCAAGAATGAGATAAAAATTGCAGATTTTTAGCAGAGGGGGGACAGTTCGACTGAATGATTTCAATAAATAAATCTAAAATATTTCTCTTTGATCAAATTATCTGCATTTCTGCTGAAGTAGTTTGCTTCATAATCCATACAAGCCCCTACTCCTTGAAAGTTATTCTTTGTATCAAACCGAAGTTCTAGTTCAACATTAGAATTTATTACCTTATTATAAAACATACTAATAAATCCAAGAACATTTTAAACTCAGTTTAAGGCACTTAGAGTAGCTTGACACTGACACCTAATTAAAAGTATCCACTAGGCCCTTGGTTACTTCCCATCTCTTACACTCACAGAGCTCCTATGAATTTCATGTTAAATTTTATTTAGTTATTTACTGATTTTTATTTAACAAGAATTTATCAATTTCTACTAGGTACCTGGTAATACTCTAAGCATATAACTTATGCTCTCAGGAGTTCATCTTTCCAATATCCTATCATTAATTTATTTCTATCTCCTCTGACACTGGCAAAGAATAAACAGAAGAGATAAATAAGCTACAATAATAAACACAGGAAAATAGAAACGAATGTATCCTTTATGTATAAAAAGTCATATAATCTATATTATTTACAAGTCGATAACTTTGTATGACATGCACAGTGACCAACAGGATGCTCCCGGAAAGTACCATAAAGGATGTGATTCATATTCACAGTACCTGTAAAATGATTCATTATATAACTACCATGATTCACAGGAAGACAATAAGTACCTATAGATGACAGAGTTTATTTAAACTTTTATCAGTATAGTCACTAAAGAGCTAGATTTCCCCAACATCTGAACTAATTCCTGAAAGTGAACAAAATGCTTTTCGAAGGTGCCAATTACTTCTAAGCTGATATCTCTGTGTATGACAACAGGGGATGTCAACCAATGGCAGAAAATGGTTACTAACATCTGTGTTTGGGACTGAAAGAAAGTGAAAGTCACTCAGTCACGTCCAACTCTTTGCGACCCTATGGACTATATAGTCCATGGAATTCTCCAGGCCAGAATACTGGAGTGGGTAGACTTTCCCTTCTCCAGGGGATCTTCCCAACCCAGGGATTGAGCCCAGGTCTCCTGCATTGTGGGAGGATTCTTTACCAGCTGAGCCACAAAGGAAGCCAGAGTGGGTAGCCTATCCATTCTCCAGCAGATCTTCCCCACACAGGAATCAAACCGGGGTCTCCTACATTGCAGATGGATTCTTCACCAACTGAGTTATCAGGGAAGCTTACTAGGATTGGGTGTGTCTTAAGTCCAGTTTCCCAGAAACAGACCTGAGACTCTGGGATCTTCCTGCAGGAGGTATATTGGGTCACGCTCTCAGAAGCAAAACCGATGAAGAGTGAAGAAGCAGAAATAGTCAGAGGAAAAGTTGAAACATAACACAATTGCAGAGGCAGTCTCAGCCCACCCTGGTGGTAGTCTGGAGCTGGAATGACCTTTCACAGCTGTCCTGAATTGAATGAAGTCAGTGTTTTGTGTCCCTGTGGACACCCCGTTAAAAAGAAGTGAAACCTTGGGCAAGACAGCTTCCTCTGACTTAGGACATTTATAAGAAGGAGATGTGAGCTGCCAGCAGTCAAAACCCCTGGCTGTGGGAATGAGTACCTCAATCCTGAAGGAGGATCACAGCAACCAGAACATCCATAAAAAGCTAAACACCTGGCAGCTTGTTTGATGAAAGTCATATCTCATGTGAAATGTCAGATGTTCACAAACCAATGCAGGCTCTGACTGGCATCCTGGAAAGATAATGTCCTGTGATGACACTCTTTCTTCTCATGCACTCCAGAGCAGACCTGCTCCAGGCCCGTTTCTCAGTGCTTAGTGAAATTATTCTAATAATGTTCTGTCTTCCCACACCTCGTACACACTTCAGTGTGATTTATTTTTCTGAAGTGCAAACCAATCATGCTAATCACCTAAGTAATAATTTCTAGCGAAGTACCATTTCCTAGCCATTTAAGGCCCTCCACAATAGCATCACAGATTAGCTCCATATTTTTACCTCAAATAAGTTGAGCCCCCTCATGTACTGTATGCTCCAGAGAAACCATGGTAATCACCGTGCCCCCATGTACACAAACATGCCTTTGGGACTTGCCCCATTTTGTATTCCCATTTCTCTGACACCATATTTCAGGTTTCAGATTCTATTTCCTCTTTCGCTTCCCTTCCATTCTGCTACTGAACAATTCAGGTCAAAAGCCATTAAACAAGGCCAAGCGAACAGTGGTCTGGTGGAGAGGATCTATGGTAGTCGAAGGCAGGATATCAGAGGCCAAGCAGAGTAAGGAATTTCCCCAGGTGCAGGGAGGGGCAGCCTAGCAAGGAACCAAAAAGGCTGAGGGAGATGTCCACATGGGAGGGCAGTGGCCCAGCATGAAGCATCAAAGAATCAGACAGGTGAGGAGGTTACCCGTGTGTGTGTGTGTGTGCGCGCGCGCGTGTGTGTAGCGGGCACTACCCAGTGTGTGGTTTCTGAGCCTAAGTGAGGAGAGGAAGACTTCTGCTCAGGGAAGGAAGCCCGCTGTAGAGTAGTTGCAGCCTACCCACAGACGTCCATGCAGGGAAGTCCCCCGGTGCGGAGTGTCAGAGCATGGATAGAGCATGAAGAGAGACTATATTGCAAGAGCAGCTGTCCAGAATGTTGGAGCAAGAGGGAGACAAGTCAAGGGTGGGGCAGCGCAGAGCTGAGTGTAAGAGCTCGAGCAGTGTATGTAAAGGAATTCTGCACAAGGGAACCAGCCTGCTATGGAAATGGACCTAAGCAAAGCAGGTAAAGTTTCCGACTGGGGAGCACCTGGCTGGATATATTGAAACCTAAGTATTAACAGCACATGGAGGCTTTAATTCAGGAGTCACCTCCATAGGGTTTCAGAGCCCAGAAGGGTTATGGAAAGAGCCATCCCGGGACAGGGTGGCAGCCACGTACAGAGTGTGTCACTGCCTGAGTGGGAGTGGCAGGTGGAGACAGAGTCAGAACCCCTGCAGGATGAGGGCATCAGTCCTGCGGACTGAGCACAGTGACGATGAGAAAGCGGTTACATGCAGAGGGATAGACAAATTGAGTAAACACAGATAACACACTTTTCACCATCTGAGAAGGAAGTTACAAATCAGGAAATGAGAAAGTAATTACTCTTCTCATAGGTCTGTGATGCATCTTGACACAACTTGATTCATACGCCAGTTTTCAAATTCCAGTCATTTTGCTGTTTTTCAGCCCCCCAGCTCAGGGAGTGGTGGAAATCAAGGAAAATAGAAAAGCTGCCTGAAATGTGGGCCCTAAGTGAACTCACTCAACACTGATCCAACTCCCCCCTAATGTGTCCTCTGCATGCTAGAAAGAGCTAAAAATGGACATTTCCTAAACTCCCTTACAGATTTTCCTCATGGTTTAGACTCCACCCATATATCTCAGACTGGACTTTGGATTAGAACTAAGTTCCATGAGAAGACAAGCAGGCCATAAAGTGTCATTTGTTTACTTAATTAGCTGTGCTGGGTCCTAGTTGCAAAAGAACGAAACTTCGATCTTTGCTGGGGCATTCGGGATCCAGTTCCCCAACCAAGGATGGAATCCAGGACCCCTGCGTTGGGAGTTCAGAGTCTTGGCTCCTGGACCACCAACTGTGTCCTTTTACTGGTGCAAGTCATGGCAGAGGCTGTGTGCAGGAGGCAACATCTGGACCTCACTGAGTGGTTTCGGGGTTCACCACCTTCATCTCAGTAAAGTGAGCAGCTCCCTTGCACCCCCATGCTGGGTGTATTTGGGGAGTTGTCCCTGAATGCTCAGGCTTCATCCTCATTCAGCAACCCAAATGACTCTGTGAGCTATTTATACTTCTTAATAAATCTCTTTCTCTTAGGCCCAATTCTGTTTCCAAGCACACAGACAAGTCTTAACATACTATAATCTCTGTGAATCTTACATTAGTCATTTTGCTGGCATTTATAATTATGATAAAAGATCATACATGGAAGAAAAGAGATAAGAAATTGTGAATTTTTAAATTATCCTTTGTACTCATGTGATATGATTCCTCTCTTTGGTAAATGCAAATATTCTGCAGGAAGTTCAGTTCAGTTGCTCAGTCGTGTCTGACTCTTTTCGACCTCAGGGACTACAGCACACCAGGCTTGCCTGTCCATCACCAGCTCCCAGGGCTTGCTTAAACTCATGTCCATTGAGTCAGTGATGCCATCCAACCATCTCATCCTCTGTCATCCCCTTCTCCTCCTTCCTTCAATCTTTCCTGGCATCAGGGTCTTTTCTAAGGAGTTAGTTCTTCAGATCAGGTGGCCAAAGGATTGGAGCTTCAGTTTCAGCATCAGTCTTTCCAATGAATATTCAGGACTGATCTCCTTTAGGATGGACTGGTTGGATCTCCTTGCAGTCCAAGGGACTCTCAAGAGTCTTCTCCAACACCACTGTTTGAAAGCATCAACTCTTCAAACCATAGCTTTGACGAGACAGACCTTTGTCAGCAAAGTAATTCTAAAGGAAGGGGGAAATTCTCAATGCTTTTAAAATAGTTTTACTGATTTATTTTTGGATGTGCTAGATCTTCGTTGCTGCATGGGTTTTCTCTAGTGGGGGCCACTCTCAGTGGTGGTCAGGCGTCTCATTGTGGTGACTTCTCTTGTCTAGAGCACGGACTAGAGCAATCAGGTTTCAGTAGTTGCGGTGCGTGAGCTCAACAATTGCCTGGGCTCTAGGCTACAGGCTCAATAATTGTGACACATGGGCTTAGTTGCTCCGAGGCATGTGAGATCTTCCCAGACCAGGGATTGAACCTGTGTCTCCTGCATTAGCAGGCAGATTCTTTACGACTGAGCCACCAGGGAAGCCCTAATTTTTTTTTTTTTAAGAGAAAGATTTTCAAAAGGGCTTTACGCTCTTCAGAAGTTTCACACACATGATTTCATATAATCCCCTAATAACCCCTTCTGAAAAATCTACTCCTATATTGCCCCTCCCACCTTCCTTCTCTCCACTGGTTGGTCACTCTGTCGGTCGGCTGCTTTTTTGTTTTATTCACTAGCTTGTTGTATTTTTTGTATTCTACGTATAAATGATATCATGCATTGTTTGTCTTTCTCCGTCTGACTTATTCCACTTGGCATAAAATTGAACATTGTAAAGCACTGTAGAATTTGAAGAATCTTTCAATTAATAAAAAAAAAAAAAGTAGGGCTTCCCTAGTGGCTCAGTGGTAAAGAATCCACCTGCCAATGCAGGAGACACAGGTTCAGTCCCTGGTCTGGGAAAATTCCACACACTCTGGGACAACAAAGCCCATGGGCCAAACAAAAAGGATAAAATACTTAGGAGTATTTCTACCTAAAGAATCAAAAGACTTGTATATAGAAAACTATAAAACACTGATGAAAGAAATCAAGGAGGACACAAACAGATGGAGAAATGTGCCATGTTCGTGGATTGGAAGAATCAATATAGTGAAAATGAGTATACTACCCAAAGCAATCTATAGATTCAATGCAATTCCTATCAAGCTACCAGAGGCCTTTTTCAAAGAATTAGAACAAATAATTTCTCAATTTGTATGGAAATACAAAAAACCTCGTATAGCCAAAGCAATCTTGAAAAAGAAGAATGGAACTGGAGGAATCAACCTACCTGACTTTAGGCTATACTACAAATCCACAGTCATTAAGACAGTTTGGTACTGGCACAAAGACAGAAATATAGATCAATGGAACAGAATAGAAAGCCCAGAGATAAATCCATGCATCTATGGACACCTTATCTTTGACAAAGGAGGCAGGAATATACAATGGAGAAAAGACAACCTCTTTAACAAGTGGTGCTGGGAAAACTGGACAGCCACTTGTAAAAGAATGAAACTAGATCACTTTCTAACACCATACACAAAGATAAACTCAAAATGGATCAAAGATCTAAGCATAAGACCAGAAACTATAAAACTCCTAGAGGATAACATAGGCAAAACACTCTCTGCTATAATCCAAAGCGGGATACTCCATGACCCACCTCCCAGAATATTGGAAATAAAAACACGAATAAACAAATGGGACCTAATTAAAATTAAAAGCTTTTGCACAACAAAGGAAACTATAAGCAAGGTGAAAAGACAGCCTTCAGAATGGGAGAAAATAATAGCCAATGAAACAACAGACAAACAATTAATCTCAAAAATATACAAACAACTCCTGCAGCTCCATTCTAGAAAAATAAACAACCCAATTAAAAAGTGGGCCAAAGAACTTAACAGACATTTCTCCAAAGAAGATATAAAAATGGCTAACAAACACATGAAAAGATGCTCAACATCACTCATTATCAGAGAAATGCAAATCAAAACCACAATGAGGTACCACTTTACACCAGTCAGAATGGCTGCCATCCAAAAGTCTACAAGCAATAAATGCTGGAGAGGATGTGGAGAAAAGGGAACCCTCTTACACTGTTGGTGGGAATGCAAACTAGTACAGCCACTATGGAAAACAGTGTGGAGGTTCCTTAAAAAGCTGCAATTAGACCTGCCATATGACCCAGCAATCCCACTGCTGGGCATATACACCGAGGAAACCAGAATTGAAAGAGCCACGTGTACCCCAATGTTCATCGCCGCATTGTTTACAATAGCCAGGACATGGAAGCAACCTAGATGTCCATCAACTGACGAATGGATAAGAAAGCTGTGGTACATATACACAATGGAATATTACTCAGCATTAAAAAAAAATTCATTTGAAGCAATTCTACTTAGATGGACGAAACTGGAGCCCATTATCCAGAGTGAAGTAAGCCAGAAGCAAAAACAACAATACAGTATATTAACGCATATATATGGAATTTAGAAAGACGGTAATGAGAACCCAACATGGGAGACAACAAAAGGAACGCAGATGTATAGAATAGACTTGTGGACGTTGTGGATGAGGGTAAGGGTGGGATGAGATGGGAGAAGGGCACTGAAGCATGTTAATTGTCATGTGTCTAATCAATCGCCAGCCCAGGATTGATGCTCGGGGCTGGTACAGCGAGATTTCCCGGGGGGGAGGGAGGAGGGAGGGGGGTTCCAGAGGGGAAGCATATGTAAACCCATGGTGATATCATGACAATGTACGGCAAAAACAATAAAAAAAAAAAAAAAAAAAAAGCCCATGGGCCACAACTACTGAGGCTGTGCTCCAGAGACCAGGATCCGCAACTGCAGAAGCCTCCACACCCCAGGACCTGTATTCTGCAATAAGAGAAGCCATTGCAATGAGAAGCCCACACACTACAACTAGAGAGTAGCCCCCACTCACCACAACTAGAGAAAAGAGCATGCAGCAGTGAAGACCCAGCACAACCAAAAAAATTAACTTAAATTTTTAAAAAGTAACCTTCACAGTAAGCAAATCAATAAGTTTTTACATACTGGAAAATATTTTTTAAAAAAGTAGAAGAAGACCCAATTTACTTCTTTGAGGATATCATAAAACAAGTACAAATATTTTTAGCTTTCTTAAGAACACAGAAGCAGAAATTTTAAATAACAAAATTCAAAAAATGGAAGTGGCTATAGATAGAAACAGACAACTCAGAAGGGAGACAAAACAAGTTACAGCTAAGAACAACACCTTCCTCAAAAGAGACAAACAAATAAACCCCCAGGTTTATCCTGTGGATGATACCAAATGAAGTTCTTCTTAGCCCATTCATGCAGTTGAGGAAATTCAAGTTTGGTTATCCATCTTCCTTTACCTTCAAATCATTGTGGGAGAAGGGCTCCCCATACCTATGTCTCCACCATTTTCAAGAAGCAAAAAAAAAAAAAAAATCCCTCTTTTAAGCTAAGCAGTATATTTAAAGACTTTGTAGGCAACATGAAAAAGAAAAAGAAACTTTTTTTTTTGCTTCTTCCAAACTTGTTTATATAACATTTTAAACAGCCACATTGTTTCTGCTCCAAGATATTTAAGCTGTGGTATAAACTATTTTTTTAAGATAAAAAAGTTTGAAATGTAATTTTTCTATTTGGAGTGCCTACCATAAGTACTACAATTAAAAAGATTTTTCATATTCTGGAGTCCTTGCGTTTCTCATGGAAACCACTTGATGGGTGCATATCCAACTTTATTTTAACAGCACATATGGCACATAGATTATCCATCCCAGTTTTCTTGGGAAGTTCTTTGAAAGGAGCAGTAGGAAAGTTGTCAATCCCCAAATGGCCAATGGGTTTCATATGTAGCAAATTTGGCTAGCAAAAATACCAGCTTAACACTGGTATTCACCAACACTGTACCACAAGTGCCTGAGGATATTTTTTCAAGTTTACTAAACCAGAGGTTTGCTTTTGACCCTGATCTTTATACAGAGTTAACACTTGTTCATCAAATAAAGGAAGAGTCTTAATTTGAAGAAATTCATTTTTACAAATTTTTAAAATTTATTAATCAAGCAAATGTTTAATGCCCACTTTCTGCTAAGCATTGATCTCTGCTCTTTGGAAGATGCAGTCTAATAAGAGATACTCTATGAGATATTCTAGTTACTGAACTAAGATAATTAAATACCCATAATACCAAGATTAAAATTATGTGATGGAGTGCAATAGGAATTCCAAAGACTGAGAAGTTACTCATAGCTGGAAAGATCAGGATCAGTGGAGGACAGAGCATTTAATCTGCATTTTGAGAGAAGGATGGTCTTTTTAGGTTAGCCCAGATGAAGGGAAGAAATATCTACAGAAAGAAAAAGCATAACCAGGTCTTGTTTGAAGATGAGGGTGGTTGGTAAAAAGATGGCATTATCAATCAAGACGTGTAGAAGGAAGATGGTGGAGGAGTAGGTGGATGTGGAGAAAAATCTCTCTCCACAGATGCATCAGGAATACACCTTCAGACGCAGAAGTCCTCACAGAACACCAGCTGAGAACAAGAAGGAATCCTTGATCACCGGAAAGAAATGTACAGACCCATGCACAACTCAGTAGGACAAAGGAAGGAGAGGAAAGGAGCAGGACTGCGCCCCGGGGTGGGCGAGCGGAAGCAGGGGTCAGATCCCCACATTGGGGCAACTGTTTGGGACAGAGGAGATGCATTTGCAGCTACTGGAGAGCGCAGCGGCTGATCTGTGCCAGTCAGAATGGAAGGAGAACCACACAGACATCTTTGCCGCAGCTGTGCATACCCAGGACAGGGACACAAGTCCCCTAGAACACTCAACAGCTGGGAGCTGGAGCATAGAGACTGGGGAGAAATCCCAGGGTGAGGTCTGTTGTTGGTTGCGGAGAGAGGGCCTGAGGGAACACAAAGGAGGAGATTGCAGTGAGAAATGACTTTAAAGGAAAACCATGCAGCCGTGGAGGCAAGGCAATACTGCTGATCACCCACAGTGGGTGGAGCCATCACTGTAGCCTTTGTCTCCCCACACACCAGCGCCAATATAGAAAGACCCCTCAAAGAGGGTGGCCCTTTAAGTCCAAGAAATAGAGAAGGACTCCAGTCAGGGGGGGCCCTTTACATACCTAAACACACCAAGCAACAGAGAAAGACAAGCCAAAGAAGCCCTTTGAATGCCAGCTGCCAGAGGCTAGAAAAAGACTCGGATAGTACCATAACTCCTGCCACTGAGGCAGCCGACGTTGCTGCACACTCGGCACCACCAGGGTCCCCACAATCCAAGCAGCTGTGCCACCTCCATGCTCAGTCTTCACTGGGGCAGAGCTGCCAGAGACTAGAAAAAACCCTAATGGCACCATATCTCCTGCGTCCCTTGGCAGAGGGCTCCCCTGAATACCTGGCACTGTCAGGGTCCCTGTAATCCAAGCAGCTGTGCCACCTCCACACCCAGACCTCACTGGGGCAGACCTAAGCCCTCCAGGGCAGACTCAGGAGCAAATTCCTGTGGACGATCACATGCAGATATGAAGACAAAACCACAGTTGAAATCCAGGGGCAGTGTGGCTAAGGAAGAGGATTGAAAACCTCCCCACCAGCTTACAAGCTTCAGATTAAATCCACATAATCAAGTAGGCAAACTCTGTGTCTATGGAATATATAAAAGGACATTGAGAGTTCCCACAAAAGAAAACAGTAGCTCTGGCAGCTGTAGACACTGGAGGCAAGAACAAGCAGGAGTAGAACCAGATTAGAGTCTGTGCTGTCCCCACAGCAGGTCCAGAAACCAGCCCAGTACTGGAGGGCATCCTAGGGATGTGGAGGTGGACTATGACTGAGTGAGCTGAAATTTGAGAAAAACATTTGTTATTATTCTTATATTTTGATTTGCTCTGTAGTTGGTTCTAGAAATTTTTTTCTATTTCCTCTGTTGCTGTGACTGTTGATTTTTTTTATTACTATTAACTATATTTAAGCTTTTGAGAATGCTTTTTTTTTTAAACACACTTTGTATTTCCTTAATATACGACTACCTCTACTTTAGCCTTTTGCAGTTGTGTGGGGGGTTGTTTTTGGGTTTTTAATTTTTTTCTTTTTTCTTTGATTTTCTTCTCTTTTGTTTTTCTTTGTTCTTTTCATTATATACTCTTTAAAACATATATTTTTAAGTATACTTTTATTTAACTTTGCTTTTCTATTTTTTTTTCTTTTCTTTTTTTTTTAACGATGTTTGTTACTTTCTTTTGTTTTCTCTATTTTATTCTCCAGTTGGCACCCTACTTTGGTTTTGTTTTCCAGTTCGTGCTTTAGTCTGTTTTCAATTGGTTGATATCATTTTTAGTTTCCTTTGCTTGCTAGGTCACTCTCTTGTTTTCTTTGGACTGTTTTGGTTTTGTGTGTATGTGTGTATATGTGTATATTCCATAGTTTCTGTCCTTATTTGTCTGGTTTTGTATTTATCATTTGTCTGGAATGCATCTTTGTTTCTTATTGTGTTTTTGTGTGTTTGTTTTAATCCCCTTTAATGCCATAAAAACTACTTATGAAATCTTGGTTCCCCAGCCAGAGAGCAGACCTGATGGTTTGGAGTGGGAGAGCTGAGTCCAGGACCCTAAACCACCAGAGAACTCCTAATCCCAGTGAGTATTAATTAGTGAGAATTTCCATGAAAGCCTCCACCTGTATACAAGACTCAGCATCACCCAACTGCCAGCAACACGCAGTACAGGATGCCTCACCCAAACAACAAGCAAGACAAAAGCCAAGTCCAATCATCAGCAGAGAGGATTCCCACAGACACTCCAAAACATACCACCTCACCCAGCCTTGCACATCAGAGGGGGAAAAAAAACTAACTTACCTCCTCCTACCAGAATGTAGGCACAAGTCACTCCCAACACAAAGCCTACACAAATCACTGGACCAAACTTATCCACCAAGGGTTTAAACCAAAAGAAAGGAGGAAAACTACCCTAAAACTAGAGAAAAGGTGACCTCAAACACAGTAATTTAGAAAAAAAAATGAAAAGATGTAAATATTCCACAAATGAAGGAATAAGGTAGAAACTTACAAGGCCAAATAAAGGAAGAGGAAATAGGCAAACTATCTGAAAAACAATTCAGAATAATGGTAGTAAAGATAATCTAAAGCCTCAAAAGCAGAATGGAGAAAGTGCAAGAATCAATTAACACATTTAATAAGGACCTAGAATAAATAAAGAATAAACAAACAGAGGTGAACAACACAATTACTGAAATAAAAAATACTCTACAAGGAATCAATAGCAGAATAACTGAGGCAGAAGAATGGATAAGTGAGCTGGAAGATAGAATGGTGGTAATAACTGAAGAGCAGAATAAAGGAAAAAGAATGAAGGGTATTGAGGATAGTCTCAGAGACCTCTGGTACAATATTAAACACACCAACATTCTAATTATAGGGGTCCTATAAGAAGAGAAAAAGAAACGGTCTGAGAAAATTTTTGAAGAGAATATAGTCAAAAACATCCCCAACAAAGAAAATAGTCAATCAAGTCCAAGAAGCACAGAGAGTCCCATACAGGATAAACTCAAGGAGAAACATGCCAAGACACATATAATCAAACTACAAAGATTAAACACAAAGAAAGTGTTTTGTGTTAAAGAAGGACTATTAAAAACAGCAAGGGAAAAGCAACAAGTAACATACAAGGGAAATTCCATATGATTAACAGCTGATCTTTCAGCAGAAACTCTACAGACCAGAAGAAAATGGCAGGATATATTTAAAGTACTGAAAGGGAAAAATCTACAATCATGATTACTCTACCCAGCAAGGATCTCATTCAAAATTTAGGAAGAAATCAAAAGCTTTATAGACAAGCAAAAGTTAAGAGAATATAACACCATTAAACCAGCTTTACAAAAAATGTTTAAAGGGACTTCTATAGACAGGAAACACAAGAGACGGAAAGACTTACAAAAAAAAAGCCAAAACAATTAAGAAAATGCCAAAAGGAACATATATATCAATAATTACTTTAAATGTAAATGGATTACATGCTCCAATCAAAAGACAAAGACTGTCTGAATAGATACAAAAACAAGACACATATATATATACTATCCCACTTCAGATCTAGAAGCACATACAGACCAAAAATGAGAGGTGGAAAAGATATTGCATGCAAATGGAAATCAAAGGAGACTGGAATAGTAATTCTCATATCAATCAAAATAGACCTTAAAATAAAGACTATTACAAAAGATAAGGAAGGACATTACATAATGATCAAGGGGTCAATCCAAGAAGAAGACAAAACAGTTGTAAATATTTATGCACCCAGCATAGGAGAACCTCAACACATAAGGCTCATTAAAGGAGAAACTGACAATAACACAATAATAGTAGGGGACTTTAACACCCACTTACACCAATGGACAGATTATTAAAACAGAAAATTAATAAGAAAACATAAGCCTTAAATGAAACATCAGACCAGATGAACCTAATTGATATTTTCAGGACATTCTGTCAAATGCAGAATAATACACTATCTTCTCAGTGTACATGGAACATTCTCCAGGATAGACCACGTCTTGGGTCACAAGTCAAGCCTCAGTAAATTTAAGAAAATTGAAATTTTATCAGGCATCTTTTCTGACCACAATTCTATGAGACTAGATATCAACTACAAGGGGGAAAAAAAACTGCAAAAAACACAAAAACATAGAGATTAAACATATGTTTCTAAATAAAGAACAGGTTATGGAAGAAATAAAAAGGGAAATAAAAAAATTTCTAGAAAGATGACAAAAAACCATGACAACCCAAAACCTATGGGATGCAGTGAAAGTAGTTCTAAGGGGGAATCTTATAGCAATACAATCCTACTTCAAGAAACAAGAAAAACATCGAACTGACAACCTAACTTTATCTTTAAAACAACTGGAAAAAGAACAACCAAAAAATCCCCAGAGCTAGTATAAGGAAAGAAGTCATAAAGATCAGAGCAGAGATAAATGGAAAAATAATGAAGGAAACAATAGTAAAGATCAGTAAAACTAAAAGTTGGTTCTTCAAGAGGATAAACCAAAATTGACAAACTATTAGCCAGACTTATTGAGAAAAAAGGGAGAAGAATCAAATCAACAAAATTAGAAATGAAAAAGGGAAGGTTACAATAGACAATGCAGAAATACATAGGATCATAAGCGACTATTATGGGCAACTATATGCCAATAAAATGGATAACCTGGAAGGAATGGATAGATTCTTAGAAAAGTTCAACCTCCTTCAACTGAACCAGGAAGAAAAAGAAATTATGAGCAAGCCAATTACAAGCACTGAAATAGAAACTATAATCAAAAATCTCCCAATAAACAAAAGCCCAGAGCCAGATGGCTTCACAGGTGAATTCTATCAAATATTTAGAAATGAGTTAATATCTTTATTTCTGAAACTCTTTCAAAAACTTGCAGAGGAAAGAACACTATCAAACTCATTCTACAAGGCAACCATCACCCTGATACCAAAACCAGACAAAGGCATCACACAAAAAAAGAAAATTATAGGCCCATATCACTGATGAACATAGATGCAAAAATCCTTAACAAAATTCTAGCAAAAAGAATTCAACAACACATTAAAAAGGTCATACACCATAATCAAGTCAGGTTTATCCCAGGGATGCAAGAATTCTTCAATATATGCAAATAAATCAATGTGATTTACCATATTAACAAGCTGAAAGAAAAAAACCACATAATATTCTCAATAGACACAAAAAAAGCTTTCAACAAAATTCAGTACCCATTTATAAAAACTATTCAAATAATGGGCACAGAAGGGACCTACCTCAACAAAATAAAGGCCATAGATGATAAACCCAGAACAAACACTATTCTCAATGGTGAAAAACTGAAAGTATTTCCTTTAAGATCAGGAACAAGGCAAGCATGCCCACTCTTGCCACTATTATTCAACATATTTTAGAAGTCCTTACTACAGCAATCAGAGAAGAAAAAGTAATTATAGAATTGGAAAAGAAGTAAAACTTTCACTGTTTGCAAATGACATTATACTATACATAGAAAACTGTAACGATATTATCAGAAGATTACTAAAGCTAATCAGTGAATTTAGTAAAGTCACAGGATACAAACTCAGTACACAGAAATTGCTTGCATTCCTATACACTACTAGCAAAAAAATCAGAAAGAGAAATTAAGTAATCAATCCTATTTACCATTACAGCAAAAAGAATTTTAAAAAATCTAGGAATAAGCATACCTAAAGAGACAAAAGAGCTGTATGCAGAAAACTATAAAACACTAATGAAAGAAATCAAAAACAATGTAAATAGATGGAGAGATATTCCATGTTCCTGCATTGGAAGAATTGATATTGTGAAAATAATTATACTACCAAATACAATCTACAGATTCAGTGCAATCTCTATCAAATTACCAATGGCATTTTTCACAAAACTAGAACAAAAAACTTCACAGTTTATATGGAAACACAAAAGTCCCTAAATATCCAAAGTGATCTTGAGAAAGAATTGAGCTGGAGGAATCAACCTTTCTGACAGAAATATAGAGCAATGGAACAATATAGAAAGCCTGGAGTTAAACTCACACACCTATGGGCACCTTATCTTTGACAAAGGAGGTAAGAATATACAATGGAACAAAGATAATCTCTATAATCTCTTCAATAAGGGATGCTGGGAAAACTAGACAGTTACAAGTAAAAGAATTAAAACACCTCCTAAAACCATATATTTTGTATATGAACTCAAAATGCATTGAAGACCAGAAACCATAAAACTCTTAGGGGAAAACAAAATCAGACACTCTATGACATAAATCAAAGCAATATACAGTATGACACACTTCCTAGAGTAATGGAAGTAAAAACAAAAATATACAAATGGGACCTAATTAAACTTAAAAGGTTTTGTACAGCAAAGGAAACTATAAACAAGGGCAAAAGACAGCCCTCAGAATGGAAGAAAATAATAGCAAATGAAACAACTGACAAAGAGTTAATTTCCAAAATATATAAAATAAGTAGCTCATGCAACTCAATACCAGAAAAACAAGCAACCCAATCAAAAAGTGGGCAAAAGACCTAAGCAGACACTTCTCAAAAAAAGACAAGCAAATAGCTAATCAACACATGAAAAGATGCTCAACATCACTCATTATTAGAGAAATGCAAATCAAAACTACAATGAGGTATCACCTCACACTAGTCAGAATGGCCATCATCAAAAAATCTCCAAACAATAAATGCTGGAGAGGATGTGGAGAAAAGGGAGTCCTTTTGCACTGTTGGTGGGAATGGAAATTGATACAGCCACTATGCAAGACAGTATGGAGACTCCTTAAAACACTAGGACTAAAACTACCATATGACCCAACAATCTCACTACTGAGCTGAGAACACTTAAAACTGTTTTCAAAAGGGATAAAATCTGGTATTCTTTTCTTGCTTTTTATCTTGTATTCAAAGAAATGCTAAAGCCTAGACTAATTCAAAACTATAAAGTTGACAGTAAAATCAGAAGAATGAAACTTTTTAAGAATGAAAAGGTATGGGACCTCCTCAGTGGTCCAATGGTTAGGACTTAACCTTCCATTTCAGAGGGTGTGGGTTTGATTCCTGGTCAAGGAGCTGAGATCCTACATGCCTCATGGCCAATATTGCAAAACATAAAACAGAAGCAATCTTGTAAAAAGTTTAATAAAAGCTTTGAAAATGGTCCACATTAAAAAAAAAAATCTTAAACAAACAAACAAAGAGTGGGAAGGTATAGAAATTTCTAAGCCTTAGAGAAATACATGTAGTTAGGATGTAAGCTTTG
Organism: Antilocapra americana; assembly: GCA_007570785.1. Taxonomy (NCBI): domain Eukaryota; kingdom Metazoa; phylum Chordata; class Mammalia; order Artiodactyla; family Antilocapridae; genus Antilocapra; species Antilocapra americana. The sequence goes on along the minus strand of ML660770.1, from coordinate 12,050,952 downwards.
CCTGGAAAGAAGCTGGGACGTGAGCAGCACTGTGTAAGCCTGTGGGTGAGAAGGCTCTGAGGAAACAACACGTGGTAAATCGGATTGCTGGAATTCGGTCCTGGAAAGTCTCCATGGTAGGTAGTAAGCCTGCCATTTCTAAAACCAAAGTCTTCAATTCCGTCCATAGGGTTCACCCATGGAAGAAGTAAATTTGATTAGAGTAACAGATCCCGAGGTGAACTAGGTAAAGACAAAAAGAAGTATCATTTAGCTACAGAGTGTCTCATAGAAACTCCAGGGCAGACTGTAATGGCACTTGGGGATGGGACTAGAGTCAGAACTTGAAGATCCAGGTTCCAATTTCACGTTTCCAGAAAGAAAGGTTTTGTTGCACTGATGTCATTTGGTCCAGATGTCCACCCTTTACTGAAACTCCAGTGCAGAGGCAGGAACATGTGACTGACTCATGGCAGACAGGGCCCCATCCTGGTGGTGAGAGGACATTTTCGAGAGACGACATACCAGGGAGATACGTTAAAAGGTGTCCTCTCAAGAAGAGGAGCCCCTCTTTCATAAAGAAAGTCATCGAGGGAGCAAGATTCACTCTACAAAAATTCTACTTAAAGCCAAGTTCTTTGGGAGACTTCAGTTCCACAGAGTACAGTATCGGTATTGTTTATACCGATCATCTCTTTTCTGTCCAAAAGATTTTTCTCTCACATGAAGCTCAATTAAACAAAGAAAAGGCTGAAAATGACTTTTATAAATTAACTTTCAAACAATTACAGTCAACATTTTGATTGATAATCTAACCAAGTATTAAAAAGAAAGAAAATGCAGTGCATGGTTCAACCAACAAGCTTCTGTTTTTGAAACTCTGACCTTGACAAATTTGCATTTTAAAGACACTCATTAATGATTTCCCTTCTGTGGCACTAATACTGAATATAAACCAAGGGAACCTGGGTAGGCACAAACATCAATATGTAAAGGATATAGCAGATAAATTCATTGCACCTTGAGGTAATTAGTTTAAAGCTCATTGAATTTTTAGTCTTTGAATTAATGCCTTTTTTGTTCATACATGATATAGTACAAGAAGAATCATGTGGCAGTCAAAAAAATAAGCTAACAAAGTTGATATCTTCACCATTCATCATATCCTTGACACTTCTAACAAAATGGTTTTCCACTCTGAATTGACAGTCAAAACAGAGGGACTTCACATAGAATTTTAAACTGCATTCATGTTAGATGGTACCAAAACACAATACTAAACTCACGAGATCAAACAAATAATTTCTCTTTTCCCTGATGCAGACTTAAGAAGTGTATCATCCCTTTTAACTAGTAATTTTTCTTACAAGAGTATCTTGTAAGAGGTAAAGTGCATTGACATTCTTCATACATTACTTTACTCTGGGATTTAAAGTGAAAGCCAGTTCCATAGGGAGACGAGAAAAATTGCATTTCTGAGTCTCCTTGCTGTGGCTTACTAAAAAAGTTAACAGTGCAACTCAAAGTGTGCACATGAGTATAAAATAAATTTCTAAAGAAATATGACAAAATGTTTGCAATCACCCTTTTGTTAAAATGTATGGGCTGTTCCCTTTCCAGTAAATGGAGGGATGAACCTTTCTATTGTGTCTGCGTTATCGACTTTGTCTTTTAAGTCAGACCTCCACTAGCAAATCACATAGCTAATATTCTTGAGCCTGATGATTCGGGTAAAAAGTTTGACTATTTTTTGGTATTTTCCCTTTCTCGCTCTGTTCACCCACCTCTAATTTATTTCTCACTGATTCGAACTTGCTGACTCAACTGATCCCATATCTATACACAGATAGCTCTGAAACATTTGTCCGTGAACGATATACGTATATTAATCACCTTCTGTATATTAACCTTAAGGTTTATCTCAGGTGAGAAAGGTCTTCCTTTCCTTTTACCTGTGCCTTTAATGTCTACATCCCCTAGAGTAAACATTCATTTCTTCTAGCCTTCCTTCTCTGTAGGGCTCTGTATTTGGAGTTTTTATGTAAATGATGTCATCTGACAATGAATTTCTGGAAAAGTTACTGTACCTTCTGGATGAGAAAATTAACGCATAGAGAGCTGAGAAGTAGCTAGCACACTGAAGGGCAGAGACCTAAGGGCGAATCTTTTGATGGATGTCCTATGTACTTTTCTCTCCACGATGCCTTGGCCCTTCTGCAGGGTCTTCCTGTCAAACGGCATAGCTTTGTCAGGCAACTTTCTTTGCACAGTCTAGATATAACTGCTTCCTGACCTATTCCTGCCTTCTCCTTTATAAATTACCTCTCCATTAAATTATCCAATTGGAGTGTTTTTAGCCTATTTCCTGCTGGGAACTGATTGATATGGCTCACCCCTAAAGAGAACTCTCCAACTCCCAACCCCCTTCCATTTCTACCAGGTCCATCCCAACTGCCCTCTCACTTGCTCCCTTTAACGTACCCCTTGCTGCAATTCTTGTTCAAAACAAACAAGTTCTTCAGGCTTTCTTCATAAAGACAAAATAATCTGGTAAAAAAAAAAAATTCACACTAATATATGCAGCACTAATAAATATTTAATGTATTACCTTTCCTTCTACCCTGTCTCTAAGCTGACCAACAATATTTGCATATTTGCATTAATCTCAAAGAATAAATATCTAATGGCAGAATGCCAGCCATCTGTTGCAGGTGGCTTAGGGTCAGGTTTTTTTTTAAACCATGTAGGCTCAAAGGACCATAGTTAAGTGGAGGGACTATTGGTTAGGGCTGAGTTTCAAAGTTATTTTTGTAGCATCTAACTCATTCTCTCCCTGCATTGAATTTGGTTGATGATAAAAGCTTCTAATAGACAAATATTGGTAAGTAATACATTAATATTAAACAGAAGCAAAAGAGTGTGCTTTAGATGGAAAGTTCCAGGGAGCTTTCTATATATAGGATGATGTATGATCCCAATTCTTATCACCTGGGCAGTTGGCTCAGTCAAAAACAGTTTCTTTTTCAATGAGATAATATAGTCAAATAATTTTCAATGGACATATTTTTTGTTATTCCATGTAATTATTCTTTTCCTATTGAATACGGGTAAAAGAAGTCTTTTGTGCATTTCCGCTAAATAAAATATAAATTACAAATAAGTAACTAAAAATTTCCTATGGAATTAAACAGACACATTAGAGAAGATTGAAGGTTGGATGGTCTGTACATTATCAAATAATAGCCCAAATAAAAATATGCTTCCAGACATGTACAGATGGCTGTTTTATAATCACTGAAACTTTAAAAATGATGAAATATGGCTGGCCTTTAGGGTTCCTGGATGAAGTCTATTATAGGATGATTTACCATCTGAGGACCCAGAGGATGTATAACAAGTGTTATCACTGAAATAATGTTGGATGAAGTCTTGAGCCGAGCAGAAGTAAGAAAGCAGCCCGGGGCCTTGGGAACCTTCTGTCTGGCCTGTGGCACCATTATCTGCCACAGTATCTAGTCTGTACAGAAACCTTATTTTAATTTCACTTGGGATCCATATGTTTCTGCTGACCTTTCCTTGCAAAGATGACTTTTTTCCCACATTTTGCTATTTTCTGCTTTCCAAGCATGTGGGTATTTTTAAAAATTCTTTTGGTTTTGTTGAAGTGACATTTCACTAGCTAAGACAAACAAAGCTTCTAACATAAGGGTAGTGGTTAAAAGAGTTTTATAGCATCTTAAATGTACACATAATATAAAGAAGAACACAGAGTGTTCTATATTCTGACACCAGCACCTATACTTCTAACGCCATATTTGTTTAATCCAATAATCATCTTTAGCTTCATTCTTATCGAAATTAACTCGAGTTCATTTTCATTAACTGTTGGGTTTTCTTGTAAGGCACTCATAAGGATATTCAAAAACCATATGGATACATTACTCATTATTAATCTATGCACAAACTGGGCTTTCTAATTGTCATTTAATATGTGATACTCATCAAGAAGGCATGACTGGATTGTGGCTTGATATAAGAGAAGGCTTCAACTTAACCAACTGTACGGAAAGATCGCTGAAGAATAAGTGTAACCAGATGGTCTGCATAAAGTCAAAGAACACAATTCTGTCAGTATAGCTTCAGCATCACCCAGAGATGAAGGTGACTTGGCCAGCTGACATAGACATTCTGGTTGCTTGGCAAATATTGCCTTACCGCGTGTTGGGGGACATCAAGTGTCATCATTTGATGGTATCAGCTATGAAAATCATCCCATAGCTGTGCTGTGATTGCATTTCTACCCACTAATTTGAATTTCCATGGAAATATTTTTTTACAAGGGAGACAATGTGCATACTGGGTGATATCAGTATGTTAATTCACTTGGCAGTTGTACTTTTCACTGAAAATTAATAAATGGTCACATTGAGGCACCTATAACAAAATTATATTGTCTCTAACTTTGCTTCTACAGCTATGCTAGTGTTTAGGCAACTCCTATAGTTTCCTCCCTATTTCTCACCTCCTAACAAAACCAACTGTGACACGTTATCCTACCTGTTCTATAGGGTAATTATGAAAATTGTTAAGTGAAAGAATATAAATTAAGGTACTTTTGAATCCCTGGGTTGGGAAGATCCCTTGGAGAAGGAAATGGCAACCAACTCCTTTATTCTCGCCTGGGAAATCTCATGGACAGAGGAACCTAGCAGGCTACAGTCCATGGGGCCACAAAAGAGTAGGCCACAACTTAGTAACTAAATAACAACAACAATTTTATTAAATATAACAACTATGTGATTTTATAATCGAATTGAGTACCTTGCACATTGTAGGTACTTATCAAATCCTTTGTATTTATTTGTATACCACTTAGTTCTATAAAAGGAATTAAGGTAAGTCAACCAAAGACTAGTTAGGAAAGTTATATCTCTTCTTCTTCCCTACAATTGGCAGTGTTTGTTTTAATCTGTAACTTTTAATTTAAACATAAAGGAAAAATATAATTGTCTTTACTGTGTCTACCCCTCACTCAGCTCCCCTTTTTTACATACTTCATGTGTGTGTGTGTGTGTGTGTGTACTGAGAGCCAAATATTTATTCCTCTCCTTACTCTGGATTGATTTTTCTTCCCATCTTTCAAAGGCATTGTCATAATAGTATTCGTTAAACTTTACTGAATACCATATGTGGTGAATGCTCAGTCACTTCAACTGTGTCCATCTCTTTTTGGCCCACTGGACTGTAGCTGCCAGGCTCCTCTGTCCTTGGGATTCTCCAGGCAAGAATACTGGAGTGGGTTGCCATGCCCTCCTCCAAGGGATCTTCCCAAATCAGGGCTAGAACCCATGTCTCCTGCACTGGAAGAAGATTCTTTACCGCTGAGCCACTGGGGAAGCCCACTGAATACTACACTAAGTATTTAAATATATTATCTTATTTAATATTCAAAATAATCCTAAAATACAGATATTATCTATTGATTGCTCACTGTATGCTTGCTTGGTCCTAAGTTATGATTTCTCAATGAGAGAACTGATTCAGAAAATTTAAGCAACATGGCCAAGGTCATGGAACTCATGGACAAAGAAGTTGAAATATGAATCCAGATATGTTTAACTCCACTGATTTCTCTTTTTTTAATTCATTTTTTAATTGAAGTATAGCAATCTATAATGCTATACTAGTTTCAGGTGTACAGCACAGAGGTTCAATATTCTTATAGATAATGTTCCATTAAAGTTACTAAGAAAATGTCTATTCATTTGAATTATACAATATACCATTGTTGCTTATCTATTTTATGCATAGCAGTTTGTATCTCTTAATTCTTTACCTCTCATTTGCCCCTCCCCCTACTGTTTCCCCATTTGGTAATCACTAGTTTATTTTCCATATCTGTTAATCTGTTTTGTATATACATTCATTTGTATTATTTTTTTACATTTCACATATAAATGATATCATACAATATTTGTCTTTCTCTGACTTATTTCACTAAGCATAATATTCTCTAGGTCCATACAGATTGTATCTACTTTTTATTTTTTATTATTGTGAAGTAATACATTTCTCATTTTCTTATCCCACTCCTAGTTCTTGCTCAGAAGAGGAAAATAGATAAATTCACTTTCAAATACTTTAGCAACAGATTCTGGTATTGTCTTTATATTTCCAATACTCTGTAATAACAAATAACATAACTTATTTTGTTATATTCTGATTTATCACAAATGACTACATGCTATAAAAGATGAGCTTTAACTCCCTTATACCACTGCCTTGCATGTTGCCATTTCCCTCCTTGCCCCCATCTTTACAAAAGAGCTATGAAATCTGTAGGTATTTTTTCATAGGCTGTGTTTTCCCAAAGACTCCTACAATCTACTGCCAGAGGAATACAAATTTGACCTCCCGTATTCTACATGTTAAGAACCTCATGGAAAAGTGATCTGAGGGTCTCATTTTTCATAACGCAGGCTTTCACATTTTCCCCATCTTTATTGTGGTATCAGCTCTCCATTTCCACTATTTTAAAGATTTTTTGATATGGGCTATTTTTAAGGTCTTTATTGAATTTGTTACAATATTGCTTTTGTTTTATGGTTTAGTTTTTTGGCTGAGAGGCATGTGGGGTCTTAGCTCCTCAACCAAGAATTGACTCTGCACTCTCATGCACTGGAAGGCTAAGTCTTTTAACCACTGGATCACTAGGGAAATTCCTCCACTCTCAATTGTGTCTGGAATCTCTAGGAGCAAAACATCCTTGGTTCAACCAGGCTACTGCTTGGGGAAGGGCTGGAGTAAGGGGAATGAGAGCCCCACCTCCTAACAGCACAGTGGACCTAGTCTCCTGATTTGAGCCCTACCCTGCATTCTCACCTTCAGAGGCACCTGGTGGTTTCAGGGCAGGAACATTTCCAGGGTTCAGCAGATTGAATTAGCTTATTGGTAGGCTTAGGTTTCAGCTTTCCTAGATCTGCTAAGTCCCTTACCATTTATCCATCTGCTTGGCAGCCTCCAAATTATCTGTTGTTCCAAAAATGTACTGGAATGTTAAGTGAGTAATTGAGAGGTGAGGTCTTATACACGCCAGATCAACCAACGAGAACACACTTACCCACAGTGTTCTCAGTATCCTGGCCTTCTCTAAAGCAATTTAGGGAATGAGAATGTTGGTTGAGAGAGGAAATTATAGATTATACAATTTCCACTTAAGTCTATGATTAAATAACCTTATGTGAAAATTGCTTGTAAGAACATACTCCCATCACAATGTCACATAGACTCCTAGCTTGTCTGCTTGCAAACATCTCTCTCCCTGGACCATCTATGCTTCTTGTCAGTAAATCCCCAGTGCCAAGAATGTGCCTAACCACAAATTAGTGCTTCAATAAATGTTTGTTGAAAGAATCAACACAAAGACCTGTGTTAGGATAGATAACACAGAGAGAATTTTAGTTCAGCACAGCAAGAAAGTTTTAAGGCTTATTGTCATTGTTATTTTCAAATGGATTTATTTTGCATCAATATTGGTTTCATGATTATAGAGAACAGCAGTGAAATGCTCATGAGAAACATCCTCATATTTCCTTGTTCACAAGTATAGCACAAATCAGAATCCTACTTAAGGCATTCTACGTAATGTCTATTTTGGATAGAAACTGGAAATTTAAGAGGAAAATATATAAATTGTATATATATTTCACATTTGAATCTCACCCCAAAATCAAGATGTTGAAGAAATTTAATATTATTTCTGCTGTTCTAGCTACTAACTTTCTACTGGGATAGGAAGTAATTAAACAATCTCAGTCAATCTTTGTGACTCCTCACTCCCTTTGCACGTACATCACAATCAAAAGGATATTTTCAGTACCAAGGTATTTTATACATGCAGAAATAGTGGAGGATGGACAGATAGAATCTCATCCTAAGTGTCATGTCCCCACGGCGTGCATCAACAAGCTTCAGTCTGCAAAGGAGAAGGGGGTGGAAGATGAGTGTAAGAGGAAGGACAGTGGAAATGGAAAATGCCAAGAAAAATTTTATTAATATCTCAAAAATATTATTCCATCTTTCCCAGTTGGAATCCCATGGGGTTGATCTACTTCAGTTTTTATTTGATCATGTCCTTACCCAAACCTCTTTCTGGTTCTTATCCTTCCACAGAGCTGTCTGCTTTCCCCCGCATCCCCACATTCCCCAGTGGCTTACTTTGCCTGGCCCAAGCTGTTTGTTTGTGTCTCACAGCTGTGCTGCCGCCAGTAGGGTGGGATGGCCACGCTAAGCCAGGCTATCCGGATAATGTCATGCTGGCAGGAAGAGAGGTTTGCAGCAGTAACACATTGCGCCTTCCTCACATTCCGGGCACTCCCAGGAACCATGTGGGGCCCACTTACATAAAACTGGCTCTCTGCTTCATTCATCTGGCAGCCAAGACCCATAAGCTAAATCTGGTTTCCAGCAACAGCTGTGGTAACATCAGTATCAAAATTAGTGTTCCATTCCACGAATGTAAAATTTTGTTTTTTATTTGCTTTGACAAGTATTCCTGCAAGCAGTATTTCTGGAGACCACCTCCAACCATGTGTTGTACCAAGAACTTGACTTTTATGAATCATAACAATAATAGCAACTGACATACAGTTCTAAGCTTAGGTTAAATGTTTTACATGAACTATCTCACTAAATCTTTATCACAATCTCATCTACATTTTACAGATAAAGAAATAGAATCATAGAGGGTAGTTACATTACCTGCCTAAAGTCATATAAATACCAAGTGCAGAATTAATTAAGAGTTTTATCAGAATCTAAACTTTATCTTCTTTGACCAACCAAAATGATGTAACAATGTATAAGTAATCTCAAACTACAGATACAGTTAGCACCAGAAAATTAGACATCATGAGGAAAGGAGAAATTTAAACTTATGTTAACTGTTCTAGGTTAAAACATTTATTTCTCAATTAAAATGCTCACACAGATATACAATTAACACCAAAATGTATTCTGAAGAAAGCAACAGTGAATAGGTCCATTTTTTAAACTTTGGAGACACTTTATAACATCACAACAGTGAAACCACTAACCAGAGAACAGAAACTGAACCAAAATAAATGAACAAAAAAACCTGTTAATTTATTTCCACCCCTCTTTCTTAATGATTTTCTTCTCCTGGTACTTGTATATAAAATACTATGGAAATGTACATTTATTTATCTTGTCATAACAGGAGCTAGTAGAACCACCACTAAACCAGGAATAAGACTACATTTAGTGCAAACTCAACCACTAACTATGAAAATTTAAATGAGTTGCTTGATCTCTCTACCTTGGAGAAACATTGTGCAGAATAAGGAGGTTGGTCTGAATAAATTTTCCAATTATTTCCAACTTAAACATTCTATTACATCAGTTATTTAGCTCATGCTATTAAAAATTCCTTTTCTGAGCTAGCAGGTCCAGACGGAAGACTTGAAGAAGACAAATATAACATGATATTAAAAATAATTAAGGATCTCTCATTACAAATCAAGCCCAAAGTTCCATATTTCTAAAAGGTTGATGTTGTTCAGTTGCTAAGCCGTGTCAAACTCTTTGCAGCACCATAAACTGCAGCACACCAGGCTTCTCTGTCCTTCACTATCTCCCAGAGTTTGCTCAAACTCATGTCCATTGAGTTGGTAATGCCATCCAACCATCTCATACTCTGTCACTCCCTTCTCCAGAAAAAAAATTTAATTGTTCCCTTCTCCTCCTTCCCTCAATCTTTCCTAACATCGGGGTCTTTTCCAATGAGTCAGATCTTTGCATCAGATGGCCAAAGTACTGGAGCTTCAGCTTCAGCATCAGTCCTTCCAATGAATATTCAGTACTGGTCTACTTTAGGATGGACTGGTTTGATCCTGCAGTCCAAGGGACTCTCAGGAGTCTTTTCCAACACCACAGTTCAAAAGCATCAGTTGTTTGGCACTCAGCCTTCCTTATGGTCCAACTCTCACAACCATACATGACTACTGGAAAAACCATAGCTTTGACTCTATGAACCTTTCTCAGCAAAGTGATGTCTCTGTTTTTTAATACACTGTCCAGATTTTGATCTTAGTGCTATTTATTTTCTGTTTTCAACTTAAACAAAATTTACTCCAAGAAGTTCTCCCTGACTCCCTCTAGAGGAAGATAAATGCACCCTCTGTGTACCTTAATTCTCTATGCATTTCCGAATAGAAACTTTTTATAATTCTTTGTAATGATATTATTAATTGATTCTTCTCCAAATAATGTTGTAAGCTTGAACTGGTAATCTCTGTTTCTCACAAGCACCTACAAGACTTGCTGGCACATGACAGTTGCTCAATAGATGCCAACTAAAATTTTCTGTCATCCAACTTCCTCACTTTACAGATAAGAAACTGGAGGTCCTGAATATGAACACTAGACTTCCAGGAAAGAGCTTTTTTTGCCACACAACACTGTTACTCAAACTTAATATAATAAACTATATATTATCAGAATAACTCTGAGTAGAGATAGAGATGATTATAACTATATTATAAGATACAAATATGATGAGACATACACAGAATTTTTAAAAGTCTTGCCATAGATAATGCAAGCAGAAAAAGATTCAATTGCTAGCTGATAGTGAGATTAGATATGATCAAAAAAGCTGTTGACAATTCCCTAGCTGTTAAATCAGATCATAATCACGACCAGTTAAAGACAATATAGGTGTTTAATTCAGGACTTGACAAGAAATTAGGAAAAATTTAGATTTATCGGACTTAGGAGGAAAGAGAACATTTAAAACTTTAAGCGTGTCATTGATAGAAGGATAAAAATGATTTGTAAACACACAAACACTACCACACAGTTACCATCACCATACATAGGTGAGGGTTTTCAAGGTTTTAAAAATATCCACAGGTGTTCATACACATCATACAAAAACATTCTGTCTAGTTAAACTCTAAAGTAATAAAAAAAATTGAATGAGTTATCAATATAAGGTAACTATGAATCAAACAGTGGACACATGATTTTATTCGTAAATCTGATTAAGTTGACTAAATCTGATTCATTGGATCATTTTGAGTGTTTATACTCCCAGAATCTTCTGCAGGCAAATGAAAGCACCCCGTGGTCCCATTTATTGACAGGGAGCTGTGATCAGTGCATCTGGAAAACTAAAGGGAGGACAAGTATGGGGTGAGGGGTGACGAGGGTAAGACAGATCCCAGGAGAAAAGAGAGTAAGAGAGCAGAAATGGGTTCTCAGCAGGGGTGTGGGCATCAAACAGCCTACTTTCACCCTTTATCTCCCTTGTGTTTTTTGGTGCTGCAAAAGTTATCTGGGATCCATGAGGAAACAAGCAATGAAACAAAAACAATGCTCTAAGAACGACAGAAGGGAAAGAGGAAAATGCCTGCTTAGTATGACTTGAAAAGATTCTTATGATTCAATATGATCTAATATAACAGAAGAATTCATTGAAAAAAAGTTATTTATACTCTGTATTTAAAGTATGCAAAGCTCACTAAAAAGTTTATTAAATAAAATAAGCACCTAACACAAGCACCCTATTCACAATCTAACATTCATATACACACAACTAACCACACAATTGATGACTACTAATACCTCATAATTTATATATTACTGTAAGTTGTAGCTGGGGATATGATTGGGGGAGATTTCTTGCCTCTTCCTGCTTAGAATCTTATTTCTTTTCCTATTTGTAAATAGTTGAAAAGTAGCCTCTTTCTAATGATGTTGTAAGGAAAAGTGAACATATATTTCCCTGTGTAAATTCTCCAATTATCTTATTACAAATCATATCCTAAACCACCTTCCAATGTACAAATTCCATATTCACTGGAATGCATCAGCAAGAGTCTGCATAGGAATCAAGGAGTTCATATTTAAATAGAACAAATATGCCTTACACACTGAAGCAATGCTTTTTGTAAATATTTAGAATATTATAAAATATTTTGTTGCAATTTATATGCTATTACTAAAAATAGGACACATGCACACTGGTAGGCAAAACAATGCTTTGAAAATGAAGATGGTAGATTGTCAAATGGGATTTTTTAAAGCATGAAATATGTTTATTTTTAAACATGCTGTAGTTTCAACAATGCAGAATAGAACGTCAAAACTGGAGGAGACAAGGGAGATCTTTTAGATCATTTTAAGGAAAAGGAAACTGTGGGACTTATTAAGTAACTAGAAGTTAAAGAACTCAACCAATGTTTCTGTAAGAGACTTTTTTAACCTTGAACAACTGGAGGAAATAGAGGGTGCGGTGGAGACAATTGCTTCTTTAAGGCCATTCCTCCTCACCTCATCTGACTTTCTGTTCTCCATCAATCCCAAACCCCGAGTGGATTCCCTCTCCAACTCTCCTCTCCCTGTTATTCTCTGCTTTGTGTTTCCCACATCTGGCTGGAGTATACTCTTTCAACTTGTACTCCTAGGGAAATATACCAAATGAAAGGGACTCTTCCATCTCACTGTCTTTTTATAAAATTCTCGGGCTCCAAGTTGTTTCTCCAAAATTCCCCTGAAGAAAGAGAAATCTTTAGAATAACAAGTGATCACTCCTTCACCAGGAGTAGGGACGGGAAGAAATCATCACCCAAGGGAGAAAAAAGTGATAAAAAAACAACTGCTTATCGTGGTGTTTGGAGAAAATTATGTAAATATTTATGCAAAGACAGCTTTGCAGAACACAGTGAGCTACATCAGAACCGCTCGTGCCAGTGCGCACAGGCAGCCTCACAGTTGGATCAACAGCCTGAAAAGCAGATGTGCCAATTTCCTGTATTTGATTATGATGATTCCTAATTATGCCAAAGCTGTGGCAATGTCCTTCCCTCCAATGACTCTTAATTTTGTTTTGCGAAACCACACACACAACCTGCTTTGGACGTGTAATTCATTGTCACGTTAAGTCTATGAAATACTCATTCATGGGCAGAATAGTTCTGAGGACAATGGCTCAAGAGAATGCTGTTTTCTTTTTTCACTGGGCATTATCAAACACGCAGGGGGAAAAAGAAAGAAAATAGGCCTTGTGACAGAGCCATGCTGTTTAACATTAACAAGGTTTTTCCACCACAGTCTACAAATGGAAATAACCAGTATACAGTTGTTTCTTGAAAGGGCAGTTTTCAGGCTTGGTATTTACATTTCCAATCAACAAAAAACAGCAACCTTTATGATTAGGCACGGATTATAAGCCATAGTAATCAGATATGAATAGATAGTTGGACATGGGGGGAAGGCTGGGATGAATTGGGAGACTGGGATTGACATAGATGCACTACCATGTGTAAAATGGATCGCTAGTGGGAACTTGCTATCAAACACAGGGAGCTCAGCTGCTTGGTGATCTCTGATGATCTAGAGAGGTGGCTGGGAGTGCAATGGGAGGGAGGTCCAAGCAGAAGGGGATATATGTATGCATATGCTTGATTCACTTCCTTGTGCAGCAGAAACTAACACAACACCGTAAAGTTATTGTATTTCAAAAAAAAATTAACAAAGAGCTTGACCATTGAGGTGCTTAGATTGAATGGTATGATAGTTGGAAGGAAAGCAAAACATGACCAACTCAATAGTCACAGAGCCTTCCATGTGAGGCCTTGAACTTTTCTGGCACAACTTTACTTATTTATTTATTTATTTTTACTTTTATTTGCATTTATTTTCTGCAGCATTTATTCCTGGGCCATGAGTTTCTGTTTCTTCAGTTTCTTCTGGGATATCTTTTTCTTCTGTGCAACCTCCTCTTCTGATTTAGGAACAATCTGTTCTTTTTCAGTAAGGATCATCTCAATGTGGCAGGGAGAGCTCATGTAGGGGTTAATCCGACCGTGAGCTCTGTAAGTCCTGCGCCGTATCTTGGGGGCTTTGTTCACTTGAATGTGCTCAATTACCAGAGAATCTACATCTAAGCCCTTAAGTTCAGCATTACTCTCTGCATTTTTGAGCATGTGTAGTAAAAATTCCGCACTCTTTTTGGGCCACCGACCCTGCGTCCAGCCCCACTGTTTGGCCTGTGCACACCTCCCAACTCCACCACTGTAACGGCGAAATGGCACACATTGCTTCTTTAAAGTGACATCCTTCAGATACTTGGTGGCTTTTCGGATATGCACACCCTTTATGGCCTGGGCAGTTTCACGAGTGTTCTTAAAGTGAACACGAAGATTTGAACCTCTTGACTTGAATGATTTTGTGGGGTTTTCTGGGTCGAGTGAATAGCGCACCATTTTTAGGGGTCACCTCAGGCCGCTTACCGGAAAAGTAACCTGAACTTTAATAAGTACACATATTTACATTTCTCACCCCACAATTGGTATTCATATTTGCTTTTCAATTTCAAATGTGCTTTTCACTTATAATCCTTTATTTACACTGCACAACAATCCTATGAGGTCAGTGTTATTATCCTTATTTATAGATATAGAAAGTACATAGACATTAAATTACATGTTCAAAGTAAATAGTAGAGCATCTACCCTGGTGGTGGTGGTTTAGTTGCTAAGTCGTGTCTGACTTTTTTGACCCCATGGAATGTAGCCCACCAGGCTCTTCTGTCCATGGGATTCTCCAGGCAAGAATACTGCAGTGGGTTGCCATTTCCTTCTCCAGGGGATCTTCCCAACCCAGAGATCCAATCTGAGGCTCCTGCATTAGCAGGTGGATTCTTTACTGCTGACCCACCAGGGACTTAAATGACAACTTGTATGTAAATCAACAATTATTTTTTAAGAATCCATTTATTGATTAGGCTTGATCCTTATGAAAGGTAATGACAGAGGCAAAGCTTGAGTTTGGCCCCCCCCATCTCAAACATCTAATTAATTGTAACTGTGTCTCTCTCACTCCAGACATCTAGTGGCTTCCTTTTTTTCTGTGTATGAAGAACAGACTTAGGCTCCTCTCTTCCAAGTTCTGGATCTTTCTGTCCAGTCCTCTCTCAAGTCCTACCTAATCTACCTCTTTACAAACTTAATCCAGATTCATTCACTATGGAGAAACTTTGAGATTTAACTAATTTGCACTACAAAGGAGTCTTCCAAAAAGAAGGATTCTTAGTCTAATTTTTTCATTCTGCATTTCCAGCAGAATTTTAAGTGGTGCCTGGAACACTGTAGGCATCAGTAAATATTTGTTAAATGCATATGGTTGTATTCCATCCTTAAACTCATAAAAGAACCATCTAACTTTCTTAATTTTGCTGTTGTTGTTCACTCACTAAATCGTGTCTGACTCTGCAATCCCATGGACTGCAGCATGCCAGGCTTCCCTATCCTTCACTATCTCTCAGAGTTTGCTCAAACCCATGTCCATTGAGTCACTGATGCCATTCAACCATCTCATCCTCTGTCATCCCCTTCTTCTCCTGCCCTCAGTCTTTCCCAGCATCAGGGTCTTTTCCAATGAGTCAGCTCTTCACATTAGGTGGCCAAAGTATTGGAGTTTCAGCTTCAGCATCAGCCCTTCCTGAATATTCAGGGTTGATTTCCTTTAGGATTGACTGCCTGAGTTTGGGTTCCCCCATAGCAGAACATCAGATAAGGACTTAATTCCGAGCCATTTATATGGAAGATGATCTCTGGAAATAAGCATGAGGGAGAATGGGAAATAAATAAAGGGAGGAGAAAAGCCAATATAACATTCAAGAATCAGGTTTGCCTTCTAGGTAATAGGAGCTCAACTTCCCTAGAACACTCACAGAAGGGTCCACCTGAGAAACAGGATACGGAGCATTTATCTGTGGGTGCTGTTGATAGAGGGCTACCCTGGGAGTGTCAATATCCCTACACTTCCAAAAAGCACAAGTAGGTCCATACAGCTTTGGAGAAAGCCTTGAAGAAGAAACTATAAAGATACAGGCTAGCAAGATGAGGTAAGCCTGAGTTTACAGGAAACTAAACATGATAGCAACAGCTAAAATTAGACGTGCAAAGAGAGGATGTGAAACAAAGAACCAAAACACCTGGTCCACCAACACAAGAGAAAGAGAAGTTCATGGTATTTATTCTTCTAATTTCTAAAACTAGAAGAATTTCTGAAATTTTGGAAGAAGATCATGTTCTGATAGCTTGAAAAAGGTCTCCAGTGCAGCAAGATCTCTTTTAGTTATGCAACAAAATTGAAAGACGCCTGAACATCAGTTCAAATACAGAGATGCCACAAGTTGAATAAGATTCTTAAACCAAATGCTCAAATAGAAAAGAGAAGCCCAGAGTCTACTGTTAAACTAATTTCCACCTGAAGACTGAAATAAGAATTTAGGAATAATTATGATTTTAAATCTAACATCGTAATTTGTAGGAATGCAATCAGGCATAGCTTTTTATAAAGGATTGAGAATTGTGACATTTTGATACAAAAGGAAGAGGCAAATGTTTCTCAAGTTGAATCTCTAGACTAAACCTTCTCAAAGTCTGACGACATGATTTGGGGGAATTCACAGGTTGATGGATATATGTATGTTACATATACTATATACACACATACACATATATAATATACATTTATATGCTATATATACATATATATAGCAAATATATTCTAGATCATCTTGATGACCACTTTCTTATAGATGCCCAAAGCATAAAATCATCTTTCAAATTTAAAATTTTAAATTTAAAAATTCAAATCCTGTTTGAATGACAAGTACAAAGCTAACAAGTTAAAAAATCAAAAATATTAATATTTTTGACAAGTGAAAGTCATGGTATGCTGCCAGATGCTCTAACAAGTGTTTGTAAGTTTGAGTAAAAAAAAAAGTGATAGAAATTCAGTTCAGTTCAGTTCAGTCACTCAGTCAAGTCCAACTCTTTGAGACCCCGTGAACCACAGCACACCAGGCCTCCCTGTCCATCATCAACTACCGGAGTCCACCCAAAGCCATGTCCATCGAGTCAGTGATGCCATCCAGCCATCTCATCCTTTGCTGACCCCTTCTCCTCCTGCCCCCAATCCTTCCCAGCAGCAGGGTCTTTTCCAATGAGTCAACTATTCACATAAGGTGGCCAAAGTATTAGAGTTTCAGCTTCAACATCAGTCCTTCCAATGAACATCCAGGACTGATCTCCTTTAGGATGGACTTGTTGGATCTCCTTGCAGTCCAAGGGACTCTCAAGAGTCTTCTCCAACACCACAGTGCAAAAGCATCAATTCTTCGGCACTCAGCCTTTTTCACTGTCCAACTCTCACATCCATACATGACTACTGGAAAAACCATAGCCTTGACTAGACGAACCTTTGTTGGCAAAGTAATGTCTGCTTTTCAATATGCTATCCAGGTTGGCCATAACCTTCCTTCTAAGAAGTAGGCATCTTTTGATTTCATGGCTGCAATCACCATCTGTAGTGATTTTGGAACCCCCAAAAATAAAGTCTGACACTTTTTCCACTGTTTACCCATCTATTTCCCATGAAGTGATGGGACCAGATGCAATGATTTTAGTTTTCTGAATGTTGAGCTTTAAGCCAACTTTTTCACTCTCCTCTTTCACTTTCATCAAGAGGCTCTTTAGTTTCTCTTCACTTTCTGCCATAAGGGTGGTGTCGTCTGCATGTCTGAGGTTATTGATATTCCTCCCAGCAATCTTGATTCCAGCTTGTGCTTCTTCCAGCCCAGCGTATCTCATGATGTACTCTGCATATAAGTTAAATAAGCAATATTTAACAATATTGACAATATACAGCCTTTTCCTATTTGGAACCAGTCTGTTGTTCCATGTGCAGTTCCATGTGCAGTTCTGTTACTTCCTGACCTGCATACAGGAAGAAATTAAGACATTTCAAATACACTGTAGTGTAAGCACTCTCAACTCCATAAAACCCTGCTCCATAGAAATCTGTACCAAAGAGTCCATCTTAGAAAAACAATGTCATCTGCTATATTAAATTAATGTTACTGACTTTCTAACTTTTTTCCTATCTGATTGGCAAATTTGCTTTTATTAATATAAGAACAATAAGCACAGAGAATTAATTCCCAACACTTCTGTTTTAACAAGTTAGGAATTATTAAAGGGAAGTATTAAAGTAATTTAATTCACCTCTCAGGATCTGCATGAGCATGCCCAGTTGCTAAGTTGGGTCTGACTCTTTGTGACCCAATGGACTGCAGCCAGCCAAGCTTCCCTGTCCATGGGATTTTCCAGGAAAGAATGCAGAGTGGGTTGCCATTTCCTCTTCCAGGAGATCTTCACTACCCAGGGATCAAACTCATGTCTCCTGCATCTTCTGCACTGGGAGGCGGACCTTTACCACTGCGCCACCTGGGAAGATCTTTTCACTGTCCATAAGGGTCCTTTCAGTAAGAATCCCCAAGTGACTTAAATCTTAGAAAGGTTGGCTCAGGCTATAACATATACCCAAAATGAATGTCTCTACAAGATTCTATAAAAGCCTCCAAGAGTTAAAATAGTTTGAGCATCTATTATATGCATAACATATATACATAACAATTCAGATGCTGCAGAAATAACAAAGTTGGAGAGTCAAAGCATTGCTGTCACAAAACCAGCACCTAGCTGGAAAAACTAATCACTACAGTCCTAATGATACAATCAGGGCTTCCCTGGTGACTCAGATGGTAAAGAATCCACCTGCAATGCGGGAGACTCAGCCTGCAATAAAGGAGCCCTCGGTTTGATCCCTGGGTTGGGAAGATCCCCTGGAGGAGGATATGGTAACCCACTCCAATATTCTTGCCTGGAGCATCCCATGGACAGAGGATCCTAGGGGGCTACAGTCCATGAGGTCACGAAAAGTCAGACACGACTGAGCCACTAAGCAACTAAGCAAAGCATAGTGCATTATATTTGCTAAATGAAAGGTGTGGACAAAACTTATAGGAGGCAAACAATGACATGAGCTTTGTTGTAAAAGGGGGCTTCATAAATAAGATGAAATTTGGAGAAGTCCTAGTGGGTGAAAAGAATGAGACTTTGGATAACAGAGAAAGCTTTTCAGGCAGAATGCTAGCTCAGAAAAGAGAAATTGGAAGGGTGCATGCCTTCAGCACAAAACAAATTATTTCACAAAATGGAAGTACACTTGGAAGAACAGTGGAAGGTAAGACTGGAAGGTAAATAGGGGCTGTAATTAAGAGAACTGTGAATATCACCACTGTAATCTGAAATTTTCAGCTCTGGACAATGGATAGCCAGAAGATTTGGAGCAGGTAATGGAACAAGGATTGAAGATTATTTTCAGAATATTAGAGCAATGTCACTGATGGCTGAAACAAAAATAGGTCTTTTTGTGGTTCAGCTTCAAATTATCTTAATCCCCAAATGAGTTAAAAACCATAGAAAAATGTCTTTAAATCCAAGAAGTCAATATAAAATCTCTTGGAGAAAGATATCATCTCTTAGGCCTCAAATTATCTTGACAATGTTTCATATACAGTGTCAGACATGCAATCCAAATTAGAGCAGGATAAGAGAAGACAAAATAAGAACCTGATTAAAAACAAGAAAAACATGAGAAATTAAAAAGAGAGCCATATAGATGTCAGCAATAATTTCAAAATAATTATGCCTTATATGCTCAAGGAAATAAAAGAATTTTGACAGAGAACTAAAATTTATTTTTAAATAAAATACATTTTAGAAAATAAAAATGCAATAACAAAAATTAGGAACTTAATATAAGGGTCTATGAGCATACTAGATAAGGTAAATGGAAGATTAATGAACTTGAAGGTAAGTCAAAGTAAGATATTCTAGATGATATTGTCTATTTATTTCTTACAATTTATTTCTGTATCTTGAAATAGGGAAGAGAACTACTAATAAAGAAACTTTAGGCATGAACAAGAGAGCTATTATTCAAACCTCCAGGTATCCTGTCTATTAAATACCTTACTTTTACAACTTTCCCAAAGGACACCTATTTTTCAAGTACTTTTCCTCTTTCTCTCATGGGAGATTTTCCCTGGGTTGCTTCTCACTGGTCATTCCTCACTCCCAGTCTATTTCATATGTCAAACCACACTATGGTTAATGAATCACCTCTATATCCTTCCTTATCTCTTGCTTTTTTCCCCTTCTAATTCCTTGGAGAAAGGAAAAAAAAAACAGGGAAGAAAAAAGCCTTTGGTGACTAAAAAATTGAATGTGTTTGTGCTTAGTCCCTCAGTTTTGTCCGACTCTTTATGACCCCATGGACTGTAGCCCTCCAGGCTCTGTCCATGGGATTTCCCAGGCAAGAATCCTGGAGTGGGTTGCCATTTCCTTCTCCAGGGGATCTTCCCAACCCAAGGACTGAACCACTGCCTCTTGTGTCTCCTGCATTGCAGGCAAATTCTTTACCTGCTGAGCCATCAGGGAAGACCAGAAAACTGGATACCTAGGGAAATTCAGTGTCTTGGATGAATGGAGTCTCAACCCAAATGGTAAAGCCTCTCCTCCTCTACTTCTCCCAATGTTAGAACTCACAATTTTAACCTATTATCTTCTCTAAAGTTTCGAATTAAAACCTTGAGTACCAATACTTACATTTGTTTAGTGATACACTGTATACATGGAGAACACTTTGGAAAATGTAACCTTTAACAGAAGAAGTAGGATGAAGAAAAAGAAGAAAGAAAGGGGGAGGATGAGAAGAAAGGGAAGCCAGTAAAAAGGAAGAAAGGGGATGATGAGGATATAGAAAAAAGATAAACAGAATGTGAAAAAAAATTAGTGAAGATTAGTGAAAATTGGAAAACAAAAATAAAGACTAGACTTTTGGTATCTAGGTCCATGTATAAGGAGCTTAGAAGTTATCACTCTGTTCTAACAAGTAAAACATTAAACAAACTGAAAAGTCAACAACTCTTCTTGGGTTCATAAGAGAGAGGAGGGCACAGGGGAAACCACTGCCTCTAAAAGTGGAGAAACAGGTGGATATAGGGATTCATGGCTTAACAGGACTCACAAGTAGAAACCACCTTGGGAACAAGTGCTGGAGTAGGAAACCCTGAGCTGAATTGATAAATTGCTGGAGGCACAGTGAGGGCAGCTAAAACTCCAGAGGGAGTCTTAGAGAGAGGGACCCAAATACTGAGAGTTACCTATGGGAGGTGACTAGGTTCCCATGAAAGTGAAAGTCGCTCAGTAGCCTTCGACTCTTTGTGACCCAGTGGACTGTAGCCTACCACGTTCCTCTGTCCATGAAATTCTCCAGTCCAGAACACTGGAGTGGGTAGCTGTTCCCTTTTCCAGGGGATCTTCCCAACCCTGGAATTACACCAGGGTCTCCTGCATTGCAGAGGGATTCTTTACCAGCTGAGTTACCAGGGAAGCAAATAAATATCAGGGAAAATTTTTTATGCTTCTGGCAAGGGGTGGGGGGAAAGAACCATTTTGAAATATGCCAGAGGACTCTGTTTTGTTTGTTTGTTTTTTTTAAAGACAGACCAACCACCAGAACCAGACATGACAGGGATATTGAAATGATCAGATTGAGAATTTAAAACAACTATGATTTGCATGCTAATAATTCTAATAGATAAAATAGTCAGCATACAAGAACAGGCAGTCAATATAAACAGAGAGATGAAATCCTAAAGGGAAAAAAAAAGTTCTAGAGATAAATACACTGCAGCAGAAATGAAAAGTGCCTCCGATGAGCTTATTAGCAGACTGGACATGCTGAACAAAGAATCTCTGGTCTAGAGAATATATCAATAAAACCATCAAAAATAAAAAGCAAAGGGGGAGTGGCCAAGATGGCTGAGTAAGAAGACCTTGAACTAACCACGTCCTACAGGCACACCATAATTAAAAACTTGAGCTATCAGGGAAGCCCATTTATCAATGAGAACCCCCCAAAGACCAAAAGAGAAGATTTTTCACAACTAAAAAGTTATAAAGAAGGAACAAAAACAAGATGGGTGAAATGGGAGGCTGCGGGATATCTTTAAGACCCACGGCCCTGGAATGTGAGCCACGTAAGAGGAAAATCAATTGCAGAGGTTCTCCTCATGGAGTGAGGGGTCCAAGTCCCATGTTGGACTCCCCAACTCAGGGGTCCCACACCAGGAAGATGAGGACCCAGAATGAATGTCATTGAAAGCCAGCAGGGCTTGCTTATGGGAGAGCTGGAGAGCTACAGAAAAAGAGATGCTGCTTTTAAAAGGCACACACAAAATCTTACACACTCTGAGATCCAACACAGAGGAGATAATTTGAAACCCTGGATCAGGTCCACTTTTCCAGCAAGGCAAGAAGCAATGGGCACTCCTTCTAAGGGCATAGATGCTGGCAGCCCACATTTTGGGGGGCTTGTTCTACCATGAGGATACTGGTGCTAACAAACACAATTTTGGAATCCTCTCTCTAACTTATCAGCACCAGGGGCTTCCATACCCAACAGGAGGTTGGTACCACTAACAAAAGTCCCAATATCAAGCAGCCAGGCGTATGGGGACTCAGCCCCACCTATCCACCAGTGGGCTGGCAGCCTCTGCATGAGGCAGGGCCTGACAACAACCAGGTCAAGAGAAAGTCATGCCTATATACCTACCAGTGTACCCAGTGTGGCCTTGCCACACACAACACAAGGGCGTACACAGGCCACATGACGGGTACCTCTAGAGCATAGAGCTCTGGTGACCAGAGCTGGATGTGCTGCTAGGCCCCGTTGAAAATCACATCCATGAGGCCACTTCTTCAAGACTAGGAAACGTAAGAGACCTAACTAATATATTGAAATAAAAACAGAGAATTAGGGAAAATGAGATGAAGAACTAGTTCCAAATGAAGTACCAAGGTAAAACCCCAGAGGAAGAACTAATCAAAGGGGTAAAAAGCAACCTACCTAATAAAGAGTTCAAGGTAAAGATAGTAGAGAAGCTCAATAGCCTTGTGAGAAGAATATAACAGAAAGTTAGAAAATATAAAGAAAAACCAAAGAGATTAAAAGAATACAATAATTGAAACTGGAAAAAATACAATAGTATGAATTAAAATTGGGTTAGATGATAAAAAGGAACAGATCAGTAAACTGGAAAATAGAGTAGTAGAAATCATCTAAGCTAACAGAAAAAGAATTTTAAAAATGAAGAAAACTTAGGAGGCCTCTGGAATAAAATCAAGCATACTAACAATTACATTATAGGAGACCCAGAAGGAAAAGAGAGAAAGGAGCAAAGAACTTATTTAAAGAAATAATATTAATACTGAAAACTTCCCTAACCTAAGAAAGTAAATATCCAGGTCCAAAAGAACAGAGAGTCCCAAATATAAAAAATCCAAAGAGAACAACACTAGGATACAGTGTAATTGAAATGGCAAAAATGCCATTTTTTTTCCTCCAGGGGATCTTCCAGACCCAGGAATCATACCCACATCTCCTGCACTGTAGGCAGATTCTTTACTGCTGGGGCACCGAGGAAGCCCAAAGATAAAAAGAGAATCTTAAAAAGAGAAAAAGCAACTAGTTATATGCAAGGGAGTTATAATAATATGATCAGAAGACTTTTCAGCAGAAACTTTGCAGACCAGAAGGGAATGGCATGATATATTTTAAATGATAAAAGGAAGAAACCTAGGGCTTCCTTGGTGGTCCAGTGCAGGGTACACAGGTTCAACCTCTGCTCAGGGAAGATTCCACATGCTACAGGCGACTAAGCTAGCGTACCACAACTGCTGAGCGCAGGCTCCAGAGCCCGTGAGCTGCGACTACTGAGCCTGCGTGCTCTAGAGTCAATGCTCCAACAAGAGAAGTCACATCAATGAGAAGACTGCGCACCACAACCAGAGAGTAGCCCCTGCTCACCACAAGCAGAGAAAGCCCATGTGCAGCAACAAAGACCCAGCACAGCCAAAAATAAATAAATAATTTTTTTTTTTAAAGGAAAAACCTACAACCAAAATGACTTCACCTGGTAAGGGTATCATTCAATTCTGAAGGAGAGACAGTTTTACAGATAAGCAGAAGCTGGAAAGAATTCAGCACTTCTAAGCCAGCTTCACAAGAAATAGTAAAGGGACTTCTCTAAGTGGAAAAGACCACAATAAAAATTTGAAAGATACAAAAGGAAAAACCTTTATTGATAAACAGTAAAGGTAGTAGGTGAACCACTTATTTATGAAGTAAGAACGTCAAAATACAAAAGAGGTAAAATCATCACAAGCAGTTAAAGAAGATACAAAACGCAAAGATGTAAAATATGATGCCAAAAACTATAAACAGGGAATTCCTGGGTGGTCCAGTGGTTAGGATTCTGTGCTTTCACTACTCAGGGCCCATATTCAATTTCTGGTCATAGAACTAAGATTCTCATAAGCTGTGTGGCATGATAAATAAATAAATACAGTAAATGTTGCATGAGGGAATTAAAGTGCACGGTGTTAAACTGAATTTGAATTTAAGAAATCAACTTAAAATTATATTGCATATGTATTGATTGCTATTTATAAACTAGCAATGTGACAGGAGTTGGGGTGGGGGTAGGGGTTGTGTTTTAGTTTTCCTTAAGCCTGAGTTGGATTTTCAGTCATTAGCAACTGAAGGAATCTTACCTGATACAGGCCTTCATTTTAGACAACAAGGTATTAGATATACAATAACAAAAATATACTACTTCTAACCTCAGAGAGTTTAAAATCTAGATAAAGAGAAAAACAAGAAAATAGTATTTTAAGTGTTGAGACAGGAAAAATTCAGGAGGCTCTTTGAGTACTGATTTTTGACAAAAGAGAAAAGGCAATGTAATGGAGCAAAGATAGTCTGAAACAATTGGCCATTTACATGAAAAAAAGTGAATCTAGACACAACTTACATCATTCACAAAATTAACTCAAAGTAGATTACAGACCTAAATGTAAAGTACAAAATTATAAAAATCCTAGAAGACAATATAGGAGAAAATCTAGATGACCCCAGGTAGGGTAATAACTGTTTAAATTCAATACCAAAGGCAAGATCCATGAAAGAAAGAATCAATAAGTTGGACTTCATTAAAATAAAAAACTTCCGTCTGCAAAAGGCAGTGTCAAGGGAATGAGAAGATAAACTACAGAACAAGACTGTTATCCAAAAATTTAGAAAGAACCCTTAAAATTCAATGATAAGAAAACAATCCAATTTTTAAAAATGGGCCAAATATCTTAACAGACACTTCACCAAAGAAGATATAAAGAAGACAAATAAACATATAAAAAGATGTTCCATATGTATATTATCAGGGGAATATAAATTAAAATGAGATACTCCTACACACGTACTAGATTGGCCAAAATCTGGAAAACTGACAAAACCAAACACTGATGATAATGTGGAACGACAAGAACTCATCACTGACGGGAAAGCAAAATGGTACAACCACTTTAGAAGACAGTTTTGTGATTTCTCACAAAATTAATAGTACTTCTTGATATTTACCCAAAGCAATCGAAACTATGTTCACAGTAAAACCTGTATGGATGTTTATAGTAGCTCTATTCATAACTGCTAAAACTTGGAAGCAACAAAGTTGTCTTTCAATAGATGAATGAGTTAATAGAGAATAGTACATTCAGACAATGGACTGTTATTCAGTGCTAAAAAGGAAATGAGCTATCAAGCCCTAAAAAGACATGTAGGAACATTCAATGCATGTTACTAAGTGAAAGAAACCCATCTGAAAAGGCTACATACTGTATAATTCCAATTATATGACATTCTGGAAAAGGCAAAACTATGAAGACAGTCAAAATAATCAGTGGCCAGGGGTTGACAGTGAAGGCATGAATACAATCTTTAGCACCATGAAAACAGTCTGAATAATATGATTATGATAGATACATGTTATTATACATTTGTCCAAACCCATATAATGTACAACAGCAAGAATGAACCCTAATGTAAGCTATGGACTTTCGGTGATTATGATGTGTCAGTATAGCTTCATCAATTGGTAACAGATGTACTGTCTGGTGAGGGATATTGATAAAGGAGGTTATACACATGTTGGGGCAGAGGTGTAAGGAAAATCTCTATATTTTCAATTTTTCTGTGAACATAAAACTGCTCTAAAAATGTCTTTAAAAATTAAATTAATAATAAAGAAAGTGAGATATAATTCACAGGATGATTAAGAATACTGGTTATAGAGTTTGACTGATTACATTCACATTGCAGTTTTGCCACTCACCAGGTATGAAACCTAGAGCAAAGTAGTTAACCCCTCAGTGCCTCAACTTCCTCATCTTTTAAACGGGGATAATAGTAACTGTCTCATAGGGTTGTTGTGACTAATAAGGTAACATATGGAAAGCACTGTGAACAATTCTTGGAATATAAGAAATCCTAAAAAAAAGGTGTAGCTGTGGTTTTCATATTAGTTGAAATATTAGAGTCATCATCCAGTAATAGTTGGATTCTGAAAATTATTAGCATTTAGAATTTCTGCCAACACCTTGAGCCTACAAATCCAATAATTAGAAAAACTCTTACTAAAGATGCCCAGTATATTTGTCAGTGGATAGTGAATGTTACTATCTCACTAAGAATGTGCTAATGAAAATTCAGCAAAACAAGTCTTTTCACAACTTGTACAAATGTGCTACAAACACCCAAAAAAAAAATCTAACCACATTTTGTACTGGATTTTGTGTCTTTATTTTAAAATATCTAGGCACCATCCTCCCTAGAGGCAGGACCTCCCACTTAAAAATACTAGGAGGGGTGAAGGAGACTGGAAAGCCCATGCATTAAATGTGTTTCCATTTGTTTCACAGGAAGCTGACCTCAGATTCCAGCATGTGTGTATAACTGTTTCAGATACCTGAAAGTAAACAAAGCAGATAACTAGCCCTGCCTATTGAACCAACATAAACGTTCCAATCAGAAAGATCTCATCAGATGTTCACATATTCAAGTTTACCACATCCTATAATGTGTTGACATGTTTACCATAATTTGCTAAGAGACAGAGACGACTTTTCCCCACTTAACAGGAAGCTTCTATAATCAGGTTCTTGGAGGTTATAGCAGTTCAAGCAGGTGAGTGACAAACATGAGTACAACCAATAGAAAATGCAGTTAGATCAGCTTCTCCTACTCAACCCTCCCCTATAAAATATCTCACATTAAATTGAAAAAAAAACGATAAACTTCAGAAAATATTCACAGCCCAGTGACACATTTTCAAGCTTTTATTAACAGACACTTAATATTGCCTTGCTTCATGTGACTTGAAGACTGAAGAACCTGAATGCTTTCCTTTTCACTATCATCTGATGCCGTCATCTTACAGTAGCTGGGGCAGGAAAGAATTCATGAAATGGAAGACAATGTATATGATATTATAGAAAAGGAAATGAAATGCAATTAAGAAACTTGGTTTTGAGACAAACCATTATTTTGACATTTTTTACAAAATGAAAACAATGATTTTTCACATGTAAATAGGACTTTCCATTGACTTTCATACACGCATCTTAAAGAAAAAAAAAATGCTATTTATTTATTTATTTGGCTCCCTTGGTTGCAGCATGTGGGATCTAGCTGCCTGACCAAGGACTGAACCCAGGCCCCCTGGTGGCTCAGATGGTAAAGAATCTGCCTGCAGTGCAGGAGACCTGGGTTCAATCCCTGGATGAGGAAAATCCCCTGGAGAAGGGAATGGCTCCCCACTCCAGTATTCTTGCCTGGGAAATCCCAAGAACAGAGAAGCCTGGTAGGCTACAGTCCATGGGGTCCCAAAGAGCTGGACACAATTGAGCAATCAACACACACACACACACACAGATAATCTAAGTTCTATAAATCTCATATTGTTTCCAGTATAATTTCCAGGTCAGTAATGCCTAAGAAGTATGCTACCCACTGTCCTCACTAGCCAATTCTGAGTGTCTTATTCATTCTGCCTTTGAGTACTGCTTTGTCACCTGATGCCTGTCCTACTTGGAAGCCAAGGCTGTCCCATCATAGCTGCCGGTCATCAGTGAAATAAATCCTAATACTCCTTTGGAATTACTCATCTACATGTAATGCTTGCCTCTCCCACTTGGGTACATGGGGCTCTGAGAGGCCATCGTTGGACTCATCAATCAGACATCTTCAGCATGTCAATCTACCACTCAGGCACAACGATGGATTGTGGGCTTCTCCATACTTTGCACTTTGGTGGCTGCACCCTATGGAATAATACCATGGGCCCATCTGTTCCAAGATCCCCACACACTTAACTGAATTTTCTTTTGACCTCCCTCTGAGGTTTAGACTCCAAAAAAAGGAAACAAGCAGGCCTTTTCTGACAACCAGCACTTCAGCAGGTCCCTCTTAGACATCTTCCCATCAGCTGGTTAGACTTTCATAGACTTTGTTGTTGTTTTGAGTCATTAAATTGTATTTAATTCTTTGTGCCCTCATGAACTAGAGCACGCCAGGTTTCCCTGTCCTTTGCTAACTCCCTGAGTTTGCTCAAACTCATGTCCAATAGCCTTTAAGTGACAAAAAAATGAACTACATTATGCTACATTTTTGCCAACTCAATACTGCAGTTTTTGGCAAATGGTAACCACCAATAACTAGTAGTTAATGTAGGAAAGGTATGCAAAAAAAATGCATGAACTTTAAAGTTTTGGGTGAATGAGTAATACGTGTTGAAATTACTTGATAAGAAGGTGAGAGGATATTATAGGCTAAATAATGGCCCACCAAGGGGTGTAGGTTCTAATATCCAGAGTCTGTGACTATTACCTTACATGTCAGAAGCAACTTTGTATGCTTGATTAAATCAAGGATCTTGAGAGATTATCATGGATTATTGAGGTAAATCTGGTATAATCATCAGTTCAGTTCAGTCACTCAGTTGTGTCCAATTCTTTGTGACCCCATGAATTGCAGCACGCCAGGCTTCTCTGTCCATCACCAACTCCTGGAGTCCACCCAAATCCATGTCCATCAAGTCAGTGATGCCATCCAACCATCTCATCCTCTGTTGCCCCCTTCTCCTCCTGCCCCCAATTCTTCCCAGCATTAGGCTCTTTTCCAGTGAGTCAACTCTTCGCATGAGGTGGCCAAAGTATTGGAGTTTCAGCTTCAACATCAGTCCTTCTAACGAACACCCAGGACTGATCTCCTTTAGGATGGACTTGTTGGATCTCCTTGCAGTCCAAGGGACTCTCAAGAGTCTTCTCCAACACCACAGTTCAAAAGCATCAATTCATCAGCACTCAGCTTTCTTCACCATTCAACTCTCACATCCATACATGACTACTGGAAAAACCATAGCCTTGATTAGACAGACCTTTGTTGGCAAAGTAATGTCTCTGCTTTTCAATATGCTATCTAGGTTGGTCATAACTTTCCTTCCAAGGAGTAAGCATCTTTCAATTTCATGGCTGCAATCACCATCTGCAGTGATTTTGGAGCCAAAAAAAAATAAAGTCTGACACTGTTTTCACAGTTTCCCCATCTATTTCCCATGAAGTGATGGGACCAGATGCCATGATCTTAGTTTTCTGAATGTTGAGCTTTAAGCCAAAGGTGGAGGCAGGAGATCAAAGCCTTTCCCTGGTAGTTCAGTAGTAAAGAATGTCCCTGTCAATGCAGGAGACCCAGGTTCGATCCCTGCATCAGGAAGATCCCTTGCAGAAGGAAATGGCTACCTACTCCAATATTCTTGCCTGGGAAATCCCATGTAGAGAGGAGCCTGACGGGCTACAGTCTACAGGGTCACAAAGAGTCGGACATGACTTAGCACCTGATCAACAAGAGGAGATCAGAGACATTAGGAGATATAAAGTCAGAAGCAAGACAGTGATTGTAATTCAAGGCAGGTAGGCAACCACATGAAGCCAAGAAGGGCAAGGAGATGGATTCTCCCCTCAGAGCCTCTATAAGAAACCAGCCCCTCCAACACCTTGACTTTACCACAAAGACCCATTTTATACTTCTGGCATCCAGGCCTGTAAAATCATAAATATGTGTCATTTTAAATCACTAAATTTATGGTAATTTGTTACAGTTAGTAACAAGAATGTTAATACAAAGAATATGAAACAAAAATCAAGGTATCACTGTTTTGAAAAACTATTTGGCAATTTATTATACAGTTAAATGTATATTTATTATATGACCCAGAAATTCCATTCTAGATGTTTGCCCAAGAGAAATGAAAACACAGTCTTATACACGGTAATCCATTTTTATTCATAACAGACAAAAACTGATAATGGCCCATATGTCCATCAACAGGGAATGGACAGACAAGATTGTGATGTATTCATGTAATGAAATGCAACAACATGGCAATAAACAGAAATGAACTACTGATACACCAACATGCATGATTCTCTAAAACGTTTTGCAGGCTGAAGCCAGGAACCAAATGTACATACTATGTATTTCTTCTTTTAAAAGTTCTAAGAAAGGAAAATTAATCTATAGTGACAGAGATCAGGTCATTAGCTGCTTAGGGTTGTTGGGGGTATTGCCTGTGAAGGGGCATAAGGTGGAATGGAGAAAATATCTTACATTTTGATTGTTGTGGTGGATACACAGGTGTGAAAATGAACCAAAACTCATCAAACTGGTGCTGACAGGACTTCCCTGGTGGCCCAGTGGTTAAGAATCTACCTGCCAATGCAAGGGACACAGGATTGAAACCCTAGTCTGGGAAGATTCCGCATGCCACTGGCAACTAAGCTGTATGCCACAACTACTGAAGTCTGTACTCTAAAGCCCATGCTCAACAAGAGAAGCCACCACCTGGTAAACTTGTAATTTATCAGGTAACTATTTGTTCGTGTAGTTCCCAGTGTTATCTTCTGGAAACCAGATGGAAACATTTAGAATCTACGTGAATTTAGAGCTCTAGTGTAGACCAATGACCCTCACAAAACAACAGTCATTGTTTTGTCAGCACCAATTTTTTTTTTTTAGAGTTAAGTTTTTAAAATATTTATTTATTTATTTATTGGCTGCACTGGGTCTTTCTTGCTGTGAACTGGCTTTCTCTAGTTGTGGCAAGCAGAGGCTACTCTCTAGTTTGAAGTTCATGGGTTTCTCATTGTGGTGGCTTCTCTTGTCGCTGAGCATGGGCTCTGGGGTACAGGCTTCAGTAGTTGCGGCACATGGGCTTCGTGGCCCAGTGGCATGGGTCATCTTCCCAGATGAGGGACTGAACCTGTGTCCCCTGCATTGGCAGGTGGATTCTTAACCACTGGACCACTAGGGAAGTCCTGCCAGCACCAATTTGATGAGCTTTGGTACATTTTCACATTTCATTTTCACAGGGTGGCTTCCCTGGTGACTCAAATGGTAAAGAATCTGCTTGCAATGCAGGAGACCTGGGTTCAATTACTGGGTTGGGAAGATCCCCTGGAGAAGGGAATGGCTATCCACTTCAGTGTTCTTGCCTAGAGAATCCCGTGGACAGTCCACAGGGTCGCAAACAGTTGCAAAGAGTCTGACAGGACTGAACAACTAGCACACAGACACACACACATAATTATAAAACTTAAGATGTTACTACTCAAAATATAACAAAGAGTTACTGTTTTTAAAAGCATCCCTTTTTTAGAGGAGATATTGTTCCTTTGAGGAAGCCCTATATTTTAGGTTCAACCATGTGAAATTATCCTCTGTGTCCGTTAAATTTTTTTTAATATCCTTGAGTGAATATTCTTTTCCAATGCACATTTTAAAAATTGTAATATAATGACTGTCTTTGTTTTAGTCTCTGTCAATTGAGTTTCAAATATAGTATATATTTTTAAAGTATTTTTATATACAAAATGCTGTCGGTTTAAAACACCCTGCATATATTTACATTCCAAATCAGTGTCATTTTTATCATATGTTACCATCGTGGAGTGTTTCTTCTGTAATGCATTTAAAAAAGAGCAAAAACAGGGTATTCTTAAGCAAACAGACTTCGACAAGCTGCTCTGCAAAGCTGACTTAAGTGCATGTTTTTTATTACTTCAGGTATCTATAGTTACCTAAAAGCATGGTGAAGGACAGGGAAGCCTGGCGTGCTGCAGTCCGTGGGGTCACAAAGAGTCAGACATGACTTGGCGACTGAACAACAGCAACAAAATCTAGAGATGAGATTTGATCCAATTCAGGTCCTTCCTTCTAGTATTCATGTCTTTAGTTATTGATTCAAATAATAGGCTTTTTATGTTTGGAAACTACTGTTCTAGGATTGAGTTGAGGTGATAGAGGTAAGATGAGAACCTATTATAAAAACAGAATTTAAAATTCAGAGTGTATACATGTGTTATCCACTTTTGTTTGGTGGCATCAGCCATAATTGACCTGTAGAGAGGAGAGTTCTGAGGAAAATCTATCATAGTCATGTCTCTGGCTTTCCCTATCAACTAGGATAGAAATAAAAGAATTTAGATGGATTATTTCAATCCTTTTGGGAGAACATATACTGAAAGCATAGTCCAAGGAATCATTTTCCTTTGACAAAAGGGGCTTAAGCCTAAGTTTACAATCAAGCAAAGAAAGAAGGTCTGTAAAAGAAGAATATAAAAATGATTTATCTTATTAAGATGAGGGTTGGAGGCCTGTAAGAAAGCCCTATTAAGTTCTGTTTTTCAGTACAGAATAATAACTACATTGCTGAAAAGGAAACAGAGATGAAACTACCACCAGAATATGTATTTTCCTCTGGGATATTTAGGAAGTATCCAAAATATATTCGTCTTCATTCCTCATGTCAAGTATGGCAAAAATCACTACAATATTGTAAAGTAATTAGCCTCCAATTAAAATAAATAAATTTTTAAAAATACATTCTTTTTCATTCTTAAACTCAGCAGAAAAATGAAAATGTCATTAATATTTTGACCTTACATTTTTTTCTGAGAATATTTTCATCTGTGGGAACCCTTAGATACTGTTTCCTAGAATATTCCAAGTATTTCTCATCAAAGCAATGAATTTCCTTTCTCTCACATGTCATACCACTCCCATTCTTCTTCATTGTTCTTCCTTTGCCATTAAGCCCAAACTTCCAAATCCTCTACAACTCCAAGATAACAAAAGATACAATTCTTCAGCATGCTTTCATATTTTTTTCTGGTATAGCCAAGACTACATATAATCCAATGACTGAAATATCTATTTGGGAATGAGGAGACATATTTTAGATACTTCTTTTCTGAGATGAAAATGAAGCCCTCTTGAATTGTGTGTTCCCCCTTAAACAGTCTTAGTTTTAACCTTCTGTCTGCCAGATGGTAGAACTGAATATCCACTTAATATGAACATGGTACCTAGATAGGTTAGATTAAGCCATAACAAGAAGTAAAGCAGGAATGTCATTTCTCTATGCTTTCAAAAAAAAAAAAAGTATGCTTTTTATTTTTTCCTCATTTGTCTGACTCTGAGACAGTGAATACTGATTATAAAAGGCACACTGGTGCACCCAACTTCAGTCCATTTTATCCATCTGGGTAGAGAAAGCGTGACAGGCGTGCGTGGGTGTGGATGTGTGCTGTGAGAATGTATAAGCAGGAATCCAGGCTTGAGAGCGCGAGAAAGTGAGAGCGAGAAAATGGACTGTGAAAATTTAAGTCTATCCCAAATCCTGATTAACAAGCCTGTTGTTTAATCTTCATTTATCCTAACTCATTTTGTAGTCAGGGCACATGGGCATCATTTTCCTCAAGGAAGCTTTCTCTGATTAGAAATGCAGAACCAATAGAATTGTGGGCTATTATTTGAAATGCTTCCCTAGTCATTATTTTTGGATGACTGTTAGGAAACACAGGTACTAATGGGAAGGTCTCAAGGGTAATAACTAAAACAAATATAGAAGGCAAAAATCACCTTCACAATCACACTGATAATGGGATAGATAAACCCAGAGCTGCAAAGCCCTGTTCAGTGCTTTGACTGCAGACTCTGACACTTATCTTGAGGTAGAGTACTTTTATTAACTTTGCTTTTTTAATACTTTTCCACCCTTAACTACTGCCATTGGCCTTATTTTAGCTTGCCCCTTGATTTATCTTTCATATCCTGCTTATTTTATTTTTTCTAATATCTTGCCTTCTAATATCTTCTGAAAATCGTATTATCGTTTATATCAACTACTACAACTTTTCTTAATTTTTATTTTCACAAAAGCTAAGGCTTCCTATTTCCTTACAAGCACATTTCTTAAAATCTTATGAATAGTGGACACTTTAATTATTTTCGTGAAGTAAATTATATTGCCCGATGCTCCTTGGATTAACCTACTTCTCATCTAGGGGAAGTATGGGTTGACCAAAAAGTCTGTTCAGGTTATCCAGTAACATCTGAAGGAAAAAGCCATCCAACTTCTTGGCCAACCCAATACATGAAGCTAATTGGCCTGTAAAAATACTCACAGAGAGGAAAATGCCACTAATTAACCAACAACCTAGAATCAGTGACATTTATAAATTCAAGTATGGGTAGGGGACTTTTTACAAAATTCTTTGCATTGGTGTTATCTAATTCTTGCATCTAATGAGATTGTTATAATCTCATTTCATAAGGGTCAAACCACAACTTAGAGAAATTAAGCCCTTTAATCAAGGTCACACAAGTAGCAAGTGGCAGAGCAGGGCCCGAACCAGTTTCTCTATCTGCAAACCCCATACCCTTTTCAACAGAAAACCTTGGGAAGAGCAGCCCAGGTCTTCAAAGCAAAGGCCAACTATATACATAAGTTAAGCTAAAGAGGATTTTTGTAAAACATATGTTTTAATTTAATGCCTTTACTTGCATAAATTATATTCCGATAATATCAACTCCTCCTTATTTTAGATCTCAGCTGACCTACAAGTCAAATTAGGCCTGGTTCCTGGTTTTTGTAATAATGTTTTATTGAAGGAATTAGCCTTACCTGTTTGTTCATGTATGTCTAGGACTGTCTTTGTACTACAAAGGCAGAGCTAAATGAATGAAAAAGGGGCCATATGGTCCAGAAAGCCTGAAAAATTTATTACCTGGACTTTCTCAAAAAATGTTTAGTGACCTCTGTCTTAGATTTTTTACCCCTGTTCATCCTTAAAAATCTTTAGATAAATGAGAAAAGATTGTAGCCAGCAAAGTATAATTTCCTTAGAAGTAAACTGTGTCAAATTAACCTTTCTAAAGTCGTTTTTGAGTAACATCAAGGGCCATGACTGAGTCAACCCCAGGCTACTCTTAATTAGCTATTGAATATTAGCACTACTGGAACAATTAAGATCGTGGTCCAGTTATTTCAGATATATAACTTCCATTCATAAAAAAAAAAATTTGTGTGTGTTTACAGGTTGTTTCAACAGGGATTTTTCTGATATTGGATAGTCTTCCCCAGATGAGAATTCATTGATTCACTTAAGAAAGAAAAATGTTGAGAAATGTTTCTGTTTTACAAAGATGAAATCTGTTAGATGCTCACTGCCTTGTCTCAATAGTAACTAAACAATATGATGTGACAGATGTTTGAGAAATTCATGTACTAATTATATATCTCCATTTTTAACTTCTCAACTCCAGAAACTACTGGTCCTGAGAAGCTGCTGGTTTTTTTTTTCCTTTGTCTCTGATGGACACCAAAGGATAAATAATAAGAATATTCAGTTTAAATGCTAAAAATAAATCCACAATCATTATTTCCCCCTTAAATAACTTAAGTGCATATCACAAGAGTGTATTAAGTTCTTTTCGGAAATTCTACTTTCATCAAGAACTTCTATTTATGAAATGAGTTTCATAAATTCACTTTTTGCTGAATCTATCAATTAAAAATTCCTTTGGTTGTCTTTGTTTTGTCTCTTTTAAGAGAGTTGCCTGGTTTTCATAACCAAAAGAGAATCCTTAAGGATTTTGAAGGTTTTGGCTCTCCTTTCAAACTTGGTCGTTCTCTATCGGAGTTTGTATCTTTTTAGTCTACATTTATGTGGCTTGTTCTTGTTTAGCCACTAAGTCCTGCTCTTATGTGACCCCATGGACTGTAGATAGCTGTGCTCTTCAGTCCATGGGATTTCCTAGGCAAGAATAATGGAGTGGTTAGCCATTTCCTTCTCCAGGTGGCTCCAGCTGCATCTCCTGTATTGCAGGCTAATTCTTTAACACTGAGCCACCAGGGAAGTCCCAGCATTACCATTCCTCTTGGCTGTGTCTGATGTCTTACCTTTAGTGCTTCATTTTTCATCATATTCTTGCATATTGTGATCTGACCTATAAATATTAAGAACAGGCACATTTGCACCATAATTTTCTGAAAAAGAGGATACTGTGTTATATTTTGTTTCCCTTCCATTCCTGGTGACTGTCAGAACTTCATCTGCCTTTAACAGACTCAACACAGTCCTCAGAGAAGAGTCCACAATAACCCCTGAGCTGTAATGTTAGACACAAGTCCATTACTCTGCAAGTGTAGTTTGGATTATTTGCTTCCTAAACACATGGTTCAGCAGGTAAAGAACTCATCTGCAACACAGGAGATATGGGTTCGACTCCTAGGTCGGAGAAATCCCCTGGAAGAGGGCATGGCAACCCACTCACCAGTGTTCTTGCTAGGATAATCCTATGGATAGAAGACCCTGGTGAGCTATGGTCTGTGGGGTCACAAAGAGTCAGAAACAACTGAAGCGACTGAGCACAAACACGTTGGTTCATTAACTTAATCTTATTCTCTGTGAGAGTCATATGTCAGTTTTCTTTCTACTAGCATTTTATGAGGTCTTCCTGCAGTTTATCCCCATCAACTTGAAATTTTATTGATGAGAAGAGCTTACTGTTACTGAAAACTTGGGAATTTCATTGTGAACACTTTCTTTTCCACATTGTTTGTAAAGCTGCTAGTAAGATCAGCCTCTGAGCTAATTCCTAATATTAAGTGCTTGAATAAACTAAAACAATGTATGGAGAAGAATTAAAACCTATAATTGCTGTTTCAGTGCAAGAGATGGTTTTGAGTGAATGCTGTTTAGAAAATAAATGAATTAAATCAACTGCTATAAAAGGTGAAACAATAATTAAAGGCACCCTTAACTACTCATAGTCAGACCCAGTGGGAAATTACCACCTTTTTTTTTATCAAAAAACAAAGAAGGGTAAGTCTCCCCTGTGTAGACTGGGGTGTCCCTTACTCCTAAACCATCACCAAGACGTAAGATATGGATGCTATTATCCCTGAACATTGAGGGACAACTGTGAACATCAAATCTTTTACGTCATATCCATGAGCATGAGAGACAATGGACAAAAACATTTCAAAAAGATTTTATTTAATGCCAAGAGCAGCAACAACAAATAAAAATTCACAGAAAGAAATAGAATCTAGAGGATCTGGACTATGAATTTTGAAAAAAACAAACAAACAAAAAATTTCCCAGAGCTTAAATTCTCATCCTATCCAGATTCTGGCTGGCTTCCAAGAAAGGTGTTGTCTTCAGCACCCAGCACTCAATAACCTAAGCCTTCAAATTCAGTTCCCTTCCTAATTCAGTTCTCTTTCCCTGTCAATCAAACCATTCAAAACAGAATGTACTTTGTGATCTATGAAACGCTGATTTCACTCTTGCAAAGTAAATCACAACAGGATAATCATCATCTTGAGATCACAAGACAATTCCAACTTTGGTACCAGAGGTACATATATCAGGAGTAAAGGAAGCAATTTCCCTACAAGGACCAATTTGATGAACTGTCGCTTACGTTAAAACTTAATATCAATAGGCAATTGCTACTTCAATAATACACATCATTGACTCAAAGTCAGTGCAACATAAAGGAAATCTTGACTGGATCAATGGAGAGCGATAAAGATATATCTGACCGCTCTGGGATTTGGAAGAACTCAAAGCAACTTCACTTGAATTTGGTGAAATAAAAGCAAACACTTGCTTAGGTCAACAGTTAAGGTTGATGGGATGAGTTTAGCAAAGGGTTGCTCTATTTTGAATATTTTCTGGGTAATATGTAAAGCAGAGCCCTGTGCCACTTTCTTTCAGATCCTCCTGGATATCAGCTGAAGCTGTGCTGGACAGATTCTGTGTTGGCTGCAAGGATCCGCAGCCCCCTCAAGGACCTGCTGTGTTACTCCACCTTTCTTCATTCTGCCTGCACAAGGGGCAGCCCAGAGGCTGGCAGTGAGTTAATCCTCCCAAGGACAACGCTCAGTTAATTGAGGAGAATTACTAGGCAGATGATCTGGCCCCTTGGTCTCCCATCCTCTGGAGGGAAGACTCTGAGTGCATTCTATGTGGTTCCTCCAGAGGATCCCCAGCAGAAATGAGTTCCAGTGGCACAGAGCAGAAACTAACTTGGGAATACTGATGCCCTCTGTGGACCTTCCCTCCTTCCCTGCCTCATTTCCTAGCTTCTAGCCAGGACCTCTCACCATCCCTAGTCAAGTAAACTAGCAGCATCCTTATCTCAGCCTCAGCTTTAAGGGAACCCAAATTAGCACAGGATCTGTATGTCAGATTTATTAAGACACCGCATCAAATAGTCAGGTAAAATAGATTTTAATTCCATCAAAAATTTAAAAATTGTAATACCTGAATAAAAAGGCAATTTGTCATAGTAACAATTGGCAATAACAAATAAAAGAAAAATACTTTTTATCTATTAAGACTGTCCAAAAAAATGGATTTTGTGAGGAAGTAAAATCATAGAAGAATGACTAAAAAGTACATCACAGTTCTAACAAAGTTGTGAAATAGATGCCTGATTTTGTGAAAAATGCAAATCTAACGGTAGACGTAAGATTTGTGGAAGAGGAACTACGTTCACAACAGGAAGTTACATAACAAGGCAGTTGTCATTGTAAGTAACTATATACAAAAAGGAATATCTGTTTTAGGAAACTTCAAACTGTTTTTATGATTTGAAGGTAGGACAATGTTGGGGTGAAAATAATATAGAATACCCTTCTTTTCGTAACCACTTTTTGAACTAACTAGAGAAAAACAGGGACTTCCTCTGTGGTGCAGTACATAACAATCCGCCTGCCAATACAGGGGATACAGATTCAGTCCCAGATCTGGGAAGACTCCACACGCTGTGGAGCAGCTGGGCCCATGCACCACAACTACCGAGCCTGTTCTCTAGAGCCTGGAAGCCACAACTAATATTTTGGAAAGAAAAGTGCCTAGAGCCTGTGTTCTGCAACAGAAGGGGCCACTGCAGTGAGAAACCCACACTCTGCAGAGTAGCCCCCAGTCACTGCAACTAGAGAGAGCTCAGGCAAAGCAACTAAGCCCCAGCCTAGCCAAAAATAAACATAAAATAAGTTTTTAAAAAATTAAAAATTATAAATGAGAATCAAGCA
The DNA here is from genome assembly GCA_007570785.1 of Antilocapra americana. Classification (NCBI taxonomy): domain Eukaryota; kingdom Metazoa; phylum Chordata; class Mammalia; order Artiodactyla; family Antilocapridae; genus Antilocapra; species Antilocapra americana. The sequence goes on along the minus strand of ML660770.1, from coordinate 12,011,690 downwards.
GACAGAAATAAAAATATCACTTTAATCACTTAGACTGCCTTACAGGCCAGGGCCTTTCTTTATATTTACTCATTTAATTTCAGGGAATAATTTACCCCCACAGGCATCCCTGAGTGGAGAGACCTACCCCTGTAAAACTTACTCCAGGAAGAGTAAAACTATATGTGTGTTTTTTTCCTTTACAGCTAGATCCCAAGAGAAATGGGAGTTGAGAGGAAGAAATTATGTTTGCCTAGTTTCTCCTTCCAAACTCAGCCATCAGATAAATCACTCTTTCCTCTCTAAGGGAGGAGTAGGGGCATAGGCTGAGGGCATGAATGTTACACTAATTAAATGCTTTCCACATGGAATGAAAGGTTTAGGAATGGGGAGAAGACAAAATACCCAACTCCAACTGATCGAGAAGTTTCTCCGAATCTGTCACGCCTGAACTATCAGACATGACAGACCAATCTCCTATAACCCTTACCATTGTCTACTTCTAGTTTCTGAGAGATAAAGAAAGTATTTGAGAGGGTGAGTATAACATGGGAGATTACAAAGTAATTACAGGCCACTAGTAACTCAAGAATGAGTTATTCTGATTTCTTTGATTTGAATTAGAATTCCTGGGTAGCCAGAAATACAAGGATTTCCAAGGATAACCCTCAATCAAATGGAGAGAGTCACTGGATAAGAATCTAGACTTCCTGTATCAATATTTTGGAAAGAAAAGTTTATGTGTATCTTATATGATTCTGCAGAGGATTTCCAGTAGGATTGGGCTTTAGTCACCTAGCAGTAACTAATTCAATGATACACCCAATCAATAGTCAAGAAACTCATCTTTGATTATTGACCAGTAGTTAATGTTATCTAGTTTTAATAATGACCATTAAAAGATAATTCAGAAATTCTATTATTAGGACCTTAAATTGCTATTTTACAATGTATTATATTGGAATCTCTTAATGCCCAAGTTATATTAGAATCTATTAATTCGTTGCACAAAGTAACAGTGATTTGAATTGTGGCTAAGCTGGTAAAGAATCTGTCTGCAATTCAGGACACCTGGGTTCAAACCTGGGTTGGGAAGACACCCTGGAGAAGGGAAAAGCTACCCACTCCAGTATTCTGGCCTGGAGCATCCCACGGACTGTATGGTCCATTGGGTAGCAAAGAATTGGACCCAACCGAGTGACTTTCACCACCATACACTAAAACCAGCTAATTATTTTCTGGTATTTTAAATTCTTACATCTTTTTTCTATTCTTATCCTAATTCCTATTCTTCTTATTCCTAAATATGGTTTATAGTGAGCTTAGCAAACATATATTCCTAGTAGAAATCTCAACAGGATGAAAAACTGGCATCTTTAGTCCAGGTAGCAAACTCTGGATTATCTACCAACAGATTCCTGGTTAGGACATGGGACAAGAACGCAGAGAAAGTTCATTTCTCTGGCTTTATCATTGTTGGTGTATTAATAATCTGTTGCCATATAACAAATTATTCAAAAGCTTAGTGGCTTTCAACACCACCATTTATTATCACAGTTCCTGAGGGTCAGGAATCTGGGCACGGCTCAGTGGTCCTGTGGCTCAGGGCCCCTCACAAGGCTGCAGTCAAGGCAATCACCAAATATAGTCAATACGAGGCTCAACTGAATGAGTCCCCATGTCCATTCATTTTTCCACTGGTAGAATTCAGTTTCTCCTGGCTATAAGACTGAGGGTCCCAGTTCTTCACTGGCTGTTAACAAGAAGTTACCTGCAGTTTTCTGGTACATGGGGTTCTCCATAGGGAAACTCACTCATAAGTGCCTCCTTAGAGAAAGCAAACCAAGAAAGCCAGAAAGGGACAGTAATGATACAAGTCAGTCTTTTCAAAACCTGATCTAAGAAGTGACATCTCAGTCACTTTTGCATGTTCTCTTCATTAGACGTGAATAATCTGGTCAGGCCCTCCTTCAAGGAAGTGAGTCACACTAGGGTATGAATGCCAAGAGGCAAGGGTCATCCTAGAAGGCTACCTAAGACAACTGGAAATTTACTGATATCTTGGCTGTTTCACCATAATTATCAGAGCCATCTAAAGATCTCATCACTCAGCTAAAGAGTTAATTATGTGAAGGAAAATCTCCTAGGTAGAACATTTGGCTTATCTGTCATCTCCATATACACAGATAAAGCTTCTTTCTACTTTGTTATTGTGTTTGCCTAGTGGTTGTACATCAGTACGATGGGGAACCACCAGGACTGGTTATTTGTTTTAATTACTGTTCTCTGTATTCACTATTCTCTATTTAATTAGAGAGAAACAAACAACAATATTTTGTGAAAATTCATATATATAATAAAAGAAACAAAGTTTTTCTCTACTTATTAAAATATTTTTTTAAATCCCATTATGCTATATTCTCATCATCTTTTTGTTTTCAAGCTTTTCATAGTTATAACTTTTTGGCATGTCATTATGAATTCATGGGCTTTCACACATTCAATTTATGGTTAATTAACAGTAATTATTATTGTGTTTTGAAGCTCAGATTTTCATAACTTGAACTTCATTAGTTTATTTATCCTTTTAGTCATCATCCCATGGTGTTCCTAAAAACATTTCACTCTCTAACAAAAGCTATATGCTTTAGACCTGCTGTTTCTAATCCTGATTTTTTACTGCTTAATAGCACTGTCAAAGGAGGTGTGATTTCTTTCAGTGGCAAATGCTGTCAGAAACAAAATTCCAAGCATCGGAGGTACATACATTTATGCTGTTGTAGGAAAGAGTGCTAATGCTGTTACTAAATTTTAGAGAAAGATATGGAAAAAGTTTTCCTTTTTAGAGTCAAGTTTCAAATTGACTTTTCTAACTTAACACCATTTTAAACATTATGTTGTGTTATCTCACTTTTTTGAAACAAAGGTTTGCAAAGCACCAAGAATTCGCATTACATGAAAGGCAACCAGGCAGGTAAACCTCACCTGTCTCCAAAAAAAGACATGAATAAGTCCTTGATTTAGACTAAGCAACCAGGTCTACAGACTTTAAAAATTCAAACTCATTTCTGGTCAGTAATTACTGTTGAGCAGTCTTTATCTGCACCTCTCTGTTTCTCATAGTTTTGTGCATTCCATTATTTAACCTGTGATTTTGCAGCTTCCCAGTGATCTGTTGTGCAAAGACTTTGTTTGCCTGTTCAAAAATTCTTGTATGTGAAGAAAGAAGTCTATATGGAACTTCTCCAACCCCAAAAATCATTGCTGGTATTATAGAGCACATCTACTCTCTGCAGCCCTTCTTCTAAATATAGATGGACATACCACTTTCTGTAATTTCTACCACCTCTTTTACCATCAGTCTGCTCCTCATTCTACACTTTAAAAGATGTGACTGTTACATGAACGGAAGTTAGACATGTGTTTTCAGCATTTTCAGACATGTGTGAGTGCATGTTTGTATGTAATGTGTTTTATATCCATTCTGGGGCAAACATTACCGTTTGGCTGATTCAGTATCTACTTTTATTCCCCTCCTCTATAATTGTTTCCCATTATAGTAGAAAAAAATAGTCACCATCAGTTCAATTAGGCTATGCGCCACAATTTTGGGCAGAAATGGGAGTTGCTAAATCTGGATGAGAGCTTCCCAGGTGGCTCAGTTGTAAAGAATCCACCAGCCAATGAAGAAGACGTGGGTCCAGTCCCTGGGTTGAAGAGATCCCCTGGAGAAGGAAATAGCAACTCACTTCAGTATTCTTGCCTGGGAAATCCCGTGGACAGAAGAGCCTGACAGGCTACAGTCCATAGGGTCACAAAAGAGTTGGACATGACTTGGCAGCTAAACAACAAACAAACGAATCTGCATGTAATTGAATGTTTGTCTCTTCTGTTGTTGTTCAGTCTCCAAGTCATGTCCGACTCTTTGCGACCCCATGGACTTCAGCATGCCAGGCCTCCCTGTCCCTCACCATATCCTGGATTTTGCCCAAGTTCACTTCCAGAATACTCTTCTAGAGGAACTCAAGCTAAAACAGCCATGAGATAGTGGTAACTCCAATAGTACTGTAGCAACACAATTAGAGGCTTAGCTATGGTGACTTGGGATGGGATTCATGTAGAAGAGGAGCGCTGACTTATACAACATCTCTGAGTTTTGAGAGGCAAAAGGAACAGTGATAATGACAATACCCATAGAGATGTTGTTGTGTAATCAAAGTGACAAAGAAAGAAGATCACAAAGTCATATGAGGGAGCTAGCAACTCAAAACACAGTGTGAAAGCCAACGGCCTTTTATGGCAGTATTCAAAGAGACTCCTCAACTGCAGCCAGAAAACAGACTGAGCTGAAAATGAGGTTGTGGATCTTACTAAGAAAGTAACCATTACAAATAAAAGCTGAATTTACAATCCCCTGGCAAGTCTCAATGCTAAATTCCCCTGATGGGGAAGAAGGGAATCTAAAATCTGAAACAAGAACATCTGGGTTTATACACATAAGAACCTTCAACCACTAAATCCTCTAAAAATTGATAGCCAAAGAAACTGTCTCCTCCTTGCTAGAGGATCACAGCCTCCCATTGCCTGGAAACCAAGAGAGGTCCTCACCTAAGGCAGAAGACCCACAGATGACGTCTGCATTTCTCAATATCTGCCCCACTGCTGGTCACAGCTTCTAGATGTGCTGTGCTTAGTTATTCAGTCATGTCCCACTCTTTGTGACCCCGTGGACTGTAGCCCTCCAGGCTCCTGTGCCCATGGGATTCTTCAGGAAAGAATACTGCAGTGGATTGCCATGCTCTCCTCCAGGCAATCTTCCCAACCCAGGGATCAAACTCAGGTCTCCTGCATTGCAGACAGATTCTATATCATCTGAGCCACCAGGAAAGCCCACCTTCTAGATGAATGGTCCCCAAATTTCAACACTTATCATCACCTGGAGTACTTGTTACATCACAGATTATTAAGCTACCACCCCCCAGAGACTCTGATTCAGTAGGTCTAGGATGGGACTTAGGAGTTGGCACTGTTAACAAACTCCCAGATGATGCTAATGCCAATGGTCTGGACACCACACTCCCAGAACCACTCTTTTAGAAGAATAATGAGGAACAGCTCTCAGTCCATCCTAAATTAGGGAAGTAGTCTCTGCTAGAAAGAAAGAGGTTATTTACCAAAAAAGCCACAGAACCTGAATAATTTGTTACCATAGGAACCAAGAAAATGAGCCCAAGAATGGATCTGAGAGTATAGGATATAAAGCAAATATAAAGCAGTTTTGAGTCTTGAGTTTTGATCTACAAACACTTTCTCATGACTCTGGATGCTGGGAACAAAGATGCTTTGAGCCCATCGTAGCATGTTGCTGAGCTAGGTCTTTGAATGTGGGGATGATAGATGATAGTGGCCTGCCGTAAATGAAATAGAATTGCCTTGGCAGAGTACTTATGATGGCAAAAGGCTCAGAGAAATGGACATGTTACAATAAATTCCTTTATGTATGACCAGAGATCATTAGCTATGTTCCTTTGTCATTGTTGTTTAGTCACCAAGTCATGTCTGACTCTTTGCCACCCCATCCGTGTACAGCAGCACACCAGGCTTCTCTGTTCTTTAGGAGGGTCCAAAGGCTATTCCCTTTGTTAATGCAATAAGGAAGGCACAGGTGTCATTGGGTAGAATGGCAATACTCTAAGTTACAGGTTCTTTACTTGCAATGGGGAAGACAGAATTCCAAGATAGGCGAGACTAGGTGATAGCACTTAACTTCCTGAAGCAAGATGGACGCAGGCAGCAAAGTTGGGGTGACAATGAGGGATTCTTGACCACAGAGGCCATATGAAAATAGCTAGTAGGCCTTGGAGCTTCAAGAGACTAACCTGACAGACAATGTGGGCATTGCTTCACCTGTATAACCAAAAAAGATCAAGAGCAAGTAAACAGAAGTTTGGTGTCAGTTACCACAACTAAATGTCATGATTCTTCACCTAGTTTCAAGATCTTGGCCAGTTCTTAGACCCAGAGGCCAATAATCAAAAGGGAATTCAATCTCCTTGAGGAAGGACCTTCACACTACAAGTATATACAACTGTGATCCCCCTTATACTTTCCCACTTACAGAAATTTTACAATAATAAAAGTGAAATACGCAAATGTTTACAGGGATGCTGGATACAAAGACTGAGATAATACTGATACGGTGGAAACATTATTTATAATGAAAGAATTAAATACATGACCACTGGACCTCCTATTTTTTAAATACTCAGCTGGAATTTCGTGAGCTCTTAGCATCTGTAAGATGTAAGACTTCATCTGACATTTGAGGTCTGACTTCAAATTACAGCACCTTCACCTCCTTATCTGATGGCTTTCTCTAACCATCAAAGCTTGCTCTTGCCTCCACACACAGCAGACAGAATTCTTGAAAATGAATGCCACCTAAGAACAACCCACCTCCTGCTATCTTTTTTTTTTATTTTATTTACTTTATTGTGTTGATTTTGCCATACAATGACATGAAACCGCCATGGGTTTACGTATGCTCCCCCTCCAGAACCCCCCTCCCCTCCCCCTCCCGATTCCCTCCCCCTGGGACATCTTGGTGCACCAGCCCCGAGCATCAGCCCTGGACTGGCAATTGATTTCACATATGATAATTAACATGTTTCAATGCCATTCTCCCATAACATCCCACCCCCGCCCTCTTCCACAGAGTCCACGAGTCTGTTCTATATGTCTGCGTTCCTTTTGCTGTCTCGCATGCAGGGTTCTCATTACCATCTTTCTAAATTCCATATATATGCGTTAGTATACTGTATTGTTGTTTTTCCTTCTGGCTTACTTCACTCTGGATAATCGGCTCCAGTTCCATCCACCTGAGTAGAACTGATTCAAATGAAGAATAGAACTGGAGGAATCAACCTACCAGACTTTAGGCTATACTACAAATCCACAGTCATTAAGACAGTATGGTACTGGCACAAAGATAGAAATATAGATCAATGGAACAAAATAGAAAGCACAGAGATAAAGCCACGCATCTATGGACACCTTATCTTTGACAAAGGAGGCATGAATATACAATGAAGAAAAGACAATCTCTTTAACAAGTGGTGCTGGGAAAACTGGACAGCCACTTGTAAAAGAATGAAACTAGAACACTTTCTAACACCATACACAAAAATAAACTCAAAATGGATCAAAGATCTAATCATAAGACCAGAAACTATAAAACTCCTAGAGGATAACATAGGCAAAACACTCTCCTGCTACCTTTGAGGCTTATGTTCTACTCTGTTTCTAGTCATATTTTAAGTGGCTTGGTAATGCACTTTATATTTTCTTCTCTTCTTGATCTTGATTTTTTACTCTACTAGCAGTGTTTCAACATCTGTTGGATCATAGAAAAAGCAAGAGAATTCCAGAGAAATGTCTACTTCAGCTTCATTGACTACACTAAAGCCTTTGACTGTGGGGATCACAAAAAACTGTGGAAAATTCTTAAAGAGACGGGAGTACCAGACCTTACCTGTCTCCTGAGAAATATATATGCAAGTCAAGAAGCAACAGAACGAGACATGAAACAACTGACTAGTTCAAAATTGGGAAAGGAGTGCATCAAGCTGTATATTGTCATCTTACTTATTTAACTTATATGCAGAGTACATCATGTGAAATGCTGGACTGGATGAAGCACAGACTGGAATCAAGATTGCAGGGAGAAATATCAATTATCTCAGATATGCAGATGACACCACCTTTATGGCAGAAAGTGAAGAAGAACTAAAGAGCCTCTTGATGAAAGTGAAAGAGGAGAGTGAAAAAGCTGGCTTGAAGCTTAATATTCAAAAAACAAAGATCATAGCAAAGGGTCCCATCACTTCATGGCAAATACATGGGGAAACAATGGAAACAGTGACAGATTTTATTTTATTGGGCTCCAAAATCACTACAGATGGTGACTGCAACCATGAAATTAAAAGACGCTTGCTCCTTGGAAGAAAAGCCATGACCAACCTAGACAGCATATTAAGAAGCAGAGACATTACTTTACCAACAAAGGTCCTTGTAATCAAAGCTATGGTTTTCCCAGTAGTTGTGTATGGATGTGAGAGTTGGACCATAAAGAAAGCTGAGCGCCAAAGAACTGATGCTTTTGAACTGTGGTGTTGGAGAAGACTCTTGAGAGTCCCTTGGACTGCAAGGAGATCAAATCAGTCAATCCTAAAGGAAATTAGTCCTGAATATTTATTGGAAGGACTGATGCTGAAGCTGAAGCTCTGATACTTTGGCCACCTGATGTGAAGAACTGACTCATTGGAAAAGACCCTCATGCTGGGAAAGACTGAAGGCAAGAGGAAAAGGGGACGACAGAGGATGAGATGGTTGGATGGCATCACCAGCAAACAGACATGAGTTTGAGCAAGCTCCAGGAGTCAGTAATGGACAGGGAGGCCTGGTGTGCTGCAGTCCATGGGGTCACAGAGTTGAACATGACTGAGAGACAGAATTTAACTGAGCACTGCTTCCATAGATCCTCTCCCAAATGTGTGTGCTCAAATATTTGTGTTTAGCGCTGCTTCTCAGGAGGAATACATATTAAGATATATTAATACAAGTAAACAGAACAGGAATAAAAAGTTTCCTCCCTTTTTCACTTGGGATTCTGGCACATCATCACCTAAGATATCCACTATCAATACAGGATATCTGATGGAAATGAGAAACTGTGATGTGACACTTAGGCACAAACACAGGGGCAAGAAATAACACCTTCTGAGTCTTCTTCTGTGACGCTTGTCAGATATTCAGAAATGCTGACGTGATGTAATTGAGTTGAAAGCCAGAACACCTGCTAGGGTGAGGTGAGAATGAGGTGACATTATTGCTGATGCTGCTGAGGGTCAGCAATACCACCAAGCATTCATATAGAGCCACTTCTGCATGTGAAGGATCATGGTGCCTTGCCCAGAGCAAGAGACCAGAAAAGTCTTCTAGCTTCAGACAGACTTCTGCAGTTGATTCCATAAGGGTATCTATCTACGATTAAGAGGGGTGAAGGGTATTGCCCAGAACCCAGGGAGAGCACAATCTCTTATCCCATGACCATAAGGACACATAAACCCTCTCGAATCCAGATATATTTCAAGTAGGATAGAAGAGGAGGAGTCACAGAAAGCTGAAATTTGGACTGTCTGAATATATGTGCTGTGCTAAGTTGCTTCAGTCATATCCAACTCTGTGCATCCCCATGGACTGTAGTCTGCCAGGCTCCTCTTTCCATGGAATTCTCCAGGCAAGAATACTACAGTGGGCTGCCATTCCCTTCTCCAGGGGATCCTCCTGATGCAGGGATTGAACCTGCGTCTCCAGCACTGAAGGCTGATTCTCTACCATCTGAGCCAATAAGAAAGCCCAAACAGTAATATAACATGGGGTTGTCTAAAACCAAGAAACTAAGATCATTTTTACTGACAAATTTAAATACTGCCACAGCACAGTCTACGCTGTCCAGTTAAGTGGGGCTCCGGAGGAAAAGTTTCATGTTAACAGCACCCCCAGTTTATAGATTTAATGTCTTCAAAGGATAACTGAAGTCACATTTCATTTATTAAGGGGAAATGATTTTTATACATATATTTAAATATAACAGAGAAAAGGGAACCCTCTTACACTGTTGGTAGGAATGTAAACTAGTACAGCCACTATGGAGAAGAGTGTGGAGAAGAGTTTTTTTCCTTTAAAAACTGGAAATAGAACTGCCATATGACCCAGCAATCCCACTGCTGGGCATACACACCGAGGAAACCAGAATTGAAAGAGACACGTGTACCCCAATGTTCACTGCAGCACTGTTTATAACAGCCAGGACATGGAAGCAACCTAGATGTCCATCAGCAGACAAATGGATAAGGAAGCTGTGATACATATACACAATGGAATATTACTCAGCCATTAAAAAGAATACATTCAAATCAGTTGTAATGAGGTAGATGAAACTGGAGCCTATTATACAGAGTGAAGTAAGCCAGAAAGAAAAACACCAATACAGTATACTAATGTACATCTATGGAATTTAGAAAGATGGTAATGATAATCCTGTATGCGAGTCAGCAAGAGACACAGATGTATAGAACAGTCTTTTGGACTCTATGGAAGAGGGCGAGGGTGGGATGATATGGGAGAATGGCACTGAAACATGTAAATTATCATATGTGAAATGAATCACTAGTCTAGGTTCAATACATGATACAGGATTCTCAGGGTTGGTGCACTGGGATGACCCAGAGGGATGGGATGGGGAGGGGGCTGGGAGGGTGATTCTGGATGGGGAACACATGGCAGATTCATGTCAATGTATGGCAAAATCAATACAATATTGTAAAGTAAAAAATAAATAAATAAAGGGAAAAAATAAATACAATAATATTATAATAATATAATACCCTAGAGTGCATCAAGAGGTATATGAATACACTTATGCTTTCCAGGGATGTAAAGGCTAGATCATAAGCACAATAGGCTGCACAGGCAGGAAGCCCTTGGATGCAGACACTCAGATTCACCTGAGACCAGGAAAGAGACGAGGCTATACATTAGAGGATACTGGGCTTCAGGGGACCTGAAAGAGCTCTCAGGACAAAAGGTAATTAACAACTGTCCCTGTACCTTCTCCTTCTCTCTGGAAATTTGTCTCCTCACTTCTCCTGTACATGCCCTGTGTCTTCTCTTGACAATTCGTAATTCAACCACTCTGAATCCAAATGCCATTAAAAAAGATAACACAAAGGAAACTTTAGACACCTTAGAACTGAGGCAGTTCATTCAGATGAAGAAGTACTGTGTTTTATAAAACTCTGAAATGAATCCTAACACAGAAATCAAAAAAAGAGAACTGTGGGGATCTCAGAGTTTAATTGTCCACACAGGTGTGAACGAGAGCTTCAAATCCACATCAGGATTAATCAAGATGACTCATATCATAATGTTACAGAGCACTTTATAAATTGTCATATAAACAAAGGCACTATATTACTGGAAATATAAAACAGAAAATGCAATTGTTGTTCAGTCGCTCAGTAGTGTCTGACTCTGCGACCCCATGGGCTGCAGCATGCCAGACTTCCCTGTTCTTCACTATCTCCTGAAGCTTGTTCAAACTTATCTCCATTGAGTTGATGATACCATCCATCCAACCATTTCATCCTCTGTTGCTCCCTTCTCCTCCTGCCCTTAATCTTTCCCAAAATCAGAGTCTTTTCCAAGGAGTCAGCTCTTTGCATCAAGTGGCCAACTACTGGAGCTTCAGCTTCAGCAACAGTCCTTCCAATGAATATTCAGGATTGATTTCCTTTAGGATGGACTGGTTGGATCTCCTTGCTGCCCAAGGGACTCTCAAGAGACTTCTCCAGCACCACAATTTGAAATCATCAGTTCTTCAATGCTCAGCCTTCTTTATGGTCCAAATCTCACATCTGCACACAACTACTGGAAAAACCATAGCTTTGACTATATGGACCTTTGACACTAAAGTGATGTCTCTGCTTTTTAATATGCTGCCTAGATTTGTCATAGCTTTTCTTCCAAAGAGTGAGCATCTTAATTTCATGACTGCAGTCACCATCCACAGTGATTTTGGAGCCCAAGATAAAAAATCTGTCACTGTTAAAATCTGTCACTGTTTCCACTTTTCCTCCTTCTATTTGCTATGAAGTGATGGGACCAGATGCCATGATCTTTGTTTTTTGAATGTTGAGTTTTAAGCCAGCTTTTTCACTCTCCTCTTTCACCCTCATAGAGGCTCTTTAGGTCCTCTTCACTTCATCCACTAGGGTAGTATAATCTGCATATCTGAGGTCATTGATACTTCTCCCAGCAATGTTGATTCTTGGTTATGCTTCATCCAGCCCAGCATTTTGCATGATGTACTCTGCATATAAGTTAAATAAGCAGGGTGACAATATAGTAATCACCCTGTAGTACACCTTGTCGTATACCATTTCCAATTTGGAACCAGTCAATTGTTTCATGTCTGGTTCTAACTGTTGCTTCTTGACCTGCATATAGGTTTCTTAGGAGACAGGTAAGGTCTGGTACTCCCATCCCTTTAAGAATTTTCCAGTTTGTTGTGATCCACACAGTCAAAGGCTTTAGTGTACTCAATGAAGCAGAAATAGATGTTTTTCTGGAAATCCCTTACTTTCTTCATGATCTAAGGAATTTTAGCAGTTTGATCTCTGATCTTTCTGCCTCTTCTAAACCTGTTTGCACATCTGGAAGTTATTGGTTCACATACTGTTAAAGCCTAGTTTGAAGGCTTTTCAGTGTAATCTTGCTAGTATGTGAAATGAGGACAATTGTATGGTAGTGTGAACATTCCTTGGCATTGCCTTTCTTTGGGATTGGAATGAAAACTGACTTTTTCTAGTCCTGTGGCCACTGCTAAGTTCCAAATTTGAGTGCAGCACTTTAACAGCATCATATTTCAGGATTTGAAATAGCTCAACTGGAAATCTATCACCTCCACTAGCTTCATTCATAGTAATGCTTCCTAAGGCCCACTTGACACTCTAGGATGTCTGGCTCTAGGTGAGTGATCACACCATCATGGTTATCCGAGTCATTAAGGCCTTTTCTTGTACAGTTCTTTGTGTATTCTTACCACCTCTTCTTAATCTCGTCTGCTTCCTTTAGATAGATCTTTACTGCTTCTATCCTTTATTGTGCCCAGACTTGCAAGGGATGCTCCCTTGGTATCTCCAAATTTCTTGAAGAGATCTCTAGACTTTTGCATTCTATTGTTTTCCTCTATTTATTTACATTGTTCACTTAAGAAACCTTTCTTATCTCTCTTCGATAATCTCTGGAACTCTGCATTCAGTTGGGTATATCTTTCCCTTTCTCCCTTGCCTTTCACTTCTCTTCTTTCCCCAGCTATTCGTAAGGTCTCCTCAGACAACCACTTTGCCTTCTTGCATTTCTTTTTCTTGTGGACGGTTTTGGTTGCTGCCTCCTGGACAGTGTTATGAACCTCCATCCATAATTCTTCAGGCACTCTGTCTAACAGATCCAATCCTTTGAATCTATTCATCATATAAAATTTCTTTTACAGATCAGTCTGATAATTAGTATGGGAAAAAGAAAAGGTGAGGATTAGACCTTCCATATGGCTGGGAAGTAGGAGAGATGTTGATTATGAAGGAATCAGGGGAATCACTAACACCTCTGTCAAGGAGAACAGCAAAGTAAAGTAATTAAAGCCCAGTTTTGATACCAGATGGGCTCAGATTTTAATCCCAGATCTGCCACCTGCTACCTGTACAATCTTGAGCAATTTATTTAACCTCTCTGAGAATTAACTGGATGTTATGCAGATTAACTGAGACCATATAAAGTTTCAGGAACATCATAGATACCCAATAACTATTCATTTTTCCACCACATTCACACCTACTACCTACATTCAGGAGAAAGAAGAGGTGGAATCTGGGGTAAATGAGACTGAATATACAGAGGAAGAAAACAAAGCTCCAGGAAAACTTGCAGAAATAAGAGTGAAAAACAAAATACTTTATGGAAGGCACCTTGATTTCCTACCACATGCATTCTAATAAACCCAAATTTTATGTCTAGTCTGAGCAGCCAAGTTTTCCTGTCAGGTGACACCTACTAGATCATCTCCAGTCTCCCCAAAATCCTCTGGAATCCATCTGAGATCAGTGTCCAAACTGGGGAACCTGCTACAGTGTTGATTCCCAGGTGCCAGGGCCAGAGGTTTTCATTCAAAATAGTCTTCTGTATTTTCACAAAAGAGACTAATGTTTTTAGATGAGAACTGAGGCGTCTCTCCCCATTTTTCATCTGATTACTAAATTTTCTTTTTGCTCTTCTCTTATTCAGTCAGAAGCTGCATGACCTCAGGACAAAAAATAATTTAAAAATGTCTTATTATTAGAAATTACTTTTCATAGCAAATTTTCAAAAGAAAATTTTAGAGTCAAAGAAATTTAATTCCACAGAGCCTACAATTTTGAAAGGAGAAAAATGGTTTATGGTGAATGTCAAAATTTGTGACCCATTTGATAGGCAATAGATTTGAGGAAGAGTCAGACAACATCCCATTTTCCCATCCAACCTGTGTCCAAGGAAAGATGCAGCTTACCCAACTAGAGGTAAAGGAGCTCTAAGCCAGAGAACAGAATTAGGTGTGAATGTGAAATTCCTGGTCAGCAAAGATCAAGGAGCTTGGAGGACAACTTAGTCCAAACCTCTGATGCCATGAAACCATTAAATAACTTTGGAACTCAGGTACAATTTCAGGAAAAGGGGGTGAAACAGAACTCTGAGTAAACTAAAACGTACAATGACAGGATAATCCATGAATTTCAATGTCAGTAGATTAATTCTTCTGTCATCACTGGGAACAATGGCTCTTGGAAGAAATTAAATCCAGTTATATGAAAATCTTATAAAATTTAAACTTTCCCACACATTTTGGAAGTTGTACTCCTACTACAGTTTAAAAAGCTACGTAAGTTCTGATTCAAGCGGCCTGCAAACCACACTCTGAGAAATACTGTGAACTCTACTTAAAGTCTAGGTCCTCCTCCATACAGATCTTCAGTTTACCCTATAAAATGATACCTGCTGCTTAGGGTTAAGGTGAGGATTTAGTGAAACATGTTACTTGGCATATAGTAAGTTATTGATAACTATTAACTCATTGTTATCAGAGAAACATTTATTACTCCCTCCTGATATTTTTTTCTATATGGAGAGGCCTTAATTAGTGTAACTGCTGGTGTTTTTTAACACAACTTTATCTGCCCCAGGAAATGAAATGACTTATTGGTTGCTTTGTAAGAATACACTGGAGTATTGTTAGGTTGGTTCCTTCCTGATTCTTCATGGGAACCTATAGCCAATGATATTCCACTGTGAACATGTCACCTACTATTCCCTCAGAGACAGACTCTGTCCCTATAGTGAAACTCCCCTCTGGTCCAGCATTATCTGTACCTGTGCATTCTACTAACCCTGGGCTCAGTTACAGGCTCATTTAGCTTTCACATGATTTGACTTACCTTCTTTGGGCAACACGGTTCTATTTTGGCCTACTGCATTCCTTTGTATTATATATTAGTTTATTTAAAAATCTGAATATTGAAGAAGACTGCTACTTAGAAAGTTTCTAAGGAACCTCAGCCCTTATTTTAAATGAAATAAGAGTTATACAATTTACCCAAATGTCTTGGTTTTTACATCCTTTGACGCAGAAATTTCACCTAAAATAATTTAAACAAAAGCAGCAATATTTATGCATAACAATTTTCATAATATGTATGCATAATAATTTTCATTATTGGAAAAATTTAAATACCCAACAACAGGTAACCAGTTAACTTATGGTATTAATAAAATGGAATGTTATGAATATGTTAAATATAATATTGTAGACTTCAAATTCTTACTAGATGAATAACAGAGACCAGATTGACTCGGCCAATTTTAACAGCTAAACACATGGACAGACATGTGAACAAACAATATTCAGACATGGGACAACAAGCAGTATAGACTGTGGGATCCCTGAGAGATCAGAAACAAACAAGATGAGCCCTACATTTTCATCAGCTTACTGCTAGGAGACAGTTTCCAGTCCATGGAACAAGTAGGAAGAACTCAAATAAAGATCATCATGATTGCCTAGTTGAGAAGACAGAGACAGCATTCAAAGCAGCTATAAATTGTAGAGCAAAGTAATGAAAATGAGGGAGCTCTATATAGAAAGAGCTTTGTAGCTCTGCAGGTGGATCCCCCTGAGTGTTTAGCTGAGTATTGGTCTGTACATGTCTAAGAAAAAAATATGTAAGATTCAGGGGGGAAATACCAAAGAGGAATAGAAAAAACAATTCTGAAGCTCACACAAGCCTGGAAATAGTTTGTATTCATATCAGTCAGAGTGGGAAGATCTCATAATATATGGTCGTCAGGTGGAATTCTGAGAAAGGTATCACATTGGTAGTAGAGTTAAATTAGTCTCAGACTAAAGAATTCTCTATACCAATAAGCAAAGATTAAACCTTGAAAAAGTATAATTGGTTAACTATAGATCTGAACAAAATCTAATATTACTTTCAAAGATAATCAAAATCGATCAAATAACAACCTAAATTCACAATTCCAGGTATCTAAAAAAAGATTGCAAGACATAAACATAAACAATAAAATATGACTCATAACCAAAATAAAAATCAAACTATAGAAATGCAGAGAAAAATTCCATATATGAAATTAGCAGACAGGAAAATTAAAAGTTAATATAAATAAACTATGATTAGTTAAGGACATAAAATTTAAAAAAAACATAAAATCATGACCATCATGAGGAAATAAATGGAAGTTATATAAAAAATTATATGTCTAGAGAAATAAAACACTATATCTGTAAAGGTAAAAAAGACATAGAATGGGATCAACAGCAAATTAGACATTGGAGAAGAAAATATCAGTGAATTGAAGATATAACAATACTAACTTTCCAAATGAAACACAAAAGGGAAGAAAATACTGAAAAATAAGTAGGCAGAGCATTTGTAATCTGGTCAATCTCACAAGTGATTAGAACCCCAAAAGATGAGAATAAAGAAGAGATTAAAAACAGCATTTGAAGAAATAATGAATGAAAACTTTCCAAATTTGATTAAGACATTAAACTCACAATCTAACTCAATGAATCTCAAACAGGAGAAACTTGAAGAAAAATATGCCAAGACACATAATAATTAAATTGCTGAAATGAAAAATTCAATAAATGAAAAAAAAAGAATGGCTAAGCTCAATATCTATTTATGATGGAACTGTCCACACAGTACAGATAGAAATAAATTTCTTCAATCTAAAAGATAATCTGCAATATATATATATATATATATATATATGTATGTATATATATCACCAGTAGAATACTCAGTGGTGAATAACTGGTTATTTTATCTGTAATTTTGGAATAAGGTAAATTATTTGGAATAAGGCACTCTCAGCACATTTATTCAATATTTCCCTGAAAATCCTAGCCAGTGAAACAAGGCAAAATAATAATAATAATTTAAAAGTCCCTCATGTTTGGAAAAAAGGTTTTTTTAGAAAATTCTCTTTCTTTCTTCATAAAAGATACATAGTATATGTAGAAAATCCTAAGGAATCCACAAGGACTACTAGCTCTATTATAATAAGTACACTAAGCAAAATCACAGGATACAGGTTAATCGACAAATACCCATTTTATTTCAATATTTTATTGGTACACATTTGGAAACTATGTATTTGTCAGTTTTTAAGTTTTGCAATTTTTTTTTCCTTTTAAATAAATATTCACTACTGTACTTAGTTTTCTATTCATCATTTTGTATTCTTGCTCTTAATGAAATCCTCCCAGATTCAACAAGCTCCAGGTCCTTCCCTAACACAAATATTAGGATCTACTTAAATAAAGCCTTATTGTGCACCACTGTAATGTGGAGCAAGCTTAAGAAATAATTAAACTTACTAATGCAACATTCTATTTCTGCTTTATTGACTATGCCAAAGCCTTTGACCGTGTGGATCACAATAAACTGTGGAAAATTCTTAAAGAGATGGGAATACCAAACCACCTAACCCATCTCTGGAGAAATCTGTGTGCAGGTCAGGGAGCAGCAGTTAGAACTGGACATGGAACAACAGACTGGTTCCAAATAGGAAAAGGAGTACGTCAAGGCTGTATACTGTCACCCTGCTTATTTAACTTGTATGCAGAGTACATAATGAGAAACGCTGGGCTGGAAGAAGCACAAGCTGGAATCAAGATCGCTGGGAGAAATATCAATAACCTCAGATATGCAGATGACACCACCCTTATGGCAGAAATTGAAGAAGAACTAAAGAACCCCTTGATGAAAGTGAAAGAGGAGAGTGAAAAAGTTGGCTTAAAGTTCAACATTCAGAAAACTAAGATCATGGCATCCAGCCCCATCACTTCATGGCAAATAGATGGGGAAGCAGTGGAAACAGTGGCTGACTTTATTTTTATGGGCTCCAAAATCACTGCAGATGGTAACTGCAGCCATGAAATTAAAAGACTCTTACTCCTTGGAAGGAAAGTTATGACCAACCTAGACAGCATATTAAAAAGCAGAGACATTATTTTGTCAACAAAGGCCTGTCTGGTCAAGGCTATGGTTTTTCCAGTAGTCATGTATGGATGTGAGAGTTGGACCATAAAGAAAGCTGAGCGCCGAAGAACTGATGCTTTTGAACTGTGGTGTTGGAGAAGACTCTTGAGAGTCCCTTGGACCACAAGGAGATCCAACCAGTCCATCCTAAAGGAGATCAGTCCTGGGTATTCATTGTTAGGACTGATATTGAAGCTGAAACTCCAATACTTTAGCCACCTAATGCGAAGAACTGACTCATTGGAAAAGACCCTGATGCTGGGAAAGACTGAAGGCAGGAGGAGAAGGGGACAACAGAGGATGAGATAGTTGGATGGCATCAGAGACTCAATGGACATGGGTTTGAGTGGATTCCAGGAGTTGGTGATGGACAGGGAGGCCTGGCGTGCTGCAATTCACGGGGTCGCAAAGAGTCAGACACGACTGAGCAACTGAACTGAACTGAACTGAATACAACATTCTGCATGCTTCCTTCGAAAAAAAAACAGTTCTGAATTATCGCTGAGATCACTGATGGAAAGCACTCTGAAAAGTAGTAACTACCATATCCATGCAAATTATTATTTTTATTATCCTTTTATATGCAAGCATCTGGAGCTCTCAACATTAGTTTGATAGCTATTTTGTGATCTTCCAGTAAGTGTATGACACTCCTGGGGCTGTGGAGGGTATAAAGATAAAATACATCCAATACTTGCCTTTGAGCTCACTGTCTCCAGTTTGAGAACATTGTAAACTGAAGATAAAATTAAGATATAAACTCTATGTTAGTGCTGTGGACCGAATTTTGTTGCTGTCGTTCAGTCGCTAAGTCATGTCTGACTCTGCCACCCCATGAACTGCGGCCCACCAGGCTCCTCTGTCCTCCCTATCTCGCCGAGGTTGCTCAAATGCATGCCCATTGAGTCAGTGATGCTATCTAACCATCTCATCTTCTGTCCCCTTCTCCTCCTGCCCTCAATCTCTTCCAGCATTGGGGTCTTTTCCAATCAGATGGCCAAAGAATTGGAGCTTCAGCAACAGTACTTCAAATGAATATTCAGGGTTGTTTTCCTTTAGAATTGACTGGTGCAATCTTCTTTCTGTCCAGTGGACTGTGAAGGGTCTTCTCCAGCACCACAATTTGAAAGCATCATGCCCTTCCAAGTTTTTTTCTGCTGAAGCCCTAATCCCAATATGATGGCTTTTGGAAAGGAGGCCTTGGGAGGTAATCAGGTTTATATAAGGTTGTGAGCGTAGAGCTCTCATGATAGAATTAGTGCTCTTCTAAAAAGATACCAAAGAGCTTACTCTCTTTTCCTCACCACTTGAAAAAGGCAGCTGTCTGCAAGCCAAAGAGAGAGGTCTCATCAGGATTCAACAATGCTGGCACTTTGATCTCTGACTTCCAGCCTCTAGCACTGTAGGAAAATTAACTCATGTTGTTTAACCCACCCAGTTGAGGGTATTTTGTTATGTCAACCAAGGCCAACTAATACATCAGAAATTTTTAACATTTTAAAAATGTTGCTTTAAAAAAATCCACATTGTAAGTGGAAATTATGGTCTAATACACCCATACACATACTCAGACAAAAGTTTCAGAAAATAATACTAATACTTAACATACACTAAATATACTTTCTCATAGTTTCCTGTTCTATTCCACTTCATTTTGTAAAATGCTGGTCACAACTCTCTTAATTTACTTCATAATCTCCTAATAAATTACTTCCTAGCATTTGAAAGTCGCTCTTCCCTGTCCAACTCTTTTGCAACCCCATGGACTATACAGTCCATGGAGTTCTCCAGGCCAGAATACTGAAATGGGTAACCTTTTCCTTCTCCAGGGGATCTTCCCAACTCAGAGATCAAACCCAGAACATTGCAGGCAGATTCTTTACTAGCTGAGCCACAAGGAAAGTATGACTATTTCATCCTATGGAATGTACACTAAAAATGCATTCAGTTCAGTTCAGTCACTCCATCATGTCCAACTCTTTGCAACCCCATGAATCACAGCACGCCAGGCCTCCCTGTCCATTGCATTAATACAACCTATACAGAAATAGGTTATATTACAGAAATCTTCCTTATATACAGAAATCTTCATTAGCTCTAATAAAAAATTGTTTTGAACTCTATTAGAGTGAAAAAGAAGACACCAAAATCCTAACAGACCATTTCTCCCAATTAACCATATATGTTTTACTAGAACAAAGACCTTAACTGTCCTTCTATATACATATATATTCTAGAGAGCACAGACACACACAGGTGCACGCACACACATATACTCAAAAGCCTTTGCCTCTTGTATCTATATATTAAAATTGATTGCTTTTTCACACTGACAACTGCAATGAAAGCTCCCTGCAGGGAATCAAAAGAGTCTGAGTGAAGGGGTTATTTAAGTGATTCTTTGCCATCCGAGAATTGTGTTGTGCCACAAGAGCTTTCTGACAGGACTTGGCAAGCTCTGTATTATATTCAAGATTGTTTATTCTGTTGGAAAATTTGTCATAAAGGGGTTTGGCTCCTTTATAAAGTATGTTCTGTGTGTGTGTGTGTGCACATGTGCATGTGGGCATGTGTGCACATATGTGCAAATATATGCATAAAAATTTTATAAAATATATAACATGGATGTTATATAGAGATATTTTCTTAATTCTTTAATGGCAACATTTGTACATGAGCTATTATGATATTAATTTTTATAATGAAAAATAATTATTTACTTAGGAAATACATCGTGTTTATGGAATAAAGCTGAGCTCTACCTCCTCACTACAGCACTTATCTCTATTTAGAATGCACTTTTCAGCATCAACTCTGTATGTCTTAAGTGATCCATGAGAATAGGCATAGTCATTGTGTAAACAGAGAATATTTTAAAGTATAAGACTATTAATAAATTTTGTTTCAGTAGATTAACAAAAGGTTTACTCAATCCATTTCTCTCTGCATCTAAAGAAATATTAGCAATGCTCTTCTTTTTCCAATTTTTCCTTGACTAGAATTCACCAGCAGATTTACTCCTTTTGGTCACTTCAAGAACGGGCAAAATC
Source organism: Antilocapra americana (assembly GCA_007570785.1). NCBI lineage: Eukaryota > Metazoa > Chordata > Mammalia > Artiodactyla > Antilocapridae > Antilocapra > Antilocapra americana. The sequence continues at coordinate 11,990,446 of ML660770.1, read as the reverse complement.
AGGCTGGAGTAAGAGCATGACCAGCAGCTTAGGGGCATCCAAGAAATGTCTTTGGTATAACTCCTGAAGTCATGTACAACAGTCTGTGATTAACACCAGTCCCTCTCTCAAAGCCCCAGCTGTTTAACCATGCCACAGTGCCATGTAAACCAGCTACAGAGATATCTAGCAAAGTGAGGGGTAGAGGAAAAAGATAATGAAAGAAAAGAAGATGAGAAAATCCAGAATTACAGACATACTGACTACCTGTCGTCATTTGGAAGTGTGCCCATCTTATGCCAATTTTAAGCCAATGTATGCATTCCCTGATGGTGCAGTGGTAAAGAATCCGCCTGCCCCGACAGGAGACTCAGGAGACAGGGATTCCATCCTTGGGCTGGGAGGAGCCCCTGGAGGTGAAAATGGCTACCCACTCCAGTATTCTTGTCAGGAAAATTCCATGGACAGAAGAGCCTGGCCAGCTACAGTCCATAGTCACAAAGAGTTAGACATCACTGAAGGGAGTTAGCACATCCACTGTATTTTCAAGCTCCCGAATCTCCACTTTTTTCTTCATCGCCCTAGTTTATCTTTTCTGTAACCCATATTTTGCATAAGTCCCAATCTTGTATTTCCTGCTTTTTCCAGTATGATTCTCTTGGCCTTCTAAATTCTACTACATGCTGTTCATTCTGCCTATGATGTCTTCTCTCCCTTTATGTTGTTCAGTTGCAAAGTCATGCCCAACTCTGTGTGACCCTATGGACTGTAGTACACCAGGCTTTCCTGGCCTTCACTGTATCCTGGAATTTGCTCAGATTCATCTCCATTGAGTCCATGATGCTCTCTAACCATCTTGTTCCTCTGTCACACCCTTCTCCTGCCCTCAACCTTTTGCACCATCAAGATCTTTTCCAGTGAGTCAGCTCTTCACATCATGTGGCCAAAGTACTGGAGCTTCAGCTTCAGCATAAGTCCTTCCAATGAATATCACAATTGGTTTCCTTTAAGATTGACTGGTTTGATCTCCCTGCTGTCCAAGGGACTCTCAAGAGTTTTCTCCCTCACCAAGATCAATCTCAGATAATCCTCCTCCTGATCAATCTCCGATAATCCTCCAGAGCATTGAAGCCTGTTCTGACCAACTCAAACACAATGGACCATCCTACTTCATACCATGGCTGTGAAGCTCTCACGGTCTTTCAGTTTTCCTCTTCTTTTTCTCCTATTAGAATATAACCTCCTTGATGGTTGAGACTATGTTATATTTATGTTCCATCCCTAGTGTCTCTTATAAAATCCATCTCTAGGATACTGAGCTGATTAATTGATTGATGCATCTGCCCTAGGTTGACATGCCTACTGTTCTTGGGAGCCCTGCTTTGTAACAAAGCACTTTTCTCTGTCCTTTCTGAATTTTTCAAAATGTATTCATTGAAAGTTCAGGAGGGTGATCTGAACTTCTTCATCCAAAAGGATAAGCTAGCACTGTGACCTACTCTCACCTGAGAATTTTGATCGATGGTTGTTGGTACTATTCTCTGGAGTATGTCTGTGTTACATTGGTTCCTTTTAATGATCAGAGGCAAGCTGTTTTGAGCTTTCATCACCACTATTATTTTTTTCTTATTGAAGGGCTCCTCTAGTATATAGATATATCTAACAAACACTAGGTCAATAAAACTAGGGAAATAATATGTCACAGTTTCTGCTACATTTGAGGATGCTTTCCTAAGCTAGACATCTGTCTCAGGATAAAAAAAAAAAAAATACCTGTTAATGGTCCCAGAATTGATATTATTTCCCCAGGAATTGGGCCCCAATGATAGAGGGGTTGCTTACTCCTAATGGCTGATTCTCTGCATGTTTCTCCAATATGCCATAGCTAGATGGAGAAACAGTATTCTTACACTTAGTATTTTTTATTATTTTTTCCAGGCAGAAATTTGGAATTCACCTCTAGTGAAACTCACTATAACATCTTTTTATCTTCCTTGGATTTCAGAGACAAGGTTTTCCCTATTTTATATGTGGATTTACACATATTTACAAATTTGGCCTTGGAGTACAAAATGAAGCAGGAAAAAGGCTAATAGAGTTCTGCCAAGACAATGCACAGGTCATAGCAAACACCCTCTTCCAACAACACAAGAGAAGGCTCTACACATGGACATCACCAGATGGTCAACCCTGAAATCAGATTGATTATATTCTTTGCAGCCAAAGATGGAGAAGTTCTATACAGTCAGCAAAAAGAAGACTGGGAGCTGACTATGGCTCAGGTCATGAACTCCATATTGCCAAATTCAGACTGAAATTGAAGAAAGTGGAGAAAATCACTAGACCATTCAGGTATGACCTAAACCAAATCCCTTATGATTATACAGTGGAAATGAGAAATAGATTTAAGAGACTAGATCTGATAGACAGAGTGCCTGATCTGACGTTGTACAGGAGACAGGAATCAAGACCATCCCCAAGAAAAAGAAATGCAAAAAAGGAGAATAACTGACTGAGGAGGCCTTACAAATAGCTGTGAAAATAAAGGAAGCGAAAAGCAAAGAAGAGAAGGAAAGATATACCCATTTGAATGCAGAGTTCCAAAGAATAGCAAGGAGAGATAAGAAAGCCTTCCTCAGTGACCAATGCAAAGAAACAGAGGAAAGCAATAGAGTGGGAAAGACTAGAGATATCTTCAAGAAAATTAAAGATACCAAGGGAACATTTCATGCAAAGATGGGCTCGATAAAGGACAGACATGGTATGGACCTAACAGAAGCAGAAGATATTAAGAAGAGGTGGCAAGAATACACAGAACTGTACAAAAAAGATCTTCATGGCCCAGATAATCATGATGGTGTGATCACTCACCTAGAGCCAGACATCCTGGAATATGAAGTCAAGTGGGCCTTAGGAAGCATCACTGTGAACAAAGCTAGTGGAGGTGATGGAATTTCAGTTGAGCTATTTCAAATCTGAAAGATGATGCTGTGAAAGTGCTGCACTCAATATGTCAGCAAAGTTGGCAAACTCATCAGTGGGCACAGGACTGGAAAAGGTCAGTTTTCATTCCAATCCCAAAGAAAGGCAATGTCAAAGAATGCTCAAATGACCACACAATTGCACTCATAAAGTATTTTACTTTACTCATGCTAGTAAAGTAATGCTTAAAATTCTCCAAGCCAGGCTTCAGCAATACATGAACCGTGAAATTCCAGATATCCAAGCTGGTTTTAGAAAAGGCAGAGGAACCAGAGATCAAATTGACAACATCTGATGGATCATCAATAAAGCAAGAGAGTTCCAGAAAAACATCTATTTCTGCTTTACTGACTATGCCAAAGCCTTTGACTGTGTGGATCACAATAAACTGTGGAAAATTCTGAAAGAGATGGGAATACCAGACCACCTGACTTGCCTCTGGAGAAACTTGTATACAGGTCAGGAAGCAACCGTTAGAACTGGACGTGGAACAACAGACTGGTTCCAAACAGGAAAAGGAGTATGTCAAGGCTGTATATTGTCACTCTGCTTATTTAACTCATATGCAGAGTACATAATGAGAAACGCTGGGCTGGAAGAAGCACAAGCTGGAATCAAGATTTCCAGGAGAAATATCAATAACCTCAGATATGCAGATGACACCACCCTTATGGCAGAAAGTGAAGAAAAACTAAAGAGCTTCTTAGTGAAAGTGAAAGAGGAGAGTGATAAAGTTGGCTTAAAGCTCAACATTCAGAAAATTAAGATCATGGCATCGGGTTCCATCCCTTCATGGCAAATAGATGGGGAAACAGTGGAAACAGTGGCTGACTTTATTTTTCTGGATTCCAAAATCACTACAGATGGTGACTGAAGCCATGAAATTAAAAGATGCTTACTCTTTGGAAGGAAAGTTATGACCAACCTAGACAGCATATTGAAAAGCAGAGACATTACTTTGTCAACAAAGGCCTGTGTGGTCAAGGCTATGGTTTTTCCAATGGTCATGTATGGATGTGAGAGTTAGACTATAAAGAAAGCTGAGCGCCAAAGAACTGATGCTTTTGAACTGTGGTGTTGGAGAAGACTCTTGAGAGTCCCTTGGACCACAAGGAGATCCAACCAGTCCATCCTAAAGGAGATCAGTCCTGAATATTCATTGGAAGGACTGATATTGAAGCTGAAACTCCAATACTTTAGCCACCTGATGCAAAGAGCTGACTCATTGGAAAAGACCCAACTCATTGGAAAAGACCCTGATGCTGGGAAAGATTGAGGGCAGGAGGAGAAGGGGACGACAGAGGATGAGATGGTTGGATGGTATCATTGACTCAGTGGACACGGGTTTGGGTGGACTCTGGGAGTTGGTGATGGACAGGGAGGCCTGGCATGCTGTGCTTCATGGGGTCACAAAGAGTCAGACACACTGAGCGACTGACCTAAACTGAACTTACATATATCAAAATATTAATGAAGTATAATTCCTAAACAAAAGAGCTTTTTAAAAGGGATTCATTTTTCTTTCAATTCATTTCTTTCAATTCATTTTTCTTTTCAAAAAGCAGGCCAACAATCTTGAGACACCTTATTTAAGAAAAATAATTGGAATGTACTAGTTTTAATCTGTTTTCATGGAAAGGAAAAGTTATTATTACATGGTAGCATACTAGGGACCTCAGGCCCACTTGAGATTTTTCTGTAGTTCCCTACAACATAACTCCATCTGCTTTTTCTTAGAAAGTCTGTCCTCAAGTTTCCCAGAGAAAAAATCCTTCTAGACTATTTTCACCTATAGGTAAGAAGAGGTTTATCTCCAGTACCAATGTCTGACAATGAGACAACAGGACCTGCCTGCAATTCCAATAACTGCTCTAATGGGATCAATCAATTAATCAATTCAATATTCTAGAAACACACACTGGAGATGGAACATAAATATGACAGTCTCAGCCATCAAGGATGTTATATTCTAATAGGAGAGGAAGAAGAGGATAACCAAAAAACTTCTAATGGGAGCTCTGTTACCTTATCCTAGGGATCCCTGATTCTTGACCTTATCTTCCTCTTTGGAATGATTCTTAGCATCCATTTCCTAGGCATTCAACTTCTCCTCCCAGCCTTCATCTCTTCAAGATTATACCTTGAGATTCTTCAATATTCGCAAATCAATCAATGTAATACACCACATTAACAAATTGAAAAATAAAAACCACATGATTATCTCAATAGATGCAGAGAAAGCCTTTGACAAAATTCAACATCCATTTATGATAAAAACCCTCCAAAAAGCAGGAACAGAAGGAACATACCTCAACATAATAAAAGCTATATATGACAAAGCCAGAGCAAACATTTTCCTCAATGGTGAAAAACTGAAAGCATTTCCCCTAAAGTCAGGAACAAGACAAGGGTGCCCACTCTCACCACTACTATTCAAAATAGATTTGGAAGTCTTGGCCACAGTAATCAGAGCAGATAAAGAAATAAAAGGGATCCAGATTGGAAAAGAAGAAGTAAAACTCTCACTCTTTGCAGATGACATGATCTTCTACATAGAAAATCCTAAAGACTCTACCAGGAAATTACTAGAGCTAATCAGTGAATATAGTAAAGTTGCAGGATACAAAATCAACACACAGAAATCCCTTGCATTCCTATACACTAACAATGAAAAAACAGAAAGAGAAATTAAGGAAACAATTCCATGTACAAAACTATAAAACACTGATGAAAGAAATCAAAGAGGACACAAATAGATGGAGAAATATACCGTGTTCATGGATTGGAAGAATCAATATAGTGAAAATGAGTATACTACCCAGAGCAATCTATAGATTCAATGCAATTCCTATCAACCTACCAGCTGTCTTTTTCAGAGAACTAGAACAAATAATTTCACAATTTGTATGGAAATACAAAAAACCTTGAATTGCCAAAGCAATCCTGAGAAAGGAGAATGGAACTGGAGGAATAAAGCTACCTGACTTTAGGCTATACTACAAAGCCACAGTCATCAAGACAGTATGGTACTGGCACACAGACAGAATTATAGATCAATGGAACAAAATAGAAAGCCCAGAGATAAATCCACACATCTATGGACACCTTATCTTTGACAAAGGAGGCAAGAATATATAATGAAGAAAAGACAATGTCTTTAACAAGTGGTGCTAGGAAAACTGGACATCCACTTGTAAAAGAATGAAACTAGAACCCTTTCTAACACCATACACAAAAATAAACTCAAAATGGATCAAAGATCTAAACATAAGACCAGAAACTATAAAACTCCTAGAGGAAAACATAGGCAAAACACTCTCCGACATAAATCAAAGCAGGATCCTCTATGACCCAACTCCAAGAATATTGGAAATAAAAGCACAAATAAACAAATGGGACCTAATTAAAATTAAAAGCTTCTGCACAACAAAGGAAACTATAAGCAAGGTGAAAAGGCAGCCTTCAGAATGGGAGAAAATAATAGCAAATGAAGCAACAGACAAACAATTAATCTCAAAAATATACAAGCAACTCCTGCAGCTCCATTTCAGAAAAATAAACAACCCAATCAAAAAGTAGGCCAAAGAACTAAACAGACATTTCTCCAAAGAAGACATAAAAATGGCTAACAAACACATGAAAAGATGCTCAACATCACTCATTATCAGAGAAATGCAAATCAAAACCACAATTAGGTACCATTGTACACCAGTCAGAATGGCTGCCATCCAAAAGTCTACAAGCAATAAATGCTGGAGAGGATGTGGAGAAAAGGGAACCCTCTTACACTGTTGGTGGGAATGCAAACTAGTACAGCCACTATGGAGAACAGTGTGGAGATTCCTTAAAAAACTGGAAATAGAACTGCCATATTACCCAGCAATCCCACTGCTGGGCATACACACCGAGGAAGCCAGAATTGAAAGAGCCACGTGTACCCCAATGTTCATCGCTGCATTGTTTACAATAGCCAGGACATGGAAGCAACCTAGATGTCCATCAACAGACGAATGAATAAGAAAGCTGTGGTACATATACACAATGGAATATTACTCAGACATTAAAAAGAATTCATTTGAATCAGTTCTACTCAGGTGGACGGAACTGGAGCCCATTATCCAGAGTGAAGGAAAAACAAAAATACAGTATACTAACGCATATATATGGAATTTAGAAAGATGGTAACGAGAACCCTGCATGCGAGACAGCAAAAGAAATGCAGAGGTATAGAATAGTCTTGTGGACTCTGTGGAAGAGGGCAAGGGTGGGATGATATGGGAGAACGGCATTGAAACATGTTAATTATCATATGTGAAATCAATCACCAGCCCAGGTTTGATGCTCAGGGCTGGTGCACCAGGGTGACCCAGAGAGAGGGAATCGGGAGGGAAGAGGGAGGGGGGTTCTGGAAGGGGAACATATGTATTCCCATGGCAGATTCATGTCAATGTATGGTAAAACCAATACAATAAAGTAAAGAAAATTTAAAAAAAAAAAGATTATACCTTGAGTTTCAGACTGAACCTGGAGACAGTTTCTTGATCTTGCAGACTCTGAACTCACTCCCCTTCCCAAGGCTTTCAGATTACTGTTGCTGCCACCAGAGAATTGTTAGTTTGACTATTAGGTAGAAGAGTAATTCAATAATCTAAATAAGACGTGAGGACCTGGACTGAAGCACAGCAGTGAAAATGAGAGGTTCATACTTTAGAGGCACATCCACTCCAGTATTCTTGCCTAGAGAATTCCAGGGACAGAGGAACCAGGGAGGCTACAGTCCACACACTTGCTTACAAACAAAATAATCTGGGGATTAATTTGGGACGATATTAAACAGAAAGGTAAGAAGCTATTAAACAGAAATGGAAAGCAGACTGTTCTTCTAGTTACCAGTTACTGCTTGAAAGGAAAGGGTATGAGTGTGTGTTTGTGAGAGAGAGAGAGAGAGAGAGCAAGGGAATTCTGGGGAAGAGATAAGGAGGAACAAGAAAAATTTCTTACAGTAGACCATTTTTGACCTATAAAATGTCAGTTTCACTTGATTTCAGCCTAAAAGAATTAAACCCAGCAGGAGTCACTTTCATTGCTGACAGTGTTACTGACACGTTTCACAACTTTTCATTTCCAATATTCCTTCTAGGTTTGTGTGCATACAGAAAAATACTCAGAAGCAGTACAAGCTTCCTTAAGTCTCTAAACTACCAGCAAATCTACAGATGCTTTCTTTTTAATAATAATAATGCTAGATAAGTGCACTTCCACAAAGATTATATCATATTATCCTCACAGTAATATCCCCGGAGAAGATATTATCCTCATCATACATATGGAAACAGGCTCAAAGAGGTTAAACAGCTTGTCTGAGGACAAATGGAAAGTAATGACCTCTAAGTGTTCTAGCTGCTGGTCTACTGCTCTGTCCACTTTGTGTGGATTTCCTATCTATGAAACAGAAAAGAGGAGATTAGATGTGCTTCCCATTAGCTATACCTAAACCAGCAGAAAAATAACAACAACAAAACAAACAAGATCAACTTTTGTTCTATAAACTGTGATCATTTTATATGGGCTTAAAAGTTATTAAAATTACCAGGATTTCCCTTTTTCAAAGCAATTATATGTGGTCTCCTCTCTTGTGACTTTCTATAGAGCTTCACTGTTGGAAAAACCACTTACTAGCCTCCTAACAAAGTCATTTCTGTCCTCCTGCCCAAATTTGCCTTTCCTGGTGTTAGCTGCTTTCCCCTAACTCTTGCTGTCTAGAGAACATGCCCAGTGTTTTCTTTGTTTCATAAAAGAGACCTGTAGAAGACTTTGGATTTTAATTTGAAAAATAAATAAATGTCCTTGAAAAGGGAAGACTGTATTCCCCTAGGCCTCTTTCATTAACATGAGCTTCCTGAAATGCAGAGTTCAGCAGTAAGAGTCAAGGTTAGAGGCAGAAGACCACATAAACTTGGAGAAGCCTTAAAAAACAAGAGAGGAAAATGTGGTTTATTAGTTATACTAGTTACAGAATGAACAGCATATTGTATGTGCTGTGTTAGAGGTATGTTATGAATAACAAAAGCCCTGGAGCATTTACATATTTGTTTTCAGCAATCCTGGCAGTTGGATTTCACCATTCTATGCCTCTTTGCCAGAATCACTAAACACTGGTACATATGGCATCTGAAGTACCATATGCCATAGAAAATGTTAGCTGATGCCTATACTTCTATATTATATTTTTATTTCAGATTTTTGCAGTTTGAACAAAGAATAGTAGAAAAAACAAAATATTGGACAAGCAGTAAACAGTGAAGTGAAAAAAAATGCCTTCAGAGAAAGCAAATAAAGGAAATGAATCTACCATGAGTTAACATGGCTACATGGTAATGAATCAGATATGGGAAGTAATTGTTTTGCATGAATAAAATTTAGATAGCCTTTTAACTATTTTTTTGGAGTTAAAGGCTGCAACATGAAGAGTGAGAGTTGACATATTTTTCTTATCTTAGTCTTCCTGAGATTTCTTGCTAAAATCAGTCTGCATTTGATTGAAGTTAATTAACATGAAGGCTATAGTCAGGGACATCTAAAATCCAGGTTAAGACAGAAAAGCTCAAATACTAGGAATGATTTTGCAATATTTATTTAGATTTTTTGACCAAGTTTTTCAGCTAACATCTAGAGGCTTTTTTGGGGTTTGTTCTGAGACATAAGAAGACTCTAAAGTTAAAATCAGTATAATTGAATATTTGGCTCTCTCAAACAGAGAAACAAAAATTCTATAGACAAATGCAACTTTGTGATTTATAAGGAATATATATATTTGGTCATTCAGATGACAAAAATATATTTCTCATGTATATCTGGCCTTCATTCACAGTTCCTGGCTTACAGCTCCCAAATTCCTTTAAATTTTCTGAACAGTAACAGCAATAGGAGATTCTTTTGTTATATTAAATAATATTTCATCTCTTGTCCATAGTTTCTGAAAATGTTTCAGAGCCATAAAAGGTGAAATAGGTGTCTTGTTATTCATAACAAGACCCTCCCCCCATGACTGAGTTTATGTTCATGAAGGTGAGTTTTGGCCAGAGTAATCAACCATGAATAGAGGGCTGGAACTTTCAATGCCATCCCCTTGATTTCCAGAGAAGGGAAAGGGGCTAGAGACTGAGTCAATCACCAATGGCCAGTGAGTTAATCAATCATACTTATGTAATGAAGCCTCTCTAAAAACCCAAAGAAAGTTTGGAGAGCTTCCAAGGTTGGGGAACCAGAACGCTTCCACATGCCACTGTTCCAGGCTCCAAGCTCCAGGAGGAAAGAAGCCCCTTTGTTTGGAACCTTGCACTACGTATCTCTTCATCTGTTACTGGTTTGTGTCTTTTAATATTCTTTGTAATAAAATGGTAATCCAGCAAGTAAAATGTTTCTCTTACTTTTGTAAGCTGTTCTAGCAAATTCATTTCAATTCAGTTCAGGAGCTCAGTCATGTCCAACTCTTTGCGACCCAACGGACTGCAGCATGCCAGGCCTCCCTGTCCATCACCAACTCCCGGAGTTTACTCAAACTCATGTCCATTGAGTCAGTGATGACATCCAACCATCTCATCTTCTGTCATCCCCTTCTCCTCTCCCCTTTAATCTTTCCCGGCACCAGGGTCATTTCAAATGAGTCAGTTCTTGCATCAGGTGGCCAAAGTATCGGAGTTTCAGCTTTAACATCAGTCCTTCCAATGAACACTCAAGACTGATCTCCTTTAGGATGGACTGGTTGGATCTCCTTGTGGTCCAAGGGACTCTCAAGAGTCTTCTCCAACACCACAGTTCAAAAGCATCAATTCTTCGGTGCTCAACTTTCTTTATAGTCCAACTCTCATATCCATACATGACTACTGGAAAAATCATAGCCTTGACTAGATGGACCTTTGTTGGCAAAGTAATGTCTCTGCTTTTCAATATGCTGTCTAGGTTGGTCATAACTTTCCTTCCAAGGACTAAGTATCTTTTAATTTCATGGCTGCAGTTACGATCTGCAGTGATTTTGAAGCCCAGAAAAATAAAGTCAGCCACTGTTTCCACTAAAGTTTCCCCATCTATTTGCCATGAAGTGTTGGGATCAGATGCCATGATCTTAGTTTTCTGAATGTTGAGTTTAAGCCAACTTTTTCACTCTCCTCTTTCACTTTTACCAAGAGGCTCTTTAGTTCTTCGCTTTCTGCCATAAGGGTGGTGTCATCTGCATATCTGAGGTTATTGATATTTCTCCCGGCAATCTTGATTCCAGCTTGTGCTTCTTCCAGCCCAGCGTTTCTCATGATGTACTCTGCATATAAGTTAAATAAGCAAGGTGATAATATACAGCCTTGACGTACTCCTTTTCCTATTTGGAACCAGTTTGTTGTTCCATGTCCAGTTCTAACTGTTGCTTCCTGACCTGCACATAGACTTCTCAAGAGGCAGGTCAGGTGGTCTGGTATTTCTATCTCTTTCAGAATTTTCCACAGTTTATTGTGATCCACACAGTCATTAATTGAACCCAAAGAAGGGGTTGTGGGAACCTCTGATTTATAGCCAGTTGTTAAGAACTGTAAGTAAAAACCTGGACTTGTCATTGACATCCTAAGCTAGAAGGAGTCATTGGAATCTCCAATTTATAGCCCGTCAGTCAGAATCACAGGGAATTGTGACTGGCACCTGAAGTGTAGGGTGGTCTTGGACTGAGCCCTTTACCTGTGTAATCCAATGTTATCTTCTGCTGGTGGCTGAATATTGGGTCCAGGGACCAAAAAGACCAATCTTTACCAATAAGAAAAACATCAAAATAGCTGCATAGCTCTAGTATGTAACAGGTAAGTAACAGCCCAATGGGAATAATCTGGTGAATATATTAATCCTAGGAGAAAACCACTTATTCACAATTTTCCAAAAACAGTTTATGATTTTAACAGTCTCAAAAATTAGAAATAAAATTCTTAGTCTGAAAATGACCTGAGATAGACAAGTCATCCAAATTTGTGCAAATTGTTAAAAAGTTTAGGATACTTGACTGGCTGATATAGCCTGGTTGAATGAATGAACTTAATGGAGTAAGGAGTGAGAGGAAAAACAAAAGAAAACCACAACAAAGTAAATCATAAAAGTTATAATGGTTTGACTTAAAATCATCCAATAATATTAATAGTTTTAAAGTAGATTTGTGTGTGTGTGTGTGTGTGTGTCAGCATTCTCCAGAGAAACAGAACCCAGAACTAGAACCAAAATAGGCAGATAGATGCATAGATTTATTATGAGGAATTGACTTACATAATTATGAGTCTGATAAGTTCCATAATCTGCCATCTCCAAACCGAAGACCTAGGGAAGCCAGTGGTAATTCCAATCTTAGTCTGAAGGCCTGAGAACCAGAGAAACCAATGGTATACATTCTACTCCAAGAACAGGAAAAAAAAAACAATTTCCCAGTAGAAGCAGGCAGGTCAGAAGGGGATGAATCTTCTCACCCTCTGCTTTTTGACCTATTCAGGACCTCAGCAGATCAGATGCTGTCCACCCCGATCCAGGAAGACAATCTACTTTACTGAGTCCACCAATTTAAATGCTGATACCACCCAGAAGCATCTTCAGATACACTCAGAAATAGTATTTAGCCTAAGCAACCATGGCCAAAATTAACCATCACAAATAGTACTTTATACTTTTAAAAGCATATTCACATTTCTTTCCAATAAGAAAAAAATAAGCAATTCTGCACATTGGATATTAGTGCTTTTCCATTTCAGAGATGAGAAAACCAGCTCAGAAAGGTTGTCCTCCTGTCTTTATGTCTTAACTATATGTAGGAATTACATCCCATTCTGGAAGTAGTACCACCACAAATTAAAAACAAGATACTTTCCCAGAGGAATTGTATATTTCCAAATAAGGCACAAAAATATAGGTGATACAGAATCTTAAGCTTTTCCTAAAAGTTTGCTCTGCATAGGAGTCTGCGCAAGAGACCTATAAAGATGTCTGTATAAACTTATTGTATTGTCTTTGTCCCAATCATCCCAAAAGAGGCTTCCCTGGTGGCTCAGTAACAAAGAATCCATATGCTAATGCAAGAGACATAGGAGGTGCAGATACAATCCCTGGGTTAAGAAGACCCCCAGGAAAAGGAAATGGCAATCCAATCCAATATTCTTGCCTAGAAAATCACATGGACAAAGGAGCCTGGCAGCAACCATCCATGGGGTCACAAAGAGTTGAACACAACTTACCAACTGAACAACAAATCATCTCCAGAACCAAAACTGTCAGGCTCCCAAATTTATACAAAGAAACCAAAACCATATGAGGGCTCTTTTATAATACTAATATGACTCCTAACAGAGCTGTAGATCCAAAAACATAACAAGGTATTTGTTTCCTAGGGCTTTCATAACAAATTAGTTACAAACTCTGTGACTTAAAAGCATTGAAAATAATTCTCTCATAGTTCTGGAGGAGGCCAGAAGTCCAAAGTCAAGGTGTAAGTCTCTCTGAAGTCTCTAAGAAAGAAAAATTTCTTGACTTTTCAAACTTCCAATGGTTTCAGGCATTCCTTAGCTTATGACTGCATAACTCCAATCTCTGTCTCCATTTTCCCATAGCCTTCTCATCTTCCTATGTGTCTTTCTTCTGTGTGTCTCTTATAAGGACACTTTTCATTGGGCTTAGAGCCCATGGCTTCTCTGGTGACTCAGATGGTAAAGAATCTGCCTGCAATGCAGGAGACCTGGGTTCAATTTCTGGGTTAGGAAGCTCCCCTGGAGGAGGGCATGGCAACTCACTCCAATATTCTTGCCTGGAGAAACCCCATGGACAGAGGAGCCCAGTGGGCTACCATCCACGGGGTCACAGAGTTAGACACGACTGAGCAACTAAGCACAGCACGGGTAATCTAATCTTAAAATCCTAACAATTACATCTGCAAAGACTATTTTTCCAAATAAGACCACATTCTCAGACTCTAGGCATTAGAATATGGCCACCATATCTTTGGACAGGGAAGCCTGGCATGCTGATGTTTATGGGGTCGCAAAGAGTTGGACACAATTGAGTGACTGAACAAGAACAAAATATCTTTGGAGGATGAAGCCATTCAACCTACCAAAGTCCACTGTCTAGTCCCCCAAAGTTCACAACTGTCTCATGTGTAAAGTATATTCTCATTATCCCAACATCCTCCAAAATCCTAACTCATTACAGCATCAGCTCTTAAATCCAAAATTTCATCAAAATATCTTCAGCTCAAAAGTCCCAAATCTTATCATTTATGTCAGGTATGGGTTAGAGTCTGAGTCTGATCCATCCTGGAACAAAAGTTCTTTTTTGTGGACATCTAAAACAAAGAAACAAGTTACTTGCTTCCAAAATACAATGGTGTGATAGGCATAGATATTAGTTATAGACAGGATAGACATTCCTATTCCAAAAGGGAGAAATTGGCAGGAATATAGGGGTCACCAGTTTCAGGTAAGTTAGAAATACACAAAGGAAAATTCCATTAAGCTTCAAGGTCTATGAGTAATACCTGCGTTTTAATTCTCTGCCTCTGAGACTCCGTAGGTCTCTGTACCACCTGCAGAGGCTGCATCCTTGGAGTCATTATTACTTTTTCTTGAAGGGTAGCATATGTTTGCAGTAGCAGTGTCCTGCTTGAGTAATTTTGGAAGCCCAATAGCTTTCTCATTTTGTCCTGCTGCTACCCCTTTCAGTCCAAGCAGGCAGTGTTTCTGCTGATATAACATTCTCAAAAACCTTGTGGGTTTCCCTTATATGTCACAAGGGTCCACAGCATTAGACAAAAGAATTCCCCAGAAATATTTCCAGAATAACTCTATCTCTATTCCTGTCTTCTCCTAAGACAATTGAGTAGATTCATGAGTCACATGCCTAATTGCTTCAGCAAATTTTATCCAGTTATGCCCTTGGCCTTCTCTCCAGAACACACTTCCCTAGTCAGTCTCCTAGTATTAACATCCTTTGAAATATAGACAGGCCAATAATCTCCCAATCATCAAGCACTGCTTCCTTTTTGCTTAACAATTCCTTCCTCAACTTATCTCTTTCCTCCTGCATTTTACTAAGCAAAAAAAAAGAAAAAGAAAGAAAGAAAACAGGTTGCTTCTTTAATACTTTGCTTGGAAATCTCTTCAGCAACATATCCAATTTCATCATTTATAATGTCTGCTCTCTCCACAATTGTAGAACACAATGAAGCCAAGTTTTCTGCCACTATAACAATTCTTCCAGTTATACTTAAAATTCCTTCACCTTCCAATAATGCATTCCTCTTTTCCTTCTGCATCCTTACTAGAATTGCCTTTAACATTCATGTTCCTCCCAACAGTCTTTTCAAGGCAAACTTTTTGTGCTCAAATTTCTTCCAGCCTCTACCCATTACTCTATTGTTATTTATATAAATGAGTCAGTTAGCCTCTGTATATTGGCCTCTAGAATGTTTACTTCTTCACAGATGTCTCCACCATCAACTTCACCAGTGTCAAACTCAAATTTTCACACCCCCAGTTGTTTTAAACACATCCTAAGCAAATGGATTTTTAGCCGTGTAAAGTCCATCTGCTTTCTATGCTCCATAAACCTGCACACAATATCTGCTAGTGATACATAAGACAAACTCAAGAGCTGTAAAGACCCTCCCTAAACTGCTGCTACCCTTCAAACCACAGAGACTCCCTGTTGGGCTAATGAGCAACATCACCTCTCACACCTTTCTCTTGGAATTCCCTTGTCTTGCCACCTTTCTTGGTGGTAAGACAATTATCACCAGAGGGACAACTGTCCCTCTGGACAATTTCCTGCTGTGAGAGATTCCACCTAACATGCAAATCCGTCAAAGTGTTACCCAAATAAAGCCTGTTTGTGCAACAAATACCACGTCATGGTCATATTTTTCCCTGAGATCAGCCTTTAAATATCTCAAAACCCCTAAAGTAGTGATAAGGATAGGATAGCCATTTTCACATCTTTTGTTATATGTTACAGCAACACTCCACTTCTCAGGACTATAGTTCTGTCTTTTGGAAAATGTAACATAAATAAAAACAACAGTTTATATAACCTTTTGGGGGGCTTTCCTGGTAGATCAGTGGTGAAGAATCTGTTTGCCAAAGCAGGAGACTTGGGTTCGATCACTGGATCAGGAAGATTTCCTGGAGAAGAAAATGACAACCCACTCCAATATTGTTGCCTAGGAAATCCCTTGGACGGAGGAGCCTGGTGGACTACAGTCCAAGGGGTCACAAAAGAGTGGGACTTGAACTGGTGACTAAACAACAACAACATTTTCAGATTAGCTTCTTTCATTCAGTGTAACGCCTTTGGGTATCATCCAAGTTTTTCTATGTATCAATAGTTCATTCCTTTTTCTCTGAGTAGTATTCCATTGTATCTATGTATGAAAGTGGTTTATTCATTCACCCACCGAAAGACATTTTGGTTTTTTTCCATATTGTGAATACAGCTGTTATCAATGTTAATGAATAAGATTTTGTGAATATCAGTTTCATTTATTTAGGATAAATACTCAAACAATGAGATTCCTGGGTCACATAAGTATGTGTTTAACTTTATTTTTAAAAGAACTATCAAACTTTTCAGAGACAGGATGATTTCACGTTCCCACAGTATTTTAGAGTTCTATTTCCTCTGTATCTTTGTTAGTTGCTGAGAACTAAATGTCTGAGTTTCACCTTCCAAAATTCATATGCTGAAGCTGTAATCCCCAATATGAAGGTGTTCGGAGGTAGAGACTTTGGGAAGTAATCAGGTCATGAGCCTGTGTGTGCAGTTGCTCAATCCTGTCTGATTCTTTTCGATCCCATGGACTATAGCCAATCAGGCTCCTGTGTCCATGGGATTTCCCAGGCAAGAACAATGAAGTGGGTTGCCATTTCCTCCTCCAGAGCTCTTACCGACCTAGGGATCAAGCTCATGTCTCCTGTGCCTCCTGCATCGGCAGGCAGATTCCCTACCACTGAGCCACCAGAAAAGCCCTAGGTCATGAGAGTAGAGCCCTTATGAATGGGATTAGTGCCCACATAAGAAAAGATTGGATAAAAACGACCTCTCCTTCTACTACATGAGAATATAGCACGAAAGTAGTTATTTGCAAAACAGGAAAAGGGTTCTCATCAGAACCCAGCCATGTCAGCAGCGTGGTTTTGGATTTTCAGTCCCCAGAACTGTGAGAAATTCCTGTTGTCTAAGCCACCAGGTCTAGGGTATTCTGATAACAGCAGCCCAAGCAGACTAATACACTTGTACCTGGTATTATCAATACTCTTTTAAACTATTCAAACATTGAAAATCACTGTAGTTTTAATTTTCATATCTGCAGTATCTAAAGATGTTGAACATCATTTCATGTCTTCATTGTGATAGACACATTCTGAGGGGTGAGTATCTGTTTAAACCCTTTACCCATATTTTAATTGAGCTCTTTATTTTATTATGGTTGAGTTTTAAGGATTCCTTTTCTATCTTGGATACAAGTCTTTTGTTAGATATATGATTTGCAAATGTGTTCTCCTGATCTGAGCTTGTTTATCCATTCTCTTAACAGAGGCTTTCACAGAGAAGTTTTAAATTTTTATTAAGTCCAAGTTAATTTTTTTTCCTTTTCTCAGTCATGCTCTTGATATCATGACTAAGAGTTCTGCCTAACTCCAAGCATAAAGACTTACTTCTGTTTTCTTCTAAAAGTTCTGTAAGATTTAGGTTTTAGATTTAGATCTATGGTCTATTTATGTGCATTAATATTGATTTAATAAGTGTGAGATTTTATTATTTTCTTTTGCTTTTGCATATGGATGTCCAATTGTTCCAATAACATTTATTGAAAAATCTATTAATTTTCCATTTAATTATTTTTGCACCTTTGCCAAAAAGTCTAAAATAAAATTAAAAAATCTAAATCTAAAATAAAATCTGTATTTGTATCTCTTTTTTTATTATTTATTACCTACACTGAGTATTGCAAACCATGAGAGAGAGATATCTGTCCATCATTTAAATGTTCTTTAATTGTTTCTTTAGTCAGTACTTTTTAGTTTTCAGCATATAGATCCTACACAATTTAGTTAGATTTATTCATAGGTATTTCCCTTTCATCAGGAACTTTAGTAATACAGAAAATATTTGGTATCTAATTATTCATTGTTAATATGTAGAACGATTGAGTTGTATGAGCTACTTGTATTATTTTTGGATATGAATCCCTTATTGGTCTCATAATTTGCAAATATTTTCTCCCACTTCATAGGTTGTCTTTTTGTTCTGTTGATGATTTCCTTTGCTGTACAAAAGCTTTTAAGTTTGATTAGGTCTCATTGGCTTTTATTCTTTTGCCTTGGGAAACTGGTATAAGAAAATACTGCTACAATTTACGTCAGAAAGTGTTTTGCCCACATCCTTTTCTAGTTTTATCATATCATGTCTTATATTTAGGTCTTCAAACCATTTTGAATTTACTTTTGTATATGGTGTGAGGGAGTGTTCTAATTTCATTAATTTACACATAGCTATTCAGTGTTTCCAACACCTCTTGCTGAAAAGACTTTTCTCCATTGTATATTCTTGCCTCCTTTGTCATAAATTAATCAACAGTGTGTGAGTTTATCTCTGGGCTCTCTATTCTGTTCTATTGGTCTCTATGTCTGCATTTAAACACTTTTGAGTATTCACTTTGATTCATTGTTTAGTTGTATATAGTACTTCCAAATTATTCATCTTTACTTCTCACTCTTAATATTCTATTTTTCTATAATTGTTTCTCTCCATTAAAACAGTGACTTTTAATTTTGTATCAGGCCTCACTAATTTTTCAACTCAGTGCCCAGGAAATTCAAAAATGAGGCTTTTTATTGTACTAATGTGTAGTGTGAACACTCCAGATTCTGATATTAGTTATAATTTTATATAACATTAGAAAAAAAAGAACATGTTTCTTTACCACCGTTTTTCATCATTTTGCCTCTGGGTTAGTTCAGGTATAGGAGGAGAGGATAGGGTTGGAAAAATCGGGAAGAAGAAAAGTTACTTCAGTCTGAAGTCCACACAGACTCTGAACTCAAGAAAATGTGTTAGCAGGATTTGCCGTTGCTGCAGGGTTGATTTGTTATGAAGTAGTCACTTTCTGCTGAATCTTGGCTGACTTTCTTGAAAGCAACAGTCAGCAAGTGACTAACCAGGTCTAACAAGACTGAGGCCGACACAGGAAACCACAAAATGATGAGAGACCTAGGGATGCCCAAAGGAAGTCAATAGGGTGTACTCTAAAATTCTTCCAGGTCTTGGCTTACAGCCTGCCAAGACCTCTGGAAATCAGTGCTAGCAGGAACTTGCAGCCAAAGGGCTCTGAGAGGTGACTCTTAAAAACTTGGATGGTTAGGTTTACTTAAAGCCTGTTAAGTTTTTACTTCCAGTTGGACTTGTGCTTTGAAAAGGTTTGCAGAGAGAGTTCTCAGACAAACTTTTTGATGAATAATAATAGTTATATGCTGATTATTCTCCCCAAGATTCATTCTCCAGCCTTCTAGACCTGACTTGAGGTCCTCAAAAGCTGACCCACGTAGATCCAGCATCATGTTCCAGTACATTGCCAACTAGTTCCCAGTTGGGTTGGGCCAGCAGAAGATAACATGAAGTTGAAAGATGTGAGATGAGAAAGACTGGGGTGTTGCATCCCTTCTCTTTCCTTGCTATGCCATTGCCTCTCTGGCAGTAGATTGTGCTCCTGAGCTCTCCTCCAAGGTTCCAGTCCTTACTGGGCTCTAGAAACTCTAGTTCCTCTCCTAAGAGCTTCTTGTGGTGCTGTTTCTGTGCGTTTCATTTTCTCATTTGTTCCCACAGCTGTCCCCATCTCTTTTTAAGTAATCTCTTTGTTTGATCCACTTAGGCTGAATTCTGATTCCTACTGGGTCCCTAATAATTAAATTTTAAAACCTGGCATTATTTCTAAGTCTCACCATAACCCTGCAAGGTTAACACATTATTAACCAACTTACAGATAAGGTGATGGTGGTGGTTTAGTAGCTCAGTCATGTCCCACTCTTTGAAACCCCATGGATTACAGCCTGCCAGGCTCCTCTGTCCATGGGATTCTCCAGGCAAGAATACTGGAGTGGGTTGCCATTTCCTCCTCCAGGGGATTTTCCCGACCCAGGAATCAAACCCAGGTCTCCTGCATTGCAAGCAGATTCTTTACCAACTGAGCTACAAAGGACGCCATAACTACAGATAAGGATATAGACTTAAACCAGAAAAATATCCAAAGTCACACATGTAATGAATTAACAGAGTCGGAATTAAAATTCTAGTCCTTCTAACAGGAGTCATTTTCCTTGCTTCATTTAGGTTTGTACACAAGTTGGCTCTATTTCTATTTTTCCTCCCCAAACTAATTTTATTCAGATATAAGTTAGAGTTCATGTTTGTCTTATAAACATGTTGAGTAAGCTTGAGCCTTTATTTTGAAATAGAATTTGACGAAATTCACAAAGAAGTTGCTAAATTCAAGTATGGTATCCCTGACTGATAAGTTTTAATGATACTAATGAGAACAAAAGACTTTTATTTAAAATTATATGATAAAATGTGATAATCTGCTCTTGCCTGATGCTAGCATTAAGTCTTCTCTGCTCTAAGCTTTTTGCCAGACACCCTTGGTTGCAACTCACAACCATTCCCAATATCCTTACCTCTATCTTTTTACATTTTAAAGGTTAGTTCCCCCAGACTTTGCAAGTATCTGTGGAATAAATAAAAACCGAAAGTACTTCCTTCACATAAAAGGAAAGAACTACTTTCCTTTGCCCTTCCTTTCTTAATGGTGTGACGCCTGGAATTATGGCAGTCATCCTGTGATCATGAGCCAGTATAAGAATGACCCAGATATTTCATAGTACAAATTTACACTAAAAATAGTATAATCTTGTACATAATGTGCATACATATATTCAATAACAAGCTGTTATACTCAACTTAAACACTGAGTTCCACAAGCCCTCAAGCCTCTGAGTTTTGTTGTTGTTTTATTAAATATATGCATGACATAAAAAAAAAATATGCTGTCCACCTAGGTAACCACAACCCAGCCTAAGAAGAAAAGGAAGAAAACACCTCAGAGGAAAGTTCTATCCTGCATTTTAAATTTATCCATCCCTTGCTGTTTTAAAAATTCCCTTGCTTTCCCTTGTTCATCTCTATGCCCTTTGAAAGGCTAGAAATTGAAACGAGACATTTCCCTTTTTTGCACTTAAGTTGTTAATATATGCAACATTTAGTCCCCAAACACACTTTACTTTTTCAAATGCAGTAAAGGTAGCGGACAGATTCCCTTCCTCCTCAAATTACAAGGCAAAGATGCGGTGGAACATTGAAAACAGGAAGGTGGTCCTTATATCGGTGACCAGAAAGCCTGAAGAAGGCAGAGAAGTGCATCTTTTCGGAGCTAGTTAGGGACACAAAGGTACAGACAGGGTCGGGCAGGGGTGGGGGAGAGAGAGAGCGGGTAGGAGAGGGAGAGTGGTCTTACAGGTAATGGGGGAGGGGGTGATCTTTGTGTGTTTTTAAAGAGCAGCTCCAACTTTGAGGTTTTGAAGGGCTTCGCCTGCCCCTCCCTCAGCGCATCCCTAGGCAGGCAGACCCCTGCCCAAGCCTCCCTCCTGAGATCCTGCATATGCTTTGTTGCTAAATGACTCTTCGCCCCGTTATCTCCTCATGGGATACATCTGTTGGGTGCCTCGCATCCTCAGTCCTGCTTTCATCTCTTCGTATCTCAACACATTGTTTCCTCCAGTCCTTGTGCCAGGGTGGAAGGGAGCCATCCCGCCCGGCCGCGCTCTGGGATTGGCAGCGAATGAATGATTGGCAGCGGGCATCTCTGTCAGGGCTTTGGCATGCTGCGGAGTAGAAGCCCTGTGCTAATGAATGTCATCTACACCTACCAGATGTGCCACTGGGTGACATGCCAGATCTTTTACATAATGCCATTCTGCCGGACACGAGACAGCTGGGAGAGGCAGTGTCTTTTAATGCCTTGGGGTGGGAGTGAGCATGGCTTCTTCTTCTTTTTTTTTTAATCCGGACTTCCCGCCACCACGCATACACCCAATCAGTTCCCCCTGCACAGAGCTAAAACCTATGGCTGAGGGCATCTCCCTCAGAGACAGCCCGGAAGCTGGAGGGCTGGAGTTCCTTGGCTTTCTACCACGTTCTTCGCCTTTCCTCTTCCTTGAGTTAGCTCCCCGCCCCCATCCAAACTTAGGACAGAGGATTACTTTTTTTTTAAGTTAAAGATATAAAAACATTGAAGCTGAAATACAAAAATAGGAGAGGGGAGAAATGATTATTCCTTATCCTCCGCGTCCCCCTCCACCCTACGCTAAAAGTGCAAGAGTGCGCTCCCCCACCCCACCACCCCCTTCCTTTTCCACTGTCCACCGGAAACTAGATGGTATTTATCCCCAAGGATGGTATCCTGGCATTGTCTGTCCCACGTTCTGGCTGAAAAAGTTCTCTGGAGTTATGTGGAGGTGTCCAAAAATCCACGCCGTGTGGAGGGAACTGTTTCCTGGAGTGGGATGGACAAGGTGGGAGGAAAGGGAAATGAGAAAACCACTTCTGATGGGCAGCGGGTGTGTGAGCGTGTAGGAGTGTTTTGGTCCCCACACAGTCCCCCCCTCGGCTCTCCACCCCGCGAGGGGGAGGGACTGCCACGCGGGTGCCTCGCTCTTTCTCTAGACCTCCGGGTCGGGACTGCCCCGGGACCGAGGGGCTCGAAGGGGGCAGGCCTCTGCTGCCCCTCCCCAGGGGCCAGAGCCCCGCCGCACATTTCCCATCACACCCCCAGGCCTCCGCTCCCACGCCGCTCGCACCCCGGCCCCTAGCGCGCCCCGGGCCCAGTCGCCCGGCCCCTTCCCTGGCACCCGCACCCCCGCCCGCAGCCGAGGCTCCAGATGGCGGCTCCTCGCGCTCGGCTCGCGGCCCCCAGACGCCGCCCGGCAGTAGCCGCCGGTCGCTCCCTCCCTCCCAGCTGCTGCGGCGGCGGAGACAGCGACAGCTCGGCAAGAAGGGCGGGCTCCTCCGCCGGCTCGGCTAGGGGTAGGAGCCGGGCCGCCGAGGGGCGCGCCGGAGCCGTGCCCGCGGGGAAAGAGCCCCGCAGGCCCCAGGTGAGGAGCGCGCGGGGGAGGGCTCGGCGAGGGGCAGCCTGCCCGCCCCCCGGCACCCTCACACAGCCTCGGTCTCCCGACTTCCCTCCCCCGCACCATCTCCGGATCCCCGGCGCCGCGGGCCCAGCCGGCGCGGGACCCCAGCACCCGCAGGACGGCCGACGTGAGCGCCGCGCAGCCGCCAGGAGGGGGCGCCCAGCACCCCGGAGCCCCAGCCCGAGGGCGGGGTCCGCCTGGACGTCCCGCCCCGGCCCTGTGGAAGGCTGTCCCGGCCCGAGAGGTGCCCCCTTCTGCCGGAGAGCGGTAATGCCCACCCCCTGCGACCACCCGCTTCCTCACTTATCTCCGCTCTTCTCTCTCGCTTCCTATCTGCCTCTTTTCCCCGCCCCTCGCTTGCCAGGTTCCCTTCCTTCTCCCCGCCTGCGCATCCTGGACCTTTCCTCTCCTTTCCCGGTCCCTTCACCCGCGCGGTCAGGGTTTGTCCGCCTCCTGGGGCTATGGGAAGAGGGATGTATTTAGTGCCTAGGCGCTAGCTCCCCTCCGCAGGTGCATCCTGTGGGCCCCCCGAAAGCAGCTCTGAGAGTGGCGGTTCGAAAGGGTTGAGGTCACCCTCTTCCTGACCTGGGTCCGTTGACTCTTTCACTTGGGGAGGGGAGTGATGCGTTTGGGAGCAGCGCTTCCCCTGAACACGGACTTCGGAATTCTCTTTACTGGACGGATGTGTGACGTTCAGCGGCCTGGCACTGAGCCCTTTTCTCCCACCCTAGAGTCAGGACCCTTCGAGGGCATTTTCCCTTATGGAGAGCCCGAGAAGACTTTTAAAGTCCGCCTCCCCGGACAGTCCTCCCTACGGTCTACCGTAGAAATCGTGCTGGGATCAGGGTAGAGGGAGGAAGGAGCTAAAAGGTCTCGGCGCCTGGCGTCCCCTCTAATCCCCCAGGGCTTGCGCGCGTGCCCACAGACCCCCTGCCGGCCCCTGCGCGCGGCCTTCTGGCATTAGACCCTCGAGAGTGCGTCCCGTAAGCTCCCAGTACAAATCCCCTCGGAAATATTAATCACAACCACCAGAAAATGCAAACTGTGTGCCCGCGCCGTGTCTGCCTTTTAATCCCGAATGTAATTCTGCAAGGCTGCATCAGACAGGGGCTCTATTAATCCCTTACACGAGCAAATGCAATCTCTAACCTACTAGACTTGTTTTCCTACAATTTCAATAAGAGTAAGAGTTGGCCTCGCCTCGCCAGAGGAATACTCAAAGACAGAAGGAAAACCGTGAGACTGGCGACGCGACATAGCATCGCAATAATGGGGGTGCATGTCACTCTGGCGGTGCTCCTGCCGTGGAGTGGGATCACCGGCCCGGAGCCCTGAAATTCCTGCAGGGGCTGTTGCGGAGTGGGCCAGGGTGGGAAGGTCGAGTGAGCTAGGCGGCAGGCGCCCGGGGAGGTTGGAGCCCGAGGGGAAACCCAGTTCTCTTTCCTCCGAAGCCTTCGGACACAAGTGACCTCCTTGGGGGCAGGCCCGTGGCGACAGCGCTAGGTCAGGCATTGGGGGTCAACTCGCTAGACGGAGGGGGTCAAGGTTTCAGCCCCTGAGGCCTGTTCCTCACACCTGGATTTCCCTCTCCACCCTCCTGTCGTTCAATCAATCATGTTTCCCGTCTCCCGTTTTATTCAAAACCGTCTTCCAGTTCCCTCATAACCGTAATTTGCACCATTGCTTTTTATCTTTGATTAATTAGGAAATCGAAAAAGATAATGGAGGGTCGGGCCAATAAATTAGCCTCAGGAGCCGACGGACGGACGTCTGGGACTGCTGTGTGGGTGGGCACGGTCCGCGGAGGCGGTGGCGGGGCGGGGGTGGCTATGGCGCCGATCGGACAGGAAGGGGTTAAGCGAAGGCGCGCGGTGCCTTGCAGATGGAAGAGACCCGCTAGGAAACCTGCCCAGTGGGCGCGAGCAAAGACTTCTCCTGTAGTAAGTGTACAGTCTCCAGTGATGTTTAGCTTTTCCTGTTTGGGACTAGAGAAGGAGAGAGGAGAAGACTTGGATAGGGTGAGGGCGGGACTCCCTGTTTCTTCCAAAGACGCCTCCTTCCTAGCGGCAGAATTTGGTGTTTTCAGGTTGGGGTCTATTTCTTCCGGAGATGGAAACTTAGATTTACTCTTGGATCCTTTCCTTCCCTCTCCATTTGCCTACCGGTCTGAAAGAGGATGGGAGGAAAGGAAGAAGCAAAGGAAGGAGAGAGAGCGAGCGCGATCGAGAGATTCTGTTATTAAGCTCAAATCAGTCACTCCCTGGCCCCAGAGCAAAGCTCCTCACGTGGAGCTGTTCCCTGCCCTCTCCCAGGCGCCGAGCGGGTTCCGGATTCTTCTTTTCGCCCTCCGCGAAATCGATCACGCCTCCCAGACGGCTGAAGGGGGGCACTTTGCCACTCTTCACAGCTTCGTCCCAGCCTCTTTAGCTTTCAATTGAAAACCAATTAAAGGTTTCTATAAATCTGTTAGTTCCCCTTTTATCTGGAGACCCCTGATGCATGCGATATTGCCCTTTAGATGCCTCTTCCGTGTTTTGTTTTACAATTGTTGTATCAATATAATGCGGCCTTTCTTCTCCTGTCTCTATAGATACAGATACACAAGGCAAACCAAAGCTATTCAGTCTCCTCATTTGTCCAGCAGCCTAACAGTGGTGCCCTTTCTCTGCTGCTGCTCTCCCTGCTTCGGGAGCAGCAGTTATGGTAGAAGCAGATGGCTACTGATTGGGGGAGCTTTGTGGCTCTAATACTGAATACTTTATGGAAAAGGACTTTAGCATGCTTCGTTGGGCAGAGGAACAAGGGGATGAGATTTATGGCCAGGAAAAATAAATCTTTTCTAAGTTGCAGCTCCTTCTCAACAGTTGTTGCCTTTGCCCTGGAATGGGGGGGGGGTGGTGGTGGAGGTGAAACACTGAGGAAATGGTTTTATTTCATTTTCTTCTCCTTTCTATTCCAACGCTTTTTAGTCAAGGTCTTAGAGGAGAGCAGAGGAAGAGCCAGACGTTTATGAAATACCTTAGATTGCTGTTGCTGCATCAGTATTCTCTGCCCTCAAGAATAAAGCAGAAGGGTATGGTCTTGGATGCTGTTTGGGGCCATGCTTCCCCCGATGAACTGTTAGTTCCTGGTACAGCATCATCCTCCATTATCCTATTATCTGTGGAGAACAAAAAAGCATATCAGTGATCCCATCTGAAAACTCAGAGGACCCTGGTATTGAGAGAATGAGGCAAGTGATGAGGTATATGGTGATACAGGTGTACTCCCCTCCTCTGAAAGGGTCTGAGCCTTAAAGACGACTAAGGGATGCCTATGAATGTAAGCTCCTGGACTCTAAATTGAATTTTCAAGCTAAAATTGAATTTTCAAATTCATTGAATTTTCAATGAATTTCAAGATCCCATCCTGCCATTAAAGGCTTCATTCACCCCCAAGATAATTCACCCCTGTATCTTCCCCTCCCAGAAGCTAACACAGAATGTCACACAGAAATGCTCTTAACATACCTATTGGCAGCCAGGTGCAGAGAGGTGAACACCAACCCCACTTCTGGGTCTCCTATTACATGTAGACAGACCCTTTGTCTCATTATTAGAAATGCCATTCTCTACTAAAGACACGTTTGTTGAGCATCTTCCATGTTCTAAGTTCCTTTTCCCTGCCTTTCCTGTTCTTTTGCCTTGTCCCTAGAAACTGAAGAGGAAGAGCCAGAAGGAAAGGCATGTAGCTCTAATTTAGTGCCACAGGCTGCCTCTTCCTGGTTGTGTGCACTACCACCCCAAATGGCCACATGCACCTTTACATTGTTTCTCTCTGAAGAGGATAACAAGATTAGGAGAACTAAGATTAAAAAACTGTTTTTACCCAGCATTTCAAAGTGGCAGACACTGAGATGCTTTAAATAATTAACTGTTTATGCTCTTACCATGTGCTAGACTAAATGCCCCAACAGGCTTATCCCCTTTAATTCTTACGAGCCTTTGAGTTAAGGATTATCAGCCCTAGTTCACAGATCCCCTTCCTTCACAGGAAACAGGAGAACAGAGAAGCTAACCCAAGCAACTGGGCCAGCTGGGTTCTGAACCCAGGCTTGCTTTTAAAATATCCATAGTGATTCTATGAGACCAGTGGTGTTTCTTCTATTTTCCAAAGGAGGAAATTAGATTTCAGAGAGGTTAAGTGTGTGCTCAAAGACACACAGCTAGTAGAATGCAGACCCGGCGTTCAAATCTAAGTGTTTAGGATCCCAAATTTTGACCTCTTAGCCTCTGGTTTCAGGACCCTTCAGAAGAAAGAACCCACACTGACCTCTGTTACCTGTCCCAGCCCAGGCAGGAGGTTTCATGAAACTGTAGGCCCGGGGCAAATGCAGAGACCCCAAAGCAGCTGGGACCCGGGCAAGGAGAGTCCGCCCCAAGCCCCGACCTGGGACTAGGGGGCGCTATGCGGCCCACAATGCCCCGCGCAGACCGCGGACGTCGGGGGCGGGGCCCGGGAGCGACCTGGCGGCTGAGGCCGGCTGCCGTGCGGTCCGGCTGCTAGGAGAGCTGGCCTGGGTAGGGGAGGTCCGGGAATGCCCACCCGGTCTCAGGGCCGCCTGCTCCTGAGTCCCGCGTTGAGCCTCAGCCCTTAGAGGAAGAGAAAGGGCCGCGCGGCTCCCAGGCCTTGTGTCCCGGTCGGGGCCGGCGGCCGGGGCTTCAGGTTCCTCTGCCTCTCCAGGCTCTGGCATTCTGGCCAGGGCACTTGAGTCGGTCAGCGCTTCGTTGCCAGGCTCATCACCCCCACGGGGTCGCGCTGCCCGCACTTGCCCGCGTTTCCAACGCGTGCCGCTGCCAGGTCTAAAGAAAAGACTCAGGGCCGGGATGAGGGATAGAAGTCCAATCTCCCAGGATCCCGGCCTAAAAACCGCTCGTTCTACCGTGAAGTCTGTGTTTGGGCCCTTGGGGATCCCTAAACACCTGGACACATCCCTCACACCTTCTTACTTTATCCTCCAGGACTTCCTTCCTGTTAGAAACATCGAGAAATCCTCGGCCTTCACTGAGTGGCTTTGAAAGCGGGTGCACAGTACAATTCTTAAATTTTTTGAAAGGGAAGCCAAGGCAGTGTTACTATCAGTAAGAGTGGCCGGCACTGAAATAGGTATTTAATGTGTGTTAGGCATTGTTCTCTGCGCTTGCTAAATATCAACTCAGCCCTCAAAGTAACTTCATAAAAAAAAAAGCTGTCTTTATTACCCTTGGTTCACAAAGGAAGGCCTGAAGCACGGACAGGTTAAATTACCTGCCACGCGTCAAGGGCCAGGATTCAAACAGAGGTAGATGGATGCTCTGATGCAGTCGTGGCCTAAATCTGAGTTGGTGGTGGTCCTTCTCGAGTCAGTTCTCTAGACGTCTGAGAGGAACGTTCCTTTATGAAGGCACTGAGACCTCTCTGGGACAGTCAAGGCTGAAATGAAACTAACTCCGGCTCTTGGAAATAATCCCTTACCATCTGCTCAGCAACTGGCTTTCCAAAGCGCGCTCGCCCTCGTTTCCTCACTGAGTCCTCGCCACGACCCCGGAGGCAGCTCCAGCCAGCCTTAGTTCGCCCGAGGAGAAAATCGAAGGCTGGGAGAGGTCACGGGCAGCTGAGCTAGTGAAAGATCTGAACACAGGCCGCAGGCCCTGGGAAAAGGGGATGGGGGCGCCGTGTGAGCACCGCCCAAGGGGGCGTGGTGGGGGGAGCTGCGGTACCCGGAAGCCAAGCGCTCCAGAAGCTTTTCCACAGGGAAACTAGCCGCTTAGCAGGAGGCCACAGTTAGCGCCAAGTCCAGGGAGGCGGTAGGAGACTGGAGAACACAGAAAACTCGGAGGGGCGGGGGCTTAAGTGCACCCCCTCCCACCTTAGGCCAGGACGTGTCTGTCCCCCGCACTGAGAGCGCTGCGTGGCTTCTTCCTGCTCAATGTGGCCGGCTTGCTAGCGTTGCTTCTGAAAGAGGAACCCTTCACCGAACGCTTGCCTGGTTCTGTCCAGTGTCACTCCAAATGTAGTGGGAGTGTTGTCTGCCCTATGTGGTACTGTCTGGGTAATGCTGTCCTTGGGCCCATCGGGAGGAGACCTCCGTAGCCCACCAAGTTCATCTGTGTCATTTGGCTTTCTCTGCACTCTTAGCTCTGTCGCCCTTTACTGAGACCTGCAGTTGGCTGCAGAGAATCCAGATACCAAGAATTGTCTTAGGCTAGCAAACATTTCCCTGCCTTGCCTTCAGGCCCAAATGTTTGGCCTAACTCAGCTGTGAGTGGCTTTAGGGATAGAAAAACTAATTTAGTCCCCCAGATAAGAAGTGGAACCAGCTACACTCTCCAAGCATTGACTTTCCCCAGGACATTTTCACAAGTTCAGAAGCTCCTTGGAAACATTAACTTCCTAGTGCCTCAGGTAAACTGACTCTAGAATGGAGATAACACTGTGAGGCACCTGATCACATACACTGGCTACTAGACTGATATACATAAAACATATTCTTCAGAACTCTATTGTTTTGCTTCTCTGGGAGCAATTGCTTTCCTATATGATGTCACATATTTTCTCAAAACCGTCTTACATGAAAACATGCAACAAGAAGTGACTACTTTGTAGACATGCAGTCAAGAAAAATCTCTCCTTCTTCCCCTGCCCCGTCTCTCTCTCTCTCTCTCTCACACACACACACACACACACACACACACACACACACACACACGACCATGTCTGATCAGGTATAAAATTATTCAGACATAATTGGATTCTAGGCCTTCAAGAAATTCAACATTCAGGTCTTTAAATTCGGTGTATTTATTCTTCTTAGGAATTTGTGAATTTTTTTTCATAATTCTGGATATTATTTTTAAACTATGGGTTTTCTTTAAAACTTTAAAGGACATTATGAGTTATACCTTGGTTACCTTTATATCACATCACCAGAAACTAGCAAATCAATGTGGAAGTTGGCTTTTCAGTAAGAAAGTATTAGTACAAGAGAACAAATACAAGTTTCAGTCCCCCTGCCTATCATTTTTGCCACTTTGTAATGTATATATAGTAGTGCTTATAGTAGTGATGATATTACTGTTGTTCATGACATACAATGATCATTTTTTAGTGCTGATGAAAAAGCTCTAGGCCTTCCATATACTATTTTGGGAGACGTCCCCCCTGCGGTGCTAGATTAATACCCCAAGATTAAATTATGAAATACATGTAACTCATTTGAACTGAAATCATGAAAGATAATTTTCACTCAAACAATCCAATTTGCAAGATGACCAGGGAAGCAGTTTGTGTGTGAGAACATAGTTTGTGAAAAAATTAAACTATTTCCAAGGGTCTAACAAAGTAAAGTGAGTTGTCACTGTTGTGGTGAGTGATGGATATCTATTGCCCCTATCCATTTCATTCTTTTTCTTTTTTGCCTCCCTTTTTGTTGGAGAAAATCAGATGTCTCCTCAAGCTTCAGGAAAGTATGCCATGGACAGATTCTTAGCTAGAAAGTCCTAGGTGTGAATGCATTCTGAGAAGACCCCCTTCCCAGGAGAGGAATGCTATATGCTGCTCAAAGGTTAGCTGTGATCAGGTGCCAGAGCGTCAAATCTGCCTAGTATGAACCCACTATTTCAGTAAGCATCTCTCTTTTAACCTAGGGGTCAAACTGGAGTCTTGTCTCTCAAGGCTCCTGCATTGGTAAGGTGGATTCTTTACCAACTGCGTCGCCTGGGAAGCCTAAAATAAAGGGGAAAGGAGGTTGCAGTCAGGTGCTGAGTATTGGGATAATTCCCTTATCTTGGCTATGTAAAGAAATTTGATGTAGAGCCTCTTAACTTGGTGGCATTCCTAAGGCCTAGAGTCAGTCTTCTCAAAATCTGATGCTCCCTCTAATCTGAGACTGCTGGACACCCCTTGGTCCCTTATCTGTCTGGAAACCCTGACCCAGAGGATAAGGAGGAGCTGACTATGGCCCTGTCTACATTTCCTTCCACCTACCCTACTCTACCTTGGAGAAGGACGTGGCCACCCACTCCAATATTCTTGCCTGGAAAATCCCATGGACAGAGGAATCTAGTGAGTGGCTACAGTCCATGGAGTCGCAAGAGTCTGACACTACTTAGCGAGTAAACAACCACCCTACTCCACCTACTAATATATAGTCAAGGACTGTATGTATGATTCTGGGGAGGACTTTGTAACCTGAGGATTAGACAGAATATTCCTTGCTAGATCTCTAGATATTCACCTGGGAGGGGTATAAAATCTGGGAGAATGCAGGAGGCCGGGATACTGGATAGTAGATCTTGCTCACAGGTTACATTCAAACAGGTGAGCATGAGGCATTCATTTCAGATCTATAGTGGTTACCTTCAGTATCACCAGTTTCCTTGCCCTGCTGGAAGTCATTTTCAGAAGCCCTTCAGCCAGCTGACTACAACTTAGATCCAGGAGAGAAACTGAAATGCACAAAGGCTATCCAGCCTGAAGCTGAACTCCAACAGAAGGAAGGACAAATGGAACTTGAGATCCTTCAGAGAGAAGGTTTTATAGCTATAATGATGATTGCAGTTGTAGCAACAGGATTAAGAACAGTTACCATCTATTGAGAAAGAGGAAGAGCCAAAGAGAGAAAAATGTGAGTGAGGAGTAATGATCCCTGCAGTTGGAAGCCTGGAGTCCCTCCTCACAGGCTACAAAATTATCCATCCTTTGAGTCTCTGGCTGTCCTAGCATGAGCCTAGGAAACATTAATTCATTTATAACCTATTGAATCTGCTGTAACCCTTGGTGAGGAACAGACCCAGACTGATTTTGCCATGAATATTTATAAAAAGCAAAGTGCCCCCTCTCCATTCCTGTAAACCTTTATCCAGTTAGGCTGATTGCCTCTTCTTGCCTCTAACTTAGCCCTTAGAAAGTTGTTTATCCTCCCTGGTAAGGCTAGGGCAATGTAGTACCCCTCCATGAAGTTCCATACTCTGTCTCCCCATCTCCCCATGGCTCCTTCTAGATAAGGAAAAATTCTCCACCACCTATCTGCTTCTTTGGCATCATCTTGTCTTCCAGTATGAAAATATATAATATTATGTACCTATATATTTCAAACTAAGCCTTTGCTGGTGTAGTACTTTGGAGATAATGATTAGAGGGGGATGAGCCAGGACCTGGAAAGGGAGAGAGAAAGAAAAATAATGTGTTTCATTCTTATAAAGTAATGATACTTCTGAGTGAGTTATTCTGGGAGACTTTACCTGCCTCCTATCACACAAGTTGAAATATTTGAGGGCCTCTTTCTCTACCCTGGGAGCATAAAGGACCTTTCCATTGTAACACTCTAAAGTATCAGATTTCCTTTCTTACCCTTTCTCCACCCTCTCACTTAGGTCATAAAAGGCACCACCTCAGGAATCATTCATCAACCTCACTCCAGCCTTCTCTTCCAAAACAATACTGCAGTTGTCCACACATGTATTTTCTGCCATAACTCCAAGAAGCCTTGTTAAAGTGGGGCAAGGCAAAAATACCCTTACTGTTCATTGTCATCCCTCTAGTCATTTAATTGGAAATAAAATCCCAAGGAAGAGAGCTCTAAATATATGCATAAAGCCATTGTTCCATGTGAATTAGATAAAAAGTATTGACCGAGATATATTTTTATAATACTGTTTGAGGCCGAATAAATGCCTCAACCCTTCATTTAGTATCAGTGAATTCCAGTAAGTAATAATTCAGGATGATTTCAAAGTGGTTTATGCACCATTTTAGCTCATAGATGTCTAGAGAAATTAAAGTAAGTTGTAGATTTTTTTTACCTCCAATTAACAGTTTTCACTTACGTCACTTATACTACCTAGCAAAATATGTTTTACTTAAAATACTAGAAAACCCTCGAAGTAGGAATTTCAAACTTATTCTTATCTATATTTGTGGGGTTTGTTGTTGTTGTGTGATTCATTTAATACAGAAGACAAAGAGTTGGTTGGATTCATAAAATGTAGGAATTTTTTTTAATTTGGAGACTTTTATCTAAAATCAGTAGGGGAAATCTAATTAGGGGGCAAGATAAGTGAAACTGAGAGAATCAGATGGCTGATTCTCAATAAATCTCTCTCCTCTTTGATGTATAGAATCTTAGTTATTTTCTAGCTTGATATTTGGAAAGCCAAGCTCCCTCACCCCCAATTTCAGTGCCAAAAACATTTATTATTTTATACAAATTGGGGTCTAGGTTTAAGTACCTCAAAGAAGATATAGTCCAAGTGCCCTTTATATTTAAGAAAGGAAAAGCCAGGGAAAAGAAAAATGCCTTTTGCCATTTAGATTCTAAGGTTTTCCAGAATGTTTATATTCTGGGGTAGATTATTTTATACTTACAGTATGTACGAAGATTTTTTTAAAAGTGGTTTGCATGGATGGATGACTTTTCCTGGGAAAAACAAACTTCCTATTCTCTTAAAAAACAAATAAAAACAGTAAAAGAAGGCCCTGAGGAGTGTTTTATTCTACAGTTTAGGAACTAAGTTTGAAAACACTACACTCCTCCACCCCCATTCCCCATCCCTCACCCCCCCACACACACTTTTGCTGTAGTTTCTTAGGGACCACAACCCTCTTATGGCTTTATCTTAATTTGCTGTTGTTTACACCCTCTTCTTTATCTTAATTTGATGTTGTTTACACTTTCTTCCTTCTCTGAATTTACTTAAGTGAATTCTTCAACAATAATTTTTCAGATGTTTGAGATAATTCTTCTCACATTTCTAATCCTGTCACCCTTTCTTTAAACTAGTGATGAGGGATGCTTGTGTGTGTGTGTGAACAAGATGAGGGTAGTAATGAATGGAGCAGCCAGTTATAAGCCAAATGGTGACTAAATAACTTTGCAGATTTTTATATAGACACATATGAAGACTCTCATCATTAAGCCTTGGTCATTACATGAGTTGCCCTTAGCCAAACTATTTTAAAGTGTGGACAAGTATAAGAGAAAAGATATGTTCAGATGGAAGGCAACTTCAGTTTGAGGTTTCCTTGAAAAGTTGATAACTAACTTGAAAATTAAGGGCGAATTTTCCCTTTACTTCCTAGTACATGGGGATTTTGCAACCTTTCTTTCTCCAAGTCCCAGCTTAGGCAATGGGCCCTGTCTGATCAGAAGGATTCTGAATTTATGTGTGTGTGTGTCGGTGGGGGGGGGGGGGAATCGGAGTGGCTGGCTAGGGCTGGATGAAAAGAGAGGGGAGGAGCAGGGGTGACAGGAAAACTCAGTGGGAAATTCCTCGCACTGTTTTTTAATTTCTGCTCTGCATAATTCTTACCAGGCCTCCTAGTACTGTAGGAACCAGGGGTAAAGATGCTCCGTGCCTGGTTGCTTCACTGGGCTCCGGAGAGAGGTCTCAGCGAATCAAAGCACACACCTTTTCCTTTTAAGCTGCTCTTTGCCAACCCCCAATCCACTTACCTTGTTTGAACACAGGATACAAACTAGGCTGTCTCCTCAAATCCTGTCCACTTTAGCCGGCTACACGTCCGATTTATCCTAAAGCTAATAGATTGCCCTCTTCAATGTAGTGATGGTATGGGTAGGGCTGAAGGAGTGGGACTGTCTATTACCACTCAAAAGGTCTTTCTTCCCTTAGGAGCCGAGAGAGTTGAATGTTGAAAAAGAACTCCAAGATCCCCCAGCGAAAATGTGTGGCGGAATCCTGCAGGAGTCAACTTTCAGGCTGTTAAAGACCTCCAGTCATTAGCATCAGCCGCTGCACTAAAGGGGCAAGCCAGCGCCTCTAAGTGGCTTAGCGCACAAACGAGGCTCCCGAGACGGCCTCGGCCACTCCATCCACTCTTCCACCACCTGCTGGACGTGAAAAGCTCTCCGGAGCCCATTTCGGTAATAATTTTTACTTTTAACTCACCCTCCCCACCCCCGGGGGCCTGTCTGAGAATACCGGCGTCCCCTGTCAGGGGACCCCGTTGGGGAATAGGAGGAACGCGCCAGGCTGCGGGCGGAATAGCAGGAAGAGCTTGCGTCCCACAGTCTAGGTTTTTCTTTCCCACCCATCTCCCCCTCATCCCTTTTCCCGCCCAGTACTTGCGTTCTGGGACCAAAAGACCCCTGTAAATCCCCTTCGGAGGTCTGGCGGCGTCTCTACTCCATCCCCCTTACTCATCTCCTTGTTCAAGGAAGGACTGAGCCAAATTCTCACCAAAGCGCATCCTTTTTGAGCCTTGCTCCTAAGGGCTTGGTAGTGTGAGCGCTCCCGGAGAGTTCTGGCCAGGGTTTATCACCCCCCAGGCAACTAGCTGCGCGTATCAGCCGCGGCTGGAGAGGCTAATCCACAAGCCCCCGTTCCCCTACAGAGAACTCAGACTCGGGGGAAATGCGCGCTGAGTGGACAGCCGTCTGCCAGGGGCTCTCCAGGTGCCAAGAGAAACGGGAAAAGGCCCACTCCAGGTCTTTTCGGACTTCCCTTTCCGACCCTCAAGCTGATCCCCGCCCCCAACCAGTCCCAGAGGACCCAGGCTTTAGGAGGAGTTGAGCCGGGCCGAGCTCCGAGAGGCGTTGCCACTTGGGAAAAGCGCTCAGGGGCTGCGCGGGGCGCGAGCAGGCCGGCGAGACCGCTTCCAGGCAGGCGGCGCCGCCGGAGGGAGCGCCCAGCCCAGTAAAGAGTTAAAGGGAGGGGACGTGGGCTGTCACGCGTCATTGGGCAGATTATGTGCAGCAAACAAAAAGTGTGTGTCTGCGTGCCAGTCAGTCACTGCATCGGGCCCATCTGTACAACTCTCTCTTCTCTCTCCTCTCCCTACTCTCCCCGGTTTCCCTCTCTGCGTCTCTCCATCTCTCCTCCCTTTAGGCAGAGCCTACTTGACAGCAACACCAACACCTCTCGACATGGAAGTACACTGATACAATAGGCAAAAGAAACACTCGTCTGCATCTCCCGGTTCCAGGTGGCCTTATTGGGGCGATTTGATCCTGACCTTATTCCTGGTAAGTCTCTTTGCCTTGATGGGGGTGGGCTGGGAGTGGGGGGAAGACAGGTTTGGTAGGGAGAGTGGAGAATGCTGTCCTCCGTCTTCTCATTATCCAAAAGAGGGGGAGGAAATAATTGTGGAGGGGCTGGCTACTGCCAACAGGGTTATACAAAGGGAGGGGCGGGTGGAGAGCACTTTGCCCAAGAAGAAGCCAGCGACTGGGGCGCGCGCGGCCGCCAGACAATGCCTGCCTACGGGGGAGGGCGAGCGGCCGGCGGCAGCGACGGCTTTCGGCCAGCCGGGCGGGCTCTGGAAGAATGCTCCGGGCGGCTGGGAACCCGGGCCTAGCGGAGGATGCAGAGCTGCGAAAGGCTGGGCGGCGAAGGCGGCCGCGCGCGGGCGGCAGAGCCCAGGCTCTCGCCCAGCGCTTATTGTGAGCGGCGCGGGGCTCGTGGCGGCCGCCGCGGCGACGCGAACCCCTATTAGCGCGGCGTAGCGAGGAGCTTTTCACCGTATTGTTAGGTAGGACTGCATTTTAATGACTGCGTCCCTGCTGTTGCCCGAAGTGACGGGGCGACCTCTCGGCACAATGAGCCGTTTGTGTGAAAGAGACTTTTAAAAGGAAGAGAAAAATTGGGGCATAAAACGCTGAATTGAGGAAATTGAAAAGGAGAGAATAGAATTCCGTTGAAAAGGAGGTTCTGATAGATACTGAGAGATTTTTTTTAAATGTATTTAAATGTGCAGTTGAAGATCCAAAAGGCTACCTTGGGTGGGGTAAAATACCCAGAGGTAAATGCTGTAGAATAATAAAGGGAGTTTCTACTTTACGGATATTTTCTCTGATCTTGCCTGGCAGATACGGCCCATCCTTGATATTTGGAGGAGACAGCAGAATGAATGGAAAAGAGGCTGACCAAAGTTTCCTGCTCTGTTAGCTGGAAAAGGGGTGGGGGTGGAGGGAAGCACTACCTTCTAATAACATTTGCAAGATTAATTGGTTAATAGATAGTTAGGATGAAAATGTACATTACCAATATTGTTCCAGAAAGAACAGCTTCTTAGGAAAAGAATTGGGTTTCCCTTTCTTGATACTTAAATTGTACAAAATATACTTAAATATCTGCCTATGGCAACGTTATTGGGGAAAAATCAACTTGGAGGAATCTTCTAATCAGTCAGAAAAAGTGAACAATGCAGTTAGTTCAAAGCTACTTTAAAATTTAAATATGTTTCGCTTGTTTGTTTTTTGATGATAAGTCTTGGGGGGGGGGTGTCCAATGGCAAAGGAAGGAAAATGTGTCTTTATGACAGCTTAATAATAAGAGAACCCATCACCAGGGCATTACTTTCTGAATTGCTGTGGATTAAACAGCTGGAGGTCCTACTGAGGTCTACTCAAGCGGGGCTGCCCCCTCTTGCCCAGACGAGGTCCGATCCGGGGGAGCGAACATTCACCAGTCATTACACACGCAGTATTTCAGACAGGGGACACTTCAGTCCTGCTCTGTACCTGCTCACTTCATGAGGCACATGCGACTCTACCCACCCCCTTGTATAACAAGGTAACTGGGATTCACCCTCACCCATAAATAAGCATGTCGAGAAGAAAATAATTACCTCTGCTTGCTGCTTTCAATTAAAGCCTCCGAGGGACAGTGTTGGATTATGGTAATGAGCAGACACACGTCCCCTCTGGTAGGCTGCAGAGAAAGGTTAGCTGACACGCAATCAGTGGCCCTGACACCCCACTTGAAATCCATTCGCCATGCTCCGCTGTCTCTGCCTGCTCACTAGTGCTGCTCCCCTCTTTGGAAGAAAAATAAGATAAAACCAGCTCCCGGACACCCAACTCAGTACACTAGAGTAAAAGAGAGGAGTTTTTCCCCAAAGGGTAGAAGTTTCTTTCTGTCTAGAAAGTCTATAGGCTAGCAAAAAAAAAAAAAAAAAAAATCCTTTTGTTCTCCACTTCTCTCCCCCACCCCATTCTGTCTCATCCTCCCCCAAGGTAAGTCAGAAAACGTCTCCTCTTTCCTAGCCCCGTTTGTCCTTCTTTCTAGCAGTCAGTCCACTCTGAGCTCCCCATCACAATTCTCTTTACATTTTTAAAGGAAAAGAAAGTACTCTTCCTTGGCATCTTTGTCATATGCCAGATTTAATCTGCCATCGGCTTTATTTTTGAAATAAGATCGATGCAAAAACCAAGCAAATTCAAGAAAAATCTGTCTAGTAGAACGTTCTGCCTGATTCAGAGAGGCAAAAGGAGGAATGTAAATTTGCTTCAATTGTCCTATGTATCTGTCTCCAGTGATGGAGGATTCGGGCATCCAGCGAGGCATCTGGGAGGGAGATGCCAAGGCTGTCCAGCAGTGTCTGACAGATATTTTTACCAGCGTTTACACCACCTGCGACATCCCTGAGAATGCTATATTCGGTCCCTGCGTCCTGAGCCATACTTCCCTGTATGACAGCATAGCTTTCATAGCTCTGAAGTCCACGGACAAGAGAACGGTCCCTTATATCTTCCGGGTAAGTCTTGGTTGATGCTCTGTAGGATATGAAGGTAATATCCTCTTAAAAACAGACTAAGAATCGTTCTAATAACAAGCTGAGACAGGTTCTACATGCAGAAAATGCAGTGATATGTGCAATTCTATTTTACACACCAGAAATTAGAAAAGGAAAACTAAATTCGAGTATTGTCAACTAATTTTCTGAAATAAGTGACAAAATTAGATTTTGAATGCCAGATATGTCTAAATCAGTGCCTGGATTCTGGGCTTTCCTGGAGATGAACACCACTTCCTTAACTCTGGGAAATTTCACTAGGATTGAGGCGATTTGTAGGCTAAGTACTTTTGTTGTAAATATTGGGTGCATTTGCCTTCCAATCCTAGAGGCCTCCTGTTCCCTGAAATATTACTCTTTCTGGTTAAACTAGCTAGTGCCTAGAGTTTGTATTTAAGTAAAAGTGTTGGTGTTTTGACAATGAAACATCATTCCAGCCATATGTTTGAGTGTGAAAAGTCCTGTCACTTCCTATTCTTTCTTTACAAAGAACCATTAATTGTTTAAGCCAAAATAAGGAAGATGAGCAAAAGTCAAAATAATTTCTAAAATCTAAGTTTGCTTTTTCACTTTTAAAACAGACAAAATTCCACATACTTTGCAACGTGGAATAATTTAGAAATCAGTTCTCAAGAGCTTAGCACTAATTTGAATTGTAGAAAGAAATTTGCTAATTTGGTATTCAACCAATATATAAAAAGACAAGACTTTCCTGGTGGTCCAGTGGTTAAGGCTCCACCCTTGCAAAACAGGAGCACAGGTTTGATCCCTGGTCTGGCAACTAATACCCCTCATGCCCCTTTGGCCAAAAATCACACACACACACACACACACACACATACACACACACACACACACACACAAGCCTGAGGACTTAAATAATCTATATAATTAATGCAGCTTGCCAGGGATGTTATCTTGCCTGCTGGCTGCAAACATGAGGATGGGTGTTAAGTCAGGTCAAGTTTTCGGAAGCTTGATCTCAGATAATTCTTAGAGAAATAATAATAGCGGGAATGGCCCTGGCTCCTTTGGCTCCATTCCCTCATGAGAGTCTCCCTCCCTCATCCCCTTCCTTCTTGTATTTTTTTCTTCTCTCTAAACTGTAGGTAGACACCTCAGCGGCGAATGGTTCCTCGGAAGGTCTTATGTGGCTGCGTCTGGTCCAATCAGCCAGAGATAAAGAAGAGCAGAACCTTGAAGCCTATATAAAAAACGGACAGCTGTTTTACCGCTCTCTCCGCAGGATTGCCAAAGATGAGGAGTTACTAGTTTGGTACGGGAAAGAACTGACCGAGTTACTCTTGCTCTGCCCCTCTAGATCCCACAGCAAAATGAATGGTAGGTTGGCTCAAGACCTGCGTCCCGGCCCTTAGCTAGCGGAGGGGCGGAGAGTGGGGGGCGGCGGGGTCACTCTGGTGCCTGGGCGTGCCTTCCCTCCCTTGGGGTGCCTTGTAGAGAGCTTCTG
Source organism: Antilocapra americana (assembly GCA_007570785.1). NCBI lineage: Eukaryota > Metazoa > Chordata > Mammalia > Artiodactyla > Antilocapridae > Antilocapra > Antilocapra americana. The sequence continues at coordinate 11,950,219 of ML660770.1, read as the reverse complement.
AGATACAGCCTGGGGTGAAGCTGGGACAGCTAGGTGAGGATGAATCGGGGACACGCTTGGCTTCAAATCTGGAGAGAAAGTTAGACTGGGTCTTGTCCGATATTCTTGTTTTCAGGCACTCATACCCTGAGAGGTGAAAGTGGATTTGTGGAGGGGGTGATGGCAAAGTGGCCTAGAGACGATGCTGAGTAATCATGGGCGTGTGTGTGTGTGTGTGTGTGTGTGTGTATGTGTGGGTGTGGGTGTGTGCTGTTTGCTCATTAAGCAGGGTCGTCCCCTTACACATGCCTGGAGTGCAGCCAACGTTTCCAGTTTGAGTTCCCCTATGTAGCGCATCTGCGCTTCCGCTGCCCCAAGAGACTTCACGGCGCTGATCTGAGCCCCCGAGAGGAGCAAGGCGGCGGCGTGGGCACCAAGGATCACGGGGGCGGCGGCGGTGGAAAGGACCAGCAGCAGTCTCAGGAGGCACCCTTGGGTCCCGGCCCCAAGTTCTGCAAAGCCGGCCCAGTCCACCATTACCCGGCCTCCTCCCCCGAGAGCGGTAACCCGCCGGCGGCTGGTGGCGGCAGCGGCGCGAAGCCGTCCACGGACTTTCACAACCTGGCGCGGGAGCTGGAGAACTCCGGGGGCGCCAGCAGCTGCTCCCCGGTGCGGAGCCTCGGCGGCGGCGGCGGCGGCCACCAGGAGGCGGAGCTGAGTCCCGACGGCAACGCCGCGGGCGCGGGCAAAGGGAAGAGGAAGTTCCCGGAGGAAGCGGCCGAGGGCGGCGGCGCGGGGCTGGTGGGGGGCCGGGGCCGCTTCGCCGAGCGGGCCCTGCCCGCCTCCAAGGAGGACCTGGTGTGCACGCCGCAGCAGTACCGCAACTCCGGCAGCTACTTCAGCCTGGAGGAGAACGGCCGCCTCTTCGCGCCGCCCAGCCCCGAGACGGGAGAGGCGAAGCGCAGCGCCTTCGTGGAGGTGAAGAAGGCCGCCCGGGCGGCCGGGGGGCCGGAGGAGGCGGCCGCCGACGGCGGGGGCGCGGCGGCCGAGGAGCAGGACGCGGGCGGCGGCGGCGGCGGCTCCTCCTCCACGCCCGTGGCCGCGTCCCCCGCCGGCACCGAGAAGCTGCTGGCCCCGCGGCCCGGGGGCGCGCTGCCCGGACGGCTGGAGGGCGGCAGCCCGGCGCGGGGTAGCGCCTTCACCTCGGTGCCGCAGCTGGGCGGCGCGGGCGGCGGGGGCGCGGGGAGCGGCGCGGGAGCGGGGGGCGGCGCGGGCGGCGGCCAGGGCGCAGCGGCGGACGAGCGCAAGAGCGCCTTCTCGCAGCCGGCGCGCTCTTTCTCGCAGCTGTCCCCGCTGGTGCTGGGCCAGAAGCTGGGCGCTCTCGAGCCGTGCCACCCCGGCGACGGGGTGGGCCCCACCAGACTGTACCCCGCCGCCTCCGACCCTCTGGCCGTGAAGCTCCAGGGAGCGGCGGAGCTGAACGGAGGTTGCGGGGCCCTGCCGAGCGGCGGCGGCGGCGGCGGCGGGCTGCCCAAGCAGAGCCCGTTCCTCTATGCCACCGCCTTCTGGCCCAAGAGCTCCGCCGCCGCGGCGGCCGCGGCGGCGGCGGCCGCTGGGCCCCTGCAGTTACAGCTGCCGTCGGCGCTCACGCTGCTGCCGCCCTCGTTCACCTCGCTGTGTCTGCCCGCGCAGAACTGGTGCGCCAAATGCAATGCCTCCTTCCGCATGACCTCCGACCTAGTGTACCACATGAGGTCGCATCACAAAAAGGAGTACGCCATGGAGCCCTTGGTGAAGCGGAGGCGGGAGGAGAAACTCAAGTGCCCCATTTGCAACGAGTCCTTCAGGGAGCGCCACCACCTCTCCAGGCACATGACCTCGCATAATTGACACGGAAAGGACCCCCGCTTTCCGCGCGCTCGCGCACGCACAGTCGAACCACCTGCAGGAACAAACGCGCGAGGACATCCACCACCTCCTTGTGACCGGAAACATCACACCCAGAGACACACAAACACGTAGGCACACACACGTGGCCTCCCCCACCTTTACATCCAGATGTTTACCTGTGACCTACACCACACACACGCGCACACACACACACGCACACGAGACAGGATGGTGGATTTTTGATCGGGTGGGTTGTTTGAAGGGTTTTCTTTTGAATGCACGCATTTTCACTTTCCCAAAAACAAAGGTACATTTTTAAAAATGTCATATATTGCAACATATTGATGCATTTGTCATACGTTTCTACTTAAATTATTAAGCACTTACGGTTTAGATGTAATAATTATATGTAAGGGCAAAATTTATTTTAGATATAAAGTAAAGGAGGAGGGTGAGGTGCTTCCTGCATTTCTTGATTACAGTTTGTGTTCTTACAAAAATAAGCAAAACACATAAAAAGGAGATAACCATTCAATTTAAGTTTCCAGGGGGAAGTGCATGTATCACAAAATGATTATGGACTTCAATGAAGAATGTCATCATTATGTAAATATGTATTTCCTTTTAATACAAAGTGAAATTTTGTGCCAGTGAAATGGAGTCTGAATAGTTATGTGTTTCTTTTATCCCTGGAAAGATTTATTAAACTTTATAGATTATCTGGGTATGTTGGATGCTTTGACAATAAATGACTATTTTCCTCAAAGCAATTATTGGGAAAGTGTTTTAAAATGTTTTTTGTAGCTAAAGGCTACACTTTTTGAGTGTGTGCTCAGTCGCTTAGTAGTGTCCGACTCTTTGCAAGCCTATGGACTGTAGCCTTCCAGGTTCCTCTGTCCATGGGATTACACTTTGAGTAGATACCATATGTCTTCATTGAGCCCTTGAAAAGAAGAAACTGCAAAAGAGAGGAGTGATAAACCCTGCCCTACTTGTATTATTTAAGCCAATTTTGAGGCTAAAAGTGAGAAGACAAGGTGATAGTTGCTTGGGAAATCTTTATCTGGAAAGTGTTGCACTTCTTGATCAAAGCACAAATCATTTAAACGAAGATGCCTGCCACAAAGCTAACCAGTGTCTGGGTTGTCAACATTCTTTTCAGCAGCAGGATAACTGGCATCTTCACAACTAGCCAAAGACAAATGATTTTCAGACCTGGATCAGGGACAACAGGTGAAAGCCCACTTTTGGTTCTTACTAGTGATGCTTGCATGGAAGGGTATCTTGTGCTCTAGAACCTTTGGCTTTCTGTCATTAGTCATTAAGAGACCTTCGGGAGAGTTTCTCCAGAAACTGAGGTGAAATGACCATGGTAGTCTATGTATTGCAGGGCCCTCTAAAGTTCTGAACAGCTGCACAGCCTCTGGAAAAAACTAGCCCTGAAGCATTACAATACAGACCTAATAGATTTCCTTTTCTTCCTGCCCTTCCTCTTATGAAAAGTCCCTCTGTACTCTTCATATACTGATGATAGTTCTTAAATAGTGTACGTATGTAAGTGTACGTGGTATGTAGAAAGCAGTAGATCAAAACCAAATGGTCCTTTAGGTCTCTGAGTAGCATGCACTTAATCCATGGACATCTTCAGAGTAGTCATTCTACAGGTGCTCTAGTAACCAATGCTACGCTGGTTTATGTATCACAGGAGGTGTTCCTTCCCATTTTTAATTCCTTCACGTCTTGCCAACCCTCCCCATGTCAAAAGGAGAGTATTTGTGAAAAGTTCTGAAATGTGAGACTTGTACAAGGTCTTATTGCAGGCCTTCAATGGCCTTCCCTAAAAGGATTTTAAAGACTTCATTATCTTAAGGGGACTCCATAACAAGTTACAATTAGGTAAACAGAGACCAGGGATAAGGCAGAGATGGATCCATAGTGTGACCACTGAAATTGCCGAAAAAACAAGTTGACTTCTTAAGATTACCCAAGTACTTTTTGTGCTACATTTCTTTGAGACCTGCTCTCAGTTTTCCTAAGCAACAGTTTGATGATCTGAAACACTAATCCCCAGCAAGATGTGATGAGAAGAACAGCCCCAAATTCCTGTTCTATCTCTGCTCTGCATGATTAGTATAATTTGAATCATTATTGTTGGTATCGTTAATTTACCTTCATTTTGGTTTTCTTATCTGTACAATGAGTGAGACAGGTTCTGCTATCTTTAAAGCACTCTGGCACTGGGGAGTTGTTTTTTCTAACGGGCTAATCAGGCTCCAGTGAAATCTAAAGAGGGCTTTCTGGAGAAAAAGAGCAAGCTTTGGTTTGGAGCAAATTTGATGGCAAGAAATCAAAAAGATATTTGGGAACAAATAGAAGGTGGGCCTAAAAAATCCTTAAATCACAACCCTCAAGAGGCTGACCAAATTATCCATGCCTAGAACTCAAATGGATCCCTAGAGCAAAAGTTTCTTACAAACCAGCCAACCAACCACCAAGTCAACCAATCCAGGTTGCCTGGGGCCTAACTTTAAAAACGAAAACCCAATAACAAACAACCTTGAATGCTCCTTCATTTCTATCCCATCCTTCCAGAATCTTCCTTTCACTATGGTGGCTAGATTACTGGTTGGGTAGTCAAAGATCAGCTTAAGTCTAAACAAAGGGTAAGCAAATACTGCTTCTTGGAAAGGACTTCTCCATAGTCTAGAATCTTGTTGTTGTTGTTTGTTTTAAGGATAGTGTAGACACTTTTGAGCTTCCCCTGTGTTTTCTTTTGTAAGGTAATTAATATAAACACTCAATCTGGAAGAAAACCAAACCTTGGCTGAGCTAATGCCCAGGCGATCAGGTAGCTGTATGAGTGGCAGGCACTTTAGGGCTGGGCAGTGTTGCTGACCAATCTACCTACGAGACTTTTTTTGGGCGGAAAGCAGTAGGTGAAGGATGGCCAAAGCTAGTTTTGCCTTCAGCCAAGGCAAACTGAGAAATGTTTTATTTTAATGTTGCATTTTCAAGCGTTTGGATGTATCAACTTTCTTGGATGAGAGTTTCTAAAATTCCATAATCCCAACCATCTGCCAAGCTAGCTGAGGTTGCTGGCTGAAGCCATAGGCATAAATGTCTACACACAGCTGCGGGAGTAACAAGGTCAGAGGGTCAGACAGGCTTGGAGGAGGCTGGTGCCCTGAAGTCCAGGCAGGTGGCCTGAGCCGAGACCGTAGGTCCTACGGACTGGGGAAAAGGCAATTCAGGCGGCTGCCTAACCAGCATTTGCTGTGTCCCCAGTCGAGAGCAGATTGCTTGAAAACGACCCGGCTCCCAGTGTCTGGAATCTCCGAGAGCACTCAGCGTGGATCGCGAACCTCTCTCGTCTTCTGGCGTTTGTGAGTAGGAGGAGAAAGCCTCTATTTTCCATTATGAGCTTACAGGGTGTAGCCGAAGCGCACCGGAGTGCGGGAACCGGAGGGCTGGGGAAAGAATACACGCGCATCTCTGCACCAGTTCTCAGGCACTGGGGAGCCGAGACTGAAACCAGACCCACTGGGGATAGTTCCCAGGGTCCTGGGCCCACTTCTAGGTTCCGCGGCTCTCTGAGGCCCAGGGTATCAGTGTAACCGCCGCACCCGTGAGCCAGCCAGTTTCGAGCATAGACGTGTCGCCGCCCCCGGGCGCCGCGATGGGGATGGAGGGAGTGGGTCCCGCAGAGTTGCGCATTCCCGCCTCACACCCCCGGCTGAACCGCTGTGTAGCACCCGCTTCTCCTATTAAGTTTACCCTCCCTGCAGCTTGCCTCTTAGTGAGCATCACCCCAGCGCTGAAACCTGGAACGCACGGGACCCCCCGTACCCAGAAAATGACCAGGAAGTGCAACCTCTCCTCCTGGATTCAGAGGGCCCCAAAGCGGCCTCGCCTCATGAGTCAAGGGCTTCTCCTCTCTCCCCACGCACTATCGGCCCAGACTCCCGTCCACCAACCAGGACGGTGCAGCTGGCTCGAGTGGAAGAATCCACGACTGGAGTGCTGGGCCAGGGGCTTGGCAAGGCACACGCGTCCGGGTCCGAAGCCCTCGGCGCCCGGCAGTGAGGAGACTGGGCGCATAAGGGGACCACCAAGGACCCAGCGACCGCCAAGGATCCGCTCCGAGCTTTTAGATTTTCCTTCCTCCCCACGCCCCCCGCCCTCGCCCAATCCCGTGTGCTGGGATGAGTTTCGCTCGTTCTTTGGTATCTCCCGTTTTCCCTTCCCTCCACCCTTCCATCACTTTCACGCTCTATTCCGTCTCTTCAGTACTTCTGGAGATTGGAGATCATTCCAGGGGTTTTATTAGGAAACCTCCCCCGCCTGACGAGTCTCAACCATTCAAGCAGCCGACTCCTCAGGTGGTTGTCCTAGCCCAGGGCGAGACTGCACTATCGATTTGATTGATTGAATCCTGAGGACTACTGCACACCCTACCTTGGGATTTGGGATTCAAAGAGATGCGCAAGTGCCAGTCCCCACCCCACCCCCCACCTTCCCGCGAAACAGACGCTCCCTCCGCCCCCATACATGAACACACACCCACGTGTGTCCCCTCCTGAACAATTCCTCCTAGAAGAGGAAGCAGTTGGTCTGATGTGCTTGTGTCCTTGCTTGGAAATGTTGAACTGATGTGCTTCTGTCCTTGCTTGGAACTGTTGTCTTTCCTTGAAGGTGAGAAAGTACCTCCAAGGGAGGTAGAAAATTAAGTCTGCCCAGAAACTGAACTGGGAATAAAGTGAGAAGCTGGGCTACCTCCTTTTCCTCTTCTAAATGAGTTTTGGCTGACAGGTGGGCCAGGAGCCTAGAAAGTTGAGGCAGAAACATCCCTGTTAGGCCAGTGGGCCTGAATGCCTGCTGACTTTGTGACCTGGCTGGGTGGGCAGAAGAGGTGTTCTATTCCTAAAGCAACTTTCCTTTCCTTTTTTTTTTTTTTTTTTCCACTTTTAATTGGACTTGCAACTTTTTAGAAACATAGCTATTCTCCAGGGCAAGAGGATGAAGAAACTAAAGAAAAAGTTCTTTTAAAAACTTATTTTTTAAAACTCTGGGACCAACAAAGGTCCGTCTAGTCAAAGCTATGGTTTTTCCAGTAGTCATGTATGAATATGAGAGTTGGACTATGAAGAGAGCTACTGCTGCTGCTGCTGCTAAGTCGCTTCAGTCGTGTCCGACTCTGTGCGACTCCATAGACGGCAGCCCACCAGGCTCCTCCATCCATGGGATTTTCCAGGCAAGAACACTGGAGACGGTTGCCATTTTCTTTTTCCAGTGCATGAAAGTGAAAAGTGAAAGTGAAGTCGCTTAGTCATGTCCGACTCTTCTTGAACCCATTGCCTTCTCCAAAAGAAAGCTAAGCACCAAAGAATTGATTCTTTTGAACTATGGTGTTGGAGAAGACTCTTGAGAGTCCCTTGGACTGCATGGAGATCTAACCAGACCATCCTAAAGGAAATCAGTCCTGAATATTCATTGGAAGGACTCATGCTGAAGCTGAGTCAATACTTTGGCCACCTGATGTGAATAAGTGACTCATTTGAAAAGACCCTGATGCTGGGAAAGATTGAAGGAGGGACGAGAAGGGGATGACTGAGGATAAGATTGTTGGATGGCATGACCAACTCAGTGGACATGAGTCTGAGTAAACTCTGGGAGTCAATGATGGACAGGGAAGCCTGGCATGCTGCAGTCCATGGAGTCACAAAGAGTAGGACGCAATTGAGCGACTGAACTGAACTGAACTGAAGGTTAGAGATCTGGTAAGCTGTTCCACTTGAATAGCTAATCTGGTTATGATAATTGTTATTTACATATTCCTTTTCAGGGCTTCCCAGGTGGCACTAATGGTAAAGAACCCACCTACCAATGCAGGAGACCTAATAGGTGTAGGTTCAATCCCTGTGTCTGGAAGGAGGGCATGGCAACCCACTCCAGTATTCTTGCCTGGAGAATCCCATGGACAGAGGCACCTGGAGGGCAACAGTTCATAGGATCACAAAGAGTCAGACATGACTGAAGCAACTTAGCATGCACATATGCATCCCTTGTCAAGTTGTATGTACTAGAATGTATGTGTGTGCATGTTTGCATACATAATATATATTTACACCTATATATGCATATATTATGTACACATGTGTATTTATATATACAAATGTACAAATCCATTTTAGTACACACATAGACACAGAACTGGTAGGCACTATTCTAAGTACTTTTCACATGTTGACTTGGTTTAATTCTCGCAACCTACCCAGGAGGAAGCCTAGTAAGGATTCCACTGCATCAAGTTTTAGAATCGTGTGGTTGTATGACTCATCTAGGAACAGAAAGCTGAGATTCAATACCATGAAGTAATGGAAAAAATAGTGCCTCCTAAGTCAGAAAGCTTGCTCAGAATTCTGTGGCCTTTCTATCTATGCATAATAGTTTACTTTACCTGAGCTTGTAAATAATACCACCTATGAGCTTATCATATAGATGTGTCTTGAAAAGCAAATAAAATCATTCATGTAGAAGCTTTTCATACTATCACACATGATAGACTTCCCAGTTGGTGAAAGAAATGTACTTATAGCCTCAACTTATCTTCCTCAGATGATCAGGAACTTCTAAAAGAAATCCTCAGGTCCCTTCCTCTATAAGTCTTTTGTGGCCTTGACTTTCTTTAATGCTCTTTGCTCGTTTTTAAGCAGAAGTGGGAGTAATATCTCGTTTGATTTTGTGGATGTGTATTTAACTACTCAATGCTTCTTCCTTATGTTCTATACTTACAGAAGGATAACTGAAAAAATATTCAAGAAGTAAAATCAAGCAAGCCTATAGATCCATTCAGGGGTATGTAGTTTTAACTGCCTTAGCCAGAATAATTTTAAATGATAAGTACGATATGTTCTCAGTATTTAAAAGTTATGTGTAAGCACAACACCAAGAGTGAAAAGGGCTATCAGAGGAGGGCTAGCTATCATTTCCCTAGCTGTAGAAAAGATGAGCAAAATGCAGAACAATAGCCCATTTCTCCTCCTGAGTACCGTGTAACAAATGGCATCTTGCTTAGAAAGATGTCTTAGTGCTTAATGAAAACGAATCTGGGTCTGCAGATCATGGAGATCTGTGAATGATACTAATCCATGAGACAGTATCTTAGAGGGGAACTCTGACTCCAGTTCATATTTTATACTGATGCTCAAGCTGAAGCTCCAAATACTTTGGCCACCTGATGCAAAGAGCTGACTCATTGGATATAAGACCCTGATGCTGGGAAAGATTGAAAGCAGGAGGAGAAGGGGATGACAGAGAATGAGACGGTTGGATGGCATCACCAACTCAGTGGACATGAGTCTGAGCAAATTCTGGGAGCTGGTGAAAGACAGGGAAGCCTGGCGTGCGGCAGTCCATGGGGTTGAAAAGGGTTGGACATGACTTAGCAATTGAACAATAACAACTAATTCCAGCTCATGGTTTTCTGTGTTTTTAAATGTATTTTAAGCTAAAATGCATTATTTAATTGTACATTTTCCCTCTGTTAAAATGGAGACTTGAAGGATGGAGGCCTATGTTATCTTCTCTTTCTCAGATTCTCCAGGGAGTAAATTTTTCAGGGAAATATTAAGAGCCTTTGTAAATCAGGAATAGGAATGAGATTTGGAAGGAAAAAATCACAGGAGAAGAGAAACTAACTCTATCAGATCTTTGGCCCTTCACTTCTTTCCAGATGTTTAGCCACTGATTCCAAATTTCTTTTGTCCCCACCATTTTTTGTTTTGGCATTTTTTTTTTCTGGAGAAAAGCAGGGCTGTGGTTTTTAGGGGAGAAATCCAGAAAAGAGTCCCACCCTTGAGCAACATCCCAGAGCACATCTGCTGTGGGGATTGGAATCTGGAAAAATGTAGCGTGATTATACTTTTCTTCAGGGTTCATCTCAGCTGGGTGTGCCTGTGTTACACCATTGCTTGTAGAACTCAAAGTAGCTTTCTCTGTGTTCAGTAATATTTTGGTAAAGTGTGAAACTTAGAAAAAAAAGGATTTGATGACTTTTTCCCTCCCAAACAAGGGAATTAAGATCTGTTTTCCCCTCTGGCCAGAATTCACTGGGTCTTTGAAAAAGAAAAAGATAGCCTAACAGTGACATCCAGCCCCTAAAACGATGCAAATCACACAGTTAGAAAAATTCGACTACCCATAGGCTCTTCTAGGTTCAGAGGTTACAGTGTAGGAGCCAAATGAGGATGGAGAAAAGAAAAGGAAAGGAATATTACTGCAGGGTCTCTCCTAGAAAGAGGAGTCACTTAGACTTCTACATTAAAATATTTTGGAGAAAGTGTAAGTTAAACTGTTTATTTTAGCAGGGCTGGGTAGAAGTAAATAGTGAATGCCATGAAGTTTATCTTCATGGACATTTAACCTGCTCTCTGAATTCCATCTCAGAATGGTTCATCCTCAGTCGCTTCTGCCATATGACTTTGTCAGGTCTCCCTTAGTCCTTTCCCGTCCATCAAAGAGATGGTATAGAAAATTCCCACCAGTATGAATCAGTAGTAAGATAAAAAAGCTTGAAATTTATTTGAAAGCATTTTCTTTTCCCCAATCTGCTTTTTGCGGCTTAATTTCTAATTTCGGAACAATCTAAGGAAAGATGAGGCATTGGTATATAGAGGTACTCCCCTTCTAGGGGGTGATAATGCCTGAAACTGCTTTAAAATCAGAGATCTTTGATTTTGAAACTGCACTTGAAAGTGTTATTAAGCCTCCAAACATGCCTAAACTTAAAACCAGGGAGATATTTAGAAAACCTACCTTTCAAACATCTAACTCCATGCATAGTAAAGGGAATGGCAAAAAACTAACTCCATGCATAGTAAAGGGAATTACAAGTTTCATCAAGTTACATGATTGCCAGAAGCTCACATCTGAATTTCTTAAATCTTTCCAATAGTCAAAATACATCTTCTTTGGTATTAAGCCAATTTTATAACAGCTCAGAAACAGGAACTTGGGACTGCAGATAGCACAAATCTCCCTCTTTTCAGGGATGGTGGCTTTTCTTTGAACACACTGCAGAAGAAGAAAATCTTTGTCATATCAACTATTTATGACAGCCTACTCAGGGACCAATACTTTGGCCACCCGATGTGAAGAACAGACTCATTGGAAAAGACCCTGATTCTGAGAAAGATTGAAGGTGGGAGGAGAAGGGGATGACAGAGGATGAGATGGTTGGATGGCATCACTGACTCAATGGGCATGGGTTTCAATAGACTAAGGGAGTTGGTGATGGACAGGGAAGCCTGGTATGCTGCACTCCATGGGGTCACAAAGAGTTGGACAAAACTGAGCGACTGAACACAGAGACCCAGGAGCATGTTCAACTGGAAAAATCAGGTAAGGATACTGAGAAAAAGGGGACCTCAGGTAACAACTTCAGTAATTACTTCAGATATTACAGAGACCTTAGAAAGAGAGATCTCTCTAAATCACCTAAGTAGCTGTGAAAAATGCAGATTCTCAAACTCATCTCCAGAAATTGAGTAGATTTCATGAAAAAGGGCTGCAGAGGATGAGATGGTTAGATAGCATCATCGACTCAATGGACATGAATTTGAGCAAACTCTGGGAGATGGTGGAGAACAGAGGGACCTGACATGCTGCAGCCCATGGAGTTGCAGAGTTGGACCTGACTTAGTGACTAAACAACAACAACAACAAGCATGAGAATCTTGCATTTTAAATAATCATTAGGTAATTCTAGGGCAGGTGGTTCTGGATACACACTTTGAGAAACACACTGCAGGGTTAGAACAGCAACAAGTCCTATAGAAACTTCAATTAAAACAGATGTGTCCTCAGTCTAGAAAATCGCTATGTCTCTGAAATACCGTTCATGGGGTTCTCAAGGCAAGAATACTGAAGTGGTTTGCCATTCCCCTCTCCAGCGGACCACATTTTGTGAGATGGGAATACCAGACCACCAGACCTGCCTCTTCAGAAATCTGTATTCAGGTCAGGAAGCAACAGTTAGAACTGGACATGGAACAACAGACTGGTTCCAAATAGGGAAAGGAGTACCTCCAGGCTGTATCCTGTCATCCTGCTTATTTAACTTATATGTAGAGTACATCATGAGAGATTGCAGGGAGAAATATCAATAGCCTCAGATATGCAGATGACACCACCCTTATGGCAGAAAGTGAAGAAGAACTAAAGAGATTTTTGATGAAAGTAAAAGAGAGTGAAAGTTTGGCTTAAAACTCAACATTCAGAAAACTAAGCTCATGGCATCTGGCCCCATCACTTCATGGCAAATAGATGGGGGAACAATGGAAACTGTGTCAGACTTTATTTTGGGGGCCTCCAAAATCACTGCAGGTGGTGACTGCAGCCATGAAATTAAAAGACGCTTACTCTTTGGAAGAAAAGTTATGACCAACCTAGATAGCATATTAAAAAGCAGAGACATTACTTTGCCAACAAAGGTCAGTCTAGTCAAAGCTATGGTTTTTCCAGTGGTCATGTATGGATGTGAGAGTTGGACTGTAAAGAAAGCTGAGCACTGAAAAATTGATGGTTTTGAACTGTGGTGTTGGAGAAGACTCTTGAGAGTCCCTTGGACTGCTAGGTGATCCAACCAGTCCATCCTAAAGGAAATCAGTCCTGAATATTCATTGGAAGGATTGATGTTGAAGCTGAAACTCCAATACTTTGGCCACCTGAGGCAAAGAACTGACTCATTTGAAAAGACCCTGATGCTGGGAATGATTGAAGGTGGAAGGAGAAGGGGACAACAGAGGATGAGATGATTGGAATGGCATCACTGACTCAATGGACATGAGTTTGAGTAAGCTCTGGGAGTTGGTGATGGACAGGAAGGCCTGGTGTGCTGCAGTCCATGGGGTCACAAACAGTTGGCCATGACTGAGCGACTGAACTGTACTGAAATACTAAGGCTAAACTGAAGTATACACTAAATTAAAAAACTCTTCAGTGTCATCTATCTTGGTTTCAGATCCATTTCCCGCCCCTCCCCCCATTTCTGGTGTTTCATAACATGTTGACATTTTGATGTTCTTTTCTCATTCAAGTCTGGTTATTCTGAACAGCAACAGCAAAGTATAAATGGGTAAGAGCACATGCTAAGTCTCTTCAGTCGTGTCCGACTCTGCAACTCTGTGGACTGTAGCCCACCAGGCTCCTCTGTCCATGGGATTTTCGAGTCAAGAATATTAGAGTGGGTTGCCCTGCCCTCCTCCAGGGGATCTTCTGGACCCAGGGATTGAACCCACATCTCTCACATCTCCTGCATTGCCAAGTGGGTTCTTTACCACTAGTGCCACCTGGGAGGCCCCTAAATGCATAAGAAAGCTTCTGTTAAAGAAAACCTTTAAGCTACATCAGTATGGAAAAAACTTAAATATCCATGGATCATCGCCCCGGAGGGATTTGATGCTTATTTTTTGGATTTTGATATGTTAGGTAGGTCGCAACTTATTTGAATATGTGTGTCCACAGACTCCACCAATCCATAGCCAGACACCAAGCTCCTAAGAGCTCTCTTTGCCCATGGATTTTGGATGGGTTGCAGCAGCTGAACTGAAAATCTCTTGAGCTGCGGTTCCAGCTCCCCCGTCAACCACTGCTGCTCCTCTGCCAGCCGAAGACTGAAAAGAGACTGCTGCTTTCTGAGGGCCAGTGATTCTAAGCCACCAGCTCTTGCTGCTGCTGGTGCCAGGGCAACAGTCTCCTCCACTGGCTTCACCTCCCTGAATTTGCCACCCAGGCCTCAGGCCTACATCTGAGGAGCTGAGGCCCTCGGGGCCTGGCAGCAGGATATTCACAATAACCCATCAGTTTTGATGCTGCCCATTGTCCCTGAACACAATGCAGGCTCCTGGAATGCCTTTTTAATGGAAATATCACTGTAATGATCCTACTGGGCTTCCAGATTTGTCAGGACATGCCTGAATTCAAGGGTAGACGCAGTCTAGGAGCTGAAAGATCCTTTTAACGTCCACACAGCGCTTTACCAGCACAGAGAATCCGGCTAAAAAAATTAGATTAGGTTTCAAGAGATCTAACATCTAATCTCCTTCTGGTTATGCCTTTCTCTAGCTGGGTGACCTTGGATGAACTGACTTCACTGAGCCTCAGCCCTTTGACCTGTAAGATGAGAGGGTGAAAAATAGGTCAGAGCTTCTCAGACTTTGGCGTTCATAAGAATTCCTAGGACACTTGATAAAGGGACTTGGCTCCATTTCTGGAGATTCAGAATGAAGGCAGCAGTGGCCCATGTATAGGAACTTGCATGTTCATACACTTATTGTGTGATTCTCTAACCACTTTTGGGAAATATTTGTCTGAAATCAGTGATTCTTGGGACTTCCCAGGTGGCCCAGTGATTATGGCCTCACACTCCCAATGTAGGGGGCCTGGGTTCCACCCCTGATCAGGGAACTAGTGCTAGAATGCCACAAAGAGGACCCAATACAGAGAAATAAATATTATAAATAGACATTTTAACTTAGTGATTCTCTACTCAGGTCTCAGAAACAATCGGGAAGTTTTTTTTTAAAATGCTCATGACTGGTGCCATTCCAAATTAATTCATCAGAATGTCTGGGTCTGGGACCAGGCATTGGTGTGCTTTGAAAGTTCTTTTGTCTGGCAAAGGTGAAGAATCAGTGAAACAGATTATCTCTGAGAGCCTTCCTTAGCTCTAGAACTCGGACTTCCAGTCTAGGATTTTTGGTTCTACCACACCACCACAGTTTAGAAAATGAAGCATCCTGTGTGTGCATTTACTAGCTGCTGTGGTCTGCATTGTCCTCACCGCCGTGAAATTCATATGGTGAATTCCTAAGCCTTAGTATCTCAGAATACGCCTGGATTTTCAGATAGAGACTTTAAACAGGTAATTAAAATAAAATTGGGTCTTAGGGGTGGATTCTAATCCACCATGACTGGAGGCCTTGTACAAAGAGATTAAGACATACACAACACAGAGATGCAACCGTGTGAGGACACAGGAGAAGACTGCCTTCTGTGAGCCACAGAAAGAAGCCTCAGAAGACACCAACCCTGCCAACACCTTGTTCCAGAACTGTGAGAAAATAAATTTCCTGCAGTCTGTGGTATTTTGTTATGATAGCCCTTGAAAGCTAATATATATATGTGTGTGTGTGTGTGTGTGTGTGTGTGTGTGTGTGTGTGTGTGTGTTATAATATAAAGTCAAATAGTTTACTGAAAATTTTATGGCTTTAAAGAAAATATCGGACTTCCCTGGTGGCCTAGTGGTAAAGAATCCACGTACCAGGGCAGGGGACAGGTTCGAACTCTGGTCCAGGAAGATGCCACATGCCATGGGGCAACTAAGCCTGTGTGCCACGACTCCTGAAACCACGCCATTGAGCCTGAGCCTGAGCTTTGCAAAAGAGAAGCCACCACGATGAGAAGCCCACGCACTGTAACTAGAGAAAGCCCTTGTGCAGCAACAAAGACCCAGCACAGCCAAAAGTAAATAAATAAAGTTTTCTTAATTAAATAAAGAAAATAACATTTGTCTTATTATTCATTCAGAACCAACTTATCTCGAGTGTGGGTGTGTTAGTCGCTCAGTTGTGTCCAACGCTTTGCAATGCCATGGACTGTAGCTCGCCAGGCTCCTCTGTCCATGGCATTCTCCAGGCAAGAATACTTCGATGGGTTGCCATTTCCTACTCCAGATCTTCCTGACCCATTTGGGTCGAACCTGAGTCTCTTGCGTCTCCTGCATTGGCAGGTGGATTCTTTACCACTGAGTCACTCTGATTTAATGTCTACTTCTTTTCGAAGTCTTGATTGGAGATAGGCTATGGAAATTAGTATTATAGTTTAGAATAATATGACCTAATCTTGCAGATGATGTTTTAAGCAGAACTAAGAAAATGTTGTGCTTTTTGCTACTAATAATACATAACAAACTTGATTTCAATACAACAATAAATCACTACCAAATTTTTAATGTGGTCATATAAATTTAATCTAAATTTTAATTATGAACCTATGTGAAGCAAAATTTATTCATTTTATTTCTGGATTTTATCAGACAACCCTGTCCCCTATCCTAGTACATCCCAATTTCTTATCTCTCTTTCTTAGGATTTCTTTAGACTTCATTTCAGTTGGGTCAACTAAGAAGGAAAACTACTCCAAGAAGTATTTCCATCATACCCTGGAAAACACTTTTTCTCTCTTTCTTAGGATTTCTTTAGTCTTCATTTCAGTTGGGTCAACTAAGAAGGAAAACTACCCCAAGAAGTATTTCCATCATACCCTGGCAAACACTTTTTCTTTAAACTGTAAAGAAAAAGATATATTGCCACCTAGTGGAAAATAAGCAGAATCACTGGCTTGTAATTTAGATTTTTAACTACAAAATTGTTAGTACAAGAAACATTTTTAAATGTTTTTGGATCATAAATAATTCTGCTTTGTCAGTGAAAGGATGTCTTCCAAGTGTAGCTGCAATATCACTTCTGACTTTTATATACTCTTTACTTTTATTTAGTTACTACTTACATGCTAAGTTGCTTCAGTCCTATCTGACTCTTTGCGACCCTATGGACTGTAGCCCACCAGGCTCCTCTGTCCATGGGATTCTCCAGGCAAGAATACTGGAGTGGGTTGCTGTGCCCTCCTCCAGGGCATTTTCCTGACCCAGGGATTGAACCCCGGTCTCATGTTTCATATCCATATACTAAACGCTGAGTGGCAAAGCTGAACTTTATTTTTATCAAAGATATTTAGCAAAAGTGACGAAAGCATTTACAGCTAAATATTAGAAACATTTACCACCCACAAAAGGTCAGCAATATAATAAACAATCAGTGTGAATATGGCTGACTGAACTTGGGCAAGTCACAGCTCTGAACCGTGTCCTCATCTTAAAAAAAGTAAGGTTGAACAACATGATTTATAAGACATTTTCAGTTCTAGTATGTTGAGATTGCATCTCCATAATACATACTTATAGTTATTAAGCTCAGGGTCTTTGTAATAATTAGGACAGTGCCCAAACTTGGTTTAGAAAGCAGTGTTAGTGAGTTAGTAAGTGCATGTCTTTGGAGTAATGTTTCAGCACAGAACTGAAAGAAGCTTATTAATGGGAAGGAAGTTCCTATCTATTTATTTGGTTGCCAGGTTCCCCGGGGTTTTTTCCGTAAGAGTAAGGTGACCTGGCTAATTTTAACTTCAGGAATTACAGTCTATCCAGCTAAGTTATCCTTGGAGCTTCTATTTGGATATAGCATCCTTTATTGTTTCCTGTCCTAAAGTTTTAGGAAGTTGCTAGTAACTGATTTACCATTGTTGACCTTTAATAAGCAGGAAGACTTTCTTACCATAGGCCAGGGAAGAAAAGGAGAGTTTAAAGATACTTCTCTTTTAATAGTCCTTGATATGTCCCAAGAATGTCACAGTCCTTAACTGGTTAACCCTATTGTATGTATGCTCTCTGAAAAGGTCCTGTTGCAGGTAATGTAATTCAGGGAGCTTAAGTTATCAAATTATTTTGGCTCAAATTGTTGGATATGATTTCTTGCTGTACAGCATTAATGTAGAAAGTCTTTCTTTCTCTTTCAAGTGGGATGTACTTACTGTGCAAATGTCAATATCTCTATGGGAAATAAGGAACCATGCTAACTTAGTAGGTGTTGTGAAACACTATAGATATGTAGGTTGCTATAAGCATTCACCTTTTAAATAACTGTGACAAATTGCATTTATATGAACATTAAGAAAATCGAAGACATAGGAGAGGTTGATAGCAAACTTTTGTTTGAGGCTTCATCCAGAGATAAGGCAGTCAGGAATGCTAATTATATTATTTCTAGTACTTCCCTTCTCTCTGTCATAGTAGTCACTCAGTCATGTCCAATTTTTTGTGACCCCATGGACTTTAGCCCACCAGGCTCCTCAGTCTGTGGAATTCTCCTGGCAAGAATACTAGTGTGAGTTGCCATTTCCTTCTCCAGGGGATCTTCCCAACCCAGGGATTGAACCCAGGTCTCCTGCATTGTGGGCAGATTCTTTACCATCTGAGCCACCAGGGAAGCCCCAGTAAGTTCCCTTATTTCTCCCTTTTTCTGTCCTAACCTCACCCCATGAAAAGAGGAAAGAAAGGAAAGAAACAAGAGAGAGAGAAATGGCTAATTTTCCAGAGTAAACTTATTTTAATAAAGGCTCAGAAAGTTGCTTCTGACAGCTGAAGAGAACAAAGAAGACATCTAGGGTGTCATTTTTTCTTCCTAGAAACTTTTTGTATTAATTGATTATTAGGTGCATATTGTGGTTATTTGTTGCCCATTTTATTTATTCTATTTTCAAATAAGCAACATTGAAGAAAGATAATGTTCTCAGTCTCAAATATGCAGCTAGAAACTATGTGCCTTCTTAGAATATGTAACTTTCTCCTCTATTGTTTTTCTACAGATAGCCAGATTTCCCAAGTTTCAGAGGCAAAAATCTCAGTTAACAGTGTGAAATACTGTTTATTCTATCAGATTATATGGTTGTTTCACATCACTTTCATTGTCAGCGTCACCAGCCTAGTATATAGCGTCAAATTTCTCAGTTAGGAAGGTAGTTTCAGCAATAGAATATGAGAGAGAAGTACTGCAAGCTTGAAACAACAGTTGGATGTGACAAGGACAAATTAAAGGTCATGACACATGTCATTAGGGAAGTAATTTCTATAGGTTTGGGGAGAAACTCAGATTGATCTATGACTTAAATTTCAACATAATTTATCTGTTCCTTGAACAGATATATCTGTTAACTAATTACCATTATTGTTCTCTTAAAGATAGCATTTTCCCCTGCATTGTACTAGAACAGTGTGATAATGATATGATTCCCTCTCTAATAATCTATTATTATTAAAATATTGTATATTAATGATATGATTCCCTCTCTAGCAATCTAGACTTCCTTGGTAGCTCAGAGGATAAAGAATCTGCCTGAAATGTGGGAGACCTGGGTTCAAACCCTGGGTTGGGAAGATCCCCTAGAGGATGGCAACCCATTCTCCATTTCCCTGGAGAATCCTCTTGGACAGAGGAGCCTGGTGGGCTACAGTCCATGGGGTCTCAAAGAGCCGGACACAATTGAGCGACTAAGCACAACAGCTAATAATCTATTATTAAAACATTCCATTTCATCTAAAGAAGGCTTCCTAAGTACAGACCCATGGAATGGGTACTTTGTAAGGTAACTTTGTTTTGACTGCCTTGATTTTTTTCTTTTTATTATCCAAATGCACTTTCATTTGATACACATTCCAGGGAAGCTGAATTTTAAAAGTCAAAGGTTTTTGTCATAATAAATGAAAAGAAATTTCTGAGGTCATACATGTGAAATTCCAGGCATTTTCTATGACTTTTACTAGAAAGCAGTTTTAGGAGGATGAAATAATTTGGAAATACTGCTCACACTAAGAATTCTGAATGTTAAGATAGAAACATGTCCCCAGAAATATAGGCAAAGCTGACAATGGTCCTTTCTGATAAAATATTGGTCTGCCTAGGTATAAGATGTTTTATTAACCTTCAGTTCTATTATATACATTTACACATGTGCATGATAATAAGCTTATTTATATTCAACCAAACATTCATTTGGCAAGCAGCCTAGAGTACTCTTGTGTTCGAAGAGTCAAGCAAATGCCTGAGAGATTCAAAGTCTTTGTTCCTTTTTCAGTACCTCAAGTCAGAACAGTTGTTTGTCCTCTTGTTGCTGTACTCTGCAAAGCATATTAATTGACAGGCTACGCAAGCTGCCTAATCGGCTTTCTCTACTTTAGAGGTGGAGGCTTCGTCTGGGGCTTGGATCTGCTGTCTTTTATCACTCTGTCTGATTACATCTGGTAGACAGAGTACCTGAAGAACTATGGATGGAGGTTCATAACACTGTACAGGAGGCAGTGACTGAAACCATCCCAAAGAAAAAGAAATACAAGAAGCAAAGTGGTTGTCTGAGGAGGCTTTACAAATAGCTGAGGAAAGAAAAGAAGCAAAAGGCAAAGGAGAAAAGGGAGGATATACTCAACTGAATGCAGAGTTCCAGAGGATAGCAAGGAGGAATAAGAAGGCCTTCTTAAATGAACAGTGCAAAGAAACACAGGAAAACAATAAACTGGGAAAGGCTAGAGATCTCTTCAAGAAAATTGGAGTTATCAA
Source organism: Antilocapra americana (assembly GCA_007570785.1). Classification (NCBI taxonomy): domain Eukaryota; kingdom Metazoa; phylum Chordata; class Mammalia; order Artiodactyla; family Antilocapridae; genus Antilocapra; species Antilocapra americana. The sequence continues at coordinate 11,930,125 of ML660770.1, read as the reverse complement.
GGGAACATTTCATGCAAGGATGGGCACAATAAAGGATGGAAACAGTATGGACCTAACAGAAGCAGAAGAAATTATGAAGAGGTGGCAAGAATACATGGAAGAACTATACAAAAAAGGTCTTAATGACCTGGTAACCATGATGGTGTGGTCACTCACTTAGAGCCAGACATCCTGGAGTGTGAAGTCAAGTGGGCCTTAGGAAGCATTACTACAAACAAAGGTAGTTGAGGTAATGGAATTCCAGCTGAGCGATTTAAAATCTTAAAAGATGATGCTGTTAAAGTGCTGCACTCAATATGCCAGCAAATTTGGAAAACTCAGCAGGGGCCACAAGACTGAAAAAGGTCAGTTTTCATTCCAATACCAAAGAAACACCATGTCAAATAATGTTCAAACTACTGTACAACTGTACTCATTTCATATGCTAGCAAGGTAATGCTCAAAGAAAAGGCAGAGGAAGCAGAGATCAAATTGCCAACATTTGTTGGATCATGGAGAAAGCAAGGGAATTCCAGAAAAATATCTACCTTTGCTTCATTGACTACATCAAAGCCTTTAACTGTGTGGATCAAAGCAAACCAGAAAATTCCTTAAAAGATGTGATTATTGGATCAAGTAAGGCATCTTACTTGTCTTATGAGAAACCTGTGTGTGAATCAAGAAGCAACAGTTAGAACTGGACATGGAACAACTGACTGGTTCAAAATTGGGAAAGGAGTATGACAAAGCTGTGTATCATCACCCTGCTTATTTAACTTCTATGCAGAGTACATCATGCAAAATGTCAGGCTGGATGACTCACAGCTGGAATCAAGATTACTGGGAGAAATATCAGCCTCAGATATGTAGCTGATACCTCTCTAATGGCAGAAAATGAAGAGGAACTAAAGAGCCTCTTGATGAGGGTGAAAGAGCAGAGTGAAAAGCTGGCTTGAAATTCAACATTCAAAAACCTAAGATCATGACATCTGGTCCCATCACTTCATGGCAAATTCAAGGGGGAAAAGTGGAAGTGATGACAGATTTTATTTTCCTGGCCTCCAAAATTACTGTGGATGCTGACTCTGGCCATGAAATTCAAAGACTCTTTGGAAGGAAAACTATGACAAATCTAGACAGCATATTAAAAAGCAGATATATTACTTTGCTGACAAAGGTCTGTAGAGTCAAAGGTATGATTTTTCGAGCAGTTATGTACAGATGTGAAAGCTGGATCATAAAGAAGGCTGAGTGCTGAAGAGTTGATGCTTTTGAATCGTGGTGCTGGAGAAGACTCTTGAGAGTCCCTTGGATTACAGGAGCTGAAAGCAGTCAATCTGAAAGGAAATCAACCCTGAATATTCATTGGAAGGACTGATACTGAAGCTGACTCTTTGGAAAAGACCCTGAAGCTGGGAAAGATTGAAGGCAAAAGGAGCAGGGGGTGGCAGAGTATGAAATGGTTAAGTAGCATCACCGACTTAATAGACATGAATTTGAGCAAACTCTGGGAGATGGCAGAGGCCAGAGGAGTCAGGTATGCTGCAGTCCATGCGGTTGCAAGGAGTCAGACACAACTTAGTGACTGAACAACAACATTCAGATGCTGGAATTACTGATGACTTAAGGAATGACCACTGCCCCTCCTTGCTTCTCTAGGTTTTCTTACTCCAGAAAAAGATATTGGAGTCAGAAAGACCGTGGCATTGTTATAAGAGTTACTATTCTTGGTAGTGTTCTGTGCAGTGTGTGCTGTTGGTAAGCCCCCTGACTTTTCTGAACCTCGGTTTTCTTCCCTGTAAACTGAACATTGAAAACCACATAAAGCTGTACAGATCGGAGATGAAGTTTGGAAGTCCAAGTCACCTAGTAGGCACTGGGAGCATAACAATGACTATTTTCATAACTCCATTTTCTGTGTCTTCATGAGTTTTCTATTTCCTTGGGGTTTCTCAACTTCATAAACTGCTTTCTCCTTTTTTGTGAATGAAGGGAAGAATCTTTGGTACTCTGAACAATGAAGAGGATGGGAAACTATGGGAAACTGGGAAGCCATGACAAACCCGGACAGCATATTAACCCCCCCCCTTTTTTTTCTATAGCAAAGCTTAGATAGTTTAACATAAGAATTTGTACAATAATTTTTAAAAATCTTTGGCCTTGGTGGCCTCTTACACACTAAATATGCTGCAGTCACCAGTGTTTGGGAGAGACATCGGTCTTCAAGAACCATGAACTGACAGGATTTCAACACAGTGTTTTCCAAATTGCAGCTTGTAGTGCACACGACAATGAGCGAGGTCCTGGATAATACAGAGGAGAATGCCTAATTTAGACAATCTACTTTAAGTAAAAAAAAAAAAAATTCACAGATACCCATCAGTTACTACTTTAAGGTTCTAATAGTGTCTTAATCTGAGAAACAAAGGCTTCACAAAATTCATTCAGCTCACTGGGATTAAAAAGCATTTTTTAATATGAGATTTCCTGGGATACAGACCATTTCTTGAGAATTGTAGGTGGGAAATTAAGACAAATAAAGTTGAGGTCTGAACTATGGACTCCTCCACTTGACAGAGTAGGTTCCTTATCTCCCTTCAACATCTTTTGTAAAAATCCACTCCCTCAAGTCTCCTTTGGGAGCTCACCGCCGCCAGAGAGCTCCCTTCCCTGGTGGTCTGGTGGAGCCCAGGAATGCTGGCCTTTAGGGCACACCAGCCAGACCTGTCTGCTCACTCAAGTTTAGAGTGAGCAGCATGGGAGGTCTTGATAAGCTGGCTTCTTAAGGATGTAAGGTAGGTTCTGAGCACTTAAACAGGCCAGTGAGACAAACTGTCAAGTGGTCCCTAGGAAGTCTGCATTAAAAAAAAAAAAAAAAGAATAAAAGCATGAATTTGATTAGCATACAATCCTATTAGAACCCTAAAATGTGATTCTACTTAGAACACTTTCAAATCTCTTATGTTTAACCTGGGAAAGGAATTATCCTATCTATCTGTTTAAATAGTGTATCACGACTCTTTGTTTTTTCCTCCTAAATTACCTGGATGCTAGAAAAATCATTCTAAGGGAATTGTCTAAGAAGAAAAAACAAAACATGAACAGTAGATGAAAGTAATACTATGCTTACACACTCATTTCATATTAATATTTCTCAGAATGGGTCTGGGGCTGCTAGAAGAGATTTTCCCATTATTGAAATCTTATTTTCCCCATAAAACTAAGTTATATTAGTTGAAAAAGACCTGTAAAGTTTTCCTTCTGAAAATCTCCTCACCTCAAGATGATTACTGATTCATAACTTACCAGAACTTAATTTTTAATTAATTTTAACTATAATAAAAAATTGTGATTTTTCTGGGTTAGAAAGTAAAATGATCATTCCAGGAATTTTCAGTGCTCTTTGGAACTGATACAAGATTTCTGTGTTTACTTGGGAATATGGTTTCTGAACATATTTCCTTTTATATTTGAGAAATTTCATCTAAACTATTTTTGCTCTTTGGAAAAAAAATGATTCTCTTCTTTCTTTTAATAGTAATATCTTTAGAGTGATTTTAAAAGAAAAATCTCATCTTTAACTTGGTGTAGACCTCTTTTACTTTTACTAATTTATCACCCTCAACATCTTGTTTCCAATTTGTGCTTTCTCAGAAATTTCCTTCAAGATCCTGAAATCAGAAAACAACTGGTGATGGTTTGTGGCACTTATTCATCAGATAATCTAGGCCCCTGCAGAGGATCCACCTTATTTTTTTTCTTGGTGTACAGTTGATTTACAATGTTGTGTTAATATCTGCTGCACAGCAAAGTGGTTCAGTTATACATATATAATTATTTTTCATATTTTCTCCATTATGGTTTGTCATAGGATATTGACTATAGTTCCCTGGGCTATACAGTAGGACATCGTTGCTTACCCATCCTATAAATACTAGTTTTCATCTGGTAATCCCAAATTCTAGCTCCATCCATCCCTTACATCCCTCTTCCTCGGCAACCACCAGTCTATTCTCTATGCCTGTGAGTCTGTGTCTATTTCATAGATAAGTCCTTTTGTGTCATATTTTAGATTCCACATATAAGTGATATGGTATTTGTTGTTCTCTTTCTGATTTGCTTCACTTGGTGATTTCACTAAGATAGTGTGATAATCACTATCTAGGCCTGTCCAGGTTGCTGCTGGTGGCATTATTTCATTCTTTTTTATGAATCAGCCATATTAGAAATCAGCCTGTGCTGTGGGTCAGGTTTGCCGGTGTGCCGTTGGCTGGCAAAGTGGGAGGTAAAAAAAGCGGAGCCCTGGGTCCACAGAAACAAGTGCTGATGAGAGCCTGCCCCTCATTTCTCATGGATCAAAACTGTATCTGTCCTGCCCAACTAGAAATGCATTTTGGTCAATAAAAACTATTCCACTTGTGAAACGTCCATTTTAAAGTTTATTTTAAATAGATTATATCAAGAGAATTTGTGAACTCCTTTTGAAATAATGATTTTCAAATTTTCAAGCCATCAAAATAAATACATTATGCTACTAAGTGTGTTTTTAAAATATGTTTTCCAGATCTATGTCCTCAGCAATTTATATTCATAACAAAACTTTTTTTTAAAAAAATGGAGTCAGCTTTACACATGAAGCTAAGAGTCCACTAGAGGTCACTTTTTCAACTTATTTCCCTTAAAAATGGAAAAATTTAGCTGTGATTCCTGCCACTGAATCTTTTTTACATGCTTTTGTTTTCCATATTGGAATTTTTGACTCCTCCCAGAAAGAAATTTCTATATTTCAAACATTTTTCCCCCTGAAATCTTTCTGAGACTGATATGTTCTTATATTTTAAGCATATTTTCTATTGTGACATTTTAAATGATCTTAGATATCTAAATCTATATTAATTTTTGATTATTTAAATATCTCTATTTGAACACTAGTATCCAGAACACGTGTGACTATTTCATGGTTTTCATGGATTTTACAACACCGTATTAGTGTGACTTCCCTGGAGGGTCATTGGTAAAGAATCTGCCTTCCACTGCAGGAAACTTGGGTTTGATCCTCTTTTGGGAAGATCCCCTGGAGAAAGAAATGGCAACTCACTCCAGTATTCTTGCTTGGGAAATTCCGTGGACAGAGGACCCTGGGGGAATAGTCTGTGGGGTTGCCAAGAGTCAGACATGACTTAGTGACTGAATAATAACATTAGTGTGAAAGAAGCAGACTAATTGCTATTATATTACTAGTACCACTACTTGTGCATAAAAAGTAACTTTACAAACATATCTTTGTGTATACACAATCTTGTGTATTTTCCACTAAACCATCTGGCATAAAGTTATAAATTTCTGGCCTCCCAGTTCAATAAATGTCCTCTCCATAACTATATTGATTTTAAAACATTTTCAGTTATTAAAATTTACCCCAGATCTGCAGTTTTTAAACTCAAAAACAATGCAGTGCAGTATCTCATTTCTCTATGAAGTGGATGCATTTCAAGGGAAATCATGTAGAGAGATTTATTCTTACCTTCCAAAAGACTGTCTCTGTATCATTCAATAAACTCTCATTTATGTAAATGATTCCTTTAACAATAAAGATCCCTTTAGCATAATTTTTACCAATGTTGAAAACATCTTATTGAAGAAAATGTTCAATATCAGAAAAAAAAGTTAAAATCATTCTATATGTACTACTTAATTTTGATAATATTATGTTAATTTATTTTCATACATGAATAATTTCTCCATGTAAAATACTGAAATATTACAGAAAATAACTATAATCCAAACCTTCCCAAAGGAATGCCACTTTATATGCATTCTTCTCTGAGGAAGGTCAGAGTTACATTCTGAAGTTATGTCCAAAGTGTTACATTCAAATGTTTCAAACACCTGTTAATAGAATATATGCTTATAATTTGTTTGATGTACACGTTTTAAAGATAAATATAATATAAGATGCAACAAGTTGTTCTGTCATTTATATACTTGATTTTGATTCAATAATAGATGTTGGAATTATTTACAAGCTGATACCTATAAATCTCTCTCACTCTTTTTTTTTTTTAATTTTCTTTACTTTATTGCGTTGGTTTTGCCATACATTGACATGAATTCGCCATGGGTATACATATGTTCCCCCTCCAGAACCCCCTTCCCTCCTCCCTCCCGATTCCCTCCCCCTGGGTCATCTTGGTGCACCAGCCCCGAGCATCAATCCTGGGCTGGCGATTGATTTCACATATGATAATTCACATGTTTCAATGCCATTCTCCCATATCATCCCACCCTTGCCCTCTTCCACAGAGTCCACGAGACTGTTCTATACATCTGTGTTTCTTTTGCTGTCTCGCATGCAGGGTTCTTGTTACCATCTTTCTAAATTTCATATATATGCGTTAATATACTGTATTGTTGTTTTTCCTTCTGGCTTACTTCACTCTGGATAATAGGCTCCAGTTCCGTCCACCTGAGTAGAACTGATTCAAATGAGTTTTTTTTAATGCTGAGTAATATTCCATTGTGTATATGTACCACAGCTTTCTTATCCATTTGTCAGTTGATGGGCATCTAGGTTGCTTCCATGTCCTGGCTATTGTAAACAATGCAGCGATGAACACTGGGGTACACATGTCTCTTTCAATTCTGGTTTCCTCGGTGTGTATGCCCAGCAGTGAGATTGCTGGGTCATATGGCAGGTCTATTTTCAGTTTTTTAAGGAACCTCCACACTGTTTTCCATAGTGGCTGTACTAGTTTGCATTCCCACCAACAGTGTAAGAGGGTTTCCTTTTCTCCACATCCTCTCCAGCATTTATTGCTTGTAGACTTTTGGATGGCAGCCATTCTGAGTGGTGTAAAGTGGTACCTCATTGTGGTTTTGATTTGCATTTCTCTGATAATGAGTGATGTTGAGCATCTTTTCATGTGTTTGTTAGCCATTTTTATGTCTTCTTTGGAGAAATGTCTGTTAAGTTCTTTGGCCCACTTTTTGATTGGGTCGTTTATTATTCTAGAATGGAGCTGCAGGAGTTGCTTGTATATTTTTGAGATTAATTGTTTGTCCGTTGCTTCATTGGCTATTATTTTCTCCCATTCTGAAGGCTGTCTTTTCACCTTGCTTATAGTTTCCTTTGTTGTGCAGAAGCTTTTAATTTTAATTAGGTCCCATTTGTTTATTCGTGCTTTTATTTCCAATATTCTGGGAGGTGGGTCATAGAGGATCCTGCTTTGGTTTATGTCGGAGAGTGTTTTGCCTATGTTATCCTCTGGGAGTTTTATAGTTTCTGGTCTTATGTTTAGATCTTTGATCCATTTTGAGTTTATTTTTGTGTATGGTGTTAGAAAGTGTTCTAGATTCATTCTTTTACAAGTGGCTGTCCAGTTTTCCCAGCACCACTTGTTAAAGAGATTGTCTTTTCTCCATTGTATATTCTTGCCTCCTTTGTCAAAGATAAGGTGTCCATAGATGAGTGGATTTATCTCTGGGCTTTCTATTTTGTTCCATTGACTATATTTCTGTCTTTGTGCCAGTACCATACTGTCTTGATGACTGGATTTGTAGTATAGCCTAAAGTCAGGTAGGTTGATTCCTCCAGTTCCATTCTTCTTTCTCAAGATTGCTTTGGCTATACGAGGTTTTTTGTATTTCCATACAAATTGTGAAATTATTTGTTCTAATTCTCTGAAAATGACAGGAATTGCATTGAATCCATAGATTGCTCTGGGTAGTATACTCATTTTCACTATATTGATTCTTCCAATCCACGAACACAGTATATTTCTCCATCTATTTGTGTCCTCTTTGATTTCTTTCATCAGTGTTTTATAGTTTTGTACATATAAGTCTTTTGTTTCTTTAGGTAGAAATACTCCTAAGTATTTTATTCTTTTTGTTTCGATGGTGAATAGAATTGTTTCCTTAATTTCTCATTCTTTTGATCTACAGCATAAAGTCTTTGAGAACAAACATGTCTATAGTTGAATTCCCCATTTAGCTAGAGAAGACCAGTTCATTTCCTTTTTTCTCTTAGAAACTGTGTGTGTGTATCCTCCTGTATGTGGTCAAGCATTCCTCTCCACTGGATTCTATGAAGAGAATTGGTAGAGGCATTGAACACATGAATTGATCCTGTCAAATGGCTCTTCTCTCAGGGTCTCACCAATGCCCTCTCAACTAGTAACAACTGGAGAAGAGCAGACTTCTCACCACTGAAGCCAACATTCATTACCTATCTTTAAATTTTTTTGTCATTTCTATATCTCATGTCTGAAATTGCATTTGCCTAGTTATTAGCACTATTTGCATTCACCGTTTATCCATTCCTTTAGTGAGCATTTGTATTTCCTCTTTTGTGAATTTCTTATTCATATTTTTTGCCCACTTTTCTACTTCATCATTTGCTTTTTCTTTCTAATCTTTAGGAGATTTTGTGTATTTTGAATACTAAGTGCTTCCTAGGTGAAAGTGAAATTGTTAGTTGCTCAGTCATGTCTGACTCTTTGTGACTCCATGGAGTGTAGCCCTCCAGTCTCCTCTGTCCATGGAATTCTCTAAATAAAAATATTGAGATGGGTAGCCATTCCCTTCTCCAGGGGATCATCCCCACCCAGGAATCGAACCCATGCCTCCTGCATGGTAGGAAGATTTGTTACCATCTGAGCTACCAGGGAAGCCTAGTTGTATTTATGCAAGTATATTTTTCCAGTTAATTTCTTGACTTTTAACTTTATAATTTCTGTTGTAAAATTTTTTTAATTTTTATGCTGTCAGTTTAGCAATTCTTTCTCTTGTAGCTTTAATTTTGGTATCTTGGTTAAGAAGATCACCCCGGGATTTCCTTGGTGGTCCAGCGGTTAAGAGTTCACCTGCCGAAGCAGGGGACACAGGTTCAGTCCTTGGTCCAGGAGGATTCCACATGTCACAGGGCAACCAAGCCCGTGAGCCACAACTACTGAGCCCCGGAGCCCTGAAGCCTGTGCTCCCCAACAACAGAAGCCACCGCAAGGAGAAGCCCACACACCACAGTTAGACAGTAGTCCCTGCTTGCCACAACTAGAGAAAACCCTCGCACAGCAATGAAGAACCAGACCACTTCTACTCTCTGAACAAATATGCAGTTCATCCAACTATCTTATATCTTATATTTTCATCAAATTCTCATATAGTTTTATTGTTATTTATAATTGTTGTCTTCAAATTTCATGAGGATTAGGTTTGTGTGTGAGGCACAAATCTCATTTCACTCTTTTTCCCAAATGGATGGTGAATATTCTTTATACCCTTTGATGTGTAGTTAACATCTTCTTATTGATTTAAATTGTTATTCTTTGGATAATGTAAATTTCCTTACTTTCACAGAATTATTTCTGGGCACTTCATTATTAATTTATCATTATTAATGGACACTTGTATAACACCACATTTTTTAAAGTACCACACACTTTGCTATCTGGCACATCAAACCCTTTTTTCTTCCTTAAAATATCAAAAGTAATAACAAAGTTATCTTTGCTATTTTGCTGATTTACTCTTTCACATTAATTTTTTGTTCTTAAATATTTAGCTATTTATTTCACTGCTCTGAGTCTTCATTGTGGCATGTAGGAAAACAGAAACCATGTTTTCCTCTTTTTTAAAAGAAATTTATTTATTTATTTGGTTGTGCCAGGTCTTAGTTGTGGTATGTGGAAGCTAGTTCCCTGACTAGGGATTGAACCCAGGCCCCCTGCATTGGGAGTATGGAGTCTTAGCCACTGTATCACCAGGGAAGTCTCTCTCTTTAATTTTAAAATTAGCTTGGGAAGGTTACTGAAAAATCCTATTGAAAGTGAGAATTAATCTGAACTCACAGATTAATTCTGGGGCAAAATGATACGTACAGTCTTCTTGTCAGTGAATATATGTATCTGAAATTTTTAGGTCATAATGTGTTCTTCAGTTAATTCATTTTCCTAAGATGACTTGGTCTTAAAAGGTTTATTTACAGTCATGCTACAGTTATTGATTTTGTGAATTAAATTTTTTATTCTTTCACCATTTCTCATGATTGCTTGTGTAAAAGAAAGCTAATTTTTGAAGACTGATCTGGTGCCTGTCTACCTAAAAGAATTAATTCTAATAGCTTGTCAGGTGACCCTCTTAGGTGAGTTTTCCATCAGTAATCATATCATCATTCAATGATGACAGTTTTGTTTCTTCCTTTCAAAGATACATCCCTCATTTATTTTTCTGGCTTACTGCATAAGCTAAGATCTTGAAAAGGTTTAATAGAAGGAATATCGAGCATCTATATCTTCTGTTGGCTTTAATGACAAAAATTTTAGTATGTCATCATTATGATTTCACTGAAATTTTTGACAGTCATTCTTTATTAAGTTAGGGAACACAGTGTTTGTATTTAATTTGTATATAACATAATAAAATATCATTCTTGTTAAACAGGGTAATTACTATTTTGAAAGTGTTAAACTATAATGAATTATTTTGTTGCTCAGTGCTCCAAATAAACAGCATACAATATGAATTAATCTATTTGACATCTAATGTGAGTGAAGCTGGGGCTTATCCTAGAAAAATATTCAGAAGCAGCTAAAACCCTTGATCTGAACTTTAGGTTGTCTCTCAATTGAAATTCTAGTCAAAGCTATGGTTTTTCCAGTGGTCATGTATGGATGTGAGAGTTGGACTATAAAGAAAGCTAAGCGCTGAAGAATTGATGCTTTTGAACTGTGGTGTTGGAGAAGACTCTTGAGAGTCCCTTGGACAGCGAGGAGATCAAACCAGTCAATCCTACAGGAAATCAGTCCTGAATATTCATTGGCAGGACTGATGCTGAAGCTGAAACTCCAGTACTTTGGCCACTTGATGTGGAGAACTGACTCACTGGAAAAGACCCTGATGCTGGGAAAGATTGAAGGCAGGAGGAGAAGGGGACAACAGCGGATGAGATGGTTGGATGGCATCACCAGCTCGATGGACATGAGTTTGAGTAAGCCCCGGGAGTTGGTGATGGACAGGGAGGCCTGGTGTGCTGCAGTCCATGGGGTCGCAAAGAGTTGGAAACAACTGAGCAACTGAACTGAACTAAACTGAAGGCTGCTTGTCAGAGAAATCTGAAGCCAAAGCTATAAAGAATGCATCACTGGTGTGGATTAAAATATAAAATACAGCACACTTTTAAACTACATATTAAATACTTTGTAGTTTTTCCTAAGAACATTGATGCTTAAAACTAACCAACTATTAGGCACACCACTATTAGTATTGACGTTGTTATAATGAATATTTCCAACCAATGATAGTATAGGGAGTCTGTGATTAATTCAACAAATATTTAAAGAATGCTCATTTTTTTGTCAGGCATAGAAGATGAATATTGAAAGTTAGAGCAATGTTATACCTCTGAAAATCTGAGCTGATGCAATTGTCCTTGCCTTATTCTAGAAGTAAAAACAGACATCCAAACTTAAACATTTACCTGTGGTGTACCACAACAGTTCTGAAAGTTCAGATATCCCCAGGACACTTGTGGAAAGTCCATCATGTCAATAAAACTTCATATAATCTCAGTCTCTCACACTTCAGTGTTTCAGAGTCTCTAGGTGGCCTGCTATCAGAATGGACTGAATGCAGATAGGAAAGTACACTTCTCTTTTAATTCATATAGTAAAGAGATTTACAGAAATATAAGACAAGGCTTCTCTTCCCACTGAATTAGTTTTGACTCTGGGAAATATGATTATTCTTCATAAAACAAATACAATTTCATGTTCTAAATTTCTCATACTAAAAGCCTTGGAGTTATCCTTCATTCCTCTATTTTTCTCCTATTCTTCATGCAAATTATCAATGAATCCTGTTGGCCCCACATCAAAATGTATCACAATCTGATACACATCTTATCATCTTTGCCACTACCACACTGCCTGGCCCACGCAAAGATGATATCAAGCCTGGATGATCATAATAACCTTCTATTGTTTCCCCTTGGTGAGGGCCTTTCCTACCTTCACTAACTTGATCTGACTTAAATTTTATTTTTCCACCTATTTTTTTTCTTTTTATAAAAAAATCTTACTGAAGTATAGTTGATTTACAATTTGCAATGTCACATTAGTTTCAGGCACTATGTCTCTTTACTAAACTTCCCCATCTTTACAAAATCATTTATTATTAACAGTCCACATTACAAAATTATCATTTGTCTATTTTTCTTATTCCTTCTGAAATGTGTCTTGCAAATATGATGCGTTTCTACCCAAAATTTTCTTCATTAGTAAATCCAACATAAATTTCCATGTTGGAAAGGCAATTGTCTTGTTGTAAGAGTAGCAATAGTAAATACTTTGCTTTTTCCAACTTTGGTCCACATGACTTCATTTTCTCTTTTAAGTATTTGTATCTTCCAAACTTCAAATTTTTCTAAACAAGTAGAAACTAAATTATCTTTCTTCATATGTATTTTATCATCTAATGTTTTCATTTAGTTGAGTCATCAGTAATGCACATTTGCAATGACTTTTATTTTAGAAGAAATATGGATAAAAATAGTTTGTATCTCTTTATCATTTTATACTTACCAAAGCATTTCATTTACATTTTCTCACTTAATCATCATAGTGACCCTGGAAATAATTCACATATGTATTTTTTAGGCTTAAAATTGATAAATAAAATTTTTGTTTTATGTAATTTTAGCCATTTTTATTTTTCTTTCCCATTTTATTCAAATATAATTAACATATAGCACTGTATAAATTTAAGATGTATAGCATAATGACTTGACCAACATATATTATGCAATGATTACCACAATAGACTTAGTGAACATTCTTATATAGATTTTTTTACAAAAGAAAAAATATATTTTTTCCCTTGTAATGAGAACTCTTAATAACTTTCAACTTTTACAAGAACTTCCTTGTAAATGATACAATAGCCTTCTTCTCCCTCTGCTAAAGATAAGTTCTAATAGAAAGACTATCAGGTCTTCATGGCAAACAAATAAACATAGCCACTTTGAGGTCAAGTCAGTTAGGTTGATTGCCCCTTACAGTTAGTCACAGTCTAAAAGGACAATATAATAACTTTAAAATAAATACATTTTAAACTTGCCCTGTGCTTATTTTCCACGTCAAATGTAGCATGTGTATAATCAGGCCAGGGTTTTTTTTGTGTGTGTGTGCTGACCTTTAGTGGGCTTCTCAAGTGTCTCAGTGGTAAAGAACCCACCTGCCGATGCAGGAGACACAGGAGATGAGGGTTCAATTCCTGGGTCAGGAAGAATCCTTTGAGATAGAAATAGCAACCTACTCCAGCATTCTTGCTTGGAAAATCCCATGGACAGAAGCACCTGGCGGGTTACAGTCCATGGGGTCAATAAGATTAGTACATAACTTAGTGACTAAGCACACACTGGTGCTGAGCAGAACTCAGTATTTCATTGTTATAAAACATGAATACAAACATATCACAAAACTAGACCCAAGCCTCAATTTCCTTGAAAATATTTCATACATTTTCTCCTCCCAAAATTTAAATTACATATATTCATTCTTGAAATCAAAGTTGCTGTAAAATATTCTTTCTTACCATAGCAATATCTGAAGAGAATTTGGAAAACTATTCAGCTTTCACTGTTAGTCAAGTGAACCAATACTTCCTGTTCACATAACAGCAGAGTTAGTAGAATCCGAAATGCATTCTGACTATAGAATTCAGTTAACTCTCATGGAAATTATGTGTATATATTATGTAATATTTATAATTATATGATGTATAAATATGTCCCTATAATTTGTAATAATTTGATAGAGGCGCTAAGTTTTGTATTCTTAGGTAAGTTCTAACAAAGGTCTTACTGCTTGCTGCCTTCTTTACATTTTATTCTGATGACCACTTTCTATTTTAAATTCAGATTTCTTTTCCTTCTGCTCACTTTCCATTCCTTCAGCAGGGACTCTCTAATTCTTGGAATACCTTTGAACCTTCACACTTCCTCTCTCCGTGGTTTCATTTTCCTTCCTTTTCCTTTCTCAAGTGTTCAGTTTCTCTACCCTCAGGTCCTTCCATACCCTCCCCTCACCACGCCTTCTTTCCAGTTGGTATAGCTGACTAGGGGTTGCCAGTTCCCAAAAAGGAGAAGGGGAAAGCATAGATTCCTATCCTATACTTCTTGGCTACTTTCCTGCTGTTTCTCTGCCTCTGCCTCTCCCCCTTCCCCTTCCTTTCTGTGGCTATTAACTTCTTTTCTTAGCATATTCTCCCCTTTCTTCCTTTGGTAATTTCCTGTAACTTCTACTGGAATTCTGTCCATCACTTCTTCTTTTCTTTCTTTCTTTTCTTTGTGGCTGCATTGGGTCTAAGCTGTGTCATTTGGGCTTCCCTTTAGTTGTGTCTCTGGGCTTAGTTGCCTGGTGGCATGTGGGATCTGCATTCCCTGATGAGGGATCAAACCTGCCTCCTCTGCACTGGAAAGCAGATTCTTAGCCACTGCACCAGAGAAGTCTCAACTTACTTCTTCTTATCCTTTTAAGTAGTATTTACCATGTTGCTTTTTCATACTGGCATCACTGACATGAGTTTGAGCAAGCCCCGGGAGTTGGTGATGGACAGGGAAGCCTGGAATGCTGTAGTCCATGGGGTCTCAGAGCCAGACACAGCTGAGCGACTGAACTGAACTGACTACCATGTTGCAGCTTCAAGATACAGGTTAAAAGATATGGCTACTGTTAAAAAGAAGAAACATCAGTTATTTAAGTCACCAAGTAAAAGTCACACTGACCATTATCTTGGAGCTTAGACTAGAGGCTGGTGTTCTCACTCATTTGGTCGTTCCAGTGATCTCCCATACTACTTGAATATTATGAGTCATTCTCATACTATCCACTCAAGTGGATCTTGGGTTTCCCTGGTAACTCAAGATGGTAAAGAATCTGCCTGCCAATGCAGGAGATGACGGTTCTATCCTTGGACTGAGAAGATCCCCTGGAGAAGGGAGTGACAACCCCCTCCACTATTCTTGCCTGAAGAATTCCATGGACAGAGGAGCCTGGGGACTATAATCCCCGGGGTTGCAAGAGTCAGATACAATTTAGCAACTAAACAACAATAGCGGATCTTGGCTTGCCACTAGCAATATAGAAGTGAGTGTCCCTAGTTTTGTAAGAGGCCAGTAAGGGACATTATAAGATAGTTATGCATTCATGAAAGAAACAGAATTGTATATATTGTCAATGTCTTATAAGAAATGTCTGTTAAGTGTGTTAAGAAGCCCTGAGAATATATCCTCTTGCTTATAGAGAAAAAGAAGCCTTATATTTTAGCCTCGATAGACCCATAAAAATGATTCACAGCAAAATTTACCAGTATGTAAAACTGGTTAATGGAATTAGGAATGATTAACTCAAAAGAAACCAGATAAGACATGATAACTGTCTTTAAATAGTTGAAATACTGTTATATAATTCATAAATTATTTACTTCTGGAGGATTTTTTTTAAATTCTAACTACAGTTTTTTGCTTTTAATATGTTGGGTACTGTTCTGAGTGGGCTTCCCAGGTGGAACTAGTGGTAAAGAACTCACTTGCCAATGCAGGAAAAGTAAGAGATGCAGGTTTGATTCTTGGGTTGGGAAGATACCCTAGAGGAGGGCATGGCAACCCACTCCAGTATTCTTGCCTGGAGAATCCCCATGGACAGAAGAGCCTGGTGGGCTACAGTCCATAGGGTTGCAAAGAGTCGGACACGACTGAAGTGACTTAGCACACATGCATGCACTGTTCTGGGTACTGAGGATACGGAGATGAGGAAGACAATTTAATAAATAAATTTACTTGCGGAGAATGATAATTGAACCAAAAGTGGAAGCATATTTTTACTGCTTTAAATCAAGTGAGGGAGCTTTTGGCCCAATCATACATTTTCCCCTCTATTCAGATTATATCCTTTTTTATGGTTTAACTACTCTAGGTGCAAAGGATATTTTTCCATCCTTTGAAAGATTCTATCATGTATTAATAAGTTCTCCAGGAACGGCTTGATATACTAAATGGTGCTGTGCTTAGTTGCTCAATCATGTCCTACTCTTTGTGACCCCATGGAGCCTGCCAGGCTTCTCTGCCTATGGGAATTCTCCAGGCAAGGATACTGGAGTGGGTTGCCATTCACCTCTCCAGAGGATCTTCCCAACCCAGGGATCGAACCCAGGTCTCCTGCGTTGCCAGCAGATTCTTCACCATCTGAGTCACCAGGGAAGCCCATACTAAATGCGACTAAGGAAAATTTATGAAATCTTCTACCACAGTGGTTCTTAACTAACAGTGGCTTTTCCCTCCAGGAGATATTTGGCAGTATCTGGAGATTTTGGGGGGAGCACGACACTTTGGGTGAGGTGCTGCTATGTAGAAGCTAGGGATGCTGTCAAACATCTTATTAACATAATGCACAGGGCGGTCTCCCCAAAACAAGGAAACTTTTCTGAGGTTGAGGAACCCTGGCCTATCACGACAGTAGCCCATTTTACAGAGCTATTCCTAACCAGCCCTGCTTCCCAATCCTATTCTCCATGTCATAAGAAAATGTTAATTACCCTTCTCTTCATGTTTTCTAGTAAACTCTCACCATTAGTTTCCCTTTCAGGCACTTGTATATTTGACGTCAGCTTGGTAAAGTTCTTTTTTTAAAATTAATTTATTTGGCCGTGCCGATTTGTTTGGCCTTGCCAGTCTTAGTTGAGGCACGTAGGATCTTTAGTTGCAGCATGCAGGATCTAGTTCCCTGACCAGGGATCGAATCTGGGGCCCTCTGCATTGGGAGCATAGAGTCTTAGCCCCTGGACCACCCAGGAAGTCCCCAACTTCATAAAGCTCCTATACTCAGAAAGATGAAAGAGAGAAGCATATTTACAATGTTTCTCTTGTGCTCCATACATTCTATCTATCTCCATCAGCTCCTGCTGCTCTGTCTTTACAGTGTATCCAGCATCCCACCACTTCAGTTTCTTTCACTGCAAATACCACAGTTCAACCACATCATCTCAGCACTAGATGATTTCAGTAGCCTTCTAACAGAACTTCCAACTTTGACCTTTGTGTCCCTGACAGTCTATTGTCCACCCAAGAGCCAGAGTGACTCTTTGGAAAACTAGATCAGATCATGTAATTTTGCTCAGAAACCTTCAACAGTTTCCCTTATCTTTCAGAATAAAATTCGCAATCCTGTCCATCCTCGATAGGGTCACACATAATAAGCATCCCTTTCCTCTTTAACCGAAGGCTTCCTGAGTGGCTTGAATAGGAAAGAATCTGCCTGCAAAGTTGGAGACCTGGGTTTGATCCCTGGGTCAGGAAGATCCCCTTGAGAAGGGCATGGCAACTCATGCCAGTATTCTTGCCTGGAGAATTCCATGGGCTGAGGGGCCTGGTGGGATACAGCCCATGGGGTCACAAAGAGTTGGACAGGACTGAGTGACTTTCACTTTCCTCTTTTACCTGTTCTCCTATAACTCATTCTCTTTCTCTATCACATTGGCCTCCTCGATCTACCTGAACTGCATCAAGCATGTCTTTTTCAGAATATTTTTTCCTCTATATCTGCACAGTTTGCTTCATCTCTCCGCAATGGTAGTTTGTCAAAATTGTTCTTGAATACTCTATATTAAAAAAAGCAATATTCTATCCTTCAAACAAATATCTCTATCTTGCTTACTATGATTAAGCATAGTGGTTTATTTATCATTATCCTCCCTTCACTGCGATGAAAGTTCTATAAAGGTCTCAGTTGTTTTGTGTTGTTATTTAGTTTAACATTTCAAATACCTAGAACAGCACCTGATACAAAATAAACACTAAGAAAAAACTTTTGAGTGACTGTTGCTCTTGTTCAGTCACTCAGTCATGTCTGACTCTTCGCAACCCCATGGACTGCAGCACTCCAGGCTTCCCTGTCCTTCCCCATCTCCCAGAGCTTACTCAAACTCATGTCCATTGAGTCAATGATGCCATCCAACTATCCCATCCTCTGTTGTCCTCTTCTCCTCCTGTCTTCAGCATCGGGGTCTGTTCTAGTGAGTTGGCTTTTTGCATCATGTGGCTAAAGTATTAGGGTTTCAGTTTCAGCATCAGTCCTTCCAATGAATAGTCAGGATTGATTTCCTTTAGGATTGGCTGGTTTGATGCCCTTACTGTCCAAGGGACTCTCAAGAGTCTTCTCCAGCACCACAGTTCAAAAGAATAAACCTATCTTATACCTATAGGTTGACATTTTAAAAAGTGAAGTGAAACTGAAGGTCGCTCAGTCATGTCCATCTCTTTGCAACCCCATGGACTATACATATAGTCCATGGAATTCTCCAGGCCAGAATACTGGAGTGGGTAGCCCTTCCTTTTTCCAACCCAGGGTTCGAACCCGGATCTCCTGCATTACAGGCAGGTTCTTTACCAGCTGAACCACAAGGGAAACCCATTTAAAAACATTTAAAAAAAACGTCATTTAAAAATTACTACTAAGTGTATCAGAAAACATAATATATTATACAGTACTTAAATTAAACTCTGATTTGCAACTCAACTCTCTACTCAGCAGGTCTGACAATTTGGAATCCTGGAGGAACATCCTTTCATGTGAGACAATTTGTTAAAACAAACATGATAAAACATTGATGCAATTCTATCACAGTGAATTAAAATGTCATCTTACCATATAGTTATGTAGTGACAAGGCAGAATCCAAATGCAGCCTAATAGCAGTCCTCAGTGACTCCTTATTTTATATGACTTTTAATGCAGTGTTCTGGCATCTGTGAATATTTACTCAATTGAATTGTACGAGAGAAGTGTTTTGTAATCATCTGTAATTAGCCATCTTGATATCTGGTCTCAACACAGCTACAGAGCAGATAGAATTGGGGCCGTAACAAGATGTTTAATCACTGAGGCTCAATCTAAGAGCTCTGGGTTCTTAGAGCACTTGGGGACACCCAGATGTGCCTCTCAAATCATGAATCCTTGAGTAGAGAAAAAGCAAAGCATCAATGACTGATAAAAAACCGAAGTATGCCTAATGTGCTTTTCTCTTTGTCTCCTTCTTGCTTTGTGGCTGCTGCGTGTGGGCTGCCTTCTGGCGTGGGACCTCGGGGCAACTCACATGTCTGCTGGGGTACCGCCGGCTTCTCTGCCATCCTGCTGTGATCCCCTCAAGCCAGTTTGGGGCTGCAGGCCACCACTTCCACTCTCATCCCATTTCCTGTTTGTTCAGGAGTTACCTGCCATCCTGCTATGACAGTCTGTTCTGCCCGGCTCTCTATCCCCGTGCCACTGTCTCTGCGATCAGTAGTTCCTGAACTCTGGTTCCCGACAGCTTGCCAACAGCACACTCTGTGCCCTTGTCATCTCTCGCCTATCACACCTGCTGCTGCCACCTGTTCCGGTACCTTGCCAACATCTCCCCTACCGCCTTCAGCACTGGCTATGCTCCTGCAAGGGAGGAGGAGGAGTATTTTTTTTTTCTACCCGATGGCTGCTGTTGGACCGTGACACAACCAAGCAGTGACGTCTGGGAAATATTATGTCGTCTGTCCTTGAGATAGTGCACTCACTCTCATTGTTGCCAAGACATTTAACCACCAAGCTCTGAGGTCTGTGGTGCTTAGTGTTCTAGAACTCTCCCTAGGGTCACCACCCCCACCCCGCCCCAACCCCGCCAGCTTTCTAAGAACTGCAATCTCTACCGATCAACATAAAATCCAACTATTAATTCAAACTCCTCCAGTAAGCTTGTGTTTAAAGTCTTCTTCTTTGATTCTCATATCAAAATTTAGCTATAGGGAAACAAAGGGAGGGATATTTTGCCAAAGTCTGGTTTCAGCATTACTGACATTGGCTAGGGTATAGAGTTAAGTCAAAATCAAAGAGCCCCATTATGTTTACTTCCCTTGTGGCTCAGCTGGTAAAGAATCTGCCTGCAATGTGGGAGATCTGGGTTCAATCCCTGGGTTGGGAAGATCCCCTGGAGAGGGGAAAGACTACCCACTCTAGTATTCTGGCCTGGAGAATTCCATGGACTGTATAGTCCATGGGGTCACAAAGAGTCGGATAAGATTGAGTGATTTTCACTTTCATTATGTTTATAGGTGAGTGTGAATTAAGCTTTTAGATTTTAAGGTGAATATTATTAATATAAATATCATGTGCATCATGATAGTCTGTTTTTTTCCAAAATGCCAAAGTGAAAGCTGGGGATGAGACGGAACGAAAATGAGTGAGTATGTTAGAGATGAACAAATTTTCAGAAAACAATATTTCTTAAAAACTTGCATATCTATTGAATAACAGATTAATGGAATTCCAAGGATCAATAGAAATCAAGTGACATGAACATGTTATGTAAGCAATAAACTATTATGCACATGTAAGGATTATTATAAGCAGATTATTTCCAAAGCACAACTTCCAGAAACTGATCTCTTAAAATGGCAGTCTATTTCATCTAGGAAATGCTCTCATTTTAGAAAAATTACATCAAGCCAAAAGCTAATTTCTCTTACACTATGCTCTAGAACATTGTTCAGTGTTCTAGAATGAAACAAAATAGTCCAATCTCATTAGCAAACCTTTCAAAACAATCAAAGGTGTAAACGTAAAATCCAAAATATCTGTGATTCATAAAAGTAAAGAATTGAGAGTTTTGTGCTGAGGGATCTGTGCAGAGATATATAGCTTTTTGATAAGTGATCTGGTAATATACATTTGAATAAAAATTGCTCATAACCTTTGACCCAGCTATCACAGAAATAAAATCAAAGGTACATCTGAATGCTTTACATTGTAAGTAATTATAGTTAAGAAAGTACTGGAAACTACTGAAATAACCACAAAAGAATATATATATTTATTCTTTTGATCCTATAGAATATAGAGTGATTATTTAAGAGGATGAATTAGCTGATCTATAAATGTACATGAAACTGAAGTTGCTTCTAGGATTTCTTCCAGTGTGGAAATTATACACTAATTTTCCCAGTCACAATGATACATTTATACCTAAAGGACTCTTGGTGTTCATACACACATCATTAAGGATCCTGTTAATTGTTCAACTCAAATAAAATTATGGCAATAAAATCTTTGTTTTTTAAGTACTCAATTTTAAATTTGGATTGAAATTGGAATACATCCAAGTACATGTCAGAAAGTTATAACTCCCAAAAGAGCTCTGTAGTTCTTCCAATTCTATTTTCTATGATAAACATCCTCAGATCATTCAATCAAATAATATTCTTAGATCTTTTGTACCATAGTGGCTGTGATTCTCTGGCTCTATTTTAAAATGTGTTCCTCTGCTTTGTAAACAGTTATCTGTACTTTCTTAAAGTATCCCAATATTGTAATTGATTTTGAGAAGCCTTGACTCAACAGAAATTTATACTGAGATTGTGGCAAACTAACAATCCTAAAGAAACTGGGAACATTTTTTAAAATAGAGCCAGAGAATCACAGCCAATACAGTATAAAAGATCTGAGAATATTATTGTCTGCTTGAATGATCTGAGGATGTTTATCGTAGAAAATAGAATTGGAAGGACTACACCTCTTTTGGGAGTTAATAATTTTTTGGCATTTACTCAGATGTATTCCCAATTTCAACCCACATTTAAAATTGAGTCAATCCTAAAAACCAACACAATAAAGTAAAGCAAATTTAAATAAAAAAATAAAATTGAGTCAATCCTAAAGAAAATCAATACTGAATATTTATTGGGTGGGTGGAGGGATTGATGCTGAAGCTGAACTCCAATACTTTGGCCACCAGATGTGAAGAGATGACTTGTTGGAAAAGATCCTGATGCTAGGAAAGATTGAAGGCAGGAGGGGAAGGGGACAACAGAGGACAAGATGGTGGGATGGCATCACCGACTCAATGGACATGAATTTGAGCAAGCTCCAGGAGTTGCTGAAGGACAGGGAAGTGTGGTATGCTGCAGTCCATGGGGTCACAAAGAGTCAGACACGAGTGAGTGACTGAACAATACAACACAGCAGTCTCAAGGTCTTTCACCTGTGTTGTGTTTGTGAATGTTTTAACGCAAGTGATGTAAAAGTCTCTGCTACATCTATTTTGTACTTGAGCAACTGACTTTTTAAGGCTAAATGTAGGACTTTATCATTCTCCATGTTCAGATTGACTCTGTTCCTCATGTTAAAATTTGAAAAGGAACTAAACTGCACATACAGTTTGATTAAAACAAAGGACTCTTCTGGTGATCCAGGGGCTAAGACTCCATGCTCCCGATGCAGGGGGCCAGAGTTCAAGTTCTGGTCAGGGGACTATTAATAGATCCCACATGAAGCAACTAAAGACCTCATATGCCACAACTAAGACCTGGCACAGTCAAATAAATAAAAATAAATATTTTAAAAATACATAAATTAAAAAAATAAAGAAGATGGGAAAGCAAAAAAAAAAAAAAAAGCCTATCCTTGTTAAAAGAAAGTTAAAAAAAGAAAGTTTGCTTGTGCTCAGTCATAGCCAACTCTTTGTGATCCCATGGACTATAGCCCACTAGACTCCTCTGCTCATGGAATTTTCCAGGCAAGAGTATTGGAATGAGTTGCCCTTTTCTACTCCAGGGGTCTTCCTGACCCAGGTCTCCTGTGTCTCCTGCATTGGCAGCCAGAGTCTTTACCATTAGCACCACCTGGGAAGCTCCAGAAAAAGAAAATAAACAGATCAAAATGACTTTGAGTATGGCTGAGTGTTAAGAATCATAAGTGATTTGCCCTCCTCACTCCCTTTTGATAGTTTTCTAATTTTCTTTCATGATATTTCAATGAAAAGTTACATTGTTTTAAATAAAAAATTTAAAATGACCTTCATCTTGCTTGTTTGAACAAACTGCTATATATCCGATGATGATATAAGAAAAAGAACTTAAGAACATTTAATTGTGAAGTAGCAAGAATCCCTAGTTGATAGATCTTGGGTGTCAATGTGACCTGTTTCCTGACCTAAAAGGCAAAGGGAATAGGGGAGCTGTTGTTTAATGGTTATAAATGTTTAGTTTTGTAAGATGAAAAAGTTCCAGGAGTCTGCTTCACAGTTATGTGGCAGTATTTAATGATGCTTGAACTAACATTCTTTTTTTTTTTAATATTCTTTTAAGATGGTTAAGTTTTATGTTATGTGTATTTAACCACAGTCAGAAAAAAGTGTTAAAGGAACAAACTTCAATATTAGATATAGTTGATGAGAAAGGATATGATCACTCAGAGCATTCTGGCTTGGA
This sequence comes from Antilocapra americana, assembly GCA_007570785.1. Lineage (NCBI taxonomy): Eukaryota > Metazoa > Chordata > Mammalia > Artiodactyla > Antilocapridae > Antilocapra > Antilocapra americana. The sequence goes on along the minus strand of ML660770.1, from coordinate 11,906,863 downwards.
GTGACTTGGTAGAGGGTGATTACATTAATGGAAAAACTGAATATGTATGAAAAGGAGCCAGAGCTTCCCTGGTTGCTCAGGGGTAAAGAATCTGCCTGCAATGCAGGAGACACAGGAGATGCAGGTGTGATTCCTGGGTTGCAAAGATCCTCTAGAGGAGGAAATAGCAACCCACTCCAGTATTCTTGCCTGGAAAGCCCCATGGACAGAGGAGCCTGGCAGGATACGGTTCATGGGGTCTCTAAGAGTTGGACATGACTGAAGGGATTGAGCACTGAGCCCTGATGAAGAGGAGCAATTTAGAGTGAAAACATTAGTAGACAGTGTGGTAGTTTGCACCATCTTTTCTTTTCCCAAGTATTTCAGTGTTGCTGTAATAAGCAGTTCCCTGTGTATCTCCAGGTTCCCCTCTCAAATGGGAAATGTTATACATCTCTGATTTTCTGCCCCAGGGCTTTCCTCTAAGGCACACTGATGCAACCTGGAAATCGGAGGAAGAAGGAATCAGTGGGTAACTGCTCCAACTTCTCCATTCTTCTGTAAGACAGTTTTGAGGCAGGTCTGCATGGTGCCCAGAATGTCTCCAGTGAGTCTGAGCCCCAGTCACTGGTTTTTTTGCCTTTTCCTCAGGTCTGGCTTCATTCCCTCAACTTCCTCTTTCTGCTTTTCTGCTGTATCATTTTCTAAATAAACTGTCTACACCCAATCCTTGTCTCAGACTCTGAGTAAATCTAAGATAAAGATATTGAACTATATTAATATTTAGGATACATAACATTTTAGGAGCCATTGGGAGATTCATTGAAGATGTCCATTAGAAGGTTAAAAATTAATTAGTGTCATAGCCCCAAAAGTATAATCTTTCCGTTTTCTTGATCCATTTTGCTCTTCATCCTTTCAACAATTTTTCTTTCTGCCACTCATTTACATTTATCATTGTTCTGTGTTCCTTCTCCTATTTTACTGTTTTTTTTTTTTTTAAGTCTGAGATCTTAAGAAAATTCACTGAACAGAAATTTTGTTTAAAATGTCTCACATTTTTCTTCCTCAAATGGATCGTAGGTGACTGCATACAGGTCTAGTTTCTTTTCAGAGACTATTTGGTCCCTCTTGAGTTTTTGGCCCCGGGATCACTCCTAATTTTTTCTTCAATCTGATTGCTCTGAATAAGGGCATGTTCTCTTCTGAATGCCCTTATTTCATCAGACGCAAAGTAGTGTCATCGAAAACAATGTGAATGAATATAATAAAAGATATTTTGATTCTACCTGGTCTTGTCAGTCTAAGGAAGGTTTGTTATTGTAACAAAGTAAGTTTTATAAAAAAAAACACTCTAGGAATCCATTATGTCCATGTGTCATACCTTATTGTATGCACAGTGTTGGAAATGTGGTTAAAATCTGGAGGAATCCTGGATCTTTGGCACTTTTCCAAATGCTAAAAGAAATTCTTTCAATAAGGAAAGGTGCTTGTGTCTGGGAGAAAGAAAATCGTTCTGTTTAAGTCAAAATTGTTGTTTCAAAGAGAACAAAAGGGGAAAAGTATGGAAGATGAAATGATGTTAATCCACTCTTGTAAGTTAGAGTCCTCTTGCTCTTCTCAAGGAAAGGATGCTGTGATCATGTTTCCTTATCCTAATCCTTCTGCAATTATAGTGATCCCCATCTCCTGGGGTATCAGTTTTCCTCTGTGCTTTGTTTCTCATAGTTTTATATCTACTCTCTGTTGTCTTTTTCAGAAATAACTTTTTCCTACAATATTCATCACCTTTATAAGGTTTAGAGGACTTGGTTAGCTTGACAAGCTTAAAGAAAATCACTGGAAATAAGGCATGTAAATGATACCAATTCAAGAATTTTCTAACTTTAAGCAAAAAATAATTTTTAAAAAACTAGAATAATTGAATGGTGGTGGTTAAACAAAAGTCAGAACTATTCTGATTCTCCTAAGATTGTATACAAGAAAAGAATGACCTATGCAGTTTACATAATATGCAAAGCCATATACTAATAATCAACATCACCAGGACAAAGAAATACTTTTTTCATTATTTAATGTGGTTTAATTGAAACAGGCTGCAATATCATAGGCTGGTGGCAGGTCTGGTCTCATGCCACTTATTGGTCTCTAAAGCCTGAGATAAGATAGAGACAAGTGACTTTTTCTTGTTGCTCTTGTGAGTTAGTAACATCTCTCTCTCTCTTTTTAAAGACTCTTAGTAATTATCTAACTTAATTGCTTTTACAGATTTACAAGTTGAGAAAAGCCTGATATACGGAGAAAGTGAGTAGTGGTCAGCCATGGAGTTGATTGATGGCAGAGCCAGAACCAGAAGCCATTCACTCCTTTCTTCACTTAGGCAACAAGTCTCTCCTGAGTATATTCTCAGTCACAGGCATCATGTGGATTCAACTAGGGACCAAAATAGTTTCCTCTGGGATGGAGCTCATGGTAGGGATGTCCAGCCTGCTATAGATCCAAAGGAGACATAAGTACGAGAACTTGAGAACATCTAATTGTGGAGTAGCAAGCATTCCTCATTGATAGGATCTTGGCTGCTGGTAATGCCCTGTTCCCCCAGAGCCTGAAAGTATACAAGGCTTATAGCTTTTGTCTCCTCTTACTTGATCTGTTATTAAAGGATTGAATAAACCAGCACAGCTCTTTGCACACAGTAGAGTGAGGAACTAAGGAGAAATGGTCGGTCACGTACATTCCCTTGTAAAACATTTCAGTATGTAAGCCTTACTCTAGGTGTCTGCTGGTTCTGTAGTAAGACAAAGGGAAAGAAATCTTTGTTAGCATCTCAGTTGTCTTTCTGGGCTTTCCAGATAGTGCTAGTAGTTAAAGAAACCACCTGCCAATGCAGGATACATAAGAGACTGACTGGGTCAGGAAGATCCCCTGGAGGAGGGAAAGGCTAGCCACTCCAGTATTCTGGCCTGGAGAATTCCATGGGCTCTATAGTCTTACTCTATGACCAAGCTAGACAGCATATTAAAAAGCAGAGACATTACTTTGCCAACAAATTTCCATATAGTCAAGGCTATAGTTTTTGCAGTAGTCATGTACAGATGGTGGCTCAGACAGTGAAGCGTCTGCTGACAATGTGGGAGACCTGGGTTCGATCCCTGGGTTGGGAAGATCCTCTGGAGGAGGGCATGGCAACCCACTCTAGTACTCTTGCCTGGAGAATCCCATGGACAGAGGAGCCTGGCAGGCTATAGTCCATAGGGTTGCAAAGAGTTGGACACGACTGAAGCCACTTAGCATGCACACATGCATGAATGGTTGCCTTTCTTGCCAGTGTTTGAACCTAGATCAACCTTTGTGGCCCAGCCTTTCTTAGAGCTGATTGTCCAGTGAAAGCTACTAAAAAGTGCAACTGGAGAAGAGAGGCTGGTGGAAGGTCTGGTCTTATGATACTTATTGGTTGGAAACAGTTGATAAGAGGAAGTCTCCATATTTAACTTTGTTTAAGTATTTTAGAAACCCTACTGCTGATGTTCAGCTATACACACTGATCTTTACTTTCACACAGATTTTACTTGACCTTTAGAGGAAAATTGGTGCAGTTGGTGCAGTTAAAAATTTATGGTGATATCATGTCATTGTTTGGCAAAACTAATAAAAAAATTTAATCGTATTAGACTTATCTTATCCTAGTGGCTAAAAAAGTTGTTGAAATCCAATTTTGGGGAGATTAGCAAGACCAATCACACCACAAACTTATTTTTTTAATTGCGGTGTAATTGCTTTATAATGTTGTGTTAGTTTCTGCTGTACAATGAAGTGAATCAGCTATATGTATGCATACATATATCCCCTCCCTCCTAGACCTCCCTCCCACCCCTCATTCCACCCCTCTAGATCATCACAGAGCACCAAGCTGAGCTCCTTGTGCTATATAGCAGGTTCCCATTAGCTATTTATTTTACACATGGGGGTGTATATGTGTCAATCTTAATCTCCCAATTCATCCCATCCTCTTCTTTCTCCTACTGATACAGCCATCAAGGAGAGCAGTACAGAGGTTCCTTAAAAAACTAAAAAAGAACTACCATATGACCCAGCAATCCTACTACTAGGCAGATACCCTGAGAAAACTATAATTCAAAAAGACACATGTACCTCAATGTTCACTGCAGCACTATTTACAATACCCAGGACATGGAAACAACCTAAGTGTCCATCAAGAGATGAATGGATAAAGAAGATGTGGTATGTATACAGTGGAATATTACTCAGCCATAAAAAGAGTAAAATTGGGTCATTTGTACAGATGTGGATTGACGTAGAGTCTGTCATGCAGAGTGATATAAGAAAGAGAAAAACAAATATTGTATATTAATGCATATATGTGGAATTTTAAAAATGGTACAGATGAACCTATTTACAGGGCAAAAAGAGAGACCCAAACACACTCTCAACTCATGCAGTGTGGGAGATGGACTTTGGCTAATTATCTCATGAAAAGTCATGTAGGAAAAATCTGTATAGATGCAATTGTGCTAAGTGAGAATACTTTATAAAGAAAGGGATACTTTGAAAACACAGGCCCTCATGGGAGAATCTAATCTAGATTTGAGTGGGAGACAAATTAGGGAACACGCTTGAGAGAAAACAGTTTTTAAGCATCTTTCCTTAAAAAAAAGCAAAAGAGAAGAAATTAGCTAAGGAAAATTATAGAAAGTAGAGAGCTTATTTTAGAAATCAGAAGCACATGTACCTTTCTTCTAATAGTCCCCTCCCCTACCCAATTCTTCATATTTTCTATTTAAAGGACTGAATCTGTTACACATAATCATTTATATTGCATTAATCTATATCTTGGGCTTCCATTGTGGCTCAACTGGTACAGAATCCATCTGCAACATGGGAGACCTGAGTTCGATCCCTGGGTTGGGAAGATCCCCTGGAGAAGGGAAAGGCTAGCCACTCCAGTATTCTGGCCTGGAGAATTCCATGGGCTCTATAGTCCATGGGGTCGCAAAGAGTCAGACACGACTGAGTGACTCTCACTCTCACGTATATCATAGAGCCAATTACAACTAAATGAAGGTCTTGATTGTGATGATGATTACTGTACTATGCTTTTGTAAAACTGAGATCAGTACACCAAAAAGAATGAAATTTTACTACATGTAAAGTTTTAAAAGAAAGAACCAAAGTAAAACAAGAGTAGAGCGTTGACGACTGTTGTCCAGTTGTTCTTAGACCTTCGTGTTAAGAAACAGAGCAAGTAACACAGAAATGTGCATGGGATTATGTGTGCTTCCTGGAAATTCTAACCACCACCCACCCCCACCTCGGAGAATGGACTGTTTGCCCTTGATTTTGTTTGAATGTCTTATGTTTTTAACCCAAGAAGGACTCTTTAATCTGACTCTAATATGTGAACAGGCTGGGAGAATTCCTGCAAGAAAAATATTTCTTGTGACATACAGATGTAACAAATGGAGTGGCATTTGAAAGCTTTATTCTGGCATGATGTGACAGGTGTCTCTGTAATCTAGAAGAGATATGCTACCCACACTGGGAGAACCCATGATATAGGTGCCTGAATATCACCACTCCAGTAATGGTAAGATTTGAGCGATCATTATTCCACAGCCCACAAAACTTGTGTACTATTGTTGTTAACTTGGAGGCCTGGCACTTCTCTGTGTGTCATCTGATGACACTGTCTCTGATGTTATTTATAACAAAGGAAATCTGTGGCGATTTTTACCCATCAGGAGAAAGAACATTTTCTTTTCCTTACAGAGAATTGAAGGAATCTGACTTAGAAAAGGAAGGTCCATTAAGATGCATTTGTTGACTTGCATCAGCATGTAAAGCCCTATGGCCTCCAAAATGATTTCACCTGAAATATGTGAGAGGAACAGAGAGATTGTATTTTGATGGTTAACAGTATTGAGGCAACCAATGTGCCAGGAAATGGTAGTGTTGCCTTGTTTATGAGCCTTAGCTCCTTAGCTTTGCTACCAATAAGCAAAACAGCACTTAGTGGCAGAGGTTATCGCTGGCGCCATTTCACCAGAGGAGAGCGAGGCCCAGAGAGGTTCAGAAAGTTGCTCCAGGTTGCAGAGCTAGGAGCGTTGTGCCTGTGCAGAAGACTGAATGCATGTTTTATGTGCCAAGGTCAGGTGTGTTTGCAGAGAGGAGTAATGCTGCTTAATTCACCCCAAGCAGCCCTTCAGACTGATGTTTAGGTGCGTGTAGATTTCTTCATGTTGGGCCTGCATCTTATGTCAATTCACATTAAAATCTCAGTACGGTACGTCCTGGTTCCCTGCATTTACACAGAAGGTAGTTTCCTGTGATTCCCTTTAAGAAGCAGTAACCAAAGTGTCCCTCAGATTTTGCTTCCTTAATAATCCTCCTTTCAGCAGCAACAGACTGGATGTAAAACAATTGCAGTGGAGGGTGCAAAAGTTCCCTACCTCCTTATTAATCTATGCACAGGTAATATACATATATATATATTTTTGACTGCACTGGGTCTTCATTGCAGCTTTGGGCTGTTTGTTGTGGCCCTGGGGCTTTCATTTGTTTGTAGCGTGGGGGCTTCTCTTATTGTGTAGCAGGGCTCTAGAGTCCCCACGCTCTCCAGTTGCAGCACATGGGGCTTGGTTGCTCTTAGTTTCCCGACCAGGGATTGAACCCTCGTCTCCTGCATTGGAAGGTGGATTCTTAATCACTGGACCACCCTGGAAGTCCCTGCAAAGGTAATATTTTTAATGACAATTTCAAATGTTTCAAAATGCTTTACCTTAGTAATAAACTAAGAGTGGTCTTTACCACTGAAATAGACAATTCTTTTATGATTTTTTTTTTCTTTCAATGCATTGGCCTTTAAAATCTTTGGTCTTAGCCATGTCTTCAAATTTTCCCTAAGTTGCCTTGTTATAGTACACCTACAATCCTGTTGCTTATCTTTTTCAAAACAAATCAAAATACATTATAGATGAAGCTTAATGCAATAAAAGACCCTAAAATACTTTTTTAAAAAGAACTTTTTTTTTTTTTTTTGTAAAATTTTTTTTTTTTTTTTTGGCCATGCCACAGAAATATTTATTACCTTAGTTTCCCAGCCAGGATTAAAACCTGTGCCCCTTGCATTGGAAGCACAAGCTTAACTATTGGACTGCCTGGGAAGGCCCTTAAAAAAAAGCTTTGAAAATTAATCAAAGGAAATTACTACATAAGGAAAACTCTTAGAGCTGACTAGTTTGTGTCTCAGTTTTACTCACGGAGAAGATGAGGTGAAAAAAGAGTTTGTTCCAAGTGATCTCCTCTGAGCCCCCAGTCACTGTGAGGTTATTCAACTCTGTCTATGGGAGATTATTGTTTGATTTGAAGACTAGTAGCTTTTACCACTGTGATGTCAAAGTGTCTGCTGCCAAGGTGTTCCCATGCGGAAATCTGAAGCTAATTCCCTTTCCTTTAAAGGGTGGACAGGTTACCTGGACAAATTCTCCAATCTTGCAAACTGCTATACCTGCTGAAGGCCTTAGAGTCAGAAAAGATGACACACCAGTAACCCTTGCTGCCTTAGAAGTGTTATTAGCGTTAGGATCACTGTTTGAAGAAGACAGTGCCCAATACAGATTTGGCTTCTGATTTATTTATTTTTGGCCATGCGGCATGGCATGAGGGATTTCAGTTCCCGGACCAGGGATTGAACTGCTGCCACCTACACAGGACGGAGAGTGTCCTAACCACTGGACAGCCAGGGAAGTCCTCAGGTTAGGCTTCTTTACTTTATCTTCCTTTCCTTTAGCTTTCCTTAGAATAAGGTCGATAAATCTCATTCATCTCATGATTCACAAATGTTCACTACAAGTGTCTTTTAGCTGCTGAAATACCAACAAGGAATCATAATCCAACCTTGTAAAAAGCTACTGGACCCAGCTCTTCTGTCACAGATTATGACACCCAAGTGGTTAAATTGATTTATTTTACTATCTGCATTTTTCCAAAGGCATGATGAGCTAATTAAAATATATTTATTTCATACATTGTTAGATTTTTTTGTATATTAAAGAAATGCATTATTTTGACAAATTTAGCATGAGCCACTCTAATCTTTATAATTATATAATTTGAATTATAAATTAAGTTTGCATACTAATTTCACATTTACAGTCACACCTGTGTCTTTATTTACTTCTCAAAACAAAGGGCACCAAAACAGAAATTGTTACCACTATTTTTACAGAGAGTGAAAATGAGGTTTTAAGGTTTGATTCATCACACTATTTACCGTGTGTGTGTATTTACATGTGGAGGTGAGCTCTGGAATTGGAGTTAGAGTATATTTGTTCTCATGAGAGATCTTTCTCACCACTGCCCCTACTGTCTTTACAAAATGAGCTGAGTTTTGAAGCACTGCAGGCTTCCATGCTGCTGAGCTGGAATTTTAAAAATCTGGATGTATGTGGTTTGCTTTGTTTGGTTCTCTGTACCACAGGGAGCCAACAGGAATTCCCTGGTGGTCCAATGGTTAAGACTTGGACTTTCCCTGCTGTGGATTCGAGTTTCATCCCTGGTCAGGGAAGTAAGATCCCACAAGCTGTGGAATGCTGCACACACACACACACTCACACAAGAGGCAGTTGCATTGCTGCCACACTGTCACATAGTCCATCCCTACCTTCTGGTTCCTGATCTCTCTGTGTTTGCATTGTTATCACTACAAAATTCTTTGAGAAGGTAAGGTTTAAAGCCTAAACGTTACTTCCCCACTGGTAAGACTGGTGCTCACTCAAGACATGAGTTTGGGCAAATTCCAGGAGATAGTGAGGGACAGGGAAGCCTGGCGTGCTGCAGTCCACGGGATCGCAAAGAGTCAGACACAACTGAGAGACTGGACAGCAACAACAAAAGGCCAACTGGTGTTTAGTATGTGTGTGTAAGACCAAGGCTGAACCCTTATTTCTTTCCTTCCTTCTCTCCGCTCATGTCTAGGGTGGAGAGGGGTAGGTGGAACTGTAAAGGAAACAAAGTGAAAAAAATCAGAGGGAAATAATAGCAGCATCTCTGAGGCTGTTTCTGTCATTCAAAAACCATACGGTGAAATAAAATATCTGAACTAGAATGCTGTTTCTCCTTGTTCTACTCTCCCTGAAGCCCCTGGAGGATAAACTGAGAAGTGGATGTTTTAGTAATGAGCCCAGAATAAAGTATCCCAAGCTGGGGAGCAGACTGTCAGTCATTAAGTTTATTTATTCATTCAACAAATCTTTATTGCACACCCACAATATGTGTCAAACATCATTCTAGGTGGACGGTAAATATATGTAAACAGAAGATCCCTACCATTGTGGAGCTTACATACTAGCAGGGTGAAACAAATAAACAGTAAACACAATACAGAAGTGTATCATATTGTTTATTAGCAAGTAATAGGTGCTTCAAGCACAGAATCAGACCAAGTCTGAAACTCAGCTCGGCCATGTCCTAGCTGTGTGACTTGGATAAGTTAGTTACCCTCTCTGTGCCCCAGTTTTATTATGACTGTAAAATAGACAAGACAATGGCACCTACTCCATATGCATGAAATGAATTAATACCCGGCAAGAATGCCTGGCTGAGAGTAAGAGCCACATAGCTGTTTGTTAAACAACTAGCTGCTATGAAAAAAAATTAAAAAGAAAAGCAGTGTGAATATTATCGAATCTGAAGGGTGTAATTTTGTAGAGGAAAGCATGTAATGTTTGAGAAGAAATCATATGAGCAAAACCTTGAAGGAGGGGACAGTTCAGTCAGTCAATTCACTCATTCAGTCATGTCCCACTCTTTGCAACCGCATGGACTGCAGCATGCCAGGCCTCCCTGTCCATCACCAACTCCTGGAACTTGCTCAAACTCATGTCCATCGAGTTGGTGATGCCATCCAACCATCTCATCCTCTGTCGTCCCCTTCTCTTCCTGCCTTCAATCTTTCCTAGCATCAGAGTTTTTTCCAATGAGTTGGCTCTTTGCATCAGATGGCCAAAGTATTGGAGTTTCAGCTTAGCATCAGTCCTTCAGTGAATATTCAGAACTGATCTCCTTTAGGATGGACTGGTTGGATCTCCTGCAGTCCAAGGGACTCTCAAGTCTTCTCCAACATCACAGTTCAAAAGCATCAATTCTTCTGTGCTCAGCTTTCTTTATAGTCCAACTCTCACATCCATACATGACTACTGGAAAAACCATAGCCTTGACTAGACAGACCTTTGTTAGCAAAGTAATGCCTCTGCTTTTTTTTAATATTCTGTTTAGTTTGGTCATAGCTTTTCTTCCAGGGAGCAAGTGTCTTTTAATTTCATGGTTGCAGCCACCATCTGCAGTGATTTTGGAGCCCCCCAAAATAAAGTCTCTCACTGTTTCCATTTTTTCCCCATCTATTTGCCATGAAGTGTTGGGAACAGATGCCATGATCTTAGTTTTCTGAATGTTGAGTTTTAAGCCAACTTTTTCACTCTTCTCTTTCACTTTCATCAAGAGGCTCTTTAGTTCTTCTTTGCTTTCTGCCATTAAGGGTGGTGTCATCTGTGTACCTGAGATTACTGATATTTCTCCCTGTAATACTGGTTCCAGAGGAGGGGACAGAGTTAGACAAATATATTGGATAGTAGCTAGAGAGGAAGTGACCATGGTGAATGTCCTAAGGTGAAGGTGACGCTGCTAAGCTTTGGGAACTGCCAGGCAGCAAGTGTGGCTTGAACGATGGTGGTCTAGGGTTCAATTAGGATCTGGAAGTCCACTGGGAGGAGTTTAGCTTTTCTTTGAGGCATGAAATCAGAGGTGATTGAAGTTTCAAGGAGAGGAGTGGCAAACCCTGACTTTTCTTTTTAAAAAGATTACTACCCTGCATTGAAAATAAATTGAAAGGGTGGAAAGATTAAAGGCAGGGTCTTTGGGGAGATGATGATGGCTTATACCTGGGTGGTTGCAACAGATATGGTAAGTAGTGGGTGGCTTCCGCATATATTTGTAAGATAAAGCCAAAAGGAGGTCCTGATGGACTGCATATAGTGAGTGCAGGAAAGAGGAAAATCTAGAGTGAATCCAAGAGTAAAATTTCTTGTAATGATTTCTCCTGTCTGCTTTCCTTACCTGCAATTTTATTCATCCACCCCCATTTCCTCTTTGTATCTAATGCCAAGATAGCTCCGAGAATAGGAAAAGTCATAATGTAGGGGAAGGAGAATGTATTTGTGAGAGATAGTGGGACAGAAGACAGAAGCAAAATCTGTCTGGAAGAAAAATTTAAGGCAGATGGCTCCTCCCACAGCATATAGTGGAAAAGAGTTCCAACTGGAAAAGGATGTAAATGAAAAGGCTCGATGGCCACATTTTTATGCTTCCCAGACCCCTGGGTGATCTTTCACTGGGTGAGGCAGGATCAAGACAATTCTCTGAGCTGGCATGGATTTCTATATATCTTAAAGATGAGGAACAAAAGGTTAGCAAAACTAAAAATAAATATTGGTGTTAAAATCTGTCTTTGAAAAACATGGGCTTTTTATCTCCTCTCTCCTATCCAAACCTTTGTGTCATTTCATTCTCTTCCTTCTTTGTGTGTGGACATAACCATATCTAAACTTAACTGTCGAAGAATAATTAATGAATCTGTTAGTCACTGGGTCATGTCCAGCTCTGCGACCTCACGGACGGCAGCTATCAGGCGCCTCTCCCCTTGGAATTCTCTAGGCAAGAATACTGGAGTAGGTTGCTATTCCCTTCTCCAGGGGATTTTCCAGCCCCAAGGATCAAACCCGCATCTCTTGCACTGTAGGCAGATTCTTCACCACCTGAGCTACCAGGGAAGCTCAGATAATTAATAAGCTCAGGAATCGACACTGACCTTTTTCCAGTGACGTCTATTAAGCTCGATACACCTATCTCTACACAAAGGCAGTGCAGTACCACGAATGTGCTCCAAATGGTGATTTCTCTCAAGGAGGTTACATATGGAAAAACTTTCTCTGCCTCACTTTTTTTTTTTGCTCTCTCAACATTTCTCTCCATCCTCTCTTTTCTTCTTGCTTCCCTTCCTCCACTCCCTTCAGCTGGATATTCATCCATAAAAGCCATTTACAGTTTGATGCTGCAAAGCACTCATAGTTGTTAAACTAGTCTCCTTTGGAAAGGAATTTTCCTCGAATCTGGCCACATTCATTCACTCGCTAACAGATGTTGTGGCCCCAGGCTGCGTTTCTGGGGAGTAGGTAGAGAAAGGGGAAGGGATTCATGGACATCCTCTGTCAGAAGTCAATAAGCCATCATTCAACTCTCCCAGGCCCTAAGCAGGTGCTCTTTCCTTTTTTCTGACAATAGCAAAGGTTCCCAAGACCCAGATGACAGTCTCTACATTAGCGCTTAGTGGCTCTACTGACAGGTGTTTCTCTGTATAACCAGACAACAGGTGTTTGCCCGGTGCAGCCTGCCAAAAGCCAAGGAGCCAGAGTAGAAAACAAAGCCCATTTGTGAAAATGATTACTGTAATTAAGAGCTACGGTAATGCAAACAATGAAAACTCATACTCTTTCTGCAACTCACAACCTCTCAAATTCTTTGTCTCCTGGATAGAGGAAATAACAGACTACAAATCACCCAGCATTACAGTGTAGTTTTAAATGCTAAAGTTCTCAGTTCTTTGGGCAAGAGATTGAAATGATGATTAAGGCATCTTTTGAAACTATCCCTCATAAGTTTCCTCTTTTAAAATGTGTATCATTGTACTCTTGGGGGATTACAAATCAGTGTACGCTGAAGGAGACTGCCTTTGAGAGAGGTATAATTTACTTGAGAGGCCTATATACACCTAAATAAAAAGAAATCGCTAAGCAATATTCAAATCACAGTATGTTTGGGGTGACCCTCATTACAGCAGAAGATCCGGTTCAATCCCTGGGTCAGAAAGATCCCCTGGAGAAGGGAATGACTACCCACTCCAGTATCCTTGCCTGGAAAATTCCATGGACAGGGGAGCCTGTGTCACAAACAGCTGGACACAACTGAGAGACTGAGCATGTTCCTGGGAGTTAAGGGGGCAGGCATGTGGTTAGTTCAATTCTAGCTGTTACATACTGTGATTATTATTATTACTATTATTTTGCCATCAGGAATATCTTTATTGTAATTAATTTATAGAAGTGGAAAATGTATTCTATTTTCCAGTAGACAACATAATTTTTATTCATCATATATGATTTAACAACTCTTCTATAGGGGCTTCACTGGTGATCCAGTGGCTAAGTCTCTGAGCTCCCAGTGAAGGTGCCTGGGTTCAATCCCTTGTTGGGGATCTAGATCCCATACACTGCAGCAAAGATCGAAGATCCCACATGCCACAACTAACACCCAGCAAAGCCAAAGGAATAAACTAAATTAACTTTTAGTTTATAAAATTTATAAATTTTTTTAGTTTATAAAATTCAATACTTTTAATTTTAATTAACTAAAAAAAATTATTGCACAATTTTTGATTTTGTAGGTCTTTCTATTCCTCTCTCCCAACTCCCTAGTCAAGTTTAAAAGTTCTATGCTTTTTATTTTTATTTTCTTAGTATTTAGTATTACATAGCAAAGATCATATTTTATTTCAGTTTTATATAATTATTAAAGGGATAAATAATGTATCATGATTCACTAAAACAGAATAATAAATAACTTATATACTGTGGTTATTGAACACCTTTGTATTGTGAATGTCAAAAGAATAGTCCAAGATTTTTCAGCTAGCTATTTTGCAGTGTTAAAAAAAAAAAAAGACTGAAAGAAGTAAAAAGGGCAGTTCACAAATAATTCTTCTAGAGGTCACAGGAATGGGATGCTTTTTTGAAAAAAAAAAAACACTTTTGGTTAAGCTGAAAACACTTTTTTGACTTCTCAGCAAATTCTTGATTTTAGAAAAAGTATGCAAGGAGTATTTCTCTAGAATGTTATGCCTAAACTTTTCTTGGGGAAAACCTAAACTGACATGAAGCCTCCACTTGCTATTGTTGATGTCTTTCAAATGTTGTGTACTTCCTTTTAACAATCGCATCTTCAATTTTGGTCCCCTTACCTCTTTAACACTGAAGAAATATAAGCATCTTATTATGGGGGGAGAAAAAAACTTAGTATGTGTGGACTAGCTCTCAGACTTAGTCTGCGAAATCAGCTTTGATTAAATTACTTTCTGAACAAATGGCCTTTGACTGGGTTGGTGAAAGGATCAGCCATGCGCCCTGGGTTTCAGCAGCTTCCTATCTGTTTATCACTGGTACCAGGCTTGGTCTCACTTCTGTTCTCTTCCTCCTATCTCACTGGCACAAGAGGGATGTCCTAGAAGAGACACTGTGCTTCCTTTCTCTCCTTCCCACCCCATCCCGATTTTTCTTGAATGAGTGCCCATTTGCTTATGGCCTGTCTCTCTGGATACCAACCAAACATCCAGAATGCTAAAGCTATTCCAATACCAGCAACTCTAGTTGACCCTCTTTTTCTCTCATAGATGAGAAAAGTCTCTGATTCTTCATCCTCTTTGCCATGTGACCCACTTCTTATGGAGAATTAAGACTGGAAGTACCATATCTCTCCACCTATGCTGAGAACGACCTCCTTAGACATTATTAGAGACACACTGTGCTGAGTGCTGAAGAACTGATGCTTTTGAACTGTGATGTTGGAGAAGACTCTTGAGGGTCCATTGAACTGCAAGGAGATCCAACCAGTCCATCCTAAAGGAAATCAGTCCTGAATATTCATGGAAGGACTGATGCTGAAGCTGAAACTCCAATATTTAGACCACCTGATGAGAAGAACTGACTTGTTTGAAAAGACCCTGATGCTGGGAAAGATTGAAGGTGGGAGGAGAAGGGGAAAACAGAGGATGAGATGGTTGGATGGCATCACAGACTTGATGGACATGAGTTTGAGCAAGCTTCTGGAGTTGATGATGGACAGGGAGGTCTGGCATGCTGTAGTCCATGGGGTCACAAAGTGGTGGACACAACTGAGCAATAGAACTGAACTGACTGAGCTGTGCCAGGAACAAAAGCAGTCACTAAGAGCAAAGTAGGTTCTGTTTGAGGGGGAGGATGGTAGAATTATCTCAAATCATGACTTTGTTAGGGAGTTTAGGATTGAAATATACACCATCTGAGCCATGAGGGAAGCCCAAAATGTACACACTGCTGTATTTAAAGTGGATGACAAACAAGGACCTACTGTATAGTACAGGGAACTCTACTCAATGTTATGTGACAGCCTGGATGGGAAGGGAGTTTGGGGAGAATGGATACAAGTATATACATGGCTGGATCCCTTTGCTGTCCACCTAAAACTATCTCAACATTGCTTTTTGTTTTTGGTTTTTGGTTGTGCTGGGTCTTTGCTGCTGCACGTGAGATTTCTCTAGTTGCAGTGAATGAGAGCTGCTCTTGCGGGCTTCTCACAGCAGTGTTTCTCTTGTTGCCAATCATGGGCTCTAGGTGTGCAGGCTCAGTAGTTGTGGCACATCAGCTTAGTTGCTGTGTGTGGAATCTTCCTGTACCAGGGATCGAACCCATGTCCCCTGAATTGACAGGACAACTCCTATCCATTGTACCACCAGGGAAGTCCTATTATAACACTGCTTAATGGCTATACTCCAATATAAAACAGTTACAAAAAAAATCTAGTCACAACGTTTGTCCTCATGTGTCAGCAGCACAAAGAACTACATCTTCCATCTTCCATGGCTGGCCCTGGATGAATAAGCGTCTTCTAGTACTTTAAGAAGTGAACGTATTTTCTGCAACTGGATACCATGTGCCGTGAGGTAACTGGGGGCCTAGAGTGCTTTGGGACTCAGTGCATGGATGTGCCAGAAGCTAAACTAGTCACAAAGTTAGTTGGAACGCACCAGAGATGAGCTTTATGAGAAAAAGTAACAGATTTCATGTAGACGTTTCACACAAAAGATCTCCTTCTACTAGCAAAGCTTGCTTTGCCTTCTGACTTCACAGTACGGAGACCAGGTGCCTGTGACCATTCCAAAGCAGCTGCCTCTTCAGAGAGGAGTAGTAGGCCCTGGAGAAAGAGGAGGAGATCTAACCTCCGGACCCACAGAGTTCCTAATCACTCCGTCAGCACCCTGCCTGCGCGCCCCTCCTCTCTGCTTCCTTGCCACACAGCTAGCCCTTCCCACCCTTCTCAGCCTGCTCAGGGCTCCTTTAGCCACAGGCTATTTGTTCTTGTAGTTGCTGCCAACTTGGCTGGTGAGAAGCCAGGCCTGGAGGAAACTGAGGGTCCTGGCAGGAACACAGACTGACGGCTCCAACGGGGTCAGTGCCCAACTCCTCCCACAATGCAACTGTGCCTGCATAAAAAATCCTATGGAGCCAGAAGTCACTGTGGGGTCAGTAGGGACCCTGTTAGCAAAAAAAAAAAAAAAGTGATGCTGCTGTCTGGATACAGCTTCTGAGTGTGTGGAAGGGCAGCAGGAATGGAGAGGGAGGGCCAGACTGAAGCCCTTCACTAAGGCAAAAATTCCTGAGATCCTCTGGACTTCTGTCTGCATGAGTCAAGCCAAGAAAACCAGCCCTTGCACTGTAAGGAACCTATATCAAGGTGGCGCTCGTGATAAAGAACCGGCCAGCCAATGTAGAAGACAGGAGAGACACGGGTTCCATCCCTCCTTGGGAAGATCCCTTGGAGGAGGAAATAGCAATCCACTCCAATATTCTTGCCTGGAAAATCCCATGGACAGAGGAACCTGGCAGGCTACAGTCCATAGAGTCACAGAGAATCGGACACAACTGAAGTGACTTAGCACCTCCAGCAGCAGAGATGTGTAGAGACTGACTGGCTCTGAACAGAAGACTGTGTGAGGTCCAGGGGCTCCCCAGGTAGCCTAGTTCTTGGATTGGAGAGCCTTCTGGGACGCTGGTGTGCGCTATCCAGGGCTGCTCATTCAATCTCATCATCTACCTCTGGTCCTTTCTCCAACCCAGCCTGAAGCACTGTAGGATGGACTGAGGTTTGGCCTCACTTCTGGTCTCAGAGACTCTGACCTCTGTTTCCAGCCAGAAGATTGTAAATAGTAAGCTTATCCCTCGGGTGAAGGGAAATTTGGGCGCTGACCTCTTCATCCTCATCTCTTTCTCCCTAGACTTTTGAGTACCAATCTGAGGATACAAGTCATTATAGCTTGCTTTTCAATTGACTCGTGACTGGGTCATAGGTACAGCTACATAAAAGCCTCAGAGAAATTCCCCCTTAGGTTCTCATGCAGAACTGGGGGAGGACTGGAAAGAAACTCAGGCGCTGGGGCTAGGAAAGGTAAGCCTAAGGAGGAGGGGCTATTGAACCTGAGGCTGGGGGTTGAGGAACTGAGGAAGGTAAACCCCAAGGACTGGGGACACAGCTGATGCCTAGATGACTGGTGGGACCCATTAACTTGTTGGTTAGCTTTTCAGTGCCCCTTCCAGGGGGGCGATGAGTAGAAGCCAGCCTTGGAGGACCATTTGCTTTCTCTCTGCAGGCAGCCAGGAGCATACACCTTCTCTCTGATCTTGCTTTCGAGGCTGGGATAGTGCAGGAATTAAAAACAGCCTAGCACACTGGCTGTGGCGCCTCCGCCTAAGCCCTTGGAGCCCTGGCCTGTGAATGGACTGAGGGATCATCTCCAGTCAGGGGGCTTTTGATGATCAAGAAAGAAAAAAAAAAAAAGCGGTACAGGATTGCATTCTCTTTTGAGTGGAGCTGGTAGGAGTAGAGACAGGGTAGCCAAGACCGTGAAATGAGAATTTTTTTGACCTCAGATATGTGGTGGACACAGGCTCAGCAGATCTGTTGCCCCTGGGGTTAGGCAGGGAGGGCGCGGGCCAGGGTGGGCGCAATTGGGAGCTGGGCAGGAACTGGTCCCTTTATCTGTGGAGCTGCTGAGGGATGGAGGGGGGCTTGGCTGTTCAGAGCAGAGGACAGGCGGAGCGCTGTCTTCTTTCATTGTTTAATTGTTGTTGTTGTTGTTTTGTAACCACCCAAAGACATGTTCAGCCCTCTCGTAGATCTTTAAAAGTTCAGTGGTACCCATGCTACATGCACACCATACTCATTCACTTTTAAGTGCGACTTCAAAAAAACACCCAGCATTAAGGAGAGTTGAGAAGGAATCTGGGATCTGATTAGCCAGACTCAAACCACTCTTCTCCACTTAGTGAGTGCTCTGCTTTTCCTGAAGTTTCACTCTAAGATCTCAGAGGAGGTCGGAGGGCACCTCCCCACCCTCCAAGTGGAGCTGAGCTAAACCTGAGCAGGTGCCTTGGCCTTTATGGGTCATCCTTAGACAAAAGTTTAATCCCTAGCTAGAATCTTGCAGGAGGTGAAAGGGATACAAGAATGGCTGTTTCACTGGGGGTGGGGTTGGAGAATCTGAAAAACAGAGGAGAAGAAAAGGAAGAATTTCAGCTTGAGAGGCTCAGCCTCAGAGTGGTTTTGGCCCTAAGGTTTGGAAAGGAGGCTGATCGTGTCTCCAAGGTCAGTCACTTTTCTGCTGTTTCACCAGACTCCCAGGGAAGAGGAGGGGGAGACACAAGCAACTGGATTTGCTTTGGAAAATCTTTGTCACTTGAGGCATGGGTGGTATAAAATGTGACAGGCAGGGGAACTTACCGATGGCATTCAGCACCACCTATGGGCCTTAAACCCTGATAGCTTTGTCAGAGACCCAAGGGCATCATCTGCAGAAGGCACAGTGCCCAGGGCTCAGCATCCCTTACTCATTCAGCCTGAAAAGAGGTAATGTCAGTCAAGGAGATTGTTGTGAGGGACCACCTGTCCTCAGTGTCCACTTTCAGGATGGCCTTGAGAGGGTCTGCTTACTTGTGGTAGTTAAGCCGCAAGCCTAGACCTTGAGCCAAGCACAGTAGAAAGAGAAGGGGTGTTCAGCCCAGGATGGCATCTTATATAGGGTTTCCCTGGTGGCTCAGATAGTAAAGAATCTGCGTGCAATGAGAGAGACCTGGCTTTGATCCCTGGGTTGGGAAGATCCCCTGGAGGAGGGCACGGCAACCCACTCCAGTGTTCTTGCCTGGAGAATCCCATAGACAGAGGAGTCTGGCAAGCAACAGTCCATGGGGTCACAAAGAGTTGGACAGGGCTGAAGTAACTTAGCACTGAAGTGACTTAGCATCTTATACAGTGTGTCAGGAGTATTGTGTCCAGGTCATGCATATCTGTGTGTGATTCACCCTTTCTTTCCCCTCTCTCCCTCCACCCAGTGGCTTCACTAACTTGTCCAGGTGACTTTCTGTTTACAGCTGCCTTAATGTTAAGTATTCTAGCCACGGAAGATTATCAATTCTGGAAAACAAACAAGTGCTTTATAGGCTTCTAATGGTTGAGATAGGAATCCTTAAGTGGGACTCGATAACAGAGGAAGCAAGCTCTTCCCATCCGTCTTGGACCTTATCAGGCCAAATCACCGCCTTTTCATTAGACTGAACAGTGAATAATGTACTAGAATGTAGTTTAAAGCTTCAAATATGTTTCCAGACGGAAATATGTCAAGAATGTAAGCCAGGTATACTTCTCAGATAAATGACAGTAGGGGCATCGCCTACACGGGAATTCTCGGTTCTCAGGTTTCCTGAAATCCAGAGCGCTCATCATTAATCATTCAATGGGGTCGGCCCTTCAGTCCGCGGCAGCTCTGAGTAAGCTGAAGCGGGCCGTGAGCTAATCCTTCCTGCCACGAGGATCCTGGCGCGAGAGAGGACAACTGGACAGTTGGTCACATGCGTCGGTGATGCCCAGACCCTGCCTCTCTGGCTGAGCTCCGAGCACGGTGTATGTATGCGCTCACCCTCTGGAACGCAGACCCGGAGCTTCCCAGAAGGAAAAACCGATTCGGCGGCAGGGTGTTTAGCGCTACCGAGAGTTTCCCAGCAGGAAAGCAGCTCGAGCCCTGGCGTTAATAGCCTAAGGTGGCTCTCTAAACACGGAATAAATCCACTCCTTAGCTCTTTAGTAAATCAGTAGCCACAACAACGGCCACAGCCTTCTACCCTGCGCGCCACACCAAAGCCTTCCCAAGTTGGGCTGCGAAGCCTTGTTTGGTTCCTGGCGGCCAACACTTGCAGCAGGAGGGGAATCCCCCCCCCCCCCCCACGGCAGGGTGAATCCCCTTCGGGATGCAGTTTCGAAGGGTCCCCCGGGGCTGGGGTGGTGACAGTCGGGTCGGCGGGACACCGGGGAAGTGAACTTGGAAACTGGATCCTGGGTAGGAGAGGGCGCGTTGCTGGGACGCCAGCATTCGGCGGAGGTGCGAGAGGATGAGAACTCACTCACCCGGCGTTTCAATCCCCCATCCCCGGGGCTGCCCCCTGGAGGAGTCCGGGGGCTCGCGCGGGGCTGAATTCGGCGCCGCGTAGGTTCGAGTGGAGGTGGCGGCGCGGCGCGTGAGAACTGCTGGGGTGCGTGGCCCGGGTGCGCGCGCCCGGGCGTTGGGGTGCAGCTTCCCTCAGGCCGGCTTCCCCTCCCATTCGCCCTCTCCCATCTCCTCCCTCCTCCACACCCCCGCCCCCGGGACGGCGAGGCTCCCTCCCCGCACCGGCCGGAGAGTACACAAAGCGGCGGGTGAGGGGAAGCTCCGCAGGCGTGCACGGAGCAGTGAGATCACTGGCGTTATAAATATCCCAGTGCCAGCGCCGAGATCCGTTCGGGTGGCCTCTCTCTCTCCCTCTCTCTCTCCCCCCCTCTCCCTCTCTCTCTTCCCTGAGGCTATGTCCACCCGGTGCGGCGAGGGGGGCAGCGCCAGAGGCACGCAGCCGCGCGGGGGCTACGGAGCCCAGAACCAGCCCTGCAAGATGCACTTAGGACCCCCGCTGCTGGAAGCATGAGCTTGTCCTTCCTCCTCCTCCTCTTCCTCAGCCACCTGATCCTCAGCGCCTGGGCTCACGGGGAGAAGCGCCTCGCACCCAAAGGGCAGCCCGGACCGGCTGCCACCGAGAGGAACCCGGGAGGCGCCAGCAGCCTCCGGAGCAGCAGTAGTACCGTGTCTTCCTCTTCTTCCCCTGCCTCCTCCTCCTCCGCGGCTTCTCGAGGCGGCCCAGGAACCGGCTTGGAGCAGAGCAGCTTCCAGTGGAGCCCCTCGGGGCGCCGGACCGGCAGCCTCTACTGCAGAGTGGGCATCGGTTTCCATCTGCAGATCTACCCGGATGGCAAAGTCAATGGTTCTCACGAAGCCAATATGTTAAGTAAGTTGCTTGCTCTCCTCCAAAACCTGTCCTGAGCGGGTGGGTGGCGGGAGCACCAAGAGGGACCGCCGGTTATTCCCCCGGCTGTAAGCGCACCTTCCGGAGCCTGGGCCACTGGGATCCAGCCGGCCCTCGAAACAACCGGGCGGGTTGGGTTGGAGGTGCGTCTGGGTGGTACGCACACACTTACCAGTCTCGTGGGAATGGGGAATGGCGTTTCCTGAGGTACAGGCTACCCCGAGGCTGGTGCAGACAGGCATCTTGTTTCCAGCTTGCCCTGGTCCCAAGGAGGAGCTCCAACCTGTGCCCGGAGGAAAAACAAGAATCTTCTTTCTCCTTGTTTAGTTTCTGTTTACCTTCTGCTTCTGTTTACCGGACTAGCATTTTTCACTGGGCAGCAAAGTGCACCCCTTTACCCTGCCCGTAACTGAATAGTTCTTTTTAAAATAATCAAATCTCACATACTCCCCACTCTCAACCGCTACCACAAACCCCAAATTGCTACATAATGTGTGTGCGTATGTATGTGTGTGTATCCGTGTATGTCTCTTGTAGATACGTACATATTTGCACATTATATACATATAGAATATATAGGTGTATCATACTGGAGACCAGACGTTCTCTGCTTGGAAGAAGACAGTGATCTAGAAAACTGGACACGTTTAGAGAGGGAGACATGATGGACATTAGAATTATTAATTCCGGAGTTGGGTTCAGCAACGTTTAGTATCTTGAGACCATGACCAGACCTTGTGAGGAAGAGTGGCCGGCCTTTTGTCCCCAAGGACAATTAAAGGAAGGTTCTTTATTTTAGAGAACATCTAGAGGAGATTCAGTTCGGTACAAGTGGAATTTTTGTGGGTCTTTCAACTTAAGTTTAAAATTTTCTTTCCGAGTTTAGCTCCTTCTCTCTTTCCCTCCTTCATAGTCTCCTCCCTTCCATTCTGTCTGAGTTTCCAGACCATCACTGCGGCTCCTGATTCCTCTCACTGTCTCTCCAAGGCAGCAGAGGGGAGAGATGTGTGGGACTGGGGACATCTCTGTGGACGTTTTCCTCGGTAGGACCAGATGGCTCTTTCAGCCGGGGCTGGTCTAACAGATACAGGCACAGCGCGGGCCTCAGGGACCCAGGGAGAGCGGAAACGTGGCCAGGAGACAGCGCACAGTCACCCGGCCCGGACTGTAGCCTGGTGGCCTCCAGGTGTACCGTACTTTCTCTGCCTAAAGCCAATGACCCCACCGATTTCTTCTTAACCAAGCTCCGGAGGAGCGGGGGCGCCACTACGGGGCTGGCAGCGGCCCCGCCGGGGGTGGGGGGGGTTGGAGATGCGCACATCGGTGGGGTGGCAGGCTGGCAAGCTCTCTTGGGAGTTCAGGAGGCGGGAAGTGGAACACGAGCGGGTCCACGCCTGCCCCTTGTTCCTGACAGCTCCTACCGCCTCTGCCTTCAGCTTGCTGTGCTGCCAGTGGTGAGGTGGCCTGGAGCACCTAACCCCGGAGAGGGCCTTCCTTGTCAGCCCCAGAGAATCCCAGGGCCTCCCACACGCTCTTCAGAAGGGCTGCTTTTTAAAATTTTTTTTAAGAATGTATTTAGTTTTGGCTGGGTCTTCCTTGCAGGAGCCTGGGCTACCCTTCCTTGTGGTGCATGGCCTTCTGATTGCAGTGATTTCTCTTGTTGCAGAGCACAGAACACTAGTCGCAGTGTGTGGACCCGGTAGTTGAGGCACAGGGTTTAGTTGCTCAGGGTGATACACAATCTTCCTGGACCAAGGATTGATCCAGTGTCCCCTGCTTTGGGAGGTGGACTCTTATCCACTGCATCACCAGGAAAGTCCGAGGGGCCTACTTCTGTGTTTTAAGGTTCGTTGCACTTGTTAAACTTCTCGCCATATTTGGTGATAAAAGGCAAGGTCAATTAGGGTGAAGGGGAATTTCTAGAAATTTCAGGGTAAGCAAATGTTATGTCTAAGCAAATGTTATTTCCATCTGTCCTTATTTTGTCCCACCCAGCTCTCCTTCCACCGGATATCAGAGCTCATTTCCCCGCCTGTAATCTTTCCCTCTTTCTCTTACAGGAACACTGTTTCTATTCTGTTCTTCCTGTTGTTTGGTCGCTAAGTTGTGTCTGACTCTTTTGAGAAGCCATGGATTGTAGCTCACCAGGCTCTTCTGTCCATGAGATTTCCCAAGCAAGAATACTGGAGTGGGTTGCATTTCCTTCTCCAAGGGATCTTCCCAACCCAAGGGTCGAACCTACATCTCCTGCATTGGCAGGCAGATTCTTTACCACTCAGCCACCAGGGAAGCCCATTCTTCCTGTAGTTTATCCCCAGACTCAGCCTCAACAGAGAATGACTTCTGTGTTCCCAAGGGAAGATTCAAAGCTAACCTGCAAGGAGCCGTGATCCCAGGGTGGGTAAAAGGAGGTGTTGGAATAGGTTTTGGTGTGCTAGGGATCTCTGAAAACCAGACTCATTCCCAAGGTATTTACCCTCTTCTTTTGGAAGAAACCACAAAAGACAAAGGTTTTTTTGCAGCTTAGGCCTTTTGGAGGGGAAGTTATAGAAAAGCATAAAAGGAAAACGAGAACAGATCATCAGAGAATACATTCAGCTAAAGAAGACATTGGCTGGTATTTATTTCCAAGGTACTTTTTATTTTAAAATCCACTTTGAAAGTTATCTAACAAAGAACAGACACAAAATGCTGCTTTGTTTCTTAAGCAAAACTAAATAAAAGTGCCTAAATAAAACTTTCTTAATTTAACTAACGCTTTTCTAATTCATTCCATTTTATAACAACAGCCTTTCAGAGTTTAGTCTGTATCTTTTGTTTGGCTTTCAATCAATTCACTTATTCATTCATGCATTTGTTCATGTACTCAGCATAGGATACCTAGCTCAGCAAGCTTGATATTCTGGTTACTTGATATTGGGTTAGCTGGGATTTTTTTTCCTTTGCCTTCTATAGGTTTTTCTCACAAAGGAAAGTATGATTTGTTTAAAGCATGGTGATTTTCAGCTTTGTGATGTCTGGAATGTCCTACACTGTATCATAAGATTTTGCTACCATTGATCCATGAAGAATTTATGAAATATGTCATGTTTAAAAGGATAGCATGTAATTTGAAAGTTTAAAATGAATCTCTGTCTTTAAGTAGCTGTGAAAGAGAAACAGGATCTGCTAATTGCAGTTGGTCATAGACCTCTTTGAATACAGCACTTGATGGTTTCCTGATACATATGGAAACACAGGAGTTGTTTATGGACTATTGGTTGGAGTAATTGAAACATTTGCCCAGATCTCTTAAGAGACACTGAGAGAGCTTGGACCATGAGAACCATGGAGGATACAGCAGTTTTACCTCATCATCTAATTCTACTGTCTATGAGTTAGCAGTGATGGAAAACATACATTATTCTGACACAGCTTGTTACTTCTATTAAGAGTCAAAACTCTGCATTCTAACAGGGTCTTAAACTCCATAATTTTCTGTAATGTTTGTCAGAAGAGAGAAATATATATGCGTGTATGTTTCATGACTATCATTTGACATTAAAATTTTTGCAAACCCTGAATATTTTTTGTTTTTTATTATCAAAAGTACATTTCTCGTAGATTTTGAAACATAATTTGTTTAGTTAAGGTATACCACTTAATATAGTCTTAGCTTCTCATACAATAGTTATCCCAAGTTTTAATGACAAGAATCAATCATTGCACATAAACTCTTATCATAAGGAAATGCTAAGGAAGTGTGAAAATGGGCAAGACAAGATAGATGATAAAATTCTGCTACTGAATAGAAACAAAAAGTTTCCTTTAATTTCTACGTTTTCAAGTTTAGTTTCAATACAGTGCTTCTGTTGGCTTATCTTGGGCCACTGAAGAAGAGGCAATCAAGTAACTGTCAATTCAGGGAGCAAAAGCTTAAGGCTATAGCTGCACAAAGACTGACTGTTCACATAATAATATGGAAACTCCAGTCCTGTATTTTGGCTAGCTTTTACAAATCTGAATTCACTATCAACCTTGGTGTTAATGTAGAGTCAACCTTTATATAGTCCCCAAAGCCTAAATAAACCAGAATCTCTACAGAAAAACTCAAGTGGCAAATTTGCTAACCTAATGAAGACTGCTAAACTGGTTATTTCAAGACTTGGATTTGATAATGACTTGGCATATTTGTTGCTGTGTGAAGCCAAGTAGAGAAACTTCAGTTTTAAATGATTTATCTTTGAGAGTTTTCAGATGGACTAATGAAATCTTCTGAACACATGGAACATTTGTGTATCTTATTCACTGATAAAACAGAAAAAAGGGAGATGTCTACATAACTGTATCAACCATCATTGATAAGAGTCTTATTGTGTTAAAAATTCTAGAGGGGACTAAGTGAACAAATCTAGATAGAGATTTTCTTATGGGAATAAGTTTACTTTGTAATGAACACCTAATGCTTGTAAGTGGATTAAGCAGTGCTAGACGGCGAATCCCTGCATCCTTCAACCTAGATGTCAATCCCAGAACTCCACCGAGAGAATAATTCCTTCAGTTTAGCACTGCGTTTTGCTTTTGATTCTCTTAAATGTGAGCACCCTAGGAAAGATAACACATTGTCACTTGTAATTTAATGTGAATTAATTTATATGATCTCTCTCCCTTTCCCATTGCCCCAGCAGGACCAAAATAGCAGGAGATTACTAAAATATGTACTCATACATGTGTACACATGGGGTGTCCTGAAAAGGAAGAAAGATGGTGAGATGGTCAAAGAAACAATCCAATTTACAAACATTCACTGTGATCTGAGACATACTTGGCCATCCACAGTTTTTCTTAGGGCTACCATTTGGGCTTCCATGGGAATTCTAAATTCCCATCAAATTTATTATTGCTGACTCCTAAGCGGAAATTACTAAAGTTGAAAAAAATCAATCTTAGAGAAATGCTTTCTGAAATTTATATACATGTGATTTAATGCACATAGGTTTAAAATACTTAGAATTCTTTAATGAGTTATTGAGATTTGGCGTAAAAAATTAATAGGCCTGTGATCTTTTCAGGCAGGTGAGGGGAAAGAGGTTGAATTGTGGGGCTTTAAGAATCTACTCCAATATTCTATGAAAAAAGACATTGTGAAATTCCTATTGAAATGACTTTAAAACTATAATCTTAATAGTGTTCTCAATAGCGCACTATAATTGTATTAAACGTTAGAACATCACACCAAAGTTAACTTTTGAAAAAACAATTATTTCATCTAATCTCAGCTTGTTTCTTTTCTTCGTTCTTCATAACTTGAAAAAGAATGATATATGTAGAATTATATTTTCAAGGTTTCAATTAAATATAATTTTCTTAAAATTATAAAATCCTTTTATTCTCAGGCAATATATCATTTTTTTGTACTGAAATTTACCAGAAAAGAAGCCATGTGGTATGTAATAAAATAACACTTTCACACATATTGTTTCATCTTCCCATATTTAAAACTTATTACAATGCAAATTTTATATATATGCAATTGGGAAATGAGTTGAGTCAAAATGGGTCTTTCTTAAAAATAGAATATGTTGTCAGAAGCCAGTTATATAAAGAAAAGTTTCCCATTAAACAAATATTTACAGAGCCCTTTTTTCTTGACCTCTTAAATGTTAACCTGCAAACACATGAGAATTAATGAGAATTTTTTTTTCCCCTCTAATACACGATAGATTTGCATTTACAAAACCAGGTGATTTTGCAGACAATAATACAGAAACTTTTACCAACGCAGAGCCAGGAGTTAACTTAAGGAAACACACAATCAAGTTTTTTCTACCAATTCCACACTGTCTGTTTTGTATCTGTCATTCTACACATAGATGATTTCTTGTGTTCTCCGTCTCATTTTTTAACAGATGTCTACACAGTATTCTCAATTGTATTCTCCATCTCTGAAATATTCGAAATCGTTAATGCTATTTTCAATATCACCCTGTAATTTTGGTAGAAATATAACTTTGTATCAGATATTCTAATCATGCTTTATTAATAATATTATTATAGCACTACATTGTGTAGTAAATTCATCTTTACAAAGCATTCTGCATGCTTTGTTACTATTTGATAAAATGATAATGCTTCTAAGTCTTTGGATATGCATCACAATCAGTCTGTATCGTAAAATCTATAGATTGAATTTTGAAAACATTTTGAAGAAAAGAATTTCTAAGATATAGTGTTTCTTTTTTTTCTTTCTGTTTTTTTTTTTTAGGAGTTTTTTTTCCTGAAAGCAAAAATAGTTCCTTTCTAATAGTTTTTAGATTTGGGGGAGTTCATTTTAAAAAATACCCATTAATAAACTGGTAGCAGTAGTTTTCTTGATATGTGTTTTATTTACTCCAAGCTAAGAACACTTATTCACAGAACAATAGTTTCCCTATGAACTTTCTGTTCAAGTATTTTTTTAAAATGAAGTTGAATAAACAAGCGGCAGTATTTGCTACAGTTATAGGTATTAGGTCACATTGTGCAACACTTAAGTGCTCTATAAAGATACTCATATATGTGTTTGTATGTATTATATACCTATGTATCCACAATACACTGCTTCTTGTATATTGACTAATTTTATATATACTTCAGATATTGCAGGAGGAGATTATTCTTTTAAGAAAATCTGGTGAACTTCCCTATTCAACAGAGTCTTATTGAAATATTCTAATTAGAATATATGCTCAAAGTACTACGGATTGAAATATTGAGATATTTTCCCTCCTCCCTTCCACTCCCACTTGCTTCCTTCCTTTCTTCCAGGGAAGGTTCCTTTATAGCTTTAATGAATAATATTATTTTATAATTTTTTTGCAATTTGATGTGGACAGTTAACAAAAAGCCCTATGCTTTTCTCTTGTTCATATAGCATTACATATGAGTTTATGGTAAACAGGCAGGAATTCCAACTATATACAAGCTATGAGTTTCAGCTTCTTAAAATACTCTATGAACTGTGGGGTGCAACTCTTTTGACCCAGTGGATGTGAACTTTTGAATTATTATCGGAGACAGAGGGACTTAGACGTAGTAATTCTCACTATGAAATACCAAATATAAATGATAACATATTAAAATACCTCATGAAATTTTTTCCCGAAGAGTCATTCAAAATGTAAGATGGCTCAAACCGTAATCCATCAAACACTTCATTGAGCTAACAACCCCAAATTATCTATGGTCTTTCAGTGTCTTGTTATGTGTAATCTTGAAATAAGCAACTCACTAAATGATAGGGTATGACATATATATATATAATTATGATCATTTGAGAAGAGGGATTTTTTTATTTAACTGAATATTGTTTTCAAGGCTTCCAATGATTTATACCAATCTCGAGTGCAGTTGTATATGCTTTAATAGTCAATGTACTGTCTTACCTTTGACAGAGCAACAATGCATGAGAATTATTTTGTAAAACATTTTAAAGTCTTTTCCATTCCTTTAGAGCTTGAAAAGATTCTTCCATCAAACACTGATTACTAAAAGTGACTTATTTTTAGGAAAAAATGAATACTAATGAAGCGCAACTAAATTTTTGAGCCTTGAAATTTATCATTTTAAATGAATACTTGAGTGTTAAACCTTTTTTTCCTTTTACATAATAAATGTCACAAAAAACAAGGATGTTAAATACTTTTTTAAAAAATCACAGTAATAAAGAATGGAAAGAGTCTGTGTAGAAATTTAAATCTTCACAGTGATATATAGAGGAGTCTGTGTTTTATTTTGGGATTTCTGTCATCCTAGGTATTTTGGAAATATTTGCTGTGTCTCAGGGGATTGTAGGAATACGAGGAGTTTTCAGCAACAAATTTTTAGCGATGTCAAAAAAAGGAAAACTCCATGCAAGTGTAAGTAAACCACTTTATATTTGTTAAAGGTGTTGTAGAGATTTTACATGTGTAAAATGGAATGAGTGATTTTCCAAAATTGGTAGATAGGACAATTTGCCCAGAGAACTTTATGGTTTTCATTTTTGTAAAATTATATATCCATTAAACTAAGAGAATTGTATCTGTTTTTGTAAGTAATCATTTAAATACTTTATTTATTTGAAAAGATAATATAGACTCCACAAAAAGGCTTAAGGATAAGTTTATTTGAGAAAAGCATTCTCTAAGTGATTGTCATTATTTATTTCTTAATAAATAAGTGGTCCAAGTGAGAAGAAATATTATGGAAATACTATATTATATTTTAAGTTTACATACTGATGGTGATTGTGTAATCAGTAGATCATGTTCTTAATTTTAAAAGCTACTTATTATGTCAAAAATGGAGTCTAAGTAATGAAACATATATTCATTTTAGTAACTATGGAGGGAAGAAACCAATAATGAGATGATTTCTACCTTTAATAGAGAAAGTTCATTTGATTTGAGAAATTTTCATCTTGTAGTTTTTGTTGTATCAAAAACAATTACTTCTTAAAACTATGAAGACTGATTCTGTACTCTTAAACACTTTTTTGGACTACTTATACAGTTTGTAATGAATTTACAAATTATAGATTTCTATGCTTTGTTCTGAAAATGCTCATTACTTGGGAAACACTAAAATGTTTTAAAGATAGTAAAATACATTTAGCTTAATTTTCCCACTGAGAGATTCTTTTATTAGTATTAGTATGTATGCACAGCCCTTAAAGTTATTTATGCTTTGTCTGTGGTGTACCAAGTTTTGTCACATTAAATCATTTTAAAAAGCACTTCTTTAAAGCTACTGTTTTAATCCTTATTCACTAAGTTCTTATTAAATTGGAGAAATATGACTTTTCCAGTTTTCAAAGTATATAGGAAGTTTAAATTGAGTGCAGTCAATTGAAACTTAGTAATTATGATTTTGCTTTACAGACTTTTAAAAAATTGAAAGAGAATTTCACTTGGTTTAATGTTTAAGACTTTCTGTTTTCCTTTCTCTAGCATCTAAAGGTGGCTTGTTAATATCTTTTAGAGGAGATCATAAAATTCAAGCTATTTCTACAGTTATTTAGGGATTAAATGAGATAATATATACAAAGCTTTTTAGAACAATATTAGGTACAATGTAAGTGCTCAATAAATATTACCTTTTATTGGATAATTCAAATTTAAATACAATAAACTACTAAAATCTCAGTTTATTAAATCTTTGTTAACCTCTTCAATCATCCATTGCAAGAATTATAACTAGATTTACTTATCTCATTTTCTGAGCTGATTATTATATTCTAGCAAATTATAATATTCATAAAATAATTGCTCTGGTTTATAACCTATTTTAAGTGGCAAAGTTCTGCTGTGGAAAGTAGCACATGCCATTTTATTTTTTAAAAAATATTTGATTTCTAAAAATCCACATACAAAATAGAAAGCAATCATCAAATGCTTCTGAACTGAATAACTTTTCTTCTATCCACTTTGGTTATTAAAGATTGAAACACCTTCAAACTCTAAGCATCATAATAATATGCAATTCCTGAAAAAAAAATTTTTGCTATGGGTTCACTTATTTTGGGTGAAAATTTTAATTTTTAAAATATTCTGATTCAAGCCCTAGCACATGCAAAAAATAGACTACCTTGGGCCAGCTTAAGGATAATTGTAGCAGCAAGCAAAGTATTACAAATGGATGCCAATTAGAAAGGTCAAACTGAGAGGTTAGGATACATGATTCCTCTGTCAAATGCAAGTAACAAATTTCCAGAAACTTGACCCAAATGTCTAAGGAAGGCTGGCCGAAATAATGCAGATAATGCAAAAACAGCATCTGTTATTCTTTCTCATCTTGGCAGGCTAAAAGTTATTTCATGGAATAATGACTTTTAAACAGTACAAAGCAAGCCTTGCTCTTGTCACTCATTGAAGCTCTTTGATATAAAAGTCATTCTGATGACTTTGAGCTGAATTATAGATAAAAAATTAAGCCCTATGATTATGTGAATTCTTTTTAAACCAATTGTCCAAGCCCACTGTCTCTTATTTGAGCTTTTATTAGGACTTTTTCTCTCAATAGAAACCTAATTAAATTATCAAGTGACTTATTTTAGAGGAAGTCGAATTTAGAAATAGTATTAGTCCTAATGTTTATTAGTTGTATGCCAGATGATTTCCTTCTTCTTTTTAGTTACCAGTTAAATGTGTTGAAAATTTTTTCTTATAACTTTAAATATAATTATTTGATTTAGTTTGATTTTTACCAAGTTTCATCATCACTAAAAAGGCTAAAATGCCTTATACTTTCAGGATTAAATGTATAATTAGTGAGTTGCTTTAAATTAATAATTGTGCAGAGGCATTTAAAGAGTAACTTTATAATCATTTAAAAAATAGCATATAAAATCATCATGTTGTATATCTTAAACTTACACAGTGTTGTATTTCAATCGTATCTCAATAAAACTGGAAAAATTTTAAATTAATGAAGAGTAACTTTGGGGTTCTATTTACAAAGTAAGTGTGAACTATAAATGTAAAGTATTCATATAATTCTGGGAAAAGTAAACCCATAGTATGTCGAGAAATATTCATGGATTATATTAGATTTTTCTTGTTTTATATAGTAAAAATCAGACTTTTAAAAATTAGTTACTAGGTAGAGATAAAATATCTGCATATTTCTTTCAAAGTTCTTTCACTCACACTATCTCATTACCTAGTTAGGTGAGGCAACAGTCTCAGTCAAAGATGTTAAATATTTTCCTAAGTTACCACAGTTAACAAAAACTTGAACCAGAATTACATGCTTTAAAATTCTCTCTCCATTTAAATGCTATAATTCTTGGTAGGAAAAAGTTAGCTTGAAAGAAGATATTTTGTTTCATTTGGAACTATTTACACTATTTTCAGCTATTATTTTATGGAAATTAATAGTTGCATGTTTTAATATTATTTTTATGCTACATTTTAAAGAGTGAATACTGTGGTTCATCCTTAGGTTATTTTTGCTTGCTTTTCTCTTTCTCTCTCTCTCATTCCAAGTTTTTTGGGAGAATCTTTTCCCCCCATCTACTTCTGTGTCTCCAGTACTTGATTTTAAAGTCTAGAAAGGAGGAAATGTCTGTACCATGAAACTTATCACACTGTTTTGTAAATGTTGTTTATTCAGTGCAGTGAGGAGCTGCACCGGGAGCCTCTTTTAGGATGTACTTCCCGAAGAGAAAGGAGACGTTTCGTTCACAGGAAATCTTCTTTTAGAAAATGCTTCATGGTCAGTGGATATGAAGATGGTGAACAGTATTATCAGCCTGGAATGCTCAGATTTAGGAAACATTTATGCTGATCTCCTTTGTGTGCTAAGTTTGTTAATTCAGTAAGAGAAGGTTTATCCGAACTTCAGCCATCTCAGTGTGCTCTGCTCTGTGCACTCAGTTAACCTACACACTGGTATTAATCTCCACGCAGCTCTGCTTGAGACCTTAACGGGAAGACCCTAAGTAGGCAATGCAGACAGATACCTAGTGTGCGGGGTTTTTTTCAGCATCCGTTACAAGGATGAAGGTGTCTGGTTTTCTTCTCAAGATGCCTTGAGAATCATTGGGAGCAGCACGAGGTAATTGTTTCCCTCAAGAGCCTTGATGGTTAGTCCGAGCCTTCTCTGTGGCCTCTGTCCTTTCTCCACTTATTCACAGGCTGAGGTACTAGGTGAGACTGAGCCCCCTTCTCTTTCGGTCTCTCTCTCTGACTGCCTGTCTGTTCATGCTCCCTCCTCACTCTATTCTTGCTCTCTTCTCAAGTTGGTTGTCTTTATCCAGAGACTCATATACGGTGCCTTTCTGAATTTATCTGAGATGGGTCTGGATGTAAGAGAGGGAGATCTTGAGACTGGTAGTTAAATTGTGTCATTCTTCTTAAACTGTGTTGTTTTACTTAATCTTTCTATTCCTTGGCTTCATCAGCTGTAAAAGGAAGAAAATGAAACTAACAATACAGCATGATAGTAGAGCATTTTAAATGAGATAATACATATAAAACACTTAGAATAGTTCCTGGAAAGTATTCAGCATTTAATGTTAGAACAAATCTTCCTGAATTTGCTCTCAGACAGCTGTTTCATGATCCTATGTCTCTTCTCTCCTCTTTCTGATTTTGGGGTCAGGCAGCTGTGACCCCCTCGGATATTTAGACCAGCCTCAAATCGCATTCATTATTGGCCTTTTTTTTCCCTTTAGGTCCCAACTCATCTTGCATACAGTAGCCCCTTATGTCCTGGGTTTTCCTTTTCCCAAGGAACTTAATTTGAAAGCAAGGATTTCCAATGGTCATAATCTCATAATTTTTAAAGGTTCTTCTCGCGCATCGTGCTTTTTTCCCTTAAAAATCTAAATCTTGGAAAAAGTGGTTATCATGAATTTTTCAGTCTTTTCATAAACTATACCTGATCACCCATTGGTTGATGGGGAAAAACATTTTAGCTTATTTTAAACATACAGAAAGAAGCATGTGGTGGAATTATTTTTGTTTCTCAGGGTTTTAAGGGATCATGCTTGGAAGGAAAGCTAATTGCAGAGTTTACGAAACAGGCATGGAATGTATGCTTGATCAGCCCTGAGCAAGGACTAGAAAAGCCTCCTTTCTTGGTTTCAGAGGGTGCCAGCTGGCTTGCCCAGGATGAGAGTCTGGACTGGACTTCCTGAGCTGGGGGCAGAGTGAGAAGGAGTCCATAGCCCCAAAGCTGGGCATGTTTATTGAAAGGGGAAATGAAGGTTTGAGTGATGGCTATCGTCATCATTAAAAAAATAATTTATTGGCCTCTGTAAAGGAATTGAATAGAAACTTCCCTTATCTTCTGTGTTGAGCTGTGCTAAGTCACTTTAATCATGTCTGACTCTTTGGGACCATATGGACTATAGCCCGCCCCCTCAAGTGTCTGTGGGATTCTCCAGGCAAGAATACTGGAGTGGGTTGCTATGCCTTTCTCCAGCCTATCTTCCCAACCCAGGGATCAAACCCCTGTCTCTTAGGTTTCCTACATTGGCAGGCAGGTTCTTTACCAGTAGCGCCACCTGGGAAGCACCCCTGTCTTCTAAGAACTTTCAATTTACACAGTAAAAGTGAGTACCTAGTATCTCAGGCTAAAAAAAAAAAAAAAAAAAAATGGGTTCAGGGTTCTGCCTTTACAGTAAATGTCAATTTTCCCTTAATTTCACACTATGTTTATCTAGCTGTGCTGTGCTGAGTCGTGTCCGGCTCTTTGGGATGCCATGGACTGTAGCCTGCCAGGCTCCTCTGTCCATGGGGATTCTCCAGGCAAGAATACTGGAGTAGGTTGCCATGCTTTCCTCTAGGGGATCTTCCCAACACTGAGGCTCTATTTTATTGAGGAAGATTGCGTGTAATGAGTTGACTTGTAGCTTCTGAGATCCATTTCAGCTTAAAGTGAGAGATGGTGTACTATGTCTCAGATGGTTTGGGGAGTGGCACTTGTTTTTATCAGTATTTTAACATGGAGCAACTTTAGGGCAAGGTAGTACTGTACAGAAGCCTAGGATTTGCCCTTGGATTTGCACGTTGTTACTGAAAGAGCTTGAATCTAGGATTCAGTAGATGAGAATTAAGTCATGGGCTTACCTTGGCATTTGGTAAATGGGGGGATTTAGAGGAGCTATTTTCTTTATTTTTCTGGCTGGAAAATCAGATAATAGCATCCTAATAGTTGTGGAATTATGTGAGAATGAAATAATATATGTAAAACACCTGGCACATGATAGACCTCAATAGCCCAACTCTTTTGAGCAAGGTGACTCAGATGGTAAAGAATCTGATTCAATGTGGAAGACCTGGGTTTGATCCTTAGGTCAGGAAGATTCCCCTGGAGAAGGGGATGGCAACCCACTCCAGTATTCTTGCCCAGGAAATTCTGTGGATAGTGGAGCCTGGTGGGCTACAGTCCATTGGATTACAAAGAGTTGGACATGACTAAGGGACTGAGAACTCATGCCTGAGGACTCAGCATGAAGTATTGAGACCCAGAATGTCCAGGTACCAAGTGCCAAGCAGGATATATGGCCAAGCTCTGGAGACAGCATGGCTTGGCTACAGCTGACCCATATGATGCGTGCAAAGAGTAGGAAGCAACCCTCAGGTGCATGCTGCCCTGTTCTGGGGTTTTCTGCTTGGGAGCAGTTGGAGCAGGGTCTGGCTTTCGGCTTTCACTCACTACCAAAGGTTGGTACTTTTGTGCTGGGAACATCCTGCACAACTGTACAAACCTGACCTGGTCAGTCCCATTGGCATGAGTAGTGAACCAAAACACACTGAAAGGACATAGAGGAACCGGAAGCAGGGATGCAGGCAGCAAGAAAATGTTGTTTAGAGCACAATTTGGTCTATAATTGTGTTGATTACCATCTATGAGAATAGTTTAATTATTTGATAATATTATATAGCCTTCAATAACATTTAAATTATTTGTATTTATTACTTAACTTTATAAAGTTCTGCAATAGGAAAATCAAATAAAAAGTGAAATAAAGAATTAAAATTGATTAAATACCCCATGGATTCTAGGGTTTGTACTCCAGGGTTTTGCTATTAGTCTGAATTCAATCCTTTTTATACACCTTTTTCATACATCATGTATTTACCTTGATAGTTGCACATAATGAGAATTGGGACTCTAACAACACACCCTTAACTCACTTGCTATAAAATTCTCAATCATCTTAGAGCATGTTGACTAAGAAACAAAACTATATTAAGAGGTTTTAGAAAGCTTTTTTAAAATATTGTTTCAGAAAGAATTCTCTGGTTTAATTGACCTTCAGATTTCAATTAAGCAGAATTGTTCTTTTCTGGAATATTACTTTCTTTGAACTGAATTTGATTTTTCTTTTGAATATCCACTGTGTGCCCTCTCCCTGTGAGGAGATGAGTAATATCAAGGCAAAGTGTTCTCTTAAGCCCAAAATTCTTGTTTTATTTAACAGCACTGTGTTGCCCCACCTCTGAATTATTTGCATAGTTTCAAGCAAAAGTAGTGTAATTTAGTTTTTATTTGCCGTCAATCAAGACTATTTTAAATTATGTAGAAATCAGCCGATTTAAACATTTCATTTTAATTTTGCAGTTATGGCTTGTTAACTGTAACTTATTTTTACACTTGCAAAATCAAGGAGAAATTAGAGAAAAACACAGATTATTTAAGTCAACAAAGACACAGGTAGAGCCATACATATCTAAACTGTCTTTCTTCATAAAAGTGGCAACCAGCAGTGTCTGGCGTGTGATACATAGTCAATAAACATCTACTGAATAAATTCAGAAAAATATGAACTAGAAACAAAGACAGGGGTTCTTTATGAACATGTTACTGATTGTGTTTTTTTGTAGTGACTGATGGTGGTAGGATGAAGGTGATGTGGGTTTTGTTTTCAGTAGCTTATTTGAAATCTGATTCACCTCTCTACTTCACACCCGAACTGTAGCTAAAGTCTTTATAGTGACTTCACTTTTTCTAGGGAAATAATCCAGTACTTTTATTTATTCTTTGAGTTTTTAATTGGAATATAATTGCTTTACAACGTTGTGTTGGTTTCTGCTGTAAAACAACATGAATCAGCCATAAGTATACATGTACCTCCTCCCTCCCACCCCCACAGCCCACCCCTCTAGGTCATCACAGAACACCACAGCTCTGTTATTTTAAAAGTATATACTTTGCTATAGGATTTTTTTTTATAATTCAAAAAGAATTTCAAAGGTTAAACTTAGCCTGGAAAATTTATTATCTAAAATTGTATAATGGCAAATGTACATTTAAATAATTCTGCTGCTTGATGACTCTGCTATAGAGATGTTTTATGGGTGACATTAAGGATAGCTATGCACTGCTTGGGGTTACCATCTTGTCTGAAAAGGGCCAGGAATATTGACAGGAACAGTCAGTTTCTCCAGAAGAAACTAGATCTCCTGAAGAAAAAAAAACTCACTGAAATGTTCATTTCAAATGATTCTGTTCCATCGTAGCTGGAAGAATTTTTCAGACAAAACATTAAATTAGAAGTCAATTAAGAAAGCCAAAACAGTCTGACTGCCTTTGCTTCTATTTCAGTGTGAAGTTTGGAATGGCTAAGGGCCTGCAAGTAGTGTGTGGGTCCTCAGAATTCTGTCTCTACCCCATGTGACAATTAAGTGCCCCTTGAAAAATCTAGAGCCTGAACAGTCATCCTATTAAAGGCTTCTCTTAAGAAAGAACATGAATCTTGAGTGGAGGAAAGAGGGACGGAGAAAGCTTTTAGATGCAATAATTTTAGGGGGCAGTATCATTACATTTTTGTTATAGGAATTGCTATAGGTTAGTACACTGTGTGGGTGTGTGTATGCATGTGTGTCTGTGGGCCACACCAATTTAAAAAAGACATGTTTCTTCTTTATTTTCCTTGACACTGTTAGGGGAAAAAGGTTAAATTATGCAATACACTTTTTAAAAATTTGTCAAAATTGAATTAAGTAATCACTGCTATGTTTATTTCAGGAAAATGATTTTTGTGTGTGTGTGAAACAGGGGTAGAAGTCAAGTCAAAGTATAATGTACTATACATTAGAAATGTTATTCAGATATATTTTAAGAAAAAATTCTGAGGCAGGATGAATAGACATGCTACTCTTTTTTAATGAAATCTTCCACATCTTTCTAAAATGCTTGTCCATTTATGTAGCAGAAAACATTCCAGATGACCATTGTTGTTGTTCAGTTGCTAAGCTGTGTCTGACTCTTTTCCACCCCATGGACTGCAGCATACCAGGCCTCCCTGTCCCTTACTCTCTTCCGGCGTTTGCCCAAGTTCATGTCCATTGAGTCGGTGACACTATCCAACCATCTCATCCTCTGCTGCCCTCTTCTCCTTTTACCAGATGGCTATAGTTTTTATTTTACAATAAAACTTTGAGATTATCTAATTGAATAGGAGAGCACTGACGTCCTTTTAAGAGCTATTGACAAATCTATGTTTGGTTTGTAAGAAAGCCTTTTTAATTGAAAGCCAATAAGAACAATAAATGTGTCCTCTTCTAAAGGAATGTCAGCATAGCACCTTTAACCTAGGTATGGGCCAGTAGGTTAGGATATGATGAGAGAAAGCCATAGACAATGGTTCTGTAAAACACTAGATTATAGCCTGCTAAAGACCCAGTCAAAGGCATTACCAGTAGACAGATTCTCAAATACATAGTTTCATAGCCCTCAAATAAAGAGCTCTTCGGTTGAACTACACTCTACACTCAAATGTAAATAACTTACGTAGACTATCATGTGTAAGATAAATGTACTATTGGAAATACTCTGAGATAGGTTGTCTTCTGATATTGTCGGTACCTTTCAAAACTCAAAAATTCTGTGTGACCGTCAACAGTAAGTGTGTGTAGACTGTTGTGCAGTGTTCAGACTTCCAGATTACAGGGTTGGGATCTGTACTGAAGAAGAAAGTTTGACATTATTAGAAAAGCAAGGGAACTAGAAGACTTTTAGTTCCAGTATGGAACCAAAGCAGAGCATTTTAAAAAGCAGAGACATTACTTTGCCAACAAGGTCCGTCTAGTCAAAGCTATGGTTTTTCCAGTAGTCATGTATGGATGTGAGAGTTGGACTATAAAAAAAGCTGAGCACCAAAGAATTGATGCTTTTGAACTGTGGTGTTGGAGAAGATTCTTGAGAGTCTCTTGGACTACAAGGAGATCCAACCAATCCATCCTAAAGGAAATCAGTCCTAAATATTCATTGGAAGGACTTATGTTGAAGCTGAAACTCCAATACTTTGGCCACCTGATGCAAAGAACTGACTTACTTGAAAAGGCCCTGATGGTGGGAAAGATTAAAGGTGGGAGGAGAAGGGGATGACAGATGATGAGGTGGTTGGATGTCATCACCGACTCAATGGACATGAGTCTGAGCAAGCTCCGGGAGTTGGTGATGGACAGGGAGGGCTGGTGTGCTGCAGTCCATGGGGTCACAAAGAGTCAGACATGACTGAGTAACTGAACTGAGCTGAACTGATGGGATCTCTATGATATATAAAGAATTATATATATATAAACAAATATATATATATATATATATATATAAAATATATAGTTGTTTAGTCACTAAGTCATGTCCAACTCTTTTTTCAACTCCATGGACTGTAGCCTACCAGTCTCCTCTGTCCATGGGATTTCCCAGGCAAGAATACTGGAGTGGGTATTTAGTATTCATATATATACAGGTCAAGATACTTGGTATTCCAAAGCCCAGGACGGTTGTACAAATGGTCCTCCCTGAAATTGTGAAACCTAGTCCAGATTAGGGAATTCTACTTCTTCGGAAGTTATATGGACTCTTTTGTATTTGATGAAAGCGAAGCTCCAGATCCTTTTCCTAGAAAAATATTTTGATTCTCACAATAGCCTTATGGCTGCAAGTATTGTGAACAAGGAGCCTAAAGCTAAGAACTCAATTGGCAGAACTGGCATTTGATTGCAGGTCTATTTGGCACCACTTTGTGCTCTTCCCCTATGCTGTGTTCATTCAACTTCCTCAGTACAGCACACTGAGCATTTTCAGAGCTTATACTGGCCTACTTTGTCATCTTCATCTCTTGGTCCTTTCTCTATGCACCCTAAGTGAAAGTCACATTGAACAACTTATAGCAGCTTCCTGATGACCTGTGAACACACCATTCCTGTTCCCTGAAAAACCTCTCAGGTCACCTGTTCACTGTTATCTCATTGTACTTTGAGACTCAGCTCAAAAGTCACCTTTTCTAGGAAGACCTTCCTGCCCTCTTCGCTGCCACCTCTATCCTCTTAGATGTCTTGTACCCTCTGCAT
The DNA here is from genome assembly GCA_007570785.1 of Antilocapra americana. NCBI lineage: Eukaryota > Metazoa > Chordata > Mammalia > Artiodactyla > Antilocapridae > Antilocapra > Antilocapra americana. Next base: position 11,866,815 of record ML660770.1, on the reverse strand, counting down.
ACCACTGTCATAATTCCATTTATCAAATTGCACAGTGATGAATGTGTACTTCTTTGCTTATTCCACTGTTCTGTGAGCATTTTCAAGGGTGTGTGTGTGTGTGTGTGTGTGTGTAGAGGGAGAAAGAGTGATATCTGGCTGAAGTGTTGCTAGTGGCTCCAAAAGGTAATTTTTTTCTTCCTGGCATCAAATAGACTCTCCTGTATCACTGTGTGAAGATGAATTTTTTCCTAAAGAACTCCAACACATGCAATATTAATAGGGCCATATGCTACCCCTTTCTCAGCACCAGGATAAGACTGAAAACTGTATTCTTGTTTCAAAGGATAACATGACCCCATTTCTCTGAATGAATTCATGTTTTACCAGGCAATTGTTTCTTAGTAATATAGTACTATTTACTTTCTTGATGGTTTAGGAGGGGGAAAATCTTACGTAAAAGCTAAATTTTTAACTAAAATTTTCAAAGTATGTTAAAAAGGGTAACAATTTACATATTTAAATATATTGAATTTAATTTAAATATATTGAATTCCTGTTGCTTTAGTATACACTGATATTATTTCACAATTGTGTAATACGTAGTAAACAATCAGCATTACAAAGATGAATGAAGTAGGAATATAGAAATGCACATAGTAATTTTAAGGCAACTTTAAAAGAGGCAAATGTGTCTTTATGAAGAGAATGGAGTCGGAGCACAGGAGCCAGTGGAATTCTTGTTTTTCTTTATAGTCCAAGACTTCTTTATATTACATGCTGAAGATATTATCACTGCTTGAATTTCCTCCTCTTCTTTTTTTTTTTCTCTAGGCCAAATTTACAGATGACTGCAAGTTCAGGGAGCGATTTCAAGAAAACAGCTATAATACCTATGCCTCTGCGATACACAGAACTGAAAAGACCGGGCGAGAGTGGTACGTGGCCCTGAACAAGAGGGGGAAGGCTAAACGGGGCTGCAGCCCCCGGGTTAAACCTCAGCACATCTCTACCCACTTTCTGCCAAGATTCAAGCAATCGGAGCAGCCGGAACTTTCTTTCACAGTTACTGTTCCCGAAAAGAAAAAACCACCTAATCCCGTCAAGCCAAAGGTTCCCCTTTCCGCACCTCGGAGAAGTCCTAACACGGTGAAATACAGACTCAAGTTTCGCTTTGGTTAAGATTTACTTTGGTTTTGTGAGAAACCATGGAGTCTCCTCAGGAGTTTCTGTAGGTGTCTTCAGTGCTCTGAAGACACCCTCTTGGACACAGCTTCAGCTGTATACCACACTGTATTGAAGTCAGGTCATCTGTTTCAGCTTGATTGAAACATGTTTTCTGATAGTAACTGAACTGGAATTCTTTGTACCAATATAGGGAGTTCACGACTACATAAAGCCTTTTGCTTTATGCTTGGTGCATACAGGGATTCTTTTTCGGGCAGTTCAACGGTGGGAACTATGTATTTTTCTGACTTTTACAGATCAACCTGAAGAAAACACACATGATACATTTTTATTTTTGGTTTCCAAAGAATATTTTGATGGAGATAAAAGTATTTTATTAACTTTTGTTTTTTGCTTTTTTTAAAAAAAGTACCTCTGCATTGAGCATATTTTCTTACTTTTATTATTTTTAATTAATAAGACATACAACGACCATTTTAATGCAGTTTATGAATTATAAATATGTTTATAGACCATTTTTAACATGTGGATTTTTTCATTGTTTTTATTCATTGCACTTTTAATTTTTATTATGATTATTTTTCTACCATACCTCAGATCATGTAAGTTTAGTTTTACATCTTAAAATGTTTAAATTCTCTTCGACAGCACCAAAGGCTCAGCTTGTATTTGTGTGTGTGCGAGTGTGTGTAAATTCATGAGATTATATGGAATCCTGTGGTGGCTGGGCTATAATGGGTTAGAAGTAAGGAGAAAATATAAGGACTTTCTGGTGGAATTAAAAGTTGAGGTAAGGAAAAGAATTAGAGGGACAAGTGCACTACTGAGTTTGCAGTGTTTATTGATAGCTAATTCTGCCTTGCCTTCACTTCTCATTTATCTCCCCCCTGCCCTCATTCTTTAAAGCTGGAGGAATACATTTTATTCTGTCCATCAAGCATAGGCTATGAAACCAGAGTGCTTAAAATACCTCTTCTATGACCTTTTGCTATCTCCACTGTATAGATCCACAGGGAGCAACCCACTTAGTGGAAAAACACGGAGAACTGAAGGAGATGAATCATGTAACAGTTATCCATGTCAAGTCCCATTATCTAAAATATTCTTATCACTCACACTTTGAGTTTCCTATCCTAAAGGTAACCATCTCAGTGAATAGATCTTCCCTTTTATAAGGAAAATTTCTGATGTATATTTTTAAATAGTTGGCTATGTGACATGGGAAACTTAATCTGATGAGTTGAAAATGGCACTTAAATGTCAACCCAAATATTGAACGTTGGGTATAAAACAGAAAATTTAACTGAAAAGAATTTACATAATTTATTTTATTGGGTAGAGTTCTATGAGACAGAGGTATTTATCTTCAGAAAGGTGGCAATATAAATGGTAAAGCTAATGTTTAAAAGCATATCCCATAGGAAGAGCAAAAATCATGCACAGAAAGTTTGTGGTTTGTATTTAGGCACATTTCTTTTCTTTTAAAAGATATTGCTAAACTTCTTTTTAGAAACACAGTGTAGTTTATTTTGATTCGCAAAGGCAAAGTGGAAACAACAAAATTGAACTTACTACTGTTTAAGCAGATTGCTATGTTTCAATAGAAACTATACACATACATATTATAAATAATATATATAAAATTCATCCATCAACTAAAACATCACATGTATATCTAGTATGGTGTTTTTATTATAGAACCAATAATCTGATTAAGTGTTGTTTGCATTTAATGCATGACTTTAAAAAAAATAAAATTCTACAAAAGTTTTAACTAATTTATACATTAAAAATCTCCTGATTTAAATGAAACAATGAAAATTTGCCAACAAAGATGTGTCCAACTCTTATCTAATTGTCATATCATCTTACATACATGGTAAAAGCCAAAAATAATCCTCTAGTTTATTCTGATATATTGTTTAAAAGTATCACTGTATATCAAGTTTTTAGTGCACATGAAAATAAAATTTCAGAACAGGAGAACAGTAGAACATGTGTCCCAAAATGAGCAAGGAAAAGGTAGTATTAATGATGGCTAATAATAAAGTTAATACATATGTTGTATTGGGGAAATATTGCCAGTAGTTTATGTTAAACTAAAAAACATTACCTTATTTTGTAATCCTACTTTGATTTGATTAGCATATGGAAGTTAAAGTAGAATAGCTTCAGTAAAATATACATTATGCAAGTCAAGACTCATTAATTTCAAATTTTAAAGCAAAGCTAAAAAAAATTTAAGTTACACTTCTCTTTAGTTTACTGGCCATAAACAATTATATTTAATTAAATCTCACTGAAGCCTAAAGTTACCCAAATTAATTAGTTGAAAGAACTCATATAGAGGAAATATGTATAATTCCTTATTAATACCTAGCACTTTTTAAAGGGGTCCTTGCTTATGTAGTTTTTGGTGATTTTGAAGTAACTAGACCTACTGAATATTCAATAAAGTTTTTTAATTGTGATTGTGTTCACCTAAAAATGTCAATGGATTTTACATTACAATTTAGGAAACTTGTTCAGAAGAGAGACAACAAACACCTTCAGACTGACATTTCAGTTTTATTAATTATGTTTAATTTAGTTTATGATAATCTTTATTTGGAACATCAGTAGAGGTAAATAGAAGCCTTCAATAAGATGTAATAACACTGTGGTTTTTATTTCACAGAATATACCATCACTTTTTAAGAAACTCATTTGAGAGTGTGGATATATATAAATTAGTTCTTTTAGTTGAGTTATAGTGACTCAGCTGTACAAGATTGTGTGGTGGTGATAAAGGATACTGACAGAAGATTTTCCAAATTTAACAATTTTATCATCTTAGATCACTTTTATTTCTTGGACCTGAGAATAAAACAACATAAATCTGGTAGGCAGATTTTCTATAAAGTTGATCTTGAAATAGAAAACTGAACAAATTTCTTACATTAACATTTTTACCCTTCCAGAGGAAAGAGGCATTTAGCAATTACTTCTTACATTTTCAGTAACAATGAAAATACTGCACTAACTAAAATCTTGAATTCTGGCACTAAGTTGACAGCTGCAGAAAATTTCTTGTACAGTTAATTTTTAAAATAAAAATAACATTATGGACACCACAGCAATGGCAAGCTGACAAAAATATCTTGTCCAAAGAATTCTACACCTTCTCTCAAATTTATTTCATTGCTACATTTTGATTATGTAAAATTTATTATTTTTTTAATCAATCATCTTTTTACACCTTCTCAAAGAAAGAAACTTACAGGCAAACGAACATGACTCCTCTATTTTTCTCCTAGAAGTCAGGCCAATTGTACTGAAATAGGATTATCATATGATTAGGCATTAGTGGAAGAAAAGCTTTACCTGTTCTATCTCATTCACTGGGAAAAGAGGGAGGAGAACCCAGCCTGAGTCAGCAGAGGCATTTTTTTCATCTAAGAATCACATACAATGTTCAGATATACCATCAGACAATGGCACTACAAATCATCTATGAGTATTTAAGCAGTTTCATGTAATAAAAAGATAGAAATCACTATCTCTTACATACTTTTATTTTAATTCTTCTTTTGTCCTGACTGACACATATTTACTTATGCAAAGTCACGCTCTAGCCTTATTCCACTCTAGGAACTCGAATGCCATTTCCAGCTTTGTCATCAATGATTACATGAGCCTTAGAATGTTGAGGTACCAGAAAGAAGACATGGTTCCTCTTCAGGTGGAACTAAAAGTCTGTCTAGATGAAACTGGACAGCCATGTGAAAGGGATCCTTAAAGAAGTAATATTCTGTTATTTTTTAAAGGCCTTGTCTTACATTAAGAAAAAAATGAAGTGAGTATGCCATTGGATTAAGAGATTTTAAATATAGGGATCAATCCTGGGTTTACCATTTTGTGAGGAATTTTGCAAATTTGTATTAATCTGTCAGGAATGGTCAGAGTAGCAACATTGTTCATAATAAATACATCAAGATCTTAATTAAACATGTAATTTTTGAATATCTCTGTTTTGACCAAAATGCCACCTTCTTCATGAAGCCTTTTAGAAATTCATGAAGAAATATGAGTGATCTCGTCTTGATACCAGTCCTTCAAATAGGTATGTGAGTGAAAGTGAAAGTGAAGTCATGGAGTTGTGTCCAACTCTTTGTGACCCTATGGACTATAGCCCACCAGTCTCCTCCATCCATGGAATTTTCCACGCAAGAGTATTGGAGTGGGTTGCCATTTCCTTCTCCAGGCAATCTTCCCAACCCAGGGATTGAACCTGGGTCTCTGACATTGCAGGCAGACACTTTACCATCTGAGCTATAGGTATAGCTTATGACATAACTTTTCATCACCTTTCCCTTATCATCTAAATAATTTAGTATTTTCTGAGACCCTGCTTAGCTAAGGCATTCAGCAAGTGAAATGTTTCTTCATTTGCTCAATACTCGTTCAGTATGTTCCAGGTGGAGGTGAACAAACTTATTCATAGATTTTGAACTTATGCAGAGAATATAGCTGCTCTCCTTGCGTGGTGCCCAACCCAAATTCAGGCAGAAAAAGAACATAAGAAATGTTCTTAGGTGACAGCAATTTTGAATAATGTGTTCCCCTGACTTTAACACTTTGTGGAGGCTATTGGACATTCTACTTATTCAAAGTGCTGGCTACATAATTATAGGTTCCTTGAATATGTTAGATGTTCCAAAATGCTTATAGAATGGATAAAGGTGCTGAATGAGATTTATTTGATGAAGGTGATGATGGTCAAGAGAAACTCCTGCAAGATATGAAATGGCTCTAACAACAAGAGTCAGAACACTGGCTGCCTCCCTCGTGGTACTTGGATTTCTCAAACACAAATCCGAAGCCCAGACTAAAAATATCAGGCGCTCACAAACTGCATTAAGTATCAATAAATTTAGTTACCATATGAAAGTTCAATTTCATCCCCAATCATAAAAATAGGTGACTGTGCAAATCCCTCTTTTTTTTTTTTTTGCAATTTGCAGGCCAAACCAGCAGTCCAGTGGGATGGAGGTAGGTATCAGTGGGAGAGTGAAGACATTACTTTTTGGTGATTCATTTCTTGATGCTTCCCTGCCCCCGCCCTTTTCGCAGATAAACTCTCTCAGTGAAGACCGCCTTTTTCTGTACCCTACCGAGAGATTAGTGAATGCATAATCACACAGTGACAGGTCCAGTTCCAATGTGTTTCTCATTAAATTCTCTGTCATCCCCTCTGTGGGAAACTGGGAAATTTATCAGATTTTCCTACAGGGAGGTGAATTTCTGCTGAGGAGGCAACACCGTGTCTTTTACTCTCCAGAGTGCAATTATGGCTCGGCTTCCGCAGCTCCGCTTCATTGACCATCAGGCTGTCTTTGGGGGAGGTGTGCATTCCACAACCTGTCTCCATGCTTTGAAACATGTTATATATTTACATTTTCTAAAGTTTGCTAGTTGTTCTACATTCTTCTCCAGAAAAGGCCTCTGAGAGCAAGGGGAAATATACTATTCAGTGTACCGGAAGAGGAGATAACAAGGTCTCCGTAACAGTCACCATCCTAATAGAAAATGAGACAGAACGTGTCTAAATTCTAGAAGAGAAAAGCAGTTGAAAGTTGTATGTTCTCTGTTTATTCTCTCTCTTGTCTCTCTCTCTTTTTTCATACAGGATGCATTATAAAGGGTGAAAACAGGTTTTCTGTTTAGGTAATGAAAGAATGGCAGTCATGCCAATGACCCCTATAAATCTCCTCTGAGACCTGCAGTTCCTCTACATGATGATTAGGAGGAAAGCCATGCCCATTTCTGTTGCCACATTTGTTATGTCACTGGGTTCTAAAACTGGGTCAGTTCTGAGGAAGTGTTTGTTTTCACCTTTGTAATTGTGTTGTCTGAGGTCCTCAGCCTTTACCATCTGGATAGCAGGCGGACAAATGGTAACAAGACACACAGCCTGACACTGGCACGGAGCACAAATCACAAGGTCCCTCTACTAGCTAAGGGAGGGGCTTCCCAGGTGCCACAGCTGTAAAGAACTGCCTGCCACTGCAGAAGACACAGGAGACATGGGTCCAATCCCTGGGTCGGGAAGATTTTCTGGAGGAGGGCGTGGCAACCCACTTGAGTATTCTTGCCTGGAGAATCCCTTGGACACAGGAGACCAGGGGGCTACAGCTCACGGGGTCACTCAGCCCAAGGGGGTCGCAAAAGAGTCGGGCACGACTTAGCGACTAAACAACACATCATTGAAAGATAATTAGAAACCCAATAAAGCATGGGAATCGGGAGGCATATTCTTCTATACACATGCTAAGTTGCTTTAGTCGTGTCCAACTCTTGGTGACCCTATGGACTGTAGCCTGCCAGGCTTCTCTGTCCATGGAATTCTCCAGGCAAAATACTGGAGCGGGTTGCCATGCCCTTTTCCAGGGGATCTTTCCCAAACACAGATGGAACTGGCATCTCTTTTGTCTCCTGCACTGGCATGTGGGTTCTTTAGGACTGGTGCCACCTGGGAAGCTCCACGTTTTTCTATGGAGACTTCTAATTCTATCTGTCACTACACAGACCTGATAGCTGGGATTGGATGGTCAATGGCCATCTAATTTCAGTATTGCTTAGAAAGGGAAAAACTGACTTGTGCTTCTCAGGGTCTGATATACTTCTAATGACGTAGACATTCATGGGTTGGAAACATGTGTGGGTTAAAAAATTGAAAGGGGAAAGTAGCCCTGAGTCTGCCCTAACTTTTCAGCTCTTTTCTACCTGTTTGCAGGAAGCTGGAAATTGTTAACCATATAGCACTTAAAACACACGCATACACCCACACGACACACACACACACACTACCTCCCACCGTTGGTCTTAAAGAATTATATCAGCTCCTTCTGAAAACAGCTGCTCCTTTGGGGACTGCAAGGATTAAAGCAAAGCAACCTCCTCCAAGACATGTGAGGGGGTTGGCAAGTGTTGCTGCGTCTACCTTGAATATTACAGAGGCACCCTTGCAGTGCTTCCAGCCAGCGTTCCTGTAACGCTGGCCTGCAGTCAATAAATATTTCATGTCTCTTGCCCCCAGGGTGTGCTCAGAGGACCACCCTGCTAGTGTCTGACTGGGCGCTCACGGCTTTCGTGCTGTGGGCGGGAAGGTGGGTGTGGAGCCAGAGGCAGAAAGTGCAGGCAGGATCCAGTGTGGTTAACATTTGGGATCATTGGTCTGGCTGTAGGGGATCTGCAGAATTCTTCATGTCAACACTCATTCCGGGAGACGGAGCAAGTCCACCAGAGGATTATCATCCAGCATCAGTGTGACTCACTCAAGGGTTAATGGAAGGAAGCATTCATAAGAGGTGAGGTTGCAGATTCAGAGAGAAATAGAGGCCTCATGGACTTTTCAACAGGGCTTTCACTGTTGAGTGTGTGGGTGTGTGTATGCTCAGTTGTATCTGACTCTGTGTGACCCCATAGACTGTAGCTCACTAGGCTCTTCTGTCCATGGGATGTCCCAGGCCACAGTACTAGAGTGGGTTGCCATTTCCTTTTCCATTTTACTGTTGAGGTAAGGTAGAATGTCATCTTCCATTTAGGAAGGAAACTCTCAGAATTTCCCAAAAGCAAGCACCCAAATGGGAAAGGGTTCTTGTCTCCTTGGGGCTTCCCTGGTGGTTCAGATGATAATGAATTTGCCTGCAATTCAGGAGACCCACGTTCCATCCCTGGGTTGGGAAGATTCCCTGGATAAGGGCGTAGCAACCCACTCCAGTATGCTTGCCTGGAGAATCCCATGGACAGAGGAGTTCATGGGATCCAACAGAGTGGGACACAACTGAAGAGACTGAGCACAGCACAGCCTATTTAGATATATAGCTAAAACACCTAAAGGGAAATGAATAGTTAATAAATTGTTGGCATTTGAACCTTGGACCCTGTAGTGTTCTATGCAGATTCCTTCTTCAGTGCTATGACACTCATTCCCCAGCTGCTGGAAATGTGCCCTTTGGCCCTTAGGGTACTGTCGCATCCAAGGTTATACCCACTCCCAGGGACACCATGAGGACAATGATTGGCTGTTTCAGAGATTCAATAGCCTAGCCCTCTTGCCAGAATTTGTAATAAAAATGGAGGGCCATACTAGCTTCAAAGTGCCCCCAGGATCATCTGAAACCTTCATTGTAATCATACAGAGAATCATCTCCTTCTAATCTGTCTTCTTCACCTCGTTACAGGGAAGGATGTCGATAAAATACAACACGTTCAGTTTAGTTAACATTTCAGGTATAAACAAATAATGTTTTAGTATATTCAAATATTGCATTGGCACTCTGTATTTTTATTTATGAAGTTTGGCAACTATACTGTTGGATGTTACTCTCAAGAGGACTCCCCAATAAACCTGTGTACTACTCTCAGCTGAAGATTATTTCCAGATAATCCATTCTTGAGGAAAAGGTTGTCATTGCTGTTCAGTTGCTAAGTCATGTCCGACTCTTTGGAACCCCATGGACTGCAGCACAGCAGATTTCCCTGTCCTTCACTATCTCCCAGTTTGCTCAAACTCATGTCGATTGAGTCAGTGATACCATCCAACCATCTCGTCCTCTGTGGTTCCCTTCTCCTCCTGCCTTCAATCTTTCCCAGCATCAGGGTCTTTTCCAATGAGTCAGCTCTTATATTAAGTGGCCAAAGTTTTGGAGGTTCAGTTGCAGCATCAGTCCTTCCAATGAATATTCAGGGATGATTTTCTTTAGAATTGACTGATTTGATCTCCTTGTAGTCCAAGGAACTCTCAAGAGTGTTCTCCAACACCACAGTTGAAAAGCCTCAATTCTTCAGCGCTCGGCCTTCTTTATGGTCCAACTCTCACATCTGTACGTGATTACTGGAAAAACTATAGCTTTGACTATATGGACCTTTTGGAGAAGGTATTATGGTCAATAAACACCAAGAAGTACCTTGGATTACAAAAAAAAATTCTTACAGAGAAACACGAAGAGATCTAGAAATTTGTCTTTGCACATTTGGGGGATCACAGTTCAACATTCTCATGGTCATAAAAACCTTTACACTCATAAACAATGTCAAATTCATAAGTTTCGGTGGCTCTACAAACCCTAAATTATTATTTATTCAAAGTGGGATCTTAAGGCGTGAACCAGTCACTCCACTAAGATATTACCTATCAGTCTGCTTGTTTGTATGTTTTATGCTGAAGCACATGGATTGTGTTTTCCTAAAATTATACAAGGAGTGTAATCATTTTGTGATTTATCACCAACATTTCTGAAAGTCTCTTAAAAAGTTTGTAACTCCCTCTTTCATGAAATACATTTTTTAGTTATTTTCCGAAGTGCCACATTCTCCTGGTCTGTTTGCTAACTCAGTGGCTCCTTTGTCTTCATCTCTTTGGTTAACTTCTCTTGCACCTGACTTCTAAAGCTTGCAGATCCTCAGGGCTCAGGTTTTGGCTCATTTCTACCCTCTCTTTCTCTCTCAAACTCACTCCCTGTGTAATCTCATCTCTGCTTTAAAAAACCATCTGTATGCTAATGACTCTCCGATTTAAATCTCCAGCCTCAACCTCTCCCAGAGTGCCAGGTTCACATAGTCAACAGCCTTCTTGACATTGCTCCTTGGATGTCTAACAGGAATTTCAACCCTAGTATGTCCAAAACAACTCAACTCTTGTTCCTGAACTGGTTAAGCTTCCAGGCTTGCACAGTTTAATAAACAGCATGATGATATATTTAGTGATGTGAGCCAAAAATCTAGGAATTGTTCTTGTGCCTCCTCTTTCCTTCATAATCCTCACCCTAACCGTCATCAATCTACCAGTAACTCCTTTTGCTCAAACTTTCAAAATAAACCCTGATTCCTACCACCTCTCTCTCTACTCTATATTTCAGTCCAAGCCACCCTCACTTTTCACTGCATTTATCCCTACAGCCTCTCAACAGGTCTCTCTTCTTCTCATAAGAATGGATTTGACAGAGAAGTCAGAGTAAAATTTTTAAAACTTAAATCCTGTCACAGAGTTGCTTAGAACCCTTGACTAGCTTCTTCACCCACTAGAATGAACCTGATCCCTTCTTCACTCTTCCATCACATCTCCATCCTCTGCCAGCCTCACTCTCTCTACTCCAGCCATGATGGCCGGGAATGCCTTCCCTTCAGTTCTTGACCAGCTGCATCCTCTTTCTCCTCAGGGCTGTCCTCCCTGATGGCTCTGTTTAAAACCTCTTCCTAAGTTCCTTCATCTCCTCCTTAGTTTCTTTAAGAGCGTGTTACACACTCAATGATTTTACGTCCTTCTTGTGTTTACTGGTCTCCCAAGGGACATGTAAATAGTTTGTCTCCTCCCAGTAGAATGTAAGCATCTTGAAAGAAGAAGCCACCTTGTTGGGTTTATTCACTGTGGTATCTCAGGTACCAGGCGATGTACATGGCACGAAGGTAATTACTGATTGAATGAACACCTAGGATCAGTTTTGTTGCGAGTCTTCTTTTGAAAAATGCTAATTTGTTCCAATTTGACTGATACAAAAAGGAACAACTTGAACAAAAGGTGAATTTGCGTTTGCTCATATGTAATTTCATCCGGGAGAAATATTCTGTATTTCAGATGAACCAAATTGCATTGATGTGCATAATATATACAGCACACTTCTCATGAAGTCAGCAAGCTACATCTGTCTACATTTGGGTTTACAACTTTCTACCTGATTTAGAGCACCCTCTTCAAACATTTTATGGAGGGAATTGTGTTCTCCCCCCCCCCCCCACATCCATATGTGTTCTAGCCCCCAATGTATTTAAAAATAGGGCCTTTAACAAGATAATTAAGTTTAAACAAATGTACAAGAGTGCGGCCCTACTCTGATAGATCTGATAAGACTGATACCCTAATAAGAAGAGGAAAAGGCGGCAGAGGACTCTCCCCACCCCTTACAGATGCATGCGCATGCGCACACAGAGAAAAAAGGACACACACAGAGCAGGCAGTCTGCTGAGAGCCAGGAACTGACTGGGCTTGAACCTCAACCTTGAGCTGTGAGGAAATAAATTTCTGTTTAAGTCATCCTGTCTGTAGGCTTTTGTAATGGCAGCCCCAGCAAACTAGTACAAGCCACTTGATGAAAACTCAGAAGCCACATCTCTTCCAATAGCCGCTCTATCACACAGCCCTGTGCTCTCCTTTCTCCTCTCAACCTTTTTGGTATTTTTTCCTCTCTGTTCCTCTCCTTTTAAACATTTTTATTTAATATTTATTTTTATTTCTTTGGCTCCACCAGGTCTTAGTCGTGGCATGTGGGATCTAGTTCCCTGATCAGGGATGGAACCCAGGCCCCCCTGCAATGGAAGCTCAGAATCAATCACTGGACCACCAGTGCAGTTCCTCTTAGCTCTCTTTTATGATATAAGTATTGTCTCATATTTTTTCTATGGATCTGTCTCTGTTACTCACCCTGGAAACTTAACTATAAGCAAACTTAGGACTATTTTTTAAGGTAAAATGACATATTTATATATTTCTTAAACATTTAAGGTATATAAACTGTGCTGAGCCACCTGGGAAGCCCCAAGTATATCCATATACTTGTGCAAATATAAATATATACAACTATACGGAGATATACAAAGATATATATATATATATATATATACAACAAATATACAACAAAAAATCTATACTTTATAGATGAAGCGAAAGATTGAAGCCTTAGGCATAAATCATAATGTATTTTCTACTGTGCCAGGCAAGCTTCTGTCTTGTATTTTCTGATGTTAACCCTTATTTTTAAACATTACCAATTATTTTTAATCTGATTGTCTTTGAAATGCTTTGTCTCTTTGTGGTGATACTTGTGTTGGAAAAAGACATGAGGATATGACTTAGATAACTTCATTCCAAAGTCTTTCACTGACAATACCATACAGATTGAAATTTTAAATGCTATATCAATGGATTCAATAAATTAAGTTGAGAGTTTGAGTCATGCTTTATTTCATTTTGTAGGTCAAATACCCATTATCATTATTAAATAATATCAGCTTCAATTCACACAGTTCAGCCTCAAATAAAAATATAAAGTAGATTGACACATAAACTATCATTTTATTATAGTTAAGAAGCTATGTATTTTATTATCAGATAATATTTATTAAACATGTGTGTGTGTTAGTCACTCAATCCTGTCTGACTCTAAGTGATCCCATGGACTTTAGCCCATCAGGCTTCTCTGTCCATGGGATTCTTTAGGCAAGAATACTCGAATGGATTACCATGCCCTGCTCCAGAGGATCTTCGTGACCCATGGATTGAACCTGGGTATCCTACATTGCAGGTGGACTCTTTACCATCTGAGCCACAAGAGAAGCCATCAAATATATACTGTGTGCAAATCTGCAAAAATGACTAAAGAAGACTTCTGTTAGTTGTTCCATTTGCTATGTACATTCTCTAACTGGGGACCCATTGGGTGTACTGCTTGTAACCGGAAGAGTGGCAACTGGCAGATGTGAGTCTGTGTCCTGATCTTAGCCCTGCCATGAATTAACTGGAAGGGCTTGGACCTTTAAATGGGGCTTAACTTGATGATTCATAAAGTTTCCCAGAAATGTGAGCTGGTGTATTAGTTTTGTAGAACAGTGGTCCCCAACCTTTTTGGCACAAGACACTAGTTTAGTGGAAGACATTTTTTCCATGGATGGAGGTGGAAGATGGTTTCAAGATGATTCAAGCTCATTACATTTATTATACATTTCATTTCTACTATTATTACATTGTGATATTAATGAAATAATTGTACAACTTACCATAATGCAGAATCAGTGGGAGCCCTGAGCTTGTTTTCTTGCAACCAGACAATCCCATCTGGGGGTGATGGGATACAGTGATGCTTGAAGTGTGTTGCTTATGTGCAGTCTACTCCATAACCTCATTTTGGTTGCATCTCAATACAGGTCCATGGCCCAGAGGGCTGGGGACCCCCTCTAGAGAAACAGAACCAACAGGATCTATCTATTTATATAGGAATTGGTTCATGTGATTATGGAGGCTGAGAAGTCTCAGGATCTGTTATCTGCAATTTGGAGAAACAGGAAACCCAAAGGTACAATTCAATCTAAGTCCAAAGGTCTAAAAGCAGGAGCACTGATGTCTGAGGGCAGGGCAGGATAGATGCCCCGTCTCAAACAGAGAGAGTGAATTTGCCTTCCATCTCTTGCTACCCTATGGGCCGTTGGTGGATTGAATGATGCCACCTGCATTGGGGAAGGTTATCTTCTTTACTCAGTCTGCCCATTCAAACATCAATCTTGCCTGGAAACATGCTAACAAACACATTTTCAGCAATAATTTTTTTTTGCCAGTCATCTGTGATCCCTTAGTTGACATGTAAAATTAATCATCACAGCTGGGTTTTCTCTGTTTCCCCTTCAGCCTAGTTTCCCAGTTGGCTGCATTTAAGGCTGAACTGCTGTTCAGGTGGTAAATGATATTGTGGAGAACACTATTCTTTCACCAGAACTCCACAGACCTCTGTAAGCTTCCTTTAGGAAGGCTCTAGTGGGAGAAGAGGAGTAAGGTAATGTCTTCTGTAAGAACACACAGAACATGTGTGCACTCAGAAAAAACCTACTTAAGAATAATTACAGACTATGGGGGGAGAGGGGAGAAAATGTGTATAAGACATGGTTAGTTTAATCAATACAGTTAATTGAATGAATGAAACAAATTGCCAATGATTTCCTTACTTTCTTTGCTGGTATAGGCCAGCTCTCCAAAGTCTTTTAACAACATTCTACTCTAGGGTAGAAGGAGTTGATGAGATTATTTCTATTTAGAGGTAACCAAAACTTTAAACTCTCCTACTAGACGTTAAGGGGCTTCCCTGATAGCTCAGTTGGTAAAGAATCTGCTTGCAATTCAGGAGACCCTGATTTGATTCCTGGATCGAGAAGATCCCCTGAAGAAGGGATAGGCTACCTACTGCAGTATCCTTGGGCTTCCCCTATGGCTCAGCTGGTAAAGAATTTGCCTGTAATCCAGGAGACCTGGGTTCAATCCCTGGGTTGGGATCCTCTGGAGAAGGGAAAGGCTATCCACTTCGGTATTCTGGTCTGGAGAATTCCATGGACTTTATTGTCCATGGGGTCACAAATAGTTGGACATGACTTATTGACGTCACTAGATTTAAATCTTGTTTTCAACTTGACTTTCTCAAAATAAATCACATTTCCTAATATAGCTTCTATCAATCTACTGATATAGAAACCCAATTCTCTTTTAAGACTTATTTTTCTTTCTTATAGTGAATTATTTCCAAATTAAAAGAGAGAAGGAGAAAAATATGACTGTTTTAAATACAAATGTGACCAAAAACAAGACAAAGATAGAAATGTTTATAGTAAGATGTAGGAAGTTGTCTCTTAAATTGCTTCGAAGGCAGTATCCAAATTTAAGCTTTTAAAATCACATAAAACTCACTAGTTGTAAACATGGTGATTTACCAGCTGCTACATTATTTATAATTTTAGTCATTTTTTGAAAATCTCACTGAAATGGAAAACCATAGTAATAGCCCTCAAAGGAACTGACCTTAAGACGTGCTTCAATATTTCGGTGATAAGCCACACATTCAAATAGTGAGGTATTCATTCAGAAAGCTTGTGATCTTTTCTCTGAGAGAGCTAAGATTCATTTTCCACATATCTTGAGTGGGAGAAATGAGAACACTATTGTTATCAACAACAACAAAATGAGTGGACAGCTGAATTCTACAAAAGATGGTCTGTTTTGTCTTCAAAATACAGTAGAGGGCAAAGGAAAAGGCACTTTAGGAAAAATTACACATATTTTTAGCAGAAATTATGACCACTCATGTCATCCAATAAAAAATATGGCTCATCTACATAATAGCTTCATGCTTACTATTGTGCTAATTGAACTATGTACTTTTGATGCATTCTCTATTCATGTGAACGTGTGGGTAACAAGTGATAAAAGTCAACAGTCACGGCAATTGGACACACTGAAAATCTTTCTTCTGTGGCTCTGAGTCAGTTTCCTCAGTGGATTACTAAACACATTCCAGAAATCTCATAAGTTACTACTGGTCTAAAAATGGATATAATTAAAGATGAGTAAACCTACCGCAGAGCTTGATGTAATCTTTTAGGGTAATTAACCCAAACTATTTACAATGGATTTTTATTCCACTTTTCTAAAGATTGCATATATGTTATTACAAGTTCATATACCTTTCCATTACAAAAGCAACTCCCCCCCCCCACCTCCCTGCAACATAGTCACACAAAACAAAGAGATACCTGCATTGTAACAGTTTTAGAGGAGGTAAATCCAATAACCATGGTTGTAAGTTTGATCATAGCCAGACAAAGATCTGGGGGTCCTACATGAATTTCACCACATCAGAGATTTATCAGTATATACCTCTGGGTTTGGGAGTCCTATGATTTGGATTGATAATTTCCAATGAGATATTGTTACAGAGAAGAACTGACTCCATATTGGATCTGTTGCTTTTACTTTAACATTTCTTCCTGTTGCTTTTGTTCACTAAAAGGATACTGTTTATACATAATGACCTGCCTTGGGGAGTTCTGAAACCTCTGCCTAAAGGTTAAACCACTATGTCTTTGTTCAGGATCCTGTCCACCTGTGGATGGTTACAGGAAGGAAAAAATTAACACATTCTCTCCCCAAAGCTAGACATTCCAGGAGATATTTGTAAGATAAATGGCCTTTTTAAAATTTTACCTTCTCATCTCCTCCCACTCTCTGTTCTTTAAAAGAACCTGGCATCCAGATCCTGATAAGACAGTTATTTTGAGATATTAGTCTGCCATCTTCTCAGTTAGCTGAATTAATTCACCTGTCATGAAGTGAGCAAAGGGAACTTGGACTCAGAAAAAAATATGCTTGTCTCAACTGAGTTGCTTTTATTGCTATGCCACCAAGCTGCTTTACATAGTGGGGGGAAGGTGACTCTCCTAAAATTCTCTCTCTCTTTTTTTTCCCCTCATCTGATGAAGTGCTATTAAATTCTAGACAATAAGGCTCCTTTTCTTGCTATCTTGTAGTTTTCTCTTAACTCAAACTCTAACTTTCCATAGTAAGGCTTTCCATTCTATGTGGATTTACTAAAACACCTATGAAATAAGACCATTTCTGGATAATTAGCTCTGCCTTTTCCTTCATAATTGACCATTACTTCTTTTTTTTTTTTCCTCTTTATTCCAGACTCCCCTTCCGGGACGGATCCCCGCCCCCAACTCTGTCTCTCCCTTTACTTTTTTCTCTCTCTTTTTTCTTTTGTCCTACCTCCTCTCGTCAGCAATGGGCCGTCCCTTCAGATGCCCGATGTCCTCTGCCAGCATTTAGATCCTGTTTTATGGAGTTTGCGCGGTCTTTAAAAGTTCTTTTGGTGTATTTATTGGGGAGAGAGTGGTTTCCCCGTCCTACTCCTCCGCCATCTTAGTTCCCCTCCTCTGACCATTACTTCTTATAGTCCAGCTACAGTGCTCAGGGCTTTCATCCTATCTCTTTAGCCCTCATAACCAGTGTATGGAGTGTGTAATTTCCCCCTTTTCAGATTGATGAAACTGAGGCTGAGGGATTAAATCTTCCAGGATCACAAGGCAAATTGAGAATCAAATCGGGTTTGTTTTTTGCCCGTTTTCCCCAAGTTTTAGCTTAAACAGTGTGTTCATCCTTGAAATTCTGTTATATATTACATCATTTAAAACCTGAATGCTTCCCTCTATTGAGACAGTCATAGCAGGTGGGTTGGGGAGTCTAGGGTTTAGAAAAGAAGAGCAAATAGTCAGATGTAAATTTGACTTCCTGACTCTGCACGTGAAAAGTTGGTGAGTCCATGTGCTGGTATACAGAAGACATGTAACAAAATGAGAAGTAACAAAAATGAATGATTGGATAAGGATTACAGATATTGAATGACATGTACATCACCCTGTATATCTGGAGATGCCCACTGATCTTTTAGGGTATCAAATCCTTTTTTTAACTTGTCCATTCTGATTTTTGGTGAATGACACACCATTTTTCTTTCTGTAGTTACACCTATATATCAGGGATTAATGCCATCTTTAATTTTTTAAGTTTTACATCAAAGGATCAAAAACAAATGGTAGGAATCAATTGTCATAAAACTCAGGACCTGTATCTTGTTTTTGTGAATACCTTTGTCTCATTAAAGTGTGACCTGATTGTAGCTGAGGAGTCGTTGAGAGTATTTCCCTTTTTCTCAGCTGTCAAAATTCAGTTGATAGATCACAGATCCCTAAAGCTATGTAGGGAACTCGTCTCTTAATTCCATCGCTTCATTTCTAAGCATCTGTAATAGTCACGGCTGGGTTCAGTGAGAGTTCTGCTTGCCATGAGCGTGAGATCATGCCCGAAGTAATTATAGTGAGCATGCAATGAAAATATGTGGTGAGTATAATGTCAGGAAATCATGCAAATTTTATTATCATCAGTGAAGTGGTGGCTGGTGGAGAACTTGTCAGTATTCGCAACTTGAGGCTTCTAATTACCCTGATTTACTTGTAGCTCCATTCATAACCTTGCTGCTGTGTTGTTCCTGACAGTACTTTTGCATTTTGCAAGAAAGGGATAATACCACGTAAATAATTTAAAAACAATACATCATTTAGAGTGGCTTTAAACCAAAACCTAATGCAGTAGCTGGCTGAGGACTTGCTACACTTGACAGGTAGCTGGCATACAGAATTCATCTATGCATCATAAGTATTTACTTTAGAAATTCCCCAATCCAAATCAGGCAGGTTGAAGGAAAAATAAGACCTAATCCTCCTCCGTCCTGAAGAGTCCATTTTACCTTCCTGAGGCAAAATGGGAAAGAGAGAAATTAAGCTCTGTATAGGATAGTAGTTCTACTTAAAACACAGATTTGCTGAGTTATGCTTGGTAAATGACTAATTAAGGCTGAGTCTACCAGCAGAGCTGGCTGAGTGCTGGAGGAGTTACGCAGTCACGCCTGTAGCGGCACCCCACCCCTCCCCACCCCCCATCTCATCCCTCCTCCTCCTCCCCAACCCTCACTGTAGGGAAAGACTGGAAAGACTGGGAGCCGAGGAGAGAACTAGCTGATACCTAACCAACGCCCAGCTACTCGCAGGGGAAGAGGATGCTCTTTCTCTTTGCTTATTTCTATTCACACAAAACAAAGCAGATAATCAAAAGCAGAAACCCATCGAGAAAAGCTTCAACTCAAGAAAAAGGTAGGACTCCTTCCATTGTGCCGGAGGGAGTGCTGTGTCTGCCAGCTGCCTTTGGGCAATTGAGTTCCTACTGGGTGCCAAGCATGTCATTATCTCTTTTAATCCTCTCAACAATTCTCTGAGGTAGGTATGATTATCCCCTTTTATAGATAAGGACAAAACCTGAGTTAGATTAAGTAATTCGCCTGAGATCACCAGCTAGGGAAGTGACTTTCAGAATTAAGTCTGAATCTGTCTGACTCAGGCGGCATTTTCCCTCCTTCCCCTGCTCTGTACTCTACATCCCTCCCTACAAGCCCGATTTCTTGCTTAACTCCATCTATATTTTTGACATATTTGTGAGGTTGTCCTGTGTATATTCAGAGTAGTGGAATCTCGGGAGTGAGAGGCATCCTGAAAGTCACCAAGTCAGGCTTTCTCTAAAACATTGTTCTTCCAACAGACTTGTGGCTGCCAAGGGGGAGCGGAAGTGGGGAGGGAAGGATTGGGAGTTTGAGGTTAGCAGGTGCAAATTGTTATATACAGAATGGATAAAGAATAAAGTCCTACTCTATAGCACAAGGAAATATACTCAATATCTTGTAATTATCTATAATGGAGGATAATCTGAAAAGGAATATATATATAATAATCTGAAAAAGAATATAATAACATAATAATCTGAAAAAGAATCTATATATGAGAGTTGGACCATAAAGAAAGCTAAGCACCAAAGAATTGTTCCTTTTGAATTATGGTGCTGGAGAAGACTCTTGAGAGTCTCTTGGACAGCAAGGAGATCAAACCAGTCAATCCTAAAGCAAATCAGTCCTGAATATTCATCGGAAGGTCTGATGCTGAAGCTGAAGCTCCATTACTTTGGCCACCTGATGCGAAGAACTGACTCACTGGAAAAGACCCTGATTCTGGGAAAGATTGAAGGCAGGAGGAGAAGGGGACGACAGAGGATGAGATGATTGGTTGGCTTCACTGACTCAATGGACAAGAGTTTGAGCAAGCTCCAGGAGTTGGTGATGGACAGGGAAGCCTGGTGTGCTGCACTCCATGGGGTCCCAAAGAGTCAGACCCTACTGAGTAGCTGAACTGAACTGATATATATATATATATATGCATATATACCCACATACATAGGGTAGGCCAAAAAAGTTGAAGTTTATTTGGATTTTTCAGTAAGATATGGGAAAACTCAAATGAACTTTCTGGCCAGCCCAATATATATCTGAATCACTTTGCTGTACAGCAGACGTTAACATAACATTGTAAATCAATTATACTTTAATAAAAAAAAAAAAGCATCCCACTTCCACGCCTCCAGAAAGGGTCCATTAGCTTATTCTGTGGGCACCCTACAATAGGCACACACAGATTGCTTGAAACAGATGACTTCTGTTTTTGTTCTATACATTGCTACTTCCTGTCCCCCTCCCTCTACAAATAATCTCCCCAAGTTCCCAGCTATCCTGTTTCCTCATTAGGTGTTTCTCTCCGGGAAGACCTCACTAGACTTCTTAAAATGCCTTTTTTTTTTTTTTTTTCAAATACCAGCAGTCAAATATTTATTTCTTTAGATTAATGATTTTCAAACGTTTGCCTGCATAAGAATTACCTGGAGCACTTGCTAAAACAGATTGCCATCTTGTGAATTAAAAATGTGTAATGCTCTGGCTCCTAGTGCACACTCAATAAATGTTATTTCCTTTTTTAGTCTACATTTTAAATGATCCTCATATCTTCCCAACGTGAGGTTTACCCTGATGTACCCCAGTCTTTGAATATCAGTTTCCTATTATCCAACAACAGGTTTCTTTTATTAATGCATTTAGAAAAAGGAAAATGAGGGGTATTTCTACCCACTTGTTTGTACTGCAAAAAGAAGCAAAATCTACCTGGCACTGACAAGAGGCAGTGTGGGCTAATTACTGCCTTTATGGAAAAAGATCATGTCTTTAGACGGTTACTCTGTTCAAAGTTATTCGACGTGTTTTGAGGGAAAGAGGGCTGTTCTTTAAGAACGGAAAGGAAATGGTAGAGTCTAGCTGATGACATGTACTAGAACCTTCTTTCAAGCTATGGAGAGGGAAGCACATTTGATAGACGTTAGGTACTGATCAGAAGGGGCCTTGGCAGTTAGTTGTCAAAGAATCTTGCCTTCCATGGAGAAAGATTAGGAAGGAAGAAGGAACCTGGTGAGCTTTATCAACTGCTCAGAGTAGTAGGTTTTTGTTTTTTTTTAATTAATTTCACTTGTTGCTTGTTATTTATTTATTTATATGTTACTGGTTGTTCTGGGTCTTCGTTGCTGCTCAGGCAGGCTTTTGTCTCGCTGAGACGAGGCAGGGGGCTACTCTTCATTGTGGTGTTGTGGTGTGCGGGCTTCTCATTGAGATGACTTTTGTTGCTAAGCACAGGCTCTAGGAGCATGGGTTTCAATAGCTGTGGCGTACAGGCTTAGTTGTTCGGAGGCATGTGGGATTTTTCCAGACCACAGATCAAACCCGTGTCCCCGTATTAGCAGGCAGATTCCCATGCACTGTCCCACCAGGGAAGGCCCTAGAGCAGTAATTCTTTCAGTGTGTCCCCCAGACCAGCAGCAATAGCATCTCCTGTGAAATACGAATTCTCTAGTTTCACCCAGACCTAACTGAAGTAAAACCCTGGGCAAGGGCCCAGATCTGTGTTTTAGCAAGTCCTTCAGGGGATCCTGCTGAACAGGAACATTTGAGAACAGTCTTAGGACAATTTTCCTAAAGAAGGACACAAAAGGGTAGATGATAGTACACTGACCTAAGATATGAGCTGTGACTCTGGTGTGTTACCTCCAGTAGAGTCTTTCATAATAACAGTTTAAAAGTAGAGCAGGAGAAAGTTCCAGGTGATTCTCAACCTGGGCTGCACATTTGAGCCACTTGGGTCCCTTTGACAAATACCACCAACTATTTTGGGCTATATCCTAGCAATTTCATTTTCCATGAGGTGGGCTCTAGGTTTTCATGTTTTTAATGCTTGCTCACATGCCTGTAATGTGGTGGCCCGGGTTAAGAATATCTGTTGTAGAGACTTGAAGTTTGGAACTTAGGATATCATAAGAAAAAGTTACTGATATTTCTTTGAAGCATAACTTAAGTACTGCATGAGAACAGCCACCAGTTAGCTGAGTTATCAGAGCTCCTATAGTTAGGAGACGGTTACCCCACTCCAGCATTCTTGCCTGGAAAATTTCACGGACGGGGAGTCTGGCAGGCTATAGTCCATAGGGTTGCAAAGAGTTGGACATGACTGAAGCAACTGAGCATGAGCATGCCCACATGCTAGAGTGCGAGGCCATTGTCACTGTTCTTAGTTAGCAGCCTTTGCAGACTGCTGGGCACGTGCACAAATAGAACTGTGTACCTTGAATTGAGCCCACTGCCCTTTTTACAACTATTCCCTGTGTGAAGGGAAAGTAGTAAGACTCATGGAAAAAGCTTGGTCTCAGAGAAAGAAAATCTGCACAGGAGTGCCGGCTTCACCACTACCAAGATTTACAATGAGATCATATATAACTTGCGTGCTCTGCACCCGTCTCCTTGTCTGTACTACTCAGAAGGCCTCCTCCAGCTCTAAAATAAAATCCTTACTCATACCATGGCTTCCCCGAAGGCTCAGTGGGTGAAGAATCTGCCTGCAATGCAGGAGACACAAGGGACATTGATTTGATCCCTGGGTTGGGAAGATCTCCTGGAGAAGGAAATGGCAACCCACTCCAGGATTCTTGCCTGGGAAATCCCATGGAGAGAGGAGCCTGCTGGGCTACAGTCCGTGGGGTCATAAAGAGTTGTACACGACTGAGCAACTAAGCGCACACACACGCATAGCTTCTTTAGTTTCAGCAAAGTGGACAATTGCACATTTGTCTATTAAGAGCCAACATGGTCTGAGGCATCACAGATCTCTAGCCTGGAGTCTTACTCCTTTGACTTATTATTAAAGTGAAACTTTCCCCTTTCAATGAATAAGATGGATGCATGCATGCATGTTAAGTTGCTTTAGTCGTGCCCGATTCTTTGTGACCCCGCAGACTGTATCCCGGCAGGCTCCTTTGTCCATGAGATTCTTCAGGCATGAAGAACCCACTAGAGTGGATTGTCATGCCCCCCTCTAGGGGATCTTCCTGTCCCAGGGATCGAACCCGAGTCTCTTATACATCTCTAGCATTGTAGGCGGGTTCTTTACCACTAGTGCCACCTGAGAAGCCCAATAAGGTGGATGCTCCAAGGGAAATACAGAAACTGCAGAAATTAAGTTCACACTACGAACTGAGTGTGTTCATTTTACCTCCTTCAACTGTAAAATCAGTTGAAAGCAATCCATTCAGGTACCTGTACTACCAAGTTTTCATAAAAAGAATGGAATTGATTCTAGAAAGTAAGAAGTTTCTCCAGCTGCTTTTTTTTTTTTTTAAAGCTACTATTAGATGTGCTTAAATTTCATTTCATGATTCTTTTTGTTTATGAAGCCAACTTATAAGCTGAGAAAGGCTTGGACATTCCTGTCCTCTCATAAATGATGCTCCAGATAGTATACTATGCTGAGAGGTACCATATGAAGCATATCATATAATTATCATGGTCCATTCATTATGCTTGGTTTCAACCGATGGATTTGGAAACCATAAAAGGATCAGATTCTAAATGGAGCACTTAGGCAGGAGATAGACATGGCCTCTATCTTTATTGCTCACATACTCTATCCTTCTTACATGTTAATATTGTAAATATTACTTCTTCTGTAGCAGAAAATAATTCTTTTCCCATATCTCTCTTGCTCTCTCACCCTACCTTCCCCTTTTCACTCTAATTCTAACATATTTCCAAGCATTATTAACTCAGAAAAATTCACTTATGCTGCTCATGTAAACATTTATTGATTTGGCTGCCATAGGTCTTAGTTTCAGCATGTGGGATCCTCAGTCTTTGTTGCTGCATGCGTGGTCTTTAGTTGCAGCATGCAGAAACTTTAATGGTAGCACATGGGATCTAATTCCCTGACCAGGGATGGAATCTGGGCCCTCGGCATTGGGAGTGCAGAGTCTTAGCCACCAGACCACCAGGGAAATCCCACAGTTCATTTAACGTTTAATTTTTGCCAAGTCATAGGTCAATTGATAAACGCCAATTTTCATTCATGTGCTTTTGACAAACTTCAAAATACATATATCGGTATGGATATATATATGTGTGTGCACATTTGTGTGTGTGCGTGTGCGCACACACACACACACACACACACACACACACAACCACATTTGCAGCCTTATTAGCAAAACTATTCCCTTCTCTTTAACCAAAGCATGGTCCTGAAGGCAGTCACATGGGCCAAGGTGAAAGGCTGAACCAGTAACTATGAACTCGAGAAAACGAGACCTCTCCTAGTTTAAGATGCACAGTACTTTCTAACTAGCATAAAAGATTGTTATCACAGAAGACAGAGATGTATGTGCTGGATATCAACAAAACTCTTTTATCTAGCTGGCAGATGAGATTGAAAAAAGCTATTGTGATTCAAATAAGCAGTGCCTAGTCGCACCTCTCCCATATGGGTCTAGGAAACTTACGAAGAATATTTTTTAGTTACAACAGCTATTTAAAATCATGTATTGAAACATGATGACTTTAGACACATAGCTTTGAATTGCTGTACCACAAAAGGTTAGAAACATTGTAAGACACTCACTTTGCTCTCAATTAAAATACAAGACAGAAAAAGTATGCACTATTTGTCAATACCCAAAATTGTTTAAAATGTTATGAATCACATTAGAAAAGTTTTGTCCTTACTCTAGCCATGTGGGACCTTAGTTCCCCAACCAGGGACTGAACCCATGCCTCTGCATTGGAAAGCAGGGTCTTAACCACTGAACCGCTGGGGAGATCCTATGAATTACATTTTTATCTCTTCCTTTTCAAGTTCATATATATTTATAACACATTCATTATATATAATATGTATTACATACTCATCTTTCATGTTTATAAAGGAAGGTCACCTATGTAAGGGACAACCTATAATAGAAAATTAGTAGCAAAAAGGGCTGTAGGTGAATGAATTAAATTATTGAGGTCATCCATAAACAAAGGCATAGTTTTTTTTTAATATAAAAACAGATTTAAAAATAACAATCCAAAACCTCCACAAATCTTATTGAAGACTTAGAAGAAGGTGATTTCTTGAATTTAGCAAAAAAGATGTAAACTGTATATCATGCTCTCCAGCTATGAGCTGTGAAATGTTTCTGACACATATTAAGAGTTCTACAAGTAGAGTTACTTTGATGGCGTAGTTTGCATAGTACCTATGAGAATTGGGGAATTAGATGCTAAGAGACTGTCCACAATCCATTTTATATCCACTGGTGATCAAGCATGCCTCCTGATGTCTCTTCCTTCATATCTGGATAGAAACAAAATTTCAGGTGAGAGAAATTTCAAGCTGAAAAACAAAAAGGTGGATCAATAGGTAGATAGATGTACAGGTAGATGAGTCAACTCATTCCAGCCCCACCCCTTGCCTTACTTTTTAAAATCATCCCTATTAATAAAAGACTATTTGAACCCAACCCCTAAATTTTATATCTTTATAAATTACATAAAGTACTATTGTACCAATATATTATTATCAAGAATATGGATCAAAACAGAGTAAATATTTGTATATCAGTTTATAGCATATCTAAGGGGACTATTTTTTGTATTATTGCATTTTTTAATCTACCTTATCATCTCCCCCTGTCTTTCACCAGGTATGAGATGTAGTTTTGGTTCAGTGAACACTTTTTTGAATTCCTACTATTTCCACATACAATATTAAGATCTCTAAGTGATAAATATTTGAAATGGGCTTGCCATATTTATCTAATGTGTGCCCAGTGTCTCTGAAAAAGGTGCATCCCAGACATAATAGCAGCTGTTGAATTAATGTGGTCATACGGCTCAACGCAGGCTGTGGTTTGTTATTTGCTAGTCCTCCATCTAGGGAATACTGTCTTCCTGGAATAGTAAGGGAGATAATAAAGTGAATGCTAAGGTAGAAAAGCTGGAAAGTTATGTATAAAACTATTAGTCACTTAGTTACGTCTGACTCTTTGTGACCTGGACTGGACTGTAGCCCGCCAGGCTCCTCTGTCCAGGGAATTCTCCAGGCAAGAATACTGGAGTGGGTTGCCATTCCCTTATCCAGGGGATCTTCCCAACCCAGGGATTGAACCTGAGTCTCTCACATTGTAGGCAGATTTTTTACCATCTGAGTCACTGGGGAAGCCTATTTATTTACATTATATATAGCATATATGTACTTTAAATGTAAATATATATGCTTTTATATAGCATATGTGGTATATATATATGTTATTTATCTTATAAATTTAAAGTGTTTCAGTAATATTAATAGCAGACAATATCAATGTATATAAGAGGAAATTACAGGATATTCTTGTTAACTCTCAAAGATAAGTAAAATAAATGTGAGTATAAGACAAATTATTAGCTAAGATTTTCAGATAAGTTCATTAAGAAAGAAATATAATTCAAGGTCTATTTGAGAACTTACCATGTGCCAAGCATTGTGCTAATTTTTTTCGATGTGCATTTTCTCATTTCATCTTTTATGATAATTCATAAGCTAAGTAGTTCTATTACTTTCAGTTTACAAAGAAAAGATTTTGTGATTTACCCAATATGACAGCCACGAAAGGGTAGATCTGAGATTAAAATTCGGATTATCCTGGTAAATAGCGAAGGCTCTGGAGCCAATTCTAGACTGATTTTCCTACCTCTTTACTAACAGGGCTGCTCCAGTGTTTTCACCGAGATTAAAATCAACAGTATTTAAATACAGTTTATGGGGGCATGTTCGGATAAGTCACTTGTAAGTAAGCATTCTTGCGGTTTGTTTTGTTATGAATTAATGATAACTTAGGCTGTCAACTCTGCCAAGCTTTAATATATGTTCGATAACTGTTTTTATAATCGTTAAAGCTTGGTCTTAAAAAAATGTCTGAGTGGTAACGGTCAAAAACATGAAATATAACCAGCCAGACTAGAGGACTAATTACTTAAACCGTCCCTGTGATTATATATATTTCATTTATAGACACACATAATACGAAAACATCTCAGAACAGAGGTGAAGTTCTATCACAGATTAATCTGTTTCCTTCCGATGAGGGACTTCAGGCTCATCCTAAATGCAGGATCTTTCTCTGTGTGTCACTCTTCTAACATACAGATAAAACTCCTTAAGGGATATTTTCTCTGAGCAACATCATGGCCATATTCCTTATACTATACCTTGGTTGCGGGATAACCCCACCTCCTGGGGTCAGGAAGTTGCCCCTAAACTCAGTGCCCTCTTGGGTAACACACTAACCCCTCAGCTGAGCTCCTTAGTGAGTGCCTCAGAAACATAATTCTATGAAGACAGCCCTGTGGGGATGACGGATGCACTTTGGACAGACAGAGAGGCATGTTGAAAGCCTCACAGTGTTTCCAGAATCAGTTGTATAACTCTGGACTAATTTTTATTGCTTTGCTATCAGTCTTGTGCCAAATGCTGGTAGTAGTTTTTTGTTTGTTTGTTTGTTTTTTAATTCAGTGTGTTACAAAGTGATTGAAGGAGTGGTTTTCTATGTAGAAATTAGCCATAAGTGGCAGGTATGTTTTGTGACGTGGTGGGGCACATACATCAAAACTTTATTTGGCCTTTTGTGGACTGATGTTCTATTCTCTCACTTATATTACTACAAACTTACTGCCATAGTGATGAGACATTGCTCTTCTGTACTTTAAAAAAAATAGATCAGTATTTATTTATTGTATGTTTTTGGCTAGGCTGGGTCTTCACTGCTGCGTGGGCTTTTGGCTAGTTGCAGCAAGTGGGGCTACTCTCTAATTAATCTTTCAAGGGCTTCTCATTGCCCTGGCTTTTCCTGTTGTAGAGGACGGGCTCCAGGGCACGCAGGCTCCAGTAGCTGTGGCATGTGGATTCAGTAGTGGTGGCTCCTGGGCTTTTGAGCACAGGCTTAGCTGCTGCGGGCCATGTGGGGTCTTCCCAGATCAGGGATCAAACCTAGGTCTCCTGCATTGGTAGGCAGATTCTTTACCACTGAGCCCCCAGGGAAGCCCTGCTCTTCTATACTTTTGATGGCTGTGCAAAACCCTATTCTAAAGAAATTCATCTTATTTTACTGAATCACACACTACTGACCTTGGGATTGGTTAAGTAGCCTAATCCTTTTGGGATAAGTGGTAATAACATTTTTTTTTTTTTTTTTTTGCAGAAAGGTAACAGTTTTACTGTGGGGGAAGTAAAGAAGTCAAAGGAAACAACTTTCCAAGCATATACTAAAGAACAGAAAACAGAAAGATAAGAAATATTTTATCAGAGATATCCCATGTTAGTGAAAAGCACATGAGTGCGTGCTCAGTCTCTCAATTGTCCCTTTGGCAACCCTATGGACTGTAGCCCTCCAGGTTCCTCTGTCCCTGGGATTTCCCAGGCAAGAATACTGGACTTGGTTGCCATTTCCTAGTCCAGGTGGTCTTCTAGACCAGGGATTGAACCCATGTCTCCTGCATTGACAGGCAGAGTGTTTACCACTGTGCCACCTGGGAAGTCAATGAATGAAAATAGATTTGATAAAAACGAAAAATCCAGGTATAAATTCTTACATCTGGACTTATATATTCAGTGATTTCATTTAAGGTCAAAATGTAGTAAATGAAACTTTATATATTTGAGATAACATGTATTGTATATAGAAAATACTAAGGAATCAACTAAAACTTCCATTAGAAGTAATGGACAAAATCAGCTGGGTTGTGGCATATAAGATAAATATATAAACATCTATATATTGTATGTACATATAAGAGTATATATTCTAGACTCTCAAAGTGAAACAATCCAAAAATGGAATCTGAAACACTTTCATTATAAATAACATCAAAAGAATACAATGCGGGCTATAGTCCATAGGGTTGCAAAGAGTTAGACACGACTGAGTCACGATCTTCATTTTATTGATAAGATGGCAATATTTCCTATACTGATCTGTAGATTCTATAGTCCCTAGCAGAATGCCAATTGGCTTCTTTTAAGAAATTGACATGCTAATCCTAAAATGCATATAGAAATTTAAAGTACCCAAAATCACCAAAACAATTTTGAAGAAGAAAAAAAATTAGAGAACTACATCTAATTTCAAAACGTACTACTACAAAGCAGCAGTTATTAAGACAGCATAGTATTAGCATAAGGATAGACATATACATTCCATAGAAAAAGATCCAATATGTCTATGGTCAACTGACTTTCAATAAGGATGCCAAGACCATTCGATGAGAAGTGTCTTTTCGACAAACGGCAGTAGGACAACTGAATATCCACCTTGAAAAGTTGGACTACTACTGAACACTCCCTGTGAAAATTAACTTGAAATGTGTTTAGTAGAAAATATAAAACTATACAATTCTTAAAAAAATAGAGGTTAATCTTCATGACCTGGATTTAGCAATGATTTCTTAGTTGTTGTGGTATCTTAGTTGGATGAGAATGTAAAAATGGTGCAGCCACTTTGGAAACCAGTGTGGCAGCTCCTCAAAAAGTTAAGCATGGAGTTACTATATGACCCAAGAATTCTAATTCCAGGTATATATTAAAAAGAAATGAGAACACATTCATACAAAGACAGATGCATTCATTTTCATAGCAGTGTTATTCATAACAGCCAAAGCATAGAAACAACCCAAGTGTCCATCGCTAATGAATGGATAAACAAAATGTGATATATCCATAAAACAGAACATTATTCTCAAAAATAAGTCTTAAATATAGATACATTAACATAGATGAACTAGATGCTAAGAGAAGGAAGTCAATCACAAAATAGCATGTATTTTGAGATTCTGTTTACATAAATTGCTCAGCATAGGCAAATCTATAGAAACAGAAAATAAATCAGTAATTGCCTAGAATTGGGGGTGGGAATCTGACTGGCTGGAGATGATAACTAAAGGGTACAGGGTATCTTTGGGGAGTGATACAATGTTGTAAAATGAATTGTGTTAATTGGTGGCACAACTCTTTGAATATACTAGAAACCATTGAGTCATACACTCTAAATTTGTGAATTGTATGGTATGTGAATTATATCTCAACAAAGCTGTGACCAAAATAGCATTAATTCTGAGGCAGCAGTCACACACTTTTAATGTGAGTATCCAGCCCTTTCAACATGGGTTTTCCAGTTATACCTGTGCAAAATAAGGAAACATTTTTGAAGAGAACTTTGGTTTGGATGAAAAAACATCCAATGTACTTCGAAGATATGGATTCATTTAAACTTTGGTATGTCACGAGCTTATTAGCATTGTGAAGTTAATGGTTGAAAAGGTCAAGGGATGTGAAATCGGAGAACAAATTCTTTAGACTTTTTCTTTTTTAACAGGTGCACCATATCCAGAGAAACAGTTGGTGTAACCCTTATATCCATCTTTTTCGTTAATATCTCAGCAGAAAATACTATTTTCAGAAAGCATTGTCTTGCCAACGAGCTATACACTTACAACCTATCATTCTTGCCCAGCTATGAAAATAATCTTAGGGCATTGCACCAGAATCCTGAAGAGCTGGCGCAAGAGCCAATTCTGTTTGCTTCTTGCCTTTCTTTTGCCTCTGAGCCTTTCTACTTAATAAATCTGAAAAATGTATTAGTCACAGTGGTTTTGACTCTAAGCTAAAGCTCTAAGTGAGCTGTTGCACTTCTGAACTAAAATTTCCCCGCTCTTTGCCATCTTTCACCCTGTGCTTTTCCAGACCTAAAATGTCAAAGTATCAGGCAGATGGAATTACATTTGGAACACTGGTTTGGTAGGGAATGACTCCATGCTTTTAGCAGAACTGTAATTGTAGTATTTTTAAAAACAGTAGACTATTAGTAAAGGACTCATTGAAACCAGTTCTCTGTCTCAAGTAACTATTGTGTTTAGATAAAATATTCAGTACTATGAAACAAAATCAGTACTGGCCGAATGCTAAGGTATCTAGGAAGTTCTTGTAGGCCAGATTTTTGTCTAGTAAACCTTTAGAAGAAAGGGATTTAGGTGGATTGGAAATACTTCAGTACTTTTTTTGGGGGGTGCATCTTGGTTAAAGACACTAAAACACTTTTAACCTTATTTGAGCAGAACATTAGAGTAGCTTCCTTTCTGTCGGGGCCTTGTGCCCATGAAGCATCAGGCAAAGACATTCTGTTATACCTTTGAAATGACTGGCATTATGTTTCCTTTACCTGTTGAGCTTAGTCGCTCAGTCATGGCCAACTCTTTGTGACCCAATGGACTGTAGCCTGCCAGGCTCCTCTGTCCATGGGATTCTCCAGGCAAGAATACTGGAGTGGGTAGCTTATCCCCTCTCCAGGGGATCTTCCTGACCCAGGAACCCAACCAGGGTCTCCCACGTTGCAGGTGGATTCTTTACCAGCTGAGCTTTGTATGAAACTGCATTTCTGTGATTGAGTGTGCTTTTTTTTTTTTCTTATTGGATCTTGGACCTCCGTGACTACAATTATGTCTCATTGCATTGATGACTCTGGCTAGGGAAAATGTGAAGATAAAACAGCTAAAACAACTGACCAGGAAATAGGAGTCCTTCTGGCTTCTAACACTGGCTCTGTCACTATCTCTGCCTTTGGGTGGTATTTCCATTAACCAACAAATATTTATAAGCCCATACTGTGAATGCGTGAAGTACTGTCTAGATGTCTAAACTCATACAATTTCAGTTTCCTCAGCTGTAAAATGAAACATGATTTTTAAGCTGTAAAGCTGATTATTCTCGTATGATCCAGAGAGCAGAGGTTAATACATTTGATCTTTGTCTAGGGAACTCAGAGATTTTACCCATATTTGTACACTTAGTACAATGCTTTCTCATTCATAGAGAAGTTCTCTATTTAAAAAATTTTTTTTTAGAAGTTCTCTATTTTTAAGTGGTAAAGTCTTGTACATGCCTTAAATTCTGTTTCGAAAGTCACCTTAAATGAAAATTGTGTGTGCACGCACAGCCCCACAATAAAGTCAGCAGTGGAAAGGTGACCCTGGGCAACTTATGATGTGGTGTCACAATTTTAAATGGCCGGAAATTCCCTCTACTCTGAATAGGGAGAAATGACAAGATATTTTGTCAGCCTTGAAAAACTGCTGGATTCTAGCCCATCTGCTCTTTTTTATTCTTCTTCCCTTTTTCAAGGAAACAACAATGACCAGATGCAGGGAGAACCAATGTGGCCGTGGCCCAGTCGCGACTGGCAAGGGTTCTCAGCGGCAGTCACGGTGTGTGTTAAGGGCCACTTCACAACTGCCCTTTGGGGCTTGAGCTCTGCTCACCATCAGTCGACCTCCTCATGATGGAAAGTGGGGAGGAGAAAACTGAAGCTGGGGTCCTGTATTTTTCAGTGGACCCTACTTTTCTGCACCCACTCTTCCCCAGACTTAAGTGGCTAACAGAACAAGTCCACCCAGATGTGACTCCTTGACTCTTAGACTGGGCTTTGGGTACTGAGATTCCAGAATTCTCTGTTAACTGAGCCTCCACACTGCAGATATGCAGACTCTGCCTGAAGGGTGGTCCCGCCAACTGTGGACCCTGATTAAACCTCTACGTGTGCATCAGGGGTAAGAGGAGAGGGGAGAACTGGGCTCCAAGCCATGTGAACAGTGGGGCTGGGCCTGAGAGTAGATATTCACCACTCGTTATAAGACATTCTCCTATGAGTATGTTTCCATGGTTACACCCTCTCTTCCACAAGGAGCAAACATTTTCAGAACAGTTTAACTCTAAACCCTGGGCAAAATGGTAAACTTGGTTAAGACCTCCCTTTGGGGGAGTGGGAATCATTGGTGCAAAAACAAGAACTGTAACACTTTAGTAGTGGGGAGAAGAAATATCAAGCAGAAGGAGAAAAAGGATTTGGGAGGATACTAGAAGTATTTCTTGTCCTGGAGGGGGGGAAGTAATATGGGTATTCACTTTGATATAAATCATTTGGGGTATTTTTCTTTAGGTGTGCTACAGTTTTCAATAAAAACATTTTTTACATTTAAGAAAAGCTTTTTAGAGAAAGAGCCTTTGGTTTCCTCTGCCCTGCCTTTATGTTTATCTCTTAGTTATGTCGGTGATTTCTTCTCGACACCCCATCACACTGTATTCCCACATGTTAATCACTATATGCTCAGATGCTCCGTTGTGCCTGACTCTTTGCAACCCCACAGACTGTAGCCCACCAGGCACCTCTGTCCATGGGATTCTCCAGTCAAGAATACTAGACTGGGTTGCTATTTCCTTCTCCAGGGGATCTTCCCCATCCAGGGATCAAACCTGGGTCTTTTGCATTGCAAGTGGATTCTTTACCAACGGAGCGACCAGGGAATCCCTGTTTATCACTGACTTCCCAGGCGGCACTAGTGGTAAGAAATGAGTGGTAAAGAATGCCAATGCAGGAGATGCTGGCCGCTCTTAATTCCGTATCAAAGAGGCTGCCTCTCCTGGACCAAGCTCACTCCTTAGATTCCTCATCCTTCCTTCTCTGGGTCAACGTGACTAGGTCTCCGTTTATTCCAGGAAGTGCTGTGCTGTTGTCGGTAGCTTAATCAATGAATTAAATGTATCTTTAATGATCCATTTACTAATTAATGTGTTCTTTGTTCCAGGAAACAAAAAGATTCATAATGTTGAAATTTACTTCTGCTCAGAAGGCATTTTATAAGGAAAATAACCTCCACAGGGCTTCCCTTGTGGCTCAGCTGGTAAAGAATCCACCTGCAATGCTGGAGACCTGGGTTCAATCTCTGGGTCCCTGGGTTGGGAAGATCCCTTGGAGAAGGGAAAGACTACTCGCTCCAGTATTCTGGCCTGGAGAATTCCAAGGACTGTATAGTCCACGGGATCACAAAGAGTCGGACAGGACTGAGCGACTTTCACTTCACTTCACTTGAAAGGAAAACTCAGAACTTCTTGGGTTTTACGAAGTAGAATCTTCTGGTGAGAAATGATCCCTCAGGGTCCCTGCTTGCTTGGATTTTTCTCAACCGGTTACAGTTTCTATCACTCTGTTACTGTCACTTGTGGGCCTCTTTCCCCCTATGTACATACAATCTCTTGTCCTTAGGCACACTTATTTTTAACACCTTTCCCCCCGCCCCCATTCTAAATACTAAAGTATTTAGTAGAAAGTAGAATGAAAGGATTACAAAAAACATAAAAATCTTGCTTACCATGCACCATCTGTTCTGCTATAACACAACTGCTGAAATCTTACAAAACTTTGAGTTCTCAATAATCATGTAAGGGAATGGTCATTCCAATAGGAAAAGGTAGGAGTGGGGGCAAGAAGAACTGAGTCCAAACAACAAAGTTATTTTAAGGAGCTACACTAATGATCCTTGGCTGGAATTTCAGGTAGGCTGCCAGGGGAGGTTTTGGCTGGCAGGCCTGATGCCCTTCAAACCACACCGTATTATGGCCTTCACCTGTGGGTGAAGCTGTTTCTGCAGGGCACAGTTGGCAGACTAGAAGTAACCCTTAGCTGGGGCTTTCCGGTTGGGGAGACTCAGGCAGGAGCGCCACCCACAGGAAGTTGGAATAAATGCATTACTTGGGGAAAGAGGAAGCAACATAGAAGAAACCTCCACCTCCAGACCTGAAGCAATGCCCAGGGTCATAACAGGGAAAGTAGGGTCACGTGGTGAAAAGGCAAAGTTAGGTTGTAAATGGAGAAATAAATAAAAATCCAGGAATAGAAAGGTCAGAAACTGAGTGGAACACAGTTGTGTTGGACTCTTTGCGACCCCATAGACGGTTGCCTGCTAGGCTCCTCTGCCCATGGGATTTCCAGGCAAGAATGCTGGAGTGAGGTGCCATGCCGTCCTCCAGGCAATCTTTCTGACCTAGGGATTGAGCCATCGTCTCTTACGCCTCCTGCATTGGCAGGTGGGTTCTTTACCGCTAGCGCCACCCGGAAAGCCAGAGCACAGTGTATAGAATAGGGCAATCGGTTCTGGACCAAGGACCTTGAGGAGTGATTCCAAACCAGCTTCAGGACTTCTTCGCTTGCCCAGTGGCTAGGACTTTGTGCTCCCAGGGCCTGGGACCTGGAATAAATCCCTGGTCAGGGAATCAGATCCCAAATGCTGCAACTAAGACCTGGCACATTGAAATAAATAAATACTAAAAAAAAAAAAAAAAAAGAAGCCAGCTATCACTTGATGTCTTGGGTGCAGAGCTTATGAACTGAAAACCTCTTGACTTAAAACATAAAGGAAGAGGGACTTCCCTAGTGGTCCCATGGCTAAGACTTCGAGCTCCCAATGCAGGGGACCAGGGTTCAATCTCTGGTCAGGGAACTGGATCCCACAGGCGGCAACTAAGACCTGGCACAGTCAAATAAATATATAATTGTTTTTTTTTGTAAAGGAGGAAAACATGGTCTCTGTTTTACGTAGCTCATTTCTCTTAATTAACTTCATTGTTTAACTATGACTTAAAGCTGTAATTTATTATCAGTGTCTCTCAATAAAGTAAGATAGAAAGGAGTTATAGGATTTGACCGTGGTTCCCAACTAAATAAACATAATAGAGCCCTGACTTTTTTAGAACCTAAACAAACACTGTACCTCTTAAATGTTGGCTTCACAGGAAAATGGCCTTAAATGTTTTTTTCTTGACCCAATAACGGATTTGAAAAGTGAAAGTCGCTTAGTCACATCTGACGAATTCTCCAGGTCAGAACATTGTGGGATAGTCTTTCCCTTCTCCAGGGGATCTTCCCCACCCAGAGATCAAGCCCAGGTCTCCTGCATTGCAGGCAGATCCCTTACCAGCTGAGCCACAAGGGAAGCCCATGAATACTGGAATGGGTAGCCTATCCCTTCTCCAGGGGATCTGTCTAACCCAGGAATCAAACCAGGGTCTCCTTCATTGCAGGGTGATTTTTTACCAACAATAGGTTTAATTATCTTTTTTCTCTTAGTATCCAAAACCTATT
This sequence comes from Antilocapra americana, assembly GCA_007570785.1. NCBI lineage: Eukaryota > Metazoa > Chordata > Mammalia > Artiodactyla > Antilocapridae > Antilocapra > Antilocapra americana. The sequence goes on along the minus strand of ML660770.1, from coordinate 11,830,289 downwards.
AATTAGGATTTATTAGCATGTGGAGAAACAAATCAACTACATAATCATATGTATTATAATGATCAATAAATTGTATAGGCCTATAATAGAAAGTATGCCAGTATTTCATAAAAATAATATAATTCTTCACTCTTGAATAATTATGCAGGTGAAACTTCTAGAAATAAGTAGAAGTTTTAATTTCAAAATTACTTAGCCTATCTTTAGTTTGTTTTAAATTAACAATTAGATTTCCTCCTTTGTATTAATAATTATTTGGAAATGTTGAATGATTTAGGACAATCAGAATGTTTGCCAATAGTCACATGTTCTTGGTAGCTGCTATTGCAGTCATACGTTAAGGCAAATACTAGATTTTTTAAATTAAGAGACAATATTCTAAAACTACATTTAAAAAAAAATTCAGGAATCACACGTACACTCTTTCTGGAATATGTAATCTACTGGGAAACATTATGAAAGAACATAACATAAAAAATTACTCTTTTGCTCTCCAGAGTGGTTATCATGAAAGGCTCTCAGTACTTTGCAATCAATTTTTATGATCAGCCTTTTACAAAAACCCTCCAAATCCAATAATTGACTCATATACTAATAGTAAATGGAAAGGGGAAAAATTAGGAAGCACAGTGCATTACACACGGTATCATAAACAGAGGCCTAAGTTACCATTATTAATGCATTTGGTTATTGATAAGCATGCATACAGAGCCACATTTTTTGTGATAAAACTTTATCACAGACTCACAGCCATTTCAGGTCTGTTGCTGCCATCATCTCCTCTGTCTCAATGTGCTAGAATGCAAATCAGAGACATTAATACTGAGGTATGCTGGGAGGAAGCAATTTTTAAAGAAATTTGAAATTTTGAGACTAACAACAATTTTGAAAAAGAAAATATGAGCCAGTAATTACATATGTCAGTAGATATTTTGAATGGACATGGAAAAGGAGTAGTTTTAGAAGGAAGGTAAAAAGAATCTGAGACTTTTCATGGCCTATAGAAAGATGCTCAACATCACTCATTATCAGAGAAATGCAAATCAAAACCACAATGAGGTACCACTTTACACCAGTCAGAATGGCTGCCATCCAAAAGTCTACAAGCAATAAATGCTGGAGAGGATGTGGAGAAAAGGGAACCCTCTTACACTGTTGGTGGGAATAGAAACTAGTACAGCCACTATGGAAAACAGTGTGGAGATTCCTTAAAAAACTGAAAATAGACCTGCCATATGACCCAGCAATCCCACTGCTGGGCATACACACCGAGGAAACCAGAATTGAAAGAGACACATGTACCCCAATGTTCATCGCCGCATTGTTTACAATAGCCAGGACATGGAAGCAACCTAGATGCTCATCAACTGACAAATGAATAAGAAAGCTGTGGTACATATACACAATGGAATATTACTCAGCATTAAAAAAAAAATTCATTTGAATCAGTTCTACTCAGGTGGACGGAACTGCAGCCTATTATCCAGAGTGACGTAAGCCAGTAGGAAAAACAACAATACAGTATACTAATGCATATATATGGAATTTAGAGAGATGGCAGCAAGAACCCTGCATGCGAGACAGCAAAAGGAACACAGATGTATAGAACAGACTCGTGGACTCTGTGGATGAGGGCAAGGGTGGGATGATATGGGAGAATGGCATTGAAACATGTTAATTATCATATGTGAAATCAATCGCCAACCCAGGATTGATGCTCGGGGCTGGTGCACTGGGATTTCCCAGGGGGAGGGAATCAGGAGGGAGGAGAGAGGAGGGGTTCTGGAGGGGGAGCCTATGTAAACCCATGGCGGTTTCATGTCATTGTATGGCAAAACCAACACAATAAAGTAAAGAAAATTAAAAAAAAAAAAAAAAGAATCTGAGAAATAAAAGGGTTCATGGGTCCAGACAGAAAAGGTGGCAGCTGGGGATCCGTTAACATGGTTGTGCAAGAACACATTTGTGTCATGTTCATTAAAATAACTTTACATTTAATGTACATACTACTGAAACACTATAGTTGCTAGAAATATTCTCTCTTGGTTATTGACATCAATATTTTTGTGTGCTTTTGGCTAAAGTTGACCACATCATTTTGACAAATGGTGACAGCATCTTTTTATATAAGCTTTACAGTTTTCTTCATAAGTACATGCAATGGTATTAAATATGTTTAGTGTTCAGATTATTTGGCAAGCTTTATCTGTCTGAATTATCCTAAAAATAATATTCATCTAATCTCTTTTTATATTTAAAAATTAAAGTAATTATTGGGTGGATGTACTCGGTAGGTAGTAGTGGTGGAAGCAGGTGGGAAAAGGAGAAGGAAAGAGACAATTATGAATAAAAGAAAAGATGGGAAATACACATTTTTTGACATAGACAAAAAGTCTTGCCAAGCATGCTGAGATTTATGGTCATAAAATAATTTGGTACAATATGTGTTTTCTTATGGCAAAGCCCATTATAGGGGAGCGATTCTACTCTTTCCCCTTCTTCTCAGAAACTTTCTTTAGGTTAATTCCAAACACTTAATAAACATATATGTTATGTTATATCACAAAATTTTCAATCAAGACGTGATCTCACAGACCATCCAATTCTTTTAGAGAAGACAAAATTATTTTCTGATTTCTTTTTTTTTTTAAAGTCTTTATTGAATTAGTTACAATATTGCTTCTACTTTCTGTTTTCGGCCTTGACCCCTGTGGGATCCTAGCTTCCTGACTGGGGATCGAACTCGCCGCCTGCATTGGAAGGTCCTAACCACTGGACCACCAGGGAAGCCCCTGTTTTCTGACTTCTTAAAACAAATTATTGCATTCTTTCTATTAAGTCTGTTGTTCACACACAGGACCAATTTTTCTCACCTATATCTCACTCTGTATACTATAAATATTTTTTTTTATCATTTAGCTCCTACAATATTGAAGTTTCCTAATTTATTTAAATATGTATTTTCCAAATCTACTTAATTTATCTCCTTCTTTTCCTTCCCTCAACCAGTTACCAGTTCAGGACCTCTATCTCCCTTGCCTAAATTATGATACCCTTGAAGATGTGAAGGACCAGGTTTTATTTTCTATGGCACTTTCAGAGCCTTCTTGGGCTTCCCAAGTGGCCTTAGTGTTAAAAATATCCGCCTGCCAATGGAGGAGATGCAGGAGACGTGGGTTCAGTCCCTGACTTGGGAAGATCCCTGGACAAGGAAGTGGCAGCTCACTCCAGTTTTCTTGCCTGGAAAATCCCATGGACAGATGAGCCCGCAGGATTACAGCGCATAGGGTCACACAGCGTGGGGCACGAGTGACTGAGCATGTACGCGCACACTGTGCCCGATCCAGTTATGTTAAATTTTTTCTGAGTGATTAAGTTTATTGTTTTGATGAGTGTCAGTGGCAAAGATGGACCAAAACATCTTTTATTATAATTATTGTGATAAATTTATCCATACTCAGAGAATGTTGGATATCCTGGAGAATTATAGCCAAGTTCAATGAATGAATTAGCTCTTAATGGAGTTGGCATCCCTTCCTTAAATGCTTCTTCTAGAGCATTGAATGAAGACTAGGTCCTCTTTTTGTGCTGGCTTAGTTGTGAGTGGCATTGTTGTATTATTACCATGGCTGCAAAAACACTTTGCTACCTGATGAGCTCTGACATTGTATTCAGAGGCTAGAAAGAAGATGCTGATTTAAAATAGATCAAGTTTCTCCTCTGAGGAATTCTATAGAGGTCAGTGAATTTTAGAGGTGCTAAATTTACTCCTCAGAAAAGCAGCTTGTTTCCACCTTGTCTCCAGAGTTTTAAAGATGTCACTTCTTATTTTCTCTAGAAATTTCATCTGAATTCTTTTTTTACCTTCAAATCAGTACTTAATTACTGGAGTTTATTAAGTACTTGCAAGCTTTCATTAAAAACCAACCACATCACTGTATTTCTTATTTTGATCTAAAACGAAAATCTTTTGAGTCTTATTTGAGGATAAAAAGTGCTCAGTTGTGCTTCTATATACTTTATGCCAGTGGTTTTTGGAATCTGTTTCTTCCACATGTAATTCTTGAGATGGTGAAAACGACAGATGAAGGAATATGGAGGGCCTCGTTAGCCATGTTTAAAAAAAAAAAAGAAAATTTAATCTGAAGGCAGTGGAAAGCCAATGGAGGTTTTCAGAGAAGTGTGATGAAATCAGATCACTGTTTTTAAGTAAACACTCTAAACTCAGTTGTGAAGAGTGGCATGGAGAGGGTGCCCAAGGGATCTAAGGAAACCAGAAAAGAGGCTATCTTTGGAGTCTAGATGTCAGTTTCTGGCTTAGACAAGAACGCAAAAGCAATGAGGTTGGAAAGAAATCAAAGCCTTTAGGTGATATATTTCAGAGAATGAAATAACAGGCCACGTATTTCAGGGGTAAAGAGAGTCACGGGTCACGACTGTCTTCCAGATTTCTTCCATGAACCATGGAGAGAAGAAAGATGCATTCTGAAGGAGGGAACACACGGGGACCAGCAAGTTTAGGAAGCACAAAAGAGAAAAAATTCAATTTTATATTCGTTTTCATCTGGTGATGTCTTGTAGGCAGTTGGACTTGTGGGCTGGAGCTCAGGAGAGTGATCTGGCTAGTTAAATAAACCTGAGAGCCATATGCAGGTAGGGTATAAGTTATGGATATAAATATACAGTAAGTCCCCTACATACAAACCTTCAAGTTGTGAACTTTCAAAGATGTGTGTTCCATGACTGTCAGGCATGAGTGAAATTGCAGCTCATCCTCTGTCTCCTATTGCTGGCAATCCTTCAGCTCTACCATCTCCCACCTCCTCTCCCTCCTCCATCAGTAACACTTGTTGCCTGTTCACTTGATGCCAGCTCCTGTATGCCAGCTGTTGTACTGTGCTACTGTACTTTTCAAGGTACTGTACTGTAAGATTAAAAATGTTTTATTTCTGTTTGTTAATTATGTATTATTTGTGTGACAAGTATTATAAACCCATTACAGTACAGTACCATGTAGCCAACTGTGTTAGCTGGGCACTTAGGCTAACTTTGTTGGACTTACGATTGTGTTCTCAGAGTGGAACTTGTTTGTACATAGGGGACTGACTGTAGTCTCAGAGTGTATAGAGGCGGGAAAAGGCCTAGGAGAGAACTCCAAGACCACTGAACTTTTAAAAGCTAGTTAAGGGGAAGGGGAGCCTGCAAAGAAGATAGGAAAGACAGCTAATGGAAAATCAGCCATCTAGTTGACCAACCAAACAACTGGTCACAGGACAAAAATGACCCGATGGAAGCTGAGGGAGAGTTTTGAAGAGAAGAGAAGGTAAAGGAAAGAGAGAGGAAGAGAGATAACAATACAGGAGTGAGAAGGGATAGTCAAAATGAGAAATCCTGAGAAGGCAGAAGGAGAGAGCCAGTGTAGAATGAAGGGCTAAGAGGAGGTGAATCTCTTCTTTTGAAACCAAAGGGAAAAACTGAAGAATTGATATGTGAGTTATCTTGCAGGGTATCTAACTGTGGGATATCTAATCTGATGCCTTTTACTTCCGTTGTGAAGTAAGAGTTAAGATGGTCTGCTTTGAGACAGGAGGATATAGGGTTAAAGAGAGAAGGGAAAGAAGGAAAAGTCACTGCAGAAAACAAGAGTGATGTGAAGACAAAACCACATAGTAAGCCTGGGGGCGGTGCCGAGCAACCGCCTGAAACTGGCAGCTCTGTGCTGGTTGTGGTGGCCATCTGTTCGCCTGCGATGCCTTCTGAGAGCGTTTGGCCCCTCAGCGGGAGTGGGGCACTAGGGGAGAGCCTGATATCCAGGTAGGCAAAGAGGTTGAAGGCATTTTCGGTGAAATTGTTAGGAAAACCTTAGAGAGTCGCTGAGAGCCCAGTTCCAAGAAGATGGCTGCAGCCACCATATCCACCGTCTATCCCAGAAGGGAGATGATGAAGGACGGGGAAGCCTGGATCGCTTCAGTGTACGGGGTCACAGAGAGTCGGACATCACTTAGCAGCTGAACAACAACAACAAAAATCCCACAGCACAGCAACTTCCAAACTTTCATTAGCTTCTGACACCTGTCAGCCCCACTCCTGGTAGCAGTTACCTCTGGTCTTTCTTCTGGATCCTTCCCTTTACATTGTCAGAGGCCAGGAGAAAACTGGAATTATGACACATGGACACATCATGTCTACATGAGCTAGAAGCTGTGGAACCAGAACTTCAGCACTTTAGAATAACTGAGACGATGCAGAAGTCCAGTGATCTCATCACAAGAAATAACTTATATGAATTCAGTGTTGTTTTTATTACAAAGTGCAAAAAAGCTCTCCTAGACTGATGATTAAGCACTAGGTCTCATTTGCAACCCACAGGAACTTCATAAGCAATAGGGCAACATCAGACACAAGTCTCTTATCCTTTTAGAGTGAGCGTTATGTTTTTCTTTCTTACAATATGGTAAGGTATTAAGTCCAGTTTAATAGAACCTCAAGTTCTTACTCAGAGTGTTTAGCATCTTATTAGTATAATAAACAAGGCATCTCGTTTCTATCATGTCAACTTATCTAAAGTATGTTTTCTAGTAACTTTCCCAGATACCATGGTATACTGCTGAATATCTTGAAATAGAAAAGCACAAAGCTTAACTGCAAATTTTTTCATACACTTCCACTTATACTTTGGTAAGTATAATACCAAAGTCTTTTTATTTCAGAGATAATGATGCTTAGATTCTTGCCTACAATCCTATGACTTTTATTTTTATACTGTGTCATTTTTTAAACTCAGTAAATTGAGATAAGGGCTTCCCTGGTAGTTCAGTGGTAAAGAACTCATCTGCCAATGGAGGAGATGTGGGTTCGATTCCTGGTCGAAGGAAATGGCAATCCACTCCAGTATTCATGCCTGGGAAATCTCATGGACAGAGGAGCCTGGTGGGCTACAGTCCATGTGGTTGTAAAAGAGTTGGACATGACTTAGAGACTGAACAGCAACAAAACTAAGCTAAATATGGTATATATTTTGTTGTTCTTACATAGCTCACGTTTCTTTCATCTTCTGGAGTATTCTTGTGAATACAGATAATCTTTGTTGGTCCTTTTGCAAAGAATGAAATATCCGGGATTGGGTGCTAAATTCAGGTTTCCATCTTTAAAAATCCTGGGCTATACGCAGGAATGCATGTTACCCAAAACAACTGACCATAACAAAGACTTTACAATAGGAAATAGAGATCTGCCAAAGTTCATTAATTTCTCAGGCACAGGTCTGAAAGTGCTTTTAAACTTAAATTGAAGGTTAAGAAAAAATACAATTGAATTAGGCCTACCATCATTCAAGCTTTTCTTGAGAACTAAGGCTGAACTGATATTTTTTTCTTTCACTGTGTATAAAGAAACTAATTTGTTGAAAATCATCCACAATGTTCTCAGTTGGAACACATTACTAGATTCATTGACTTGAAGTATTTTCATGATTTTTTAAATTTAGATGTTTTAGGGATTTCTTCATCAAAGAACTGATGGCCAAATGGTACATTTAATGAGGTTTCCAGTGAAACTGCATAGTCACAATGGATTGTAATAGAAGAATATACAGGCAAACAATAATCTCAGATTTCACTAACCTATAGGTCCATGTAATCAAATTGCTATGGTTGAATGAAGCCAAAGATTCCACCTGCAGTGCAGGAGACACAAGAGATGTAGGTTTGATCCCTGGGTTGGGAAGATCCCCTTTAGGAGGAAAGGGCAACCCACTTCAGTGTTCTTGCCTGAAAAGTCCCATGGACAGAGGAGCCTGGTGGGCTACAGTTCATGGGATCACAAACAGTTGGACACTACTGAGCAACTGAGCATGCCCACGTGTGCATGTGCATACACAGACAGACACACAGTTTCCCTAGATTCTTTATGGTTTCTCAGAATGGATGAGATCGTGAAGGAGGAGGACTTCAAAGCTAATATGATAATATAAGCACTCTGGAGGCTTCAACAGTGGTTTTGTTTGTACATGATCATCAGTCATTATCTTTGTACCCTGTCTTACTCCAAGATTATTACCTCTACAAACTCTTCATTCAAGCATTCAAAGTCTTCCTACCAATTTGCCTCCTTAGTCAGATTCCTTTTTTCTGTGCTCCTTCCTGGGCTTCTCACAACTTTCAAATCAATGTGCAGCTTTTTCCTACATATAACCCAATTTTTCTTTGCCTCCACATCTTGGAATATGCCACTGCTTTTGCTTCTTTGTGTTGATCCATGTTCCCTTTCACAATTTGACATACATATGTATTTCTAATAAATACAAAACCCCAACTTTGATAGTTAATTCCATGTGGCCCTTCAAACCTCTATTCACTTTTCTCTTTCTGGGAAAGCACAAGTAGTGAGTTGTTTTGCTATTTTTAAGACTTTGTCCAATCCACTTAGATTCATTCTGTTTCCATATTACAAATAACGCTAGTGCTACTTTCCTGGTGGATTTGTAGTCATGATTAAACAAAATAATGCATATAAAGCATGCATTTAGAACAGGGCTGGCACATGGCAAAGTTTTAATAAATATTATCATACTAAATCAAATATAGATTTTCTAAGCCTTTCCTTGTGCTCAGTTCATTCAGAATAATGAGGAGACATTTACAGAACTCTCTAGATAATCCAGAATACTGAGACCTCTGTCTATCAGGTAGAATGTCTTAAGTCACATGGATTTTTTCGTCAGCCTTGAGCTATTTGAATTTTCATGTCTTTTTATATGATGTCAAAGTGCTGGTGGCTGTTAATTTTAGCACAGATACTAGTTAAAGATATAATCTGTTATTGGCACTTGGGAGAGTGCAGGGTACACTCAGTAACTGGAATTATTATTGTCATTGTTGTATTATGAGTGTTCAGGGTTTTTCCCTCCTTTCTGTTCTCCTAAATCAAGATTACATTGTATTTAAAAATCATGTCCAAAGTGCCTCTTAAAATGTAGTAATTAATTAAAAGACAAGTTACTGATATCCTAGAGATTATTGTTTCCATCACTTAAAATCAGAACATTCATGACATTTTAATTTTGAGAGGGCCTTTTTAAAGTAAGAAAGCTAACTCAAGGTGAATTATCTTAACAGATGTTTTCATTAAAAATTTTTTTTGCATTTCTGTGGAAAGCTTCAAAATCAACTCAGTAAGTACTTAGAGAGCAACTACCACAGGCTCAAGTGTTGTACTATGTGTTAATTCCCAAGGATGATTTGTAGAACATTAAAATCCAAAAATGGATTCTGAAAAATTTTGCCAGCTGCCAGGCTGGATTACTTTAAATCCATGTTTTCAAAATGTAAAACTCTGTTCTAAAGGAAAAGTCTTTAGTAAAAACCTTTGCTTTCTAAATTTCCACAGATATTTTACCCTTTAAAAGAAGGCAGCTTCCACAGGCCAAGGTCTTTGTGTGCTTACTGAAACTTAAAAGGTTCAAAAAAGAGCTAAAACAAGCGCCTGGGGCCAAAAGAAGTCTTCAAAGATATTTTTGTTCTATTAGTTTCCTTTGGGAAATTCATAAATTCTTTCTCATATCCAAATATTAGCAATAACTTAAAAATAGGTGGCCCAGTGGTAAAGAATCCTCCTGCCAATACAGGAGATGTAAGACACGTGGCTTCAATCCCTGGGTCTGGAAGTTCCCCTGGAGAAGGGAATGCACCCCACTCCAGTATTCTTGCTCTGAAAATCCCATGGACAGAGGAGCCAGGCAAAGCTACAGTCCATGGGGTCTCGAAAAAGAGTCAGAGTGACTTAGCAACTAAACAACAACAAAAATAATCTAAAAATCTTATTCATGTTTCCTTTGTTAATGGATTTGTTCACAAGTCCATTTCCAGAAATTTCTGTTTTGAGACACTCTGCAAAAATGGACCTTCTCTGGTTAGTTCTTACCAGAGAACTAACCTTGGGGATTTGGTCCTTCACAGAGTTGTTTTAGAAGGAGACTAGAGTGCTCGCTTTGGCAGCACATATACTAAAATTGGAATGATACAGAGAAGATTAGCATGGCCCCTGCGCAAGGATGACACGCAAATTCGTGAAGCGTTCCATATTTTTATTGAAAGAGCCACGTGTACCCCAATGTTCATCGCTGCATTGTTTACAATAGCCAGGACATGGAAGCAACCTAGACGCCCATCAACTGACGAATGGATAAGAAAGCTGTGGTACATATACACAATGGAATATTACTCAGCATTAAAAAAAAATTCATTTGAGTCAGTTCTACTCAGGTGGACGGAACTGGAGCCCATTATCCAGAGTGAAGTAAGCCAGAAGGAAAAACAGCAATACAGTATACTAACGCATATATATGGAATTTAGAAAGACGGCAACGAGAACCCAGCATGCGAGACAGCAAAAGGAACGCAGATGTATAGAACAGACTTGTGGACTCTGTGGATGAGGGCAAGGGTGGGATGATATGGGAGAATGGCATTGAAACATGTTAATTATCATATGTGAAATCAATCGCCAGCCCAGGATTGATGCTCGGGGCTGGTGCACCGGGATGTCCCGGGGGAGGGAATTGGGAGGGAGGAGGGAGGGGGGTTCTGGAGGGGGAGCATATGTACACCCATGGCGGATTCATGTCATTGTATGGCAAAACTAATAAAAAAATAAATAAAAATTAAAAAATAAAAAAGAAGGAAACTAGAAGCTCTGGTCTGTAGTATGCTGTCTACATACATCCCGGGAGGCGTTTCACCCTTTTAATTGCAGTTGCCTCTCTTCCAAGGCTCCTCGTTTTTATCGAAGTCCGAGTCTATTGAAGCCGTCAGACCCGAACGCGGGGAGGTTAATTTGAGACGGTGCTCCGAGAGCGAGGCGGGAACCTGAAGCCGTCACCAGGCTCGGGGGCGGGCTGACGCCCCAGCTGCGCACCGGTGGTTTCCAACTGCTCGGAAGGGACGGAGTGGGTGGACCCTCCTGACCCGGCCCCCGGGCCTCCGTAGCTAGGGACGCTCCGGCCCAGGCAACCGCCATGGATCAGGACGAAGCGTCGACCACCGTGGACAATATAGTCACGCAGTTCAACACCTACGAGGATTTCCTGGACTCGCAGATCACGACCCCGGACTTGTACTACCTGGAGGTAAGGGCGGCCGCCCCGTAGGGTGGCCACCGCCTCCGCGTTCGCTGGGTCGGCGCCCGACCCCGCGGCCCCGCGTCGGGGGCATGTCCGCCCTCTGGCGGTGAAGCGTGGGGACTGCAGGCGCGGCAGTTTCCGGACCGCGGCTCCGAAGCCGCGGCGGTGCAGACCCGCCGTGTCCGGGTCGCTACCGCCCCGGCCCCTCCCTTACCTGGGTCTGCGCGGCACCCCGGCCCCTTGTGTCCGTGACGCCGCGCAGACCCGTGCCCGTGCGCACGCGCACCACACGCGACGCGGAGCCTCGGTGGTCAGCCCCGCGCCGCCCTCGCCGCCTCCAGAGTCCTGCCTCTCCCCGCTGAGGGGCTGGATTCGGAGACCCGCGGAGGCCCTTCCGAGAGCTGCAGTTCAGGTCTGACACCGTTTCTCTTTGCCAGTTTGTTCCAAAGAGCAGAAGGCAGTATCCTTCCAGGTGTATCTGTCTACTGGACATTTGGTTCCCTGCAGTGTCGCCCCCCAGCTAGCTGGTTCAGAGAGCGCTTGAATTACGGGTACACGTTACAGCGCCCCGTAACTGCAGGCATAAGCTGACTTCTGTTTACCGAGTTGTTGGAGCACAACTATTGTTGACAGTTTAAAAAAAAAAAAGCCTGCAACACAGCAACATTGGACGTAATTGGGATTGGCCACAGTCCTCCTCTGGCTTTTTTTTTTTTTCTCCTCTGGCTTTTTAAAGGTGTTGGAGATGGGTGGGGAGCAGGTGGGGGGCTGGAAGGAGGGCGGAAAGATAAAGTGCTTGGCCTCCTGGAGGAGCATCAGGATGAGCAGGGGAGGAGGGGTGGGAATAATGGGCTGCGGGTCGTGAGAAGCCGGATATGGACCAAACGTCCCTGTAGCCCTGATACAGTCCCCAGACCAGGCCGACTGAATGGACACTGACTTGGAAATTCTGCTGTTTTGGAGCCAAACCCCAGAACCCCAAGTTGCCCCATGTTTAGGCCAGAGAGAGCAAGCACTGCTGTGTGGGTCCACTCCACATCTGAGTCTGAGAAGGATCTGTATCCTGCAGTGGACTCCACAAATCCTTATTTACCACAATAGTAATTCTGTCTTTTAGTGGATTGAAATTGGATTTGGAGTCCAAAATGATCGTATTAAAAGTTAGATTTTACTTCAGTGGGGATTCCAAGGTCTGAAAAGTGCTTCTCCAAAACACATTCATTGCTACATAGGAACATAATTTTTTAATACAATGTATTTGACATGTACACAATGCTTTCATTTATTTATTTGTCCTTGGCTGCACTGGGTCTTTGTTACTGCACTCCAGCTTTCTCTACTTGTGGTTCCTGGGCTTCTCATTGCTGTGGCTTTTCTTGTTGTGGGAGCACAGGCTCTAGGTGTGAGGGCTTCAGTGGTTGCTGCACAGGTGCTCAGTAGTTGTGGCTTGTGGTCCCTGGAGCTTCAGTTCGGTTCAGTTGCTCAGTTGTGTCTGACTTTTTGCGACCCCATTGACTGTAGCATGCCAGGCTTCCCTGTCCATCACTGACTCCCGGAGCTTGCTCAAACTCATGTCCATGGAGTCAGTGATGCCATCCAACCATCTCATCCTCTGCCTTCAAGCTTTCCCAGCACCATGGTCTTTTCCAATGAGTCAGTTCTTTGCATCAGGTGGCCAAAGTATTGGAGTTTCAGCTTCAGCATCAGTCCTTCCAGTGAATATTCAGGACTGATTTCCTTTAGAATTGACTGGCTTGATCTTGCAGTCCAAGGGACTCTCAAGAGTCTTCTCCAACACCACAGTTCAAAAGCATCAATTTTTTGGCGCTCAGCTTTCCTTATAGTCCAGCTCTCACATCCATACATATCTTTGACTAGATAGATCTTTGTTGGCGAAGTAATGTCTCTGCTTTTAAATATGCTGTCTAGGTTGGTCATAACTTTCCTTCCAAGGAGTAAGCATCTTTTAATTTCATGGCTGCAACCACCATCTTCAGTGATTTTGGAGCCCCTCAAAATAAAGTCTCTCATTTCCCCATCTATTTGCCATGAAGTGATGAGACCGGATGCCATGATTTTCGTTTTTTGAATGTTGAGTTTTAAGCCAGCTTTTTCACTATCCTCTTTCACCTTCATCAAGAGGCTCTTCAGTTTATCTTCGATTTCTGCCATAACAGTGGTGTCATCTGTGTATATGAGGTTATTGATATTTCTCCTGGCAATCTTGATTCCAGCTTGTGCTTCATCCAGCCTGGCATTTCACAAGATGTACTCTGCATATAAGTTAAATAAGCAGGGTGACAATATACAGCCTTGACATACTCCTTTCCCAATTTGGAACCAGTCCATTTTTCAAACTACTGCACTATTGCTCTCATCTCACAGGCTAACAAAGTAATGCTCAGAATTCTCCAAGCCAGGCTTCAGCAGTATGTGAATGGTGAACTTTCAGATGTTCAAGCTAGATTTAGAAAAGGCAGAGGAACCAGAGATCAAATTGCCAACATCTGTTGGATCATCGAAAAAGCAAGAGTTCCCAAAAAACATCTACTTCTGCTTTATTGACTACGCCAGAGCCTTTGACTGTGTGGATCATAACGAACTGTGAAAAATTCTTAAGGGGATGGGAATACCAGACCATCTTACCTGCCTCCCTAGAGCTTTCAGGCTTCAATAGTTGTGGCGCATGGGCTCAGTAGAGCTGGAGGGCTCTAGAGCACTGGTTCAGTAGCTGTGGCTCATGTGGTTAGTTGCCCTGAGGCATGTGGAATTCTCCCATCCAGGGACTGAACGTGTGTCCCCTGCATTGGTAGGTGGATTCTTACCCACTGTGCTACCAGGGAAGTCCAGGAACATAATTTTAAGAAAGTAGAAACATCTCCCTTTAGGCCTACCTTTTTCATGAACAAATTGTGTGACCTTGGGCAGAAAATTTGATCTTTCTGGAGTTGTGTGTTAAAAAAAAAAGCCAGATGGTATTTCCAACATATTTTCTGACTTAAAAATCAAGCTTTTAGTATTTTACACAGATAATATAAAATTAAAATCATGAAGGTTCAGTTTTATGCCTTGCATGGAAGTCACTGAAATAAATGAGGGGCAAAAAGTAATGGTGCCAAATAATGTTTGCATCTTAATTTTTGAGTATCTAAGTAAACAAGAATGAAATATAGACAATAAATATCCCAATAGAATATAATTATCTTTGTAGCACATGTGCACAATTGCCAAGCTTAAGCTTAATATTGTTAAGAGAGGGTTCAATTTTTTTTAAGGTGTAGTTTTTCATGTGAGTTAACAATGAAACTTATTGACGTTGATTAGGAGTGAGAAATTAATACTTTGTGTTATATCAATCATAATTTCAAAGGTCTCCAAAATGGAAAACGATGACTATGTTTGGGGGAAAGGTAAAGAAATTTACTTTTATATTTGATACTAGTTAAGCCATCTGCTGTGAGCCAACTTTTTTCATTGGCCACTTTAGTACTGGCATAAAGGGCACATGGAAAAAGATGGAGGCTACACATGGGCCCAGTAGCATGGGTGCCGTCTTGCAAAGATTGATGTAGCTGAATATCCAACTCAGATGATAGGCACTGGACTGTCAGCAACCAAGTTGAATACCTACAATGTAGCATCATTTCTCAAGGGAACCAACCAACCACTTGGTGGCAAATTGACCACGTTGGGCCCCTTCAACTTTGGAAGGGTCAACAATTCAGTCTGATAGGAACAGATACATTTGGTAGTAATGGGTTTGCCTCTTCTGGCTGTAGTCATAAGTCTGCTCTACCGTCTAATGGCCCATGGATGATTTTTTTTCTCTTGGAAAAAAGTTTTTAAATATCATGAAACGAGATCAAATGTTTTCCCCTTTCATGATGGAGGTAGTCATGTGTAACTAACCTGCTACCAAGTGGCTGGCTAATCCCTAAGCCTAGGGCTTTTCACTTTCTTTTCCCAAAGCCTTCAATTCACTTAGAAGCAACCAATGCCATTATCTTTCTTATTGCCACTAAATTGTCCTCTGGCAGAAAACACTTGGTTACCCAAAACCCTGACTTCATTGCATGCCTGTAAAGTTGGTATATTAAATAACTTGGCCTCTTCACTTCACTGACTACAGCATAATCTTTTCTACTGTAAACAAGGCTTGTAATACCTTTAATAAGATCAGAGAAGCAATTCTAGCTAACCTAGAACCATTCAGAGAATCTGTCCTTTAAATTTCCATTCCTCTGGAATCGTTGCCAATAGCCAACTGTGACTCATTCAGGGTCCAATAAGAGAAGCAGAACATGCACACACACACACACACACACACACACACACACACACACACACACACGTAGATGTAAATATTTGTGTGTCATGTATGTTTACTTTTTATAGAGATTTTGCCCTTCACCATTATGAAAACTGTTTAAATGGTTGATGAAAGGCTGTAAGGCTGTTTCTTTAGTGTCTGGAACCTGAAGTGATTAGGACAGACAGCTAGGAAGTTAAGTTACATGAGAAGTGGGGGAAACAAGGTGAAATGGGCCTGTAAAAATGTGCTAGAATTCATAAGCACAAACTGGAACTTGGATCAGGCCCTCATGCCTTCTACTTTGATGGTAGGAGATCTGCAGAAGAAGGTAATATCTTTAGTCACAGAGCTAAACATACTCATGCACCTGACCCAGGAGTTGGAGGAGGTAAAGGAGAAGATCCTGTAAGAGCTAGAACAATGTGGCTGCTCTTCTTCTATAATCCAAATCTATTGCAAATGTCTCTTGTGGTCCAACCTAACCTGTAAGTAAGGAAGGAAAATTATGGAAACAAAGCTCCGATGTAGCTAAGTTGACAGAATACAGATTCACTGCATCTACCACATTTTATTTTTTCACAAAGAGAATGAATTTAAGTCTGAATTGTATAATTAAAAATTAATAGAAAGAAAAGCATGTAATTTTCTTTAATAATTTATAGGACTTGTATAACCCTGACATCAATTCAGAAAATGATAGCACAAAATGGAAAGCTAAAGACTAATTTTACTTATTAACTGAGTGAGAAATGAATCTAGGAATATAGTAAGAAACAGTAGGTCAGGGACTGCTAAATACTACTCTTAAGTAGTATGGTTTATCCTAGGAATGCAAGGATGGACTCAGACAGGAAAGATTGCACTTCTCATCAGAAATAATACAAGCCATGGAACAATGGGATAATGTTCTCTAAAGGGCTGAAAGGTTAAAAAGTTAACCTGTAACACTAATCCAGCAAAAATGTATTTCAAAAATTAAGTGAAATAACTGAAGAAATCAAAGAGAAAAGAAAAAGTTCTTGAAAAAAAAAAGAGAAGACCAACAATCCACAATCTAGGGGAGGAAAGCAAAAGCAGTTCTAAGAGGAAAGTGTTAAAATGAAAGAAGCTTTTTAGGAAACAAGAAAAATCTCAATAAACAACCTAAACTTGTGCCTAAAGGAACTAGAAAAAGACAAACAAACAAAACCTGAACTGAGTAGAAACAAAGAAATCTTAAAGATCAGAGCAAAAAATAAGTGAGTAGAGACTAGAAAAACAATAGAAAAAAAATCAATGAAATTATTTCTTTGAAAGATAAATAAAATTGATAAACTTTTACCCATTCTTATCAAGTAAAAGA
Organism: Antilocapra americana; assembly: GCA_007570785.1. NCBI lineage: Eukaryota > Metazoa > Chordata > Mammalia > Artiodactyla > Antilocapridae > Antilocapra > Antilocapra americana. The sequence goes on along the minus strand of ML660770.1, from coordinate 11,813,516 downwards.
GAGAGAAGGCCCAAATGAATAAAATAAAAAATAAAAAAGGAAATGTTATAATTGATACCGCAGAAATACAGAGGATTGTTTAAGAGACTACTATGAACAACTGTATGACAATAAAATGGACAACTCTGTAGAAATGGAGAAATTCCTAGAAATGTAAACTCTCTCCAGACTGAACCAGGAAGAAATAGAAAATATGAACAGACCAATTACCAGTAATGAAATTGAATCAGTAATAAACTAACTCTCAGCAAACAAAGTCCAAGAGCAGATAGCTTCTCCAGGTGAATTCTACCAAACATTTGGAGAAGAGTTAACTCCTGTCCCTTTCAACACTTCAAAAAATTAAACCAGAAGTAATGCTTCCAAATTCATTCTGCAAAGCCAACATCACCCATATATCAAAACTGGACAAAGATATCACACACACAAAAGAAAATTATAGATCAATATCCTCAAAACTCCTTAAAAAATATTAGCAAACTGAATTCAACAATACATTAAAAGGATCATACACCATGGTCAAGTGGGATTTATCCTAGAGCTACAAGAGGATGGCTCAATCTTCACTCATCAATCAAAGTGGCTTAATATTCACTGATCAAATTTCATTCAGTAATTTGTTAATATGATGTTATTAACAAATGAATGAAAATGATATGATCATTTCAATAGCTGTAGTAAAATGCTTTTGACAGTATTCAATATCCATTTCTGATAAAGACTCTCAACAAAGTGGGTGTAAAGGAAACATACCTCAAAATAATAAAGGCTATATGTGACAAACCCACAGCTGTCATCATAACAGTAGAAAGTTGAAAGCATTTTATCTAAGTTCAAGAATAAGAGAAGGATGCCCACGCTTGCCACTTTTGTTCAACAAAGAATTGTAAATCCTAGTCATAGCAATTAGAGAAGAAAAAGAAATAAAAGGAATACAAATTAGAGAGGAAGAAGTAAAACCGCCACTCTTTGTAGGTTTATGATACTATAAATAATAAATCCTAAGTGTTAGTCACTCAGTTGTGTCCAAACTCTTTGCGACCCCATGGACTGTAGCCTTCCACGCTCCTCTGTGCATGGAATTCTCTAGGCAAGAAAACTGGAATGAGTTGCCATTTCCTTCTCCAGGGGATCTTCCCAACCCAGGGATCAAACCTATGTCTTCTGCATTGCAGGCAGATTCTTTACTATTTGAGCCACCAAAAAAGCATTGCAGGTGGATTCTTTATCATCTAAGCCACCAGGGAAGCCCCAATAAATCCTCAGACACCATCAAAAAATTATGAGAACTCATCATAAGATTTAGTAAAGTTGCAGTATACAAAATTAATGTACAGAAACCTGTTGCTTTTCCATATGCTAACAATGAACTATCTGAAAGGGAAACAGAAAACAATCCTGTTTGTAACTGCATCAAACAGAACAGAATACTTAAGAATGAATTTTACCAAGGAGATAGATCACCTGTATATGGAAAACCATAAGACACTGATGAAGGAAACTAAACACAACACAAACAGATGGAAAGATACACAGTGCTCATTGATTGGAGGAATTACTATTGTTAAAATGACTCTACCACCCAAGATAATGTACAGATTCAATGCGATCCCTATTAAAATACCAGTGGGATTTTTCATAGAACTAGCACAAATTCTAAAATTTTATGGAAACACAGGAGACCTCAAATATCCAAAACAATCTTAAAATAGAAAGAACTGGATTTAAAATTATACTGCAAGGCTATGGTAATTGAAATAATATAGTATTGGCACAAAAGCAGACACAGATCAATAGAACAGAAGAGTGAGCCCAGAAATGAACCCAGACTTAAGCGGGCAATTAATCTATGACAAAGAAGAAAAGAATATACAATGGGAAAAAGACAGCCTCTTCAATAAATGCTTTTGGGAAAACTGGACAGTTGTGTGCCAAAAGGTCAAACTGAACTACTTTCTTATACTATGTACAAAAATAAATTAAAAATGGATTAAAGAATTAAATGCAAGACTTGAAACTATGAAACAAAAACAAAAATAGACAAATGGAACTACATCACATTAAAAGGCTTTTGCATAGCAAAAGAAACTGCCAACAAAACAAAAAGGCCATTTACTGAATGGGAGAAGATATTTGCCGATGATACATTTGAGAAGGGGGTAATGCCCAAAATATACAAAGAGCTCATACAATTCTACATCAGAAAACCCCAAACAAGCTGATTAAAGAAATGACAGATAATCAGAGTAGACATTTTTTCACAGAAGATACACAGATGGCCAGCAGATACATGAAAAGTTGCTCAGTGTCACTAGTCATCAGGGAAATGCAAATCAAAACCACAAGGTAACACCTCACAAATTTCAGAATGTTTGTTGTCAAAAAGACAACAAATAACAAATATTGATGAGGATGTTGAGAAAAGGGAAACTTCATGCACTGTTGAACATGTAAATTGCTGCAGCCGCTGTGGAAAGGAGTATGGAGACTCCTGGAAAATTTAAAATGAGCTACCATATGATCCAGCAATTTTACTCCAAAGAAAATGAAAATGTTAATTCAAAAAGACATAGGCACACCTGTGTTCATTGCATTATTATTTATATTAGCCAAGATATGGAAACACCTAAGTGCCATCAACAGATGAATGAATAAAGAAGATGTGGTTACAATGGAATATTACTCAGCCATAAAAAAGAATGAAATCTTGCCATTTCTGCCAACATGGATGGGCCTAGAGGGTATTATGCTAAATGAAATAAATCAGACAGACAAAGACAAATACTCCATGATCTCACTTATATGTAGAGTCTAGAAAATCAAAACAGATGAACAGATATATTTAACAAAATATAAGTAGAATCATACCTTCAGAGAACAAACAGGTGATTGCCAAAGGGGAATGAACTGGAGGGAGGACAGAAACAGACGAGGGATATTAAGAGATACAGACTTCCAGGGGCACAGAAGTGAGTGAGTCATTGGGTATGAAATGTATAGGGTGGGGAATAGAGTCAATAGCTATGTAATATCTTTGTATGGTGAGATATTTGTTAACTAGATATCATGGTTATTATTTGATAGGAATATGAAATCTTCTTGCTGTGTAACTGGAACTAACAGTGTTGTTGGTCAATGTGCTTTAAAAACAAACAGACATACTCTTAGAAAAAGAGATCAGATTTGTGGTTACCAGAGATTGAGGAGGGTGGAGGGAGGAGGAATTAAATGAAGGCAGTGCAAAGGTACAGACTTGCAATTATAAGATGAATAAGTACTAGGGATATAATGTACAACATGACAAGTATAATTAACACTGCTTTATGTCATATGTAAAAGTTGTTGAGAGTAAATCCTAAAAGATTTTTTCCCAAGGGAAAAACATATAAATTTTTCTGTTTCTTTAATTTGGTATCAGTATGAGATAGATGTGAACTAAACTTACTGCAGTAATCATTTCATGATGTCTATAAATCAAATCATTATACTGTACACCTTGAACTTATATAGAGCTGTATGTCAATTATATCTCAGTAAAACTTGAAGAAAAAATTAAGGTGAAATAAATATTTTCTTTGGTAAAAAAAAAAAAAGTGAAGATAATTTGTTGTTAGCAGGCCTGTTAAAAAAATACTTATTTTATTTATTTGGCTGTGCCAGGTCTTAACTGCGACACAAGGGCATGTGAACTCAACAAGTCATGGCATGTGAACGCCTAAGTTCCAGGGTGTGGGATTTAGTTTCCTGATCAGGGATCGAACCTGGGCTCCCTGTAATGGGAGCGTGGTGTCTCAGCCACTGGACCACCAGGGAAGTCCCTTAGCAGACCTTTACTACAAGAATTGTTAAAGTTTTTGAGATAAAAGAAAAATTATATATCAGTAAGAAACTTGGATCTACACAAAAGAGTGAAAATCACCAGAAATGCAAATAAATGAATGAATAAAAATATTTTGTTTCTGTTTCTTTAAAGATAAGTTATTTAAAGGTGATTAACCATTTAAAGTAGAGAGATGACTTGTGATTCCACCAGTTAGAACACGGTTATGGTTAAGTGGGGAAACAACTTCAACTTTCTACTTTATCTCATCATTTGTTACAATACAGAGAAGGCTGAGCACCAAAGAACTGATGCCTTCGAACTGTGGTGCTAGAGAAGACTCTTGAGAGTCCCTTGGACTGGAAGGAGATCAAACCAATCAATCCGAAAGGAAATCAACCCTGAATATTCACTGGAAGGACTGATGCTGGAGCTTCAGTACTCTGGCCACCTGATGCAAAGAGCTGGCTCATTGGAAAAGACTCTGATGCTGGGAAAGATTTAAGGCAGGAGGAGAAGGGGATGACCAAGGAGATGGTTGGATGGCATCACCAACTCACTGGACATGAGTTTGAGTAAGCTCCAGGAGATAGTGAAGGACAGAGAAGCCTGGCATGCTGCAATCCATGGGGTCACAAAGAGTCAGACATGATTTAGCGATTGAACAACAACACATTAGTATCAATGGGTGCAGAACTATCCAAATGATTCAGTGTGGTTCTGGTAGGGGTACACAACAATGCATAATTCACTCCATATGTAAAGTTAATACTGCAGTTGGGTTGGGTTTAATTCAATCACTGAAGAGTTATATGTGATGAACCATGATTTCTTATACTTGGCTGGTCAAGGTTCCACGGCACACTGTGGTATGGAGCAGAAAGAGGTGTAGGAAAAAGAATAAGAAGAACTAGTCAATACAGCAACTTTTTAATGGTCTTTATTATATAAAATACTCTGTTGACCACAAGCGACTTATATTCTGCTGCTAGAAGACCCCCACAGTCTCACAGAGCTCAGCTATGAATTCTTCCCCTAAGCTCACTTTTAGTAATATATTTAAGAAAATTTATACTCAGGTCATCTCATTTTTTGTAAATCAAACTCAAGATCTGCATCCCTTTTCTATTAAATGTTCACTCCACTAGGTGGAGGCATTTGCTCAGTTTTGTGGTTCAGAGGAAAGTAACGTGGGATAGAGAGTATAGAGAGCAGGGGGACAAGTCAAGAAAGAGCCCTGGCAAGCCCTGATGCTCTGCATTGTCTTCACTTGGCAAATATATCCATATTGCTACACAGGTTTCAGTATTTGCTTTTAGTGTTTAGCAGGACAAAGTAGTCAGGTTTTCCACGTTGATAGTAACTGAATTTTTTATTTTGTTTAAGTTGTTTGAACTTTAAAATAGCACTGTGGGTTGAATAGATTATTAACCATGAATTAAGTTTTCTCATTTTAATTCTGCTAGACAGTTCTTGCATTCAGCAGTAATGTATTAATTGAGGGTCTGTAACAATAAAATAAATACTGTTTTCACAACATTATAGACATTTCCTGTTTAAGATGATAATACAAGGAATAATGTAAAATGTAAATATACATATTGTTATGTAATACTTAGGGGTTTCCTAGGTGGCGCTAGTGATAAAGAACCTGCTTGTTAATACAGGAGATGTAAGAGACGTGGGTTTGGTCCCTGGCTCCGGAAGACCCCCTAGAAGAGGGCATGACAACCCATTCCAGAACTCTTGCTGGGAGAATTCCATGGACAGAGGAGCCTGGTGGGCTAGCGTCAGTAGGGTCACACAGAGTCAGACACAACTGAGGCGACTTAGCATGCGCGCACACGCAAGTCATACTTAAGCGTTTGTATTAGTAACTTCAAGTAAAGTATCACCTCTTCAGTGGGGAGATGGTGTTCTTTTTTGAATATGCTATGCAAGTAACAGAAATGTGTGTGACAGTTTTTACAGTAAATGAAATATAAATGGTCCAGAGAATGAATTGTAGGGAAATATATATATACGTTTTCAGTTTGAAGCTTTATGTGGTCATCTTGGGTTTCTACTTCTCTGTTTTTATTGGTACCAACATTATATGGAAACAATATCCTTCTACTCAAATAGGAAATTCATCTGCTCTTTGCTTTGTATTTGAAGTTATAATGCCCTGTGTCATCAGTTAATTGACTTCAAGGAAGGAAGTCTCTGAAGTATTGAACTTTCTGAAAGCAACCCAGCTTTCTTTTTTGTGCAGTTGCTTTTTATAAAGTCTTTCTTGTATAAATACTATTGTCTCTTTTATTGTTTTAAGGATACTTTATTAATTATCTACAGCTCTTCTCATAAATTGATTAAAAACATAACAGACTTTTGTCTTCCAATCCCTTAGAGACAGTTTAGTGCGTGATGTTATTGTTATTTTTTTCCCTTCTTACATCTCTGGGAAAGGGATGACAAATCAGATGTTTATAAAATTATTGTTGGAAAGAAGTCTAACTTTTCTTGTCTAACATATCTTGTCTCATATTTAAATAACACATTTGCTTTTTCATTTGAAACAGTTATTCAGTATACATTGATAAAATGTCTTATTCATCCACAAACTTAACAATCAGTCTTCTTTTCAGGATGAAGGTCTGGCCCGCCAGTTGGTGGAGCTAGGCTACCGAGGTACTGGAGAGGTGGTGAAAAGAGAGGATTTTGAAGCAAGGAAGGCAGCTATAGAGATTGCAAGGTTGGCTGAAAGAACTCAGAAAAAGTAAGTGTCCATGTTCAAAACTGATTTTGTATTACATTGTAGAGTCTGTGAAAAAAAATCTAATTTCGTTGTCATTGTGGTAATTTAGAAGCACTGGTTGGAACCGGTAGAACTTGGAATATTCTAAGCATGTGTTGTGCAGATCAGGGATTGGAGGAACTGTGGTATGGTTGCAAGAAAGCCACAAGCAACTGTGAGCTACTAATTTAAAAACTATCAATACTGAAATATGGTCATCATACCAATAAAGTCCTGTGAAAACACCATTCTGTATTGTTGGCTTTACACAAAAACTATGAGTGAGTTTTACCTTTGTACTTTTGAGGCCTATAAATCTTTGACTTCATTTACATTCTCACATTTTTGTAAACACTGATTCACTGGATTCCATTAACAATCACTGGCTTTTGTTAGTGTGACTCATACCTGGTTATATGAAATGTGAATTTAATAAAATACATTAAATGTATTAGGAAAGAGACGTACATCTAAAGTGAATAAACAAGTAAGACAATTGGAAAAAGACTTGACAAGTAATTCTCTATTTTCTTTTTAAAAGTTAATGCTAAAGTTGTAAATGTTGGAGAAGATAATTACTTAGAAATTGGTATATTTGTTGTTGTTTAGTCATTAAGAGTCATTGACTCTTTCTGCCCTATAGACGTAGCCTGCCAGGTTCCTCTGTCCATAGGATTTCCTTACCTATGGCTGATTCTTGTTGATGTTTGACAGAAAACAACAAAATTCTGTAAAGCAATTATCCTTCAATTAAAAAACAAATAAATTAAAAAAAAGAATACTGTATCTTCCTGACCCAGGGATCAAACCCACATCTTTTGCAGTGGCAGGCAAAGTTTTTACCACTGAGCCACGAGGGAAGCCCACATTATTCTTAGGTAACATTTAAAAAAATGACCAGTAATTACGAGTAGAAGTCTCCTGTGGATTTGCTATAAAAATAACATTTGGTAGTGGACTGTGAATCCGTTCTGGAAATGTGCAATTTTACTGGATCTTTCCACTAAAGTAGTGGTTCTCGTACTTCAGAACCATAGAATATTGGAATTTAATATGCTGACATTCAGTAATACATTAGTAAGTATATATTTCTATTGCTGCCATAACACATTGCTACAAACTGAGTGGCTACACAAATGTATTTATTCATCGTTCTGTAGGTCAGAAATCAGAGTACAGTGGCTTGGCTGGGTTCTTGGCTCTTTATATCACAAAGTTGAAATCCTGGTGTTGGCTGGACTGAGTACTTTTCTGGAGACTCTGAGAATGAGTCTGCTTCCACACTCATTTAGACCTTCCCTGATAGCTCAGTTGGTAAAGAATATGCCTGCAATGCAGGAGACCCCTGTACGATTCTTGGGTCGGGAATATCTGTTGGAGAAGACATAGGCTACCCACTCCCATATTCTTGGGTTTCCCTTGTGGCTCAGCTGGTAAAGAATCTGGCTGCAATGCGGGAGACCTGGGTTTGATATCTGGGTTGGGAAGATTCCCTGGAGAAGGGAAAGGCTACCCACATATGAGATGGGCCTCATATGTTTCCTCTTGCCCCATGTGGGAGTTAGTTTGTTCCCTTCTCTACCCAGGTCTGTTGTAGTGTTATTGGTAGCAGGGCCAGCAGAGTTTGGACACCAAACATGTCCTGTACCTGTTTGGCTGAGGATCACTTTGAAAATATGCATGAACATCTGCCTGCCCGCCAACTGGTACCAACTTGAAAACACGTGATTCTCCTATGAGATTATCTTGGTTAGCTTCTCTAATGTGTGGGCAAGCAGCCCCATGCAGATCACAGTCCTGTTCTCCAACAATCGCAGAGCACTCATTTCAAGAATTGCTGGCACCTAAGAGTATGTCACTTTCTTAGAATAGTTTCATAGATAAAAGAGGCTGATTAAAGATACTGGGAGAGAGTGTTTTGCTGGAAGAAAGCACCAGGTTAAAAAAAATTCTTTAGTCGTTCACTTCACAAATGCTCATAGACAACCATGCTGCGCTAGGTGGTGTGCTAGGTGTGGGGGCTGATATAGAAGACTTATTAGTCCCTGCCCTCCAGAAGTTTGAGGGCTGGATAAAGAAAAGAAAGTGATGTTGCTGGTGGGATTATACAATGGGAAATAGTTTGATGGTTCTTCAAATAGTTACCATATGACTCAGTAATTCCACTGGTAAGTATATATTCAAGGGAATTGAACACTTAGGTCCACTTAAAAACTTATACACCAATGTTTATAGCAGCATTATTCATAGTAGCCAGAGAGGGGCAGAAACTCTGAGACTTCTCTGGTGGTTTAGTGGTTAAAATTCTGAGCTTTCACTGCATGGGGTATGGGTTCAATCCCTGGTCAGGGAACTAAGATCCCACATGCTGAATGGCGTGGACAAAAGAGGGAAAGAAGAAAAAAAAAAGGGAAGCAATCCAAGTGTCCATCAACTGATGAATGGATAAAAAAATGTGGTATACATAGATAAAACTGGGATATTATGCAGTCATAAAAAGGAGTGAAGTAGTCTTCTCTGCTACAACACGGATGAACTTTGAAAATATTAGACTTAGCAAAGACGGCAGATGAAATGTTTATAAATTGCACAGTCCCGTTTATGTAAAGTGTCCACAGTTGGTAGACAGAAGTAGATGTGTGGTTGTTGTTGTCAAGGGCTGGAAGGAAGAGCGAAAGAAGAATGATTGCCAGTGAGAATGGGTTGTCTTTCTGGGGTGATAGAATGTTTTGGAATTAGATATTGGTGATGACTGCGCAGCTTTGTAACTGTACTAAGAACCATTGAATTGTGTACCTTGGAAGTTTGAATTTTATGGTATGTGAATTATATCTCAATTTAGGAAAGCAGTTAACAGAAGATAACATATGCTATCAGAGGTCTCACAGCCACACCCTGAAATAGTACTAAGTCAAGATTTGAGTGTGAACAGGGAAGGCTCTTAAGGCACGTCAGCTGAATTTACTTTTAAAGGGAAGTAGGAGTCAGTGAGAAGGAAATGGCAACCCACTCCAGTATTCTTGCCTAGAGAATCCTGTGGACAGAGCCTGGTGGGCTGCTGTCCATGGGATTGCACAGAGTCAGACACGACTAAAATGTCTTAGCATGCATGCATGCATTGGAGAAGGAAATGGCAACCCACTCCAGTATTATTATTATTATTATTAGCAGCAGCAGCAGCAGCAGCAGGAGTCAGTGAAGAAGACAAGGATATGAAGATGGTCACACATGCAGTTTACCTCAATTCATGATAAGATTGCCTTCTTCACAAATCATTCTCTCTACCTCTTTGTCTCAATTTGTGCCTGCTGCTGCTGCTGCTGCTAAGTCGCTTCAGTTGTGTCTGACTCTGTGCGACCCCATAGACGGCAGCCCACCAGGATTCTCCAGGCAAGAACACTGGAGTGGGTTGCCATTGCCTTCCTCTAATTTGTGCCTAGTCCCTTGCTAAGACTCCCCCCCCAGCCTAAGTTGTACCAGCTAGAGGTCACTCATTTCCACATTTACTTGATTGGTGGCGGTAGCAGTGGTGGTGGTGGGTGGGCTCTGCACTCTCCTAGCTCCCTCAACCTTTGCTTCAAAGCCCTCTCTGCTTCATTATCACATAAACATCATCTCTCATCCCTCATCCACTGAGATTCATGCCAACTGGGTAGCTGCAAGGCAGAGACTTTTTGTAAAGGTTGGAAAGAAAGGATGGGATTAGTTTATCTGGTGTTTATGGAGGTAGTTCCCCTCATTAGTTTTGGAGAATTTCTATTTGTAGTGAGAAATTCAGTTGATTTCCATGGGTGATAGAGAGATAGACCTTGACTGTTGCACAGAGGTTGAATATTGGATTCTTGGGGTCAAATTAGTAGTTACATTTAAGTCATCATTCAGCCCGAATGCTCTCCTGGATGAACTTGTAAGATCATCAGCCTCTTAGCTTTGGGTCAGTTTATGTTTTTAGGAGATGAATTAGCTCTTCTTTGAACTGCTTCTGAGATAATGACCTGATTTTTATTGAAACGTAGAATCTGAAAAACAGATGGCATAAATAGTAGCCCTGGGGGAACTGAGAATTGTACTAGTTGGCTGTTGCCATCTTCTTAAGAGACTTTGTGATGGGCCTTTGGGAATTCCTGTAAAGGGAGCTTGACAGGCATCTCAGATGCTGAATATATAGGGATCCCTGTGATCTTTCTTGCTGAAATAGAGGGGATATCTGTGGTGATTTGGGCTTCCCAGATGGCTCAGTGGTAAAGAATCTGCCTGCAATGCAGAAGACATAGGTTTGATCCCTGGGTTGGGAAGATCCCTGGAGGAGGAAATGGCAGCCCACTCCAGTATTCTTGCCTGGGGAATCCCATGGTTAGAGGAGCCTGGTGGCCTACAGTTTATGGGGTTGCAAAGAGTTGGACATGACTGAGCATGCATGTATGCATAGTGATTTTAGAGAAGGCCCTATATTATTTTATCCTCAGTTACATCAGGGGCTAAATTTAAAAAGTTGGTCAAGTCCCAAACCTTTCCAACCAATCGTCTGCTTATCATCTGTCAGCTGTTTCTGAGTGGAGTATTCTTCTTCAATTTGTTTTCAAAAATAGGAGTTGGAAGTATCTATGAATTGATAGCATACTTTTTCTGAAGATGAAGTTAGATACAAGGTCAAAATTTGTTTTATGATTCACTTTATGATCAAAAGGGAATACCATATGCTAGTGAATTAAATGAATTTCTGTCAGTTTAATGTTTTCTGCAAGTTAACATCTGACTTCTTCTGTAAAACGGCTTCATCTTTTTGCTTTGTTTCAAGTAGTTTATGCTTTTAAAGTCATTCTGGTACATTTAATAGCTCTCAAGCAAGAAATATAAAGTTGTGGCTTGTCTGAGATTAGCATCTCCAGGAAGCAGACAGTGGGGGTTAAAGAGAGAAGGTTTGCTGGGGAAGTAACACCTGTGAAAGGGAAAGTGAGGAAGTGGGGCTAAGCAGGGTCAGAATCTTTTTTTTTTTTTTTTTAATATTTATGTCTTTATTTGGCTGTGCTTGGTCTTCGTTGCCACATGTGGGATCTTCAGTCCTGGTTGCGGCGCTCAGGATATTTTTAATTGTGGTATACAAGCTAGTTGCAACATGTTGGGTTGAGTTCCCTGATGAGGCATCAAACCGTGGCCTCCGGCACTGGGAGCGCAGAGTCCCAGCCACTGGACCACCCGGGAAGACCCAGGGTCAGACTTTTTTTTTTTGCCAGTAAACAACTTAGTCTTTTATTTGCCCAAGGCCAGCTGTTGCAGGCATTGAGGCCCCAAGACTTCCAGAAGGGATGGGGGAGGCTGGTGAGCCATCCTGCCTCCCAGGTGCAGCCTGCTTCATCCTGCTTTCTTCAGGAGATGGAGAGTAGATAAAGTGTACCCTTGCACTGTCAAGCATCTCCTCAATTTTGTGTGTATGTCAGCTGCTCAGTAGTGTCCGACTCTGCGACCCCATGGACTGTAGCCCGCCAGGCTCCTCTGTCCAAGGGATTCTCCAGGCAAGAGTACTGGAGGGTCAGATTCCTGATACCAAAGTTACAAAGACTCTCCCAGCACCTCAGAAAGCTCCAGAGTAAAGGCTGTTTGTTTAAGTTTGGGTGAAGTGTTCAGGCCCTTAGTACCTCTTCTGTGTCCAGTCATTGCCTGAGGGTTGTCCTCCAGGTGTGATCTCAGCTTGAAGCTGAGGCAGACCCTGGCAGGGTTAACAGCTGAAGGCTGTCATTTCAGCATCTTCCCACAGCCAGGCAGGGAGGCCTTTTTCCAAGGGGTATCTGAGTGCTGTGTCCCCATGCCTGCTATGGTTCACCCCATGTGATGTACAGATTCATTTTATACTTGCAGGGAGCAGCTCTTCCACAGCACCAAGGGCCTTTCTCCCAGAGAGGTCATTCACAGGAGAGTTAGTGGGATGAGCTACAGTCCCCATCACTGCTGTTGGTTTGGGGGCCAGAGGTGGTTCTCATCATCTCCTTCTTCTGCTGTTCATCCTGTATCCTCTGTCTTCAGCTGTCACCTCTGTTAGTCTCAACCATAAGATGATGGAGGCCATGGTAATCCTACTGTCCTCATGTTGAAGTTGCTGAATTTCTCATTCTAATTTAAAATTCTATTAGGTAGTACCAAGAGGTACTTGGGTGGGCCACTCAAGTTTGTCACTTGTTCCTCTCTAGCCCCTTTCTGTATCAGCAGTCGCTTCTCTCTTGCCGATCGTCAGGAGTAACTCTTCACAAGACAGTGTCTCTCCATCTTGTTTGCTGGTACCTGGGCACAAGAAACTTAAGGGTGCTCACATGGAAGTCAGAGTTTGTAGTTCAGTGACACACTTGCTGTCTTTCCTAGTGAGAGTATTCTCAAAGACGGTGCCCTATCCTTGAACAGTATTGCCTCTGAGCTGGAGATTCAGTTGTACCTCCTGGGGACTATTCCAACAGTTTTAGGCTGACAACTTCTGATGGGGCACTAAGTAATTTGGCCAGAGGAGCCCATGATTAAGAGCTTTCTCCCGCACCTTTTTTTTTTTGTTGTACAGTGGGTTTCCTGGTTGGGGTGCTGTGTTATATTGGATTTCATGCCTGTGGATTGGGCATTTTGTAGGCACCCAGTTAGTGGTGCCAACTAAGGTCAGGTAGGCAGCAAAAAGCACATTCATATCTGGAACAGGTAGGTGTTCCCATGGGACTAAATCATTGTCCCTTCAGGGACAAAAAGGGGCCAGCATAATCAAACTGTCAACGAGAGTTCATTGTTCTCCTCTAGGACTAATGCCCTCTCAGAGACTCAACATTGGTCTCTTTTGCTGGAAAATTGGACCTGGAGAAGTAGAGTAGCTAGATCCACCTTAGTGAGTGGGAGTCTGCTGTTGGGTCCTTGATCTGTTCTACTTTGTTGATGTGTCTATCATGCTGGTATTGAGAAGACTGCTGACAAGGCTGAGTGACATCAACTGGCTGAGCCCTTTTGTCCGTTTGGTTGTTTAGTGCATCATTTTTGATGGGTGTTATAAAAATTTTCACACTTGTACTCATTACCCTATGTTCATCCATGTGACCCCACCTCAGATATTCTTAGTTTCCACCTTTTTTCTTCCCAGTTTCCTGCTCAGCCAGTTAGCCCATTCACCATTGCCTATGAGTCTTTTCTAATTTTTGGACATTTGTTTTTCCTTATCCTTCTACATAGAGTGGATGATCAGGGACTTCTATGGCAGCCCAGTGGTTGAGACTCCATGCTTCCACTTCAGGGGGTGTGGATTTGATCCCTGCTCAAGGAACTAGGATCCCGCATGCTGGGCAATCAAAAAACAAAGAAACAAACAACAAAAACAAACTAGATGATCAGCTGTGTCACTGAAAATTCTGCCTATTGGGAAAATTTTTCTTTCTCACTGTAATTTACAGACATTCCTAGATTTTTATGGGTTGAATTGCATCCTCCAGCAAAGGTTTGTTGAAATCCTAATCCCCAGTATTACCAGTACCACAGCATGTGACCTTATTTGGGAATAAGATCATTGCAACAACCAGTTGTTGTTGTTCAGTCACTCTCTCATGTCTGACTGTGACCCCATAGACTGCAGCATGCCAGGCCCCTCTGTCCTTCATTATCTCCCAGAGTTTGCTCAAATTTATGTCCATTGAGTTGGTGATGCCATCTAACCATCTTATCCTCTGCCACCCCCTTCTCCTCTTGCCTCCAATCTTTCCCAGCATCAGGGTTTTTCCTAATGAGTCAGCTCTTCAGCTCTTTGCATCAGGTGGCCAAAGTATTGGAATTTCAGCTTCAGTGTTAGTCCTTACAATGAATATTCAGGGTTGATTTCCATTAGGATTGACTGGTTTAATCTCTTTGCTGTCCAAGTGACTCTTAAGTCTTCCCCAGCACCACAATTCAAAAGCATTAATTCTTAAGCACTCAGCCTTCTTGATGGTCCAACTCTCACATCAGCACGTTACTATTGGAAACGTTAAAGCCGCGACTATATGGGCTTTCCTGATAGCTCAGTTGGTAAAGAATCTGTCTGCAATGGGGGAGACGCCGGTTTGATTCCTGGGTTGGGAAGATCCGCTGGAGATGGGATAGGCCACTTGCTGTAGTATTCTTGGGCTTCCCTTGGGACTCAGCTGGTAAAGAATCTACCTGCAATGTGGGGGACCTGGGTTCGATCCCTGGGTTGAGAAGGTCCCCTGGAGAAGGCAAAGGCTACTCACTCCAGTATTCTGGCTTGGAGAAATCCATGGACTGTATTGTCCATAGGGTTGCAAAGAGTTGGACACGACTCAGCAAGGAGATCCAACCAGTCCATCCTAAAGCAGATCAGTCCTGGTGTTCATTGGAAGGACTGATGTTGAAGCTGAAACATCAATACTTTGGCCACTTCAAAGAGCTGACTCATTTGAAAAGACCCTGATGCTGGGTAAGATTGAGGGCAGGAAGAGAAGGGGATGACAGAAGATGAGATGGTTGGATGGCATCACCGACTCAATGGACATGAGTTTGGGTAAACTCCGACATTTGGTGATGGACAGGGAGGCCTGGCCTGCTGCGGTTCATGGGGTTGCAAAGAGTCGGACAAAACTCAGTGACTGAACTGAACTGAACAGTGACTTTCACTTTCATTTTGATTATATGGACCTTTGTAGGCAAACTGATGTCTCTACCTTTTCATACACTGTCTAGGTTTGTCATAGTTTTCCTTTCAAGGAGGAAGCATCTTTTAGTTTCATGGCTGGAGTCATTGTCCTCAGTGATTTTGGAGGAAATCAAGAAAATAAAATCATAACCAGTAAACTTAAGATAAGTTTGTATTGAAGTTGGGTGGGCCTCTAATCCAGTATGACTGGTGTCCTTATGAGAAGATGGCCATGTGAAGAATCTGCCTGCAATGCAAGAGACCCAGGTCAATTCCTAGGTTGGGAAGATCCGCTGGAGAATGGATAGGCTACACATTCCATTATTCTTGGGCTTCCTTCGTGGCTTAGCTGGTAAAGAATCTGCCTGCAGTGTGGGAGACCTGAGTTTGATATCTGGATTGGGAAGATCCCTTGGAGAAGGGAAAGCTATCCACTCCAGTATTCTAGCCTGGAGAATTCCATGGAGTGTATAGTCCATGGGGTCAGAAACAGTTGGACACAACTGAGAGACTTTCACTTCACTTTCATGAGAAGATAGATACCCAGGGAAAATGCCATGTGACAATTAAGAATTCAAGTGATTACAAACCAAGGAATAGCAAAGATTTCCAGCAAGCCATCAAAAGCTATCAAAGGCATGGAAAGATTCCCTTAAAGTTTCCAGAGTAAGCATGACCTGGCTGATACATCTTGATGTTTGGATTTTAGCTTCTGGGCCTATAAGGGTGATCAATTTCTGCTGTTTTAAGCCACCCAGTTTGCAATGCTTTGTTGTAGTAGCCCTAGAAAACTAATACACTGGGGAAGTCTTTATCTTGAAAAACTTTGAAGTGGCAGATACCAATAGTTTTTAGGATTTACTCTGTCTTCTGGAGTGTATGTGTCTTATAAAAGGTATATGATGGCTGCTTCTTGTTCATTCTTTCAATAAATGTGGTGTCACTGGTGGAATTAATCAATGTTAGGTTCTGTGGAATGTCCAGTTGGCCCCAATTCCATTGTGAAAGGGAATAGTTACTGTAGCCCTGAGGCAAAACTATGAATGAGTATTGTTGTTGTTTATTGTGAATTCATTGCTTTTGACCTCATTTCCCAATTGGCATAGAAAAGGACTCACTCCCCAAATCAATAGCTATATGCCATGTATCTGAAGTCATAATTTGTTCTAGCAACTAGCACAGCAAATGCAATCAATACTTAGACTTGAATGAGCTTGTCTGCAGTATTTTCCAGGATCCAGTATGGGGATTGTACTAGTTGCTAAGTATGACAGTCTGAATCAGATGTTTGGATCAGTGATCCCTGGGTAGATCAGTAAACACAGTGGACCTGTTGTAAACTGACCCTTTGGTCAAATGGCCAGGACTCCATCTGTTATCTCCCCCCCTCCCCATATGCCTTCACTCTAATAGTGGGACCATGAAGATGCTTTGGATCTCCAGATACTAATCTCAACTGTGACCCTGCACCCAGTAGTCTATCAACTGTCTGGGTATTCTCCTTTCCTTAGTGTCTGTTAACATAAGTAAATGGTTGAAGATCCCTTTGGCAAAGAACAGAGGGACTCATTGAACAGACACTTGATATTGGGCTACAGGTCCATTCCTCTAGGACAGGGTAGCTTTTTCAGTCCGCAGGTTTAGGCAAGACATCCTAACTTCCCACTATGATGGCTTCCTTCTGCCTCAGATAATCAGCTTTGATTTCTTATTGTGATACAAATTGAGTAGTATCTTTGTTGACTGAGCATGTGTTTCGCCCTAAGGGATTACGTGTTCAATACACCAACTGCATGATTTCCTCCATTACGTGTTCAATACACCAACTGCATGATTTCCTCCATGTGAGGGTCCTAAGCAGCCACTCTGAGCTTGTTGATTAAGTCCCTGGATTAAGCTCCTTATCCTAGTCTGCAAATTATGATATTGATAAATGCTCAGTTATTAGCTGGATATTATAACATCACTGAGATTACACTCTCAATTTTTCCTCCTTTCCTGTCTCCTTCCCTCTGTCTCTCTTTCACTTTTTTTCCTTCCACCAGTCTTTCCCTCCCTCCCTCTCTTTCCAACAAGCAGGTGATTATAGAGGATGTCGATCTTTTAGGAACGTCATGTATATCTATACCTGTTTGTCTATCAGCAAATGTATCCATATTATTATACTTTCAGTTCAGTTCAGTTCAGTTCATTCAGTCAGTTGTGTCGGACTCTTTGTGACCCCATGGACTGCAGCACACCAGGCCTTCCTGTCCATCGCCAACTCCTAGAGCTTACCGAAACTCATGTCCATTGAGTCAGTGATGTCAGTCAGACAACATCTCATCCTCTGTTGTCCCCTTCTCCTCTCACCTTCAGTCTTTCCCAGCATCAGGGTCTTTTCAAATGAGTTAGTTCTTTGCATTAGGTGGCCAAAGTATTGGAGTTTCAGCTTCAGCATCAGTCCTTCCAGTGAATATTCAGGACTGATTTCCTTTAGGATGGACTGGTTGAATCTCCTTGCAGTCCAAGGGACTCTTAAGAGTCTTCTCCAACACCACAGTTAAAAAGTATCAATTCTTCAGCACTCAGCTTTCTTTATAGTCCAACTCTCACATCCATACATGACCACTGGAAAAATCATAGCTTTGACTAGACTGACCTTTGCTGGCAAAGTAATATCTCTGTTTTTTAATGTGCTGTCTATGTTGGTCATAACTTTTCTTCCAAGAAGCAAGTGTCTTTTAATTTCATGGCTGAGTACTTTTGTAAACATGTTTGTAAGTGCAATTAATTCTAGCTCAGAGAGTAAAGACCCATTGCTTAGTGAATTGATTATTTTTATATTTGACAGGTTATTAATATTGCCACATTTATAGATCTTAGCCTCTCTGAGCTTAAAATTAATCTACAAAAAGTCACAGAAAAAACTGTAGACACAACCCAGTATTGGTGATAATAATATCATCAGCTAATGATTAATCAAAAGGCAAATAAAATTCACAAGTTTAAAAAAGTTATACCCCTTTTCTTTAGAAGATTATTTAGATTTGTTTCTTTTTCTTTCTTTTTTAAAAAAATTATTTATTTTTAATTGAAGGTTAATTGTTTTACATAATTTCGTTGTTTTCTGTCTGTTTCCTTTTCTTAACTTAGCTTTTGGTTTAAATTTTGATGACTCATTCAGTACTCATTCATAGTCCCTTTATAGGCAAATTCAATGATATCTTCTCAGATTCACCTTACTTGCTTGACTTCTTCTGATGCCTTTAATAGCAGTTTGGAATTATCCATGTCTTCAAATGTTCCCTACCTTTGACTTTTATTACCTTTAACCTTCCATTTTCTTCTGTGTTTTCTATTGTCTACTAACTTTGCTGCATCTTCTCCTTTCTCACTAACTTGGATTTCCCCCCCAAGGACAGTTCTTTTTTTTTTTTTTTTCACTCTTGATATTCCACTGTCTTCATATCTCAAACACTTCAACGTTTCCAGTTTCCTAAACCAGATCTCCAGTCCTGACATCTTTCCTGGGCTTTTAATTCCATGTTTGTTTTTTAAATAACTGTGTTGTTAAATCAACACCAAAATACCAAAAAGTCTTACTACTGTACCTTTAGAGATCCACTCCCCATACAAAGATTCCTTTCTTAAGTGCTGGTAATATAATTTTAGAAAACTTTATAAGCATTATATTTTACAATATCTTCAAAAGACTACTTGTGAGCAATTCTAAAAGACAGTTAACACTGGATTTCTGTTGAGTCCTTTGTTCAGATTTGTTCCTACCTTCCTGTATCTTTCACTCTTCTTACATCTTGCTAATCCAATTTTTCTTCAGATTGACTTAGTTTATTACAATATCACATGATTGCTCAATCTCAACTTTCTTTATTGTCTAATATTATGCTGCCCAATCATATGTCTATTAAACAGCCTTCAAAACATTTTCTTTCCTCCCATCCCTTCCTCTTTCCATTCTTTCTTCTTTCTAGGTTGTGCTCATGCTCAGCCGCTCAGTCATGTCTGACTTTTTGTGACCCTATGGACTGTAGCTCTCCAGGCTTCTCTGTCCATGGGATTTAACAGGCAGGAATACAGAGTGGGTTGCCATTTCCTCCTCCTTGGGAATCTTCCTGACTCAGGGATCAAACCTGTGGCTCCTGCATCTCTGCATTGGAGGTGGGTTCTTTATCACTGAACCATCTTGGAAGCCCCCTCTTTCTATCTATTAGCATCTGAATTTTCATCCCTACAAAAGGTGGCTTGCAAAGGAAATAGGAATATCTCATAACAACAGGACTTTAAAAGGTATAAGGTAAAGTAAAGGTGGAAAAAATGCGATGAAGCTGAGGTTGAGGTTAGTGCCCAAAATGTATGCCAAATTTGGGAAGATAATTCAAAGAGGAAAATATTTACACTACATAATTCATTATGTCCACTTGAAACAACAAAACTATTGACAAGAAGTGTAGATATTCCTGGTTCTAAGAACTATAGAGGGAGAAAATTTTTCTTGACCATCTTAGAGTCCCTGAATGGGTTTGAAAATTAAACTGACAAGCGCATCAACAGGAGAAAAGGATACAAATTTATTTAATATAAGGAGCCTTCAAGAGGAAATAAAAACCAAAAGAAACAGACCTGAGTAGTTTGTACTAGGTTTGATGAAGCGTGGACAGTTGTCAAGGAATATGATAGGTTGAGGAGTATGAGATAATTACAGTAAACTGGAGAAACTTCACAAGGCTTGTTTGTTAGGATTCTTCTTGGCACTTCTTTGTCCTCAGAGATGCAGAGATTTTTCAGTATCCACAAATCAATCAGTATGATATACCACATTAACAAATTAAAGAGCAGAAACCGCATGATCATCTCAATAGATACAGAAAAAGCTTTTGACAAAATTCAACATCCATCATGGTAAACTCTCCAGAAACAACACTCTAAATCAACTATATTTCAGTAAAACTTAAAAAAATACCAAAGTGTTTGTTTCAGAAAGCAAAGCTATGTCATGCCTAAGTCTCTTTCTTTTAAGGATGTCAGAAACATAGAGTTTAGTTGATTTTGCTCTGCTTTTCCATTCCATGCTGTTTCCTAGGGTAGGTATATAAGGAGAAAGAGGAATGTGATTGGAAATGGTGGATAAAGGGAAAACATTAAAATTTTTTTTTCATTAGAGAGGAGCCTAGCAAGGACTCATGGAAAATAAGTAAAGAAAGCAATAGATATTTTCCGCAATGCTATATATATCGCTCTCAAGTCTTTCAACATATTTGATTAACTAATTTGCTTAGCTGACAAATTATGTTTCTTATTTGTTTTAGTTTTCATTTGATGGGAAAATTCCTTTTAACCATCACAGAGAAGGATGGTTTGATCTAAGAGAAGGATGGCAGAATCCCACTACAAGGGTCCTTTGATCTACTTAGTGATGTTCATTTCTAGTAATCAATGCATAATAAGGAGGGATGTCAGGAGAGGGGTAAACAGGGTTTCTTCCAGTTTCTTATGGAGTCAGTTCATTATATCATAAACACCCTTGTTTGTTTCAAACACATTTTCAAGGGTAATTGTAAACATCCACTGAGAAAATATGTTTTATATATATATACATAAACATTTCATGCATAATATTTAGATAATTAAAAATTTTTATACTGTGAATTTTATTAGCAACAGTATTAATTTTATAGATGAGTAATAAGCATTAAGTTCTTTCAAGTACACAGAATCTTGATAGTAGAATTATTTCAATCAAGATGATTAAAAGTGATCTTTTTAAATTCAAATGTTGAAACAATTTCCAGATGTGAACTAATTTCTTGACTTGACACAACTTATATGTTCTAAAAAACACAAATTTTCTCTTAAACCAGAGGGGTTTTTGTCTGTTTTTGCCATAACATTAAATGATTGTATGGCACATCCTTGAAACAAATTATTTTAAAATTACTTGATTTTTAACACTAAAATTTAATTTCTGTAATTGTTAGGTTAATATTATGACTTCTATATTTTGTATTTGATTTAGTTTATATATTCTCTTTTTTATATCTATTTGTAGATATATCCATATATCATAAATCAATGATATATACATATATGGGCTTCCTAGGTGGCACTAGTGGTAACCCACCTGTCAGTGCAGGAGACATAAGAGACACGGGTTTGATCCCTGGCTTGGGAAGATCTCATGGAGGAGGGCATGGCAACCCATTCCAGTATTTTTCCCATGGACAGAGAAGCCTAGCAGGCTGCAGTCTATAGGACTGCACAGAATTGGACACAACTGAGGCGAGTTAGCACGTGCACACACACGTGTGTCCCCCCACACGTATGTATTTAGAAACAAACTTTCATGACAGTGAATCATTTGACAGTACAGTGATCTGTGTATATTCTTTATATAACATAATAATAATAATTAGTCATGTTGTAAGTATCATTTGCTAATATCTGCCAGGCACTGTAGAGCATTTTATGTGTTTTAACTTTGTTAAGGTTCACAACCGTCTTCGTGGATATAAGTATAATTATCTCCATTTTACAGTGGAAAAACTCAGTACATAGAGTTTACAAACAAGTTTAAACAGCCATTAAGAGGCAGATGTGGGGGAAATCTCAAGCAGTGTGGCGTTAGAACCTGGATTCTTACACTCTGGATTCTACTCTCTCTTACCTCATATAATGTGTCATTACATGCCATATCCTCAGAACACAGCCCCTTCCTCATACATTGTTCTCTGTATGCTCAATCTGTATGTGTTATGACTGAGGTAGTATTAGAGTGAAATCATAAGCACCAGTACCACTTGATGATTTTGAATTGGGAAAGGAAGTCATGAAATGCAGGTTTATCTTTATCAGAATCCAAGTAACTCGTCTCATTCACTTTAAGTAACACATTGGGCAATAGAGCTTTTTGGTGACTAAACCTTCATGTCCTTAATATGTTTACTTTAACACAATATTAAGTCAGTTCTGAAGAGGTGCAGGTGTGTTTGGGTAGCTTTTCTCTCTAAGTAGTGAATTTGTAACATTAGCAATAATGTTTTTGCACCTGGATTTGGAGGGCGATAACAGACTTTCTCAGCCTAAGAATAAATTTGGACTCCTTTAAACTTTTTTTCCGCCTCTGATTTAAAAATATTCTAAACCTAAATAATTTTGGAATACCCCACAGCAATAAATAAAATTTGTTTACTTAGGTGCAACAAAATATTTCCTTGTAATAGGGATTGTTTCTACTTGTAATATGTTTATAATCTTTAAACAAAAGGGGTTAGATTCAAGGCAGTCATTTGTTTGTGGTGTCCAAGGCTGTTATGCACAGGATTAAAATGATTCTGCCCTTTTGAATCCTTTTCTCTTTTACTTCAATATTAACTGGTAGTTCTGATTTGTTTCTTTTGTGGACATGAAGCTTGTCCCAGATGTAGAGTCTGCACTGGCTGTTCTTTTTGTTTGGAAAACTCTGCCTGATTGATCATTATGTGGTTGGTTTCCTTTTGTCATTAAGATCACAGTCCATATTTCCATATCTCCGTGGAGGTACCACAGACTTTAGCCATGAAGTTGCTCATTTCAACACTGCTGTTTTATTCTTCTCTGAGGTCAGAAACCTCATAGGTTTTGTTTGTGTTGATTGATATGTGCAGTTTTTTTTTTTTTTGGCATTTCATTTTCTTGGGGATGGTCTTGATCCCTGCCTCATGTATAATGTCACGAACCTCCGTCCATAATTCATCAGGCACTCTGTCTATCAAATCTAATCCCTTAAATCTATTTCTCACTTCCACTGTATAATCATAAGGGATTTGATTTAGGTCATACCTGAATGGTCTAGTGGTTTTCCTCACTTTCTTCAATTTAAGTCTGAATTTGGCAATAAGGAGTTCATGATCTGAGCCATAGTCAGCTCTCGGTCTTGTTTTTGCGGACTGTATAGAGCTTCTCCATCTTTGCCTGCAAAGAATATAATCAGTCTGATTTTGGTGTTGGCCATCTGATGATGTCCATGTATAGAGTCTTCTCTTGTGTTGTTGGAAGAGGGTGTTTGCTATGACCAGTGTGTTCTCTTGGCAAAACTCTATTCGCCTTTGCCCTGCTTCATTCTGTATTCCAAGGCCAAGTTTGCCTGTTACTCCAGGTGTTTCTTGACTTCCTACTTTTGCATTCCAGGCCCCTATAATGAAAAGGACATCTTTTTCGGGTATTAGTTCTAAAAGGTCTTGTAGTTCTTCATAGAACCATTCAACTTCAGCTTCTTCAGCATTACTGGTCAGGGCATAGACTTGGATTACCATGATACTGAATGGTTTGCCTTAGAAACTAACAGAGATCCTTCTGTTGTTTTTGAGATTGCATCCAGGTACTGCATTTCGGACTCTTTTGTTGACTATGATGGCTACTCCATTTCTTCTAAGGGATTCCTGCCCATAGTAGTAGATATAATGGTCATCTGAGTTAAATTCACCCATTCCAGTCCATCTCAGTTCACTGATTCCTAGAATGTCGACGTTCATTCTTGCCATCTCCTGTTTGACCACTTCCAATTTGCCTTGATTCATGAATCTAACATTCCAGGTTCCTATGCAATATTGCTGTTTACAGCACTGGGTCTTGCTTCTATCACCAGTCACATCCACAAGTGGGTGTTGTTTTTGCTTTGGTTCCGTCTCTTCCTTCTTTCTGGAGTTATTTCTCCACTGATCTCCAGTAGCATACTGGGCACCTACCAATCTGGGGAGTTCATCCTTCAATGTCCTATCTTTTTGCCTTTTCAAACTATTCATGGGGTTCTCAAGGCAAGAATACTGAAGTGGTTTGCCATTCCTTTCTCCATTGGGCCACATTTTATCAGACCTCTCCACCATGACCCTTCCATCTTGGGTGGACCCACACGGCATGGCTTAGTTTCACTGAGTTAAACAAGGCTGTGGTCCGTGTGGTCAGATTGGCTAGTTGTCTGTGATTGTGGTTTCAGTCTGTCTGTCCTCTGATGCCTTCTCTCAGTGCCTACTACCTTACTTGGGTTTCTCTTACCTTGGACATGGGATATCTCTTTACGGTTGCTCCAGCAAAGTGCAGCTGCTGCTCCTGACCTTGGTCGTGGGGTAGCTCCTCATCGCCCCTGTGCCCCATAGCTGCCACTCCTATAGCTCTTGCGTTTTTGCAAAATGGCTGCCTGAGGAGGCCTTACAAATAGCTGGGAAAAGAAGAGAAGTGAAAAGCAAAGGAGAAAAGGAAAAATATACCCATTTGAATGCAGATTTCCAAAGAATAGCAAGGAGAGATAAGAAAGCCTTCCTCAGGGATCAATGCAAAGAAATAGAGGATAACAACAGAATGGGAAAGACTAGAGATCTCTTCAAGAAAATTAGAGATACCAAGGGGACGTTTCATGCAAAGATGGGCTCAGTAAAGGACAGAAATGGTAGGGACCTAACAGAAGCAGAAGATAGTAAGAAAAGGTGGCAAGAATACACAGAAGGATTGTACAAAAAAGATCTTCATGACCCAGATAATCACGATGGTGTGATTGCTCACCCAGAGCCAGATATCCTGGAATGTGAAGTCAAGTGGGCCTTAGGAAGCATCACTATAAACAAAACTAGTGAAGGTGATGGAATTCCTGTTGAGCTATTTCAAATCCTAAAAGTTGATGCTGTGAAAGTGCTACACTCAGTATGCCAGCAAATCTGGAAAACTCAGCAATGGCCACAGGCCTGGAAAAGGTCAGTTTTCATTCTAATCCCAGAGAAAGGCAATGGCAAAGAATGCTCAAACTAATGCACAATTGTACTCATCTCACACGCTAGTAAAGTAATGCTCAAAATTCTCCAAGCCAGGCTTCAGGAATACATGAACCGTGAACTTTCAGATATTCAAGCTGGTTTTAGAGAAGGCAGAGGAACCAGAGATCCAATTGCCAACATCCGCTGGATCATCGAAAAAGCAAGAGAGTTCCAGAAGAACATCTACTTCTGCTCTATTGACTACGCCAGAGCCTTTGACTGTGTTGATCACAATAAACTGTGGAAAATTCTTAAAGAAATGGGAATGCCAGACCACCTGACCTGCCTCTTGAGAAACCTGTATGCAGATCAGGAAGCAACAGTTAGAACTGGACATAGAACAACAGACTGGTTCCAAATAGGAAAAGGAGTATGTCTAGGCTGTATTTTGTCACCCTGCTTATTTGAATCACATGCAGAGTACATCATGAGAAACGCTGGGCTGGAAGAAGCACAAGCTGGAATCCAGATTGCCGGGAGAAATATCAATAACCTCAGATATGCAGATGACACCACCCTTATGGCAAAAAGTGAAGAACTAAAGAGCCTCTTGATGGAAGTGAAAGAGGAGAGTGAAAAAGTTGGCTTAAAGCTCAACATTCAGAAAACTAATATCATGGCATCTGGCCCCATCCCTTCATGGCAAATAGATAGGGAAACAGTGGGTGACTATTTTTCTGGGCTCCAAAATCACTGCAGATGGTGATTGCAGTCATGAAATTAAAAGACACTTACTCCTTGAAAGGAAAGTTATGACCAACCTAGACAGCATATTAAAGAGTAGAGACAGTATTTTTCCAACAAAGGTCCATCTAGTCAAGGCTATGGTTTTTCCAGTAATCATGTATGGATGTGAAAGTTGGACGGTGAAGAAAGCTGAGCACCGAAGAATTGATGCTTTTGAACTGTGGTTTTGGAGAAGACTCTTGAGAGTCCCTTGAACTGCAAGGAGATCCAACCAGTCCATCCTAAAGAAAATCAGTCCTGGGTGTTTATTGGAAGGACTGATGTTGAAGCTGAAGCTCCAATATTTTGGCCACCTGTTGCGAAGAGCTGACTCATTTGAGAAGACCCTGATGTTGGAAAGGATTGAAGGCAGGAGTAGAAGGGGACAACAGAGGATGAGATGCTTAGATGGTATCACTGACTCAATGGACATGAGTTTGTGTAAACTCTGGGAGTTGGTGATGGACAGGAAGGCCTGGCCTGGTGCAATTTATGGGGTTGCAAGAAGTTGGACACGACTGAGTGACTGAACTGAAACTGAAACTCTGCATATAAGTTAAATGAGTAGGGTGACATATAAAGCCTTGACCTACTGCCTTCCCAATTTTGAACCAGTCCATTGTTCTGCATCCAGTTCTAACTCTTGCTTCTTGTCCTGTATACAGGTTTCTCAGGAGGCAGGTAATGTGGTCTGGTATCCCCATCTCTAAGAAGTTTGTTGTGTAGATCACAACACACTGATGTGTTATGATGAGTGTATACTGAAATTCAAGGTCTAGTGGAACTCAACTCATCTGACATCTTGGACCCATTTGGTTCTAATCAGTTTATGTTATGTTCCCAGCCTATGTCATTCTTTCAAAGGCTATGCCCTTTCCCCTTCCCTTTTCATTCCTACCTCAGAGATTTTGCTTCCATATTCTTATGGGAACCAGAGAGAGGATACGCCATGTTTTAACTGAAAAGTAAAAATGGTTAGATCACATCCAGGACCCAAGAGGAATAATTTTAGAGAGACACAGGGATGTCAGTATATTCAGCGCTCAGCTTATGTAATGGATCTTGTACATTTGGTCCCAAAATGTCAGAAGCATGGGTCCTGGGTGCATTCTTCTGGGTGAGGCAGGGATCTAATGGAGAGAGAGGCAGAGTTGGAACTAACAGACTATCATTTCTGTACTATCCTATTCACTAAAATGAGTCACGAGGCCAGTCTGGATTCAAGATATAGAGAAAAAGACTCTGCCTCTTGGTGGAAGAAGGTGCAAAATTATATTGCAAAGGGCATAGGTGTAGGGAGAGACATGAAATATTGAGCCCATTTTTGTAATAATTTGAGCCATTTTTATAATACAACTTAGCCTACATCCTGAGTTCTTCATTCACTATCCTCTTGGTCTCCTTTTAATATAGTTGTATATGTATGTGTGTTCCTATAAAGTAGATTTTTCATTTTAATTGTTCTGACTTTATAAAAGATGCTATTGCTAACTATATGCTTTTAGGATTTACTTTTTCACATAGTATCTTATTACTAAGAATAATTCATATTGTTGTTTGTTGCTATATTTTGTTTATTTTTTCTCTTCTGTATAACATTCTGTTGATGGTATTAGCACTGAGTCTTAAATATCCTTGTTGATAGGGGTTTGGGTTACTTATGGGTCTTGCTATTGTGAACAGAGCTGCTATGAATGTATCTCCTAGTGGATCTTTCTCCTGAGCAGTATTTACCAGGATGCGTTTGTTATAGAGTATGTGAATGTTTAATTTTATTTCCAAAGTAGTTGAGCCAATTTGCCTTGTTACTACCAATTAATAGTATATCTTTTGGCTCTCCATCCCATCCAATACTTGTATGGTCAGAATTTGTTTTATTTTTGTCATTCAGATATTTTTAAAATGATTTCTCATTGTAGTTTTTGATTTGTGCTCCCTAATCATTAAAGAAATTGAATTGAATGTGCCTTTGTATGTTTATTGGCCATATGGATTTCTCTTCTGTGCTTTTCTTATTTTCTTGTAGGAATATTTTGTTTATACCTGCTTCAGCTTTATATATGGAGGAGGCGATGGTAACCCACTCCAGTACTTGTGCCTGGAGAATCCCATGGACAGAGGAGCCTGGTGGGCTGCAGTCCATGGGGTTGTGAAGAGTCAGACACAACTGAGCGACTTCACTTTCACTTTTCACTTTCATGCACTGGAGAAGGAAATGGCAACCTGTTCCAGTGTTCTTGCCTGGAGAATCCCAGGGATGGTGGAGCCTGGTGGGCTGCCGTCTGTGGGGTCCCACAGAGTCGGACACAACTGACGTAACTTAGCAGCAGCAGCAGCTTTATATAATTCCAGTAGCTTCTTCTAGTTTGCAGTTTGTCTTCTCCTTTAGTTTAAGGTGTCCTTTGATAGAATCTGAAATTAACTTTGATGTGAGGTTACGAAGGGTCATAGAGTGGGTTATACATTTGCATTGTTATACATAGAACAGAGATGCATATTATCCTCTCTTCCATACATTCCTTAGATTGTGTTCTGCTGTTTGAGGGAATGGTTAAGAATGACAAATATCCATAGATGCGTGGATTTATCTCTGGGCTTTCTATTTTGTTCCATTGATCGATATTTCTGTCTTTGTGCAAAGGAGGCAAGAATATACAATGGAGAAAAGACAACCTCTTTAACAAGTGGTGCTGGGAAAACTGGACAGCCACTTGTAAAAGAATGAAACTAGAACACTTTCTAACACAATGCACAAAGATAAACTCAAAATGGATCAAAGATCTAAGCATAAGACCAGAAACTATAAAACTCCTAGAGGATAACATAGGCAAAACACTCTCTGACATAAACCAAAGCGGGATCCTACATGACCCACCTCCCAGAATATTGGAAATAAAAGCACTAATAAACAAATGGGACCTAATTAAAATTAAAAGCTTCTGCACAACAAAGGAAACTAAAAGCAACGTGAAAAGGCAGCCTTCAGAATGGGAGAAAATAATAGCCAATGAAGCAACGGACAAACAATTAATCTCAAAAATATACAAGCAACTCCTGCAGCTCCATTCTAGAAAAATAAATGACCCAATCAAAAAGTGGGCCAAAGAACTTAACAGACATTTCTCCAAAGAAGACATACAAATGGCTAACAAACACATGAAAAGATGCTCAACATCACTCATTATCAGAGAAATGCAAATCAAAACCACAATGAGGTATCACTTTACACCAGTCAGAATGGCTGCAATCCAAAAATCTACAAGCAGTAAATGCTGGAGAGGATGTGGAGAAAAGGGAACTCTCTTACACTGTTGGTGGGATTTCAAACTAGTACAGCCACTATGGAGAACAGTGTGGAGGTTCCTTAAAAAACTACAAATAGACCTGCCATATGACCCAGCAATCCCACTGCTGGGCATATACACCGAGGAAACCAGAATTGAAAGAGCCACGTGTACCCCAATGTTCATCGCTGCTTTGTTTACAATAGCCAGGACATAGAAGTAACCTAGATGCCCATCAACTGACGAATGGATAAGAAAGCTGTGGTACATATACACAATGGAATATTACTCAGCATTAAAAAAAATTCATTTGAATCAGTTCTACTCAGGTGGACTGAACTGGAGCCTATTATCCAGAGTGAAGTAAGCCAGAAGGGAAAACAACAATACAGTATACTAACGCATATATATGGAATTTAGAAAGACGGTAACGAGAACCTAGCATGTGAGACAGCAAAAGGAACGCAGATGTATAGAACAGACTCATGGACTCTGTGGATGAGGGCAAGGGTGGGATGATATGGGAGAATGGCATTGAAACATGTTAATTATCATATGTGTAATCAATCGCCAGCCTAGGATTGATGCTCGGGGCTGGTGCATCGAGATTTCCCGGGGGGAGGAAGGAGGGAGGGAGGAGAGAGGGGGGTTCTGGAGGGGGAGCATATGTAAACCCATGGCGATATCATGTCATTGTATGGCAAAACTAATAAAAAAAAAAAACTCAAATGGAACTGCCATATGACCCAGCAATCCCACTGCTGGGCATACAGACTGAGGAAACCAGAATTGAAAGAGACACATGTACCCCAATGTTCATCGCTGCACTGTTTACAATAGCCAGGACATGGAAGCAACCTAGATATCCATCAACAGAAGAATGGATAAGAAAGCAGTGGTACATATACACAATGGAATATTACTCAGCCATTAAAAAGAATGCATTTGAATCAGTTCTAATGAGGTGGATGAAACTAGAGCCTATTATACAGAGTGAAGTAAGCCAGAAGGAAAAACAACAGTACAGTATACTAACGCATATATGTGGAATTTAGAAAGATGGTAACGATAACCCTGTATGCGAGACAGCAAAAGAGACGCAGATGTATAGAACAGTCTTTTGGACTCTATAGGAGAGGGCAAGAGTGGGATGATATGGGAGAACGGCATTGAAACATGTAAATTATCATATGTGAAATGAATCACCAGCCCAGGTTTGATGCATGATACAGGATACTCAGGGCTGGTATACCAGGATGACCCAGAGGGATGGAATCAGGAGGGAGGTGGGGGGTGGGTGGTTCTGGAAGGGGAACACATGTATATCCATGGCAGATTCATGTCAATGTATGGCAAAACCAACACAATATTGTAAAGAAAAAAGTCTATTGAATTTTTTTCAAAAAAAAAAAAAAAAGAATGACAAATATCCATAAGAGGCTCTGAAATTATGGGACAAATTGGGAAGAAAATTCCTTATTTAAAAAAAATAATTTCTAAAATGAAAGCGTAGTCTTTCTTCTACTTTTTTCCTCAAATCATTGTAACATTTTTCTTTTTACATCTTTCAGTTTTAGCATTCCTAAGCAATAAAATGGACTTTTCTGGTGGCTCAGATGGTAAAGAATCCACTTGCAATTCAGGAGACCTGGATTCAATCCCTGGGTCAGGAAGATCCCCTGGAGAAGCGAATGGCTACCTACTCCAGTATTTTTGCCTTGAGTATCCCATGGTCAGAGGAGTACAGTGGGCTACAGTCCATTTTGTCGCTAAGAGTCAGACACAACTGGGTGACTAAACACACATACAAGCAATAAAGTGGTCAAGTGATGGTTTAAAACATGAACAACTGCTAAATATATGTGTTAGGGAACTATTCTAGCTTAACATGTTTGTGACATAAGAATTTGTAAATAGTTTGGTATCTTTATGAAGGTAAATAGAAAAAGAAAAAAATTATGTGAAATTTAACAGGTTCCAAACATTTATTTATAATATAGTTAAAAAATGGAGTTATTGGCAATTCTATACCCTTAGGAATGTATCCCTTGGTAAATACATTCAAACATTTAAAGCAATACAGGGGTCAGAAAATGTTTAACGTGTATTATTAAGAAGTAGAATCTAGATTAAAATTGTGAAACTTGAACCAGATTCAAAATGTGCGTCGAGTCACCATTTTCACAAATTCATTGACAAATTCATCTGTAACTTTTAACTTGTTTATTACATGTTTACAAGTTACTTCTGTAAAATCTGTCAGGTTATATCATCTTAAATTAGAAGAAAATGGATTTCTACATACATGTGAAGAAAACAGATTTCTTAAATGTCATCAAGAGGTAACCATTGATGGTTATTTCATGGATTGTATGAATTTTGATTTTGTTTTCACAGCTTTTCTATTTTAGCTTTTATAGAAGGTAGAAAAATGTTCTGAAGCCGTGTGCTTCTAAATTTGGTCCTTACTGACAGGGAGGAATTATTTGAAGCACCTGAAATCTGATCTGAGCCTTGGAGAAAGGTACCACAAGATGATAGCATACATGATTACAAAGCAAGGAGGATTAGCAAGAGCAATATATTTTTTGAAAAAAGGGCAAGCACACCACTTGGAATGTTTTATCAAGAGAGGGATACCGAAGTGAAAAGTAATCCTTCTGCTTTATTTGGCATTATTGCTGTGTTCGATTTTGGTCTTTGCATTTGGCAAAGTATATGGAGACTCTGGAGAAGGTCCAGCGAAGATCAGCAAAAGTGATGTAAGGAATGGGGACCAGCTCCTAGGAGAGGGCTCAGTGGGATCAGGACTGTTTAACTTGGAGAAGGGAAGACTAAGGGGTGATTTAACTGTCTTCAAGTATTTGAAAGGTTATTATATAGAAGATGCAGAACAGATGTTCTTTACTTCCACAGGAGAGCAAATGAAAGGAAATAGTTTTAAATTGTAGCAAGAGAAAAAGTTCAGTTGGTCATAAAGATGGACATAACTATGAAGAAGGGATTAAACACTGGAACAGGTAACCAGGGAATACAAGGAAATTCAGTCCTTAGAGATCTTTAAAACTAGGGATGAGTAGCCACCTGCCTAGGAAGGTTGAAGTGTCTTCCACCTCAGTGCAGTGAGTTACCGTATTTCTCTTTTTGAAACTTTTTCAACTTTGAGACTCTCTGCTTCTTGTTTCTACTCTTGGAGTTACCTGAAAGACAGGAATATCTGTCTATCCAAGGACAGAGGCTAGAATTCAGAAAAGGCAGAGATCAAAGGGCTGCCTGGTGTTCCTCTGAGTGTCTCTGATCTCCTCCTAACCCCACAGGTATTAGTGAGTGGATCAGAGAGGAGAAACCTGTTTCTCACCTGTTCATTTGTAGAACTATATATGTTCTTTCTTCCTAGAACTTTATCAGTATGCAGTGATAATTTAGGAAATTACGCTAGCTACTGTGATGTGGAAGGTCAGGCATTGTACTAAGTTATCTCAGTCATAGGGAGGTGGTATGTTTCTTCTTTCGCAGATAAAGAAACTGAGACTTAAAAGAATTAGCTTAAGGTCCTTCAACAAGTTAGCAAGAAAAGTCTTAATAGGATTCTTTTTTTTTAAAAATACAATAATTTTTAATTTATTTTTTATTTTATTTTTTAACTTCTATTTATTTATTTTTTCTTTACATTATGTTGGTTTGATTCTTTTTAGGACTTCTTGTTTGTTTCATTGTTCTAAGGAGAGGTTATACTCATGTAGAAGTATTTTTCATCGATAATGGCAACTTTTGCTAATATTAAGAGTAGAAAATGGGTACAAAAGTAATAATCTTCATTAGGAGACTATAAGGAAATATGTGTGGCATAAATGATGACCAAGATTTAGATTTGAAGTTGAATTTGGTGATGTGTTGTGATGTGTATCATAATTAAGTTGCTCCTCTTCACTAAAGCAGCACTGTATGTAACCAAAGATGACTATTTCCTTTGGCCATTTGATCCACAATTAGGACAACTGAATAGTGGGCCCACGAATCATAAAACCTTTACAATTCAAGTAAACTTTGAAGTTTGAGCATCTACATTTCCTAAAGACATGAGAGACATGGCATATTGCAAACTTGCACAATTAAGTTAAACACAAAATGATAATATAACTTAAATTTAAATAAAATAGTATGTGTTTGATGTTTGATTCACTGATTCTTCACTGTCCTCCCTCGTGCTTCATTTAATTTTATCACAGCCCAAAGTTTGTATAGAGTTAATCTGACTTTTTGTATTTCTAGTAAAAAAAATACTTCTGGGAATGTCCAAGTAGATATAAACAATCAATTTTCTAAACTAAAAATTAGCAGTGAACATACCACAGCATTTATCTTGTTTTTTAGAAAAATAATATCTTTCTCATTAATTTATTCAGTTAAAAACTTTAAAGGTCCTACAGCTAGGTATTGGGAACTCTTAATTTGTTAGGGCAGTAGGAGTATGAATTCTTCTACCCTGTTTTGTTAGTTTCGTTTCTGTGATTCTTGGGAAGCTTATCAGCCAAATAATGTTAAGAGCACTTGAATGTTATTTTCTGGAATAAAATTTCTCTTTGCCTAATTTCTCTTTTGTATTCTGTAATTTAGACTTCTTTTACTTCATGGTAAAGAGAAAGAAACAGGTAACATTTATTGACCACTCAGGGCTTCCCAGATGGCTCAGTGATAAAGAGTCTGCCTGCTAATGTAGGAGACGTAGGTTCCGTCCCTTTGTCAGGTAAGATCCCCTGGAGTAGGAAATGGCAACTTACTCCAGTATTCTTGCCTGGAGTATTCCATGGACAGAGGAGCCTGGCGGGCTGCAGTCTGTGGGGCTGCAAAAGAGTCGATCATGACTTAGTGACTAAACAAGAAACTGAGCTTTCATTGTCAGTGACACTGAAGGCATCATCTGTGGTGTTGTCAATGCAGTGGTTTCTTTCTGTATGACGAGTGTTCCTCTAAATGCTCTGCCAGTATTATCTCGTCAAATCCTTATACTTATCCTATTGAGTGGGGCTTTGATTAAGCTCCGTTTATGGAATGAGAAACTGAGTTTGTACTATGTAGACCACGGTCATAGAGAGGTTAATTAATGACCCTTGTCACTCAGCTGGAAAGTGGAAGAGTAAGGATTCATGCTCAGGCAATCACATGACCATGCTTTTGACTTCATACCATGCTGCCTGTTCTTTTGGGGACCATTTGCCTGTGTAAAATCTCATAATTGTAATTTCAGATATCCTAAGTTTTCTGTACTTTATTTCTAATTAATAGCCTGATTGACCTAGAGTTCTTATTTTTTTTTGTTTTTGCTTATTAAACACTAATCATAAAACCTTTACAATTCAAATAAATATTTGTTTATTCTAAGCTATGATTTAAAGGGATGTATTTTATATGACACATTTTAGGGTAAAAGTTAAGCATGAGAAAGCTCCTTTTGTTTCGCTAAGGAACTTACAGTTCAGAGAGGAGATTAACATGTAAGTTTAGCTAGATATATTTTTTGAAGCAGAATGTGCTAACTGGTATAAGAGAAGTATAAACAACATATTCCAGAAGCACAGAGGAGGGAGAGTTTCATTCTCATGAGGCAAGTGTAGAGCCATGGAGCTTGCCATAGGGTGAGAGAGCTAAAGGATCTGCATTAAATAGGATAACAACAAGATGTGTGGGCACAGACAGTGTGCAGAACAGGGAAGAGGAACATTCTTTCCAGCGGCTTATGGCCACTGAAGATACGGGGGGATGCAGCACCATGTAGATGATCTCTCAGTTATTTCCTGGATTATAAACATCAGGAAACTGTACCTTGGCACCCACACCCCCTCCCCCACACCCACCCTCCCACCCACCCAGCCATCTGGCTACTCACTTTTTAAAATCAAATCTCTGGTTAAAGTAGTCTCAGTTAATTGGGTTGGTGATTGTTTTCCTTAATAGGTATGCCTTTTTTAAACATCAAGAAGATTTAAAACAAAGTGTAAAAGCGTTTAAGACTCAAAACTTTAGGGCACTGATATCTATGTGTTAAGGAAGAGTCTTCATAATTAGTATTGTATTTGCTTACAATGAGCAAATCTCGGGCTTTTAAAATGATATCCTAATAGCTTCAAGTTAAAATGTGTAATTGAGTAAGTTGCTTCAGCTTGTTGTTTTTATATAAAAATTTCTAAATTTATATGTTGTATTTGGACACTTAAGGGCTTCTCTGATAGCTCAGTTGGTAAAGAATCCACCTGCAATGCAGGAGATCCCCTGTTTGATTCCTGGGTCAGGAAGATCCTCTGAAGAAGGGATAGGCTACCCATTCCAATATTCTTGGGCTTTCCTTGTGGCTCAGATGGTAAAGAATCCACCTGCAATGTGGGAGACCTGAGTTCGATCCCTGGGTTGGGAAGATCCCCTGGAGAAGGAAAAAGTTACCCACTCTAGTATTCTGGCCTGGAGAATTCTATGGACTGTATATGTCCATGGGGTTACAAAGAGTTGGACACGACCAAGCCACTTTCACTTTCAGGAAATTTAAGAAAACTTAAGATTTCCCTTTTTATGTGTTTAATTTAATAAATATATAAAAATACTTAAGCATTTTAGAAAGTCTTTTCTTAAAAGACAAAGTATTTAAAAAGGAAATTGAATATATTGAGTTTATGATGTACTTTAGTATGTTTGAAGGTATTTAGTTCCAAATGTCAATCAAAAACTACTTAAATAGACCCTTAGAAGTTTCTCAGCTTATCACTAAGATTTATTAGCAGAGTTTAAAAGGCTGAGAAGATGGTGGTTTGTATCCCAAAGCTGCCTGTGTGATGCCATCAATAATAGCGGAACAAGTCTGATTGGAATGGGTTTAAGAGAGAATGGGAGGAGTGGAATTGGAGAGCAAGATCCAGACATTGGTGTCATTACTTAGGTGTTGACTGTGTTGCTGGCTGCAGCTTTGAGGTCTCACCCTTAGATGATTGTGCACGCAGCAGACTTCCTGAGAACAGACCAAGGGTGGGGGAAGATAACAAGGCTGTGTATGAATGAATTCACCTATGATGTCTCCCAGGGTGGGATTCATAAGCTGGAGATACAGCTATACCGGCAGGTGCTCACACCTACAAAGGTAGCTTATTTCCTTTAGCAAAACCCTATTTGTAACATGCAGATTTCTGAGGCTGAAACTCACTCTACAAGAGTGAAAGAAAAGGAAGAAGAGTCTGGAAGGGCCAAGAGTCTGGAAGGGGCCAAGAAAATGGAGGAACAGTGGAGAGTAGATGCTTTAGAATTCTGTATGAAAAGGACAGAAGCCTGTTTGGTGGCTCAGTCTCCTAAGGCCAGAGCCCGGGAACTGCGGAGTCAGGAATGAAGCTTACTCTTTCTCTCTCTCCAGTGTGTCATGGTTCCTCACTTCTGCTTCTGTGTGTCTGTCTTTGTCATTCTTTTCAGTCTTAAGCCACAAACCTGCTCCACTATTACTCTGAGTTTATGCCTTAAAGTGATGGATGCGGCCTTAAATGTCTCTCCATTCAAGCCATCAGAAACAGAAAAGTCGTGAGTCACAACTGCCATGATTGTGACTGACCTGGATGCAGTTACTTCTGGCTGAGAGAGCAAAGTCTTGGGTCCATTACCCTCTTAAGAAGCATGTGAATCTTTGAAAGGGAGACTCAGTTGTTGTCTTGGAGTGTGAAGAACATGCAGGAAATGGGTGGTCAGTTCTGGTGCAATGGGATATGGCTGGGAAATGCAGCTAGGGAAGAATATTATTCCAAATCTAATTTTAAAATAGAAACCAGTTCAAAACTTTATCCTTAATAATCAAAGGATTTTTACATAGTTCTGAAGTAGTTTTTCATCAAGTTTAAGGAAGAAAATGAAGCACAGTAATTATTAGGTTGGTGGTTTTCAAAGGTTTTTGCTTTTCCTTCAGCAGAATCTTTTTACAACTGAAATTTCATGTGCAACACCAAAAGATAGAACAGATGTGGGTGGAGTGCTGTGGCAGAAGTATTGTCAAGGGGCATGGAACCCTCCCTGCCCCATTCTTTGAGAGATATATGTTACATCCTAATAGGTTCCATCTTCTATTTCCAGTCCCCTTTCCTCCCCTACCATCCACGTGAAACTATCCTTGGGATACCCTAAAGGAATTGCATCTCTCTTGGCATGTTTATTTTGATTATA
Organism: Antilocapra americana; assembly: GCA_007570785.1. Taxonomy (NCBI): domain Eukaryota; kingdom Metazoa; phylum Chordata; class Mammalia; order Artiodactyla; family Antilocapridae; genus Antilocapra; species Antilocapra americana. Next base: position 11,776,297 of record ML660770.1, on the reverse strand, counting down.
CATACTCTCATTTGCGGTGAGGTATCTGTTAAGGTCTTAGGTCCATTTTAAAAATCAGGTAGTTTGTTTTCTTGTTTAGTTTTAAGAGTTCTCTGTTTATTTTGGAAAACTGTCCTTTATCAGATGTGTCTTTTGGAAGTACTGAAAGTCATGACTTGCCTTCACATTTCTCTCTCTGTTGGCTTTTTGAAAAATATTCTTTTCTTGAAAAACTGCTGAAAGCATGCACAAATTATCATTTATAAATGCTGGAAAGGCAATTGATACCCATATTACCAGGGTTACTAAAAAGTTATGTCCAGTCAAGTTCAGTTGCTTAGTTGTGTCCAGCTCTTTGTGACCCTGTGAACTGTAGCACGCCAAACTTCCCTGTCCATCACTAACTCCTGGGGCTTACTCAAACTCATGTCCATCAAGTCAGTAATGCCATCCAACCATCTCATCCTCTGTTGTCCCCTTCTCCTCCCGCCTTCAATCTTTTCCAGCATCAGGATCTTTTCTAATGAGTCAGTTCTTTGCATCAGGTGGCCAAAGTATTGGAGTTTCAGCTTCAGCATCAGTCCTTCCAATGAACATTCAGGGCTGATTTCCTTTAGGATGGATTGGTTGGATCTCCTTGCTGTCCAAGGGACTCTCAAGAGTCTTCTCCAACATCACAGTTCAAAAGCATCAATTTTTCCATGCTCAGCTTTCTTTATAGTCCAACTCACATCCATATAAGTCTACCGGAAAAACCATAGCTTTGACCAGATGGACCTTTGTCGGTAAACTAAGGTCTCTGCTTTTTAATATGCTGTTTAGGTTGGTCATAACTTTTCTTCCAAGGAGCAAGCCTCTTTTAATTTCATGGCTGCAGTCACCATCTGCAGTGATTTCACAAACGTCTTAATTATGGGAAGTCTTTTTGATAGTCTCTTTGACTTTACCATCAAAATTATGGTTTTATTACAAGACAAAATTGTCAATACTGTGTTCTAATTATTATTTACCTCATACATATTTTATTATTTTAATTCCTACATTGTTTTATTTTTGTTAACTTTTGACAAAAGACCTACTATCCTGCTTTTGAACATTTATAATTTAAGACATATTTGTCTGAAATGTGTTAAAAGCAGATGTATTTTGTATCTCAGCATATTTGGTATAAATAACTGGACTATTTATCTGTCTGAAGTTGTAAATTCACACATTACTGTGCATCAGAAAGAAAAGAAATATAGCAAGTTTTTCTATGACATTTACATAAACTTTGTCTCACCTATCAATACTTTGAATAAAATGAGCACAGTTCTTATAAAATTATGTTTAATGAGCAAATTAGGTAATTGTTGCAGTTGCTTCTTGTGTCCCCACGGACTGCACCATGCCAGGCTTCCCTGTCTTTCACTATCTCCTGGAGTTAGCTCAAACTCATGTCCATTGGGGCTTCCCTGGTGGCTCAGATGGTAAAGAGTTGGCCCATAAAGCGAGAGACCCAGCTTCTACCCCTGGGTTGGAAAGTTCCCCTGGAGATGGAAATGGCAACCCACTCTAGTATTCTTGCTCGGAGAATCCCAAGGACAGAGGAGCCTGGCAGACTATAGCCCATGGGATTGCAAAGAGTCGGACACGACTGAGTGACTTCACTTACACTTACATGTCCATAGAGTCGGTGATGTCATTCAATCATCTCATCATCTGTTAACCCCTTCTCCTCCTGCCCTCAATCTTTCCCAGCATCAGGCTATTTTCCAATGAATTGGCTCCTTGTATCGGTGGCCAAAATATTGGAGCTTCAGTTTCAGCATCAGTCATTCCAATGATTATTCAGGGTTGACTGGTTTGATCTCCTTACTCTCCAAGGGGCTCTCAATCATCTTCTCCAGCACCACAGTTCAAATGCATCAATTCTTCAGTGCTCAGCTTTCTTTATGGTCCAAATCTCACATCCATACATGATGTGATATACATGGAATTATTTTATAAATGTAAAATATTGGAAAAGACCTTGATGCTGGGTTTGATTGAAGGCAGGAGGAGAAGGGGATGACAGAAGATGAGATGGTTGGATGGCATCACTGACTCTATGGACATTAGTTTCAGCAGGCTCTGGGAGTTGGTGATAGACAGGGAAGCTTGGTGTCCTGCAGTCCCTGGTCTCACAAAGGGTCAAACACAACTGAGCGACTGAACTGAATGACTGATTTTATAAATTGCATCATTGTATTGTAATTACTGACTTAACATGAGTTTAAATGATCTACTGTGTATAGATGTTGAAGCTTGAGGGTTTGGTTAAGGCCCATAACATTAACACTCAGAAAAGAAAGGCAGTGATACAGGAGTGCTATCACAGCAGCTCATCAGCAGTAGAATAGCCCCATCCTGGATGTAAGGTCAGACGCAGATGCTTTCATGTGCTGCTGACTCTTCCCTTGAGGTGGTACTCAGCATGTTTTGTTTCTGTTTTGGCAATACTAGGTCATTTTTCCTATTATAGAAGGATTAGTTTCACAATTGGGGGCAATTCGAAATCCAATTACCTTTTCTGGTTCATTACATTAAAGAGTGTTTCCAGGGCTTTGCATCCAAGATGCTGGGTGATGCCTTGCCATGTATTAGGGAGGGTTTGAAAAGGGGGTGGTTATGACATGTCTCATGATTATATGCCTCCCAGCCACCCTCTCTGCCCTTAAATCTTATGTTCTGCTCTGTTCTCATTAAAATGCAGCTCTGGTTTTGCTTCTCTCTAACTTAAAACCCTCTCACAGCTTTCCCTCACTCACTGTTATAACCTACTTTTCTTTCTTTTTTTTTAAAATTAATTAATTTATTTTCTTTACATTATCATGTTGGTTTTGCCATACATTGACATGAATCCGCCATGGGTATACATGTGTTCCCCTTCTAGAACCCCTCTCCCACCTCCCTCCTGATTCCCTCTCTCTGGGTCATCCTGGTGCACCAGCCCTGAGCACCCTGTATCAAGCATCAAACCTGGGCTGGCGATTGATTTGACATATGATAATTTACATGTTTCAGTGCCATTCTCCCATATCATCCCACCCTTGCCCTCTCCCATAGAGTCCAAAAGACTGTTCTATACATCTGCGTCTCTTTTGCTGTCTCGCATACAGGGTTATAGTTACCATCTTTCTAAATTCCATATATATCTGATTCCTCACAACTCATCTTCATGTTTTTGTTGTTCAGTCACTCAGTTGTTTCTGACTCTTTGTGACCCCATGGACTGTAGCACACCTGGCTTCCTGTCCTTTACCATCTTCTAGAGTTTGCTCAAACTCATATACATTGAGTTGGTGATGCCATCCAACCATCTCATCCTCTTTCATCCCCTTCTCCTGCCTTCAGTCTTTCCCAGCATCAGGATCTTTTCCAGTGAGTTGGCTCTTCACATCAGGTGGCGAAAGTCTTGGAGCTTCAGCTTAAGCATCCGTCCTTCCAATGAATATTCAGGGTTGACTTCCTTTAGGATTGACTGGTTTGAGCTCCTTGTAGTCCAAGGAACTCTCAAGAGTCTTCCCACACCAAGTTTGAAAGCATCAATTCTTCAGTGCTCAGCCTTCTTTATGGTGCAACTCTCAAATCCCTACATGACTACTGGGAAAATCACAGCCTTGACTGTATGGAGCTTTGTTGGCAAAATAATGTCTTTACTTCTTAATATGCTTTCTAGGTTTGCCATAGCTTTTCTTCAAAGGAGCAAGAGTCTTTTAATTTCATGGCTTCAGTCACCATCCTCAGTGATCTTGGAAACCATGAAAATAAAGTCTCTCACTGTTTCCATTGTTTCCCCATCTATTTGCCCTGAAGTGTTGGGAACAGATGCCCTGATCTTCATTTTTTGAATGTTGAGTTTTAAGCCAACTTTTTCATGCTCCTCTTTTCACCTTCATCAAGAGGCTCTTTAGTTCCTCTTTGCTTTCTGCCATAAGTGTGGTGTCATCTGCATATCTGAGTTTATTGATGTTTCTGGCAATCTTGATTCCAGCTTGTGCTTCATCCAACCCGGCATTTCACATGATTTACTCTGCATAGAAGTTAAATAAGCAGGGTGACAGTATACTGCTGTGATGTACTACTTTCCCAAATTGGAACCAGTCTGTTGTTCCATGTCCAGTTCTGACTGTTGCTTCTTGACCTGGATACAGGTTTCTCAGGAGGCAGGAAATGTGGTCTGGTACTCCCATCTCTTTAAGAATTTTCCAGTTTGTTGTGATCTACACAGTGACAGGTTTTAGCATAGTCAATGAAACAGAAACAGATGTTTTTCATGAATTCTCTTGCTTTTTTTATGATCCAACAGATGTTGGTAATTTGATATTTCATATTTACTTTATAAGTATTATTCATATTTATTTCATACTTACTTCCACTAAAATAAGCTGCTCTTTGTGGCTCACATTGGGTTTGTACTGATTGCTTCTTTGCCTTTTCACAGCCCTTTGTGTTTTCATTTGTTTAAAAACTATATATTGGGACTGCTTCCTGCCAGGCACTTGTTCTAAGATGACCTCTTTCTTAATTTCCTCATATACGGTATAGTCCTATCTGTTATTCAGAACCCAGCTGAAACACTTCATGAAGCCTTTTGTGATACACCTTGATAGCCCAATTCTCCTTTTCTCTGGGAGCTCATTACCTATTGTCATATTATCTGTATTTTTCTCATGTCACATTTTAGTTTATGATCGTGACTTATGAGGGCTTTTAGTGCTCCTGTTTGATTATAATCTCCGTGAGGACATAGACTATGTTTCAGTCCCCCTGCTTCCCTCATAATCCCTTGCACTGTACTTTGTAGATCGTCATAGGCATTTGTGGAACAAATAACCAAAGTTATATTTTAAACTAGTTTTAATTCAAATTGATTTCCATCTTGAGAAATTAGGAGGCCAGTCTGTCTACTTTATGACATTTTGTGTCTTGGTACAGCAGCTTTCTAAATAATTAGCAATTACTGATTGCTTACATTCCCATGAATTTTTATTTCCCTCTGTCTTGTAATTCTCTTACCTAAAATGTTTAGGTAAGAAAGAAAACTAGAGGAAATAACTTAAGACCAAATCAAGTTTTAAACCTTGGTTCCCCAAACTCATTGGAGAGGGGACTCCATAAAATAATTTTATATATTTTTGACTTAATTTGTATATGTATGTATGTATTTTTTTATGAATGGACTTTCAAGAGCCTGGGAACTCCATGATATTCTGTGCAGCTCTTGCAGTGGGTGAATCAGTGGTTTTTATCCAGTGCTCAAAGACACCTTTTACACAAAAATAAGTAAAACAAAACAACAATAACAAAGAATCCCACTGTTCTCATTGGTCTTCTTTATCCTCCTACTTTATCCTGGCATTTCAAAGAGTGTCACTGTATGTGAAAGTCTTTTGAGGAACTAAATCCTATATATATATGAATTAATTTTAGAGACTATTATTGTCAGCAAGAGTCCATACAATAAAAATAGTCTCTTGATATAATTCTATAAGAGACCATTCATCAGTAAAACTTAGAGAAGTGCATGTCAAAGTTGTTTTCTTCCCCCTTCTTAATGCGATAAAATACAGTGATATGAATTTAACGGTCCCAAAGTCTGGTGTACAATGATGAAAGAACAGGTGATTTTTTTTCCCTAAATAGTAAAAGAGTGAAAGAATGATTCCTTGCTTGAAGCTGGCCAAGGCTTAAGGAAATAGAGAATGTGGTGATTCTGGGATGTCACTCTCAGTCCACTAAATTTGGACTCATAACTACCCACCATAATTCAGTGCCCTGTAAAGTTGTTGGCATTTCAGACCTGATGGAAAACAGTCCTCTGTAGCTGAGGAAATAAATAGTTTTCCCCTTTACTAATCTGAAAGCATTGGGTTTTTCCAGTGCTACCCGAATTAAGAAGAGAATCTTCAGCTTAACCCTCCAGTTCATGGTAATGAACTTCATTTCTAACTGTATCTCCCAGGACTTTCTTATGCAGAATCCAGGTTTCTTACAAATGAGGTTACTTGCAGGGCCTTGCACTTTCTTAGCTTTTTACTTTTCCCTCATCCTGTTTTTTTGTTTGTTTTTCCTTAAATGGAATTAACTAACTCAATTATTTATTCAACCATTTTTTATTGAGTAAGTACCCTGTACCAGGACTGAGCAACAGGGATTCAATGGTAAGATATAGTCTTTGGGCAGTGAACACCCTGCCCTGGCTATGTGAGTAATTAAATAGGATAAAGTATTACTAGGTAGTCCAGGAAGATCCCTTGGAGAAGGAAATGGCAAACCACTCCAGTATTCTTTCTGAGAGAACCCCATGGACAGAGGAGCCTGGCAAGCTACAGTCCTTGGGGTCACAAAGAGTTGGACTTAGCTACTGAGCAACAACAGTCAGTAGATGATCAATATAAATATATATGTGAAGATGTATATAAAATCAGCCTTACAGTTATTTGTAGATTTTCTTGTAGAGAACCTGTTTTCTTCTCTTGGATACTTTTATATATATACACACAATACAAACATTTTGACCATCTATTAATACATTCTTACCTATGTACCCTTCTTGAAAATGTTATTTTAAAAAGTATTTCTGGTCAGCTAATTTTTGACAAGGGAACTGAGAATACTCAATGGAGAATACAGTCTCTTCAATAAATGCTGCTGGGAAAATTGGGAGTTCACACATAAAAGAATGAAATTGGACTCCTATATCATACCATCACAAAAAGAAACTGAAATGTATTAAAGACTTAAATATAAGACCTGAAACCATAAAACTCCTAGAAGAAAACATAGGAAAAAGTCTTCCTAAATCTTTGCAATGATTTTTTTAAATATGTAATCTAAAGTACAATAAAGTAAAAACTAAACAAGAAAAATCTAGGAAAAGAAAATGGCAACCCACTCTAGTATTCTTGCCTGAGAAATCTCATGGACAGAGGGTCCTGGTGGGCTTTAGTTGACAGGGTCATAAAAGAAGCAGACATGACTTAGCAACTAAACAACAACACATCAAACTAAAAACTTCCACATAGCAAAAGAAACAATCAACAAAATAAAAAGACAGCCTATGGAATGAGAAAAAATATTTGCAAATATATTTGTAAATTATATATTTGATATCCAGACTATATACAAAACTCATATACACCTCAATAGCAAAAAAAAAAAAAAACCTCAGTAAAAAAATGGACAAAGGACCATAAAGCTTCTAAGGAAGCTTTATGAATGGTCAACAGATAAATGAAAAGGTCAGCTCAGTATCACTATTCAGTTCAGTTCGGTTCAGTCGCTCAGTCGTGTCCAACTCTTTGCGACCCCATGAACTGCAGCATCTACCCAAACCCATGTCCATAGAGTCGGTGATGCCATCCAGCCATCACTCATCCTCTGTTGTCCCCTTCTCCTCCTGCCCCCAATCCTTCCCAGAATTAGGGTCTTTTCCAATGAATTAACTCTTTGCATGAGGGGTCCAAAGTATTGGAGTTTCAACATCAGTCCTTACAATGAACACCCAGGACTGATCTCCTTTAGGATGGACTGGTTGGATCTCCTTGCAGTCCAAGGGACTCTCGAGTCTTCTCCAGCACCACAGTTCAAAAGCATCAATTCTTCGGCGCTCAGCTTTCTTCACCGTCCAACTCTCACATCCATACATGACCACTGGAAAAACCATAGCTTGACTAGACGGACCTTTGTTGGCAAAGTAATGTCTCTGCTTTTCAATATGCTATCTAGGTTGGTCATAACCTTCCTTCCAAGGAGTAAGTGTCTTTTAATTTCATGGCTGCAATCACCATCTGCAGTGATTTTGGAGCCCCCCAAAATAAAGTCTGACACTGTTTCCACTGTTTACCCATCTATTTCCCATGAAGTGATGAGACCAGATGCCATAATCTTAGCTTTCTGAATGTTGAGCTTTAAGCCATCTTTTTCACTCTCCTCTTTCACTTTTATCAAGAGGCTTTTTAGTTCCTCTTCACTTTCTGCCACAAGGGTGGTGTCATCTGCATATCTGAGGTTATTGATATTTCTCCCGGCAGTCTTGATTCCAGCTTGTGCTTCTTCCAGTGCAGCGTTTCTTATGATGTATTCTGCATATAAGTTAAATAAGCAAGGTGGCAATATACAGTCTTGACATACTTCTTTTCCTGTTTGGAACCAGTCTGTTGTTCCATGTCCAGTTCTAGCTGTTGCTTCCAGATCTGCATACAGGTTTCTCAAGAGACAGGTCAGATGGTCTGGTATTCCCATCTCTTTCAGAATTTTCCACAGTTTATTGTGATCCACAGTCAAAGGCTTTGGGATAGTATCACTATTAGGGAAATGCAGAAAAATACCACAGTAAGACATCAACTCTTGCCAGTTAGAATGGCTGTAACCAGAAGCATAAGTGGTAACAAATGCTTATGAGAAGATGAAGAAAAGGAGAACCTCTATGAACTGTTGGTGAGATTGTAAACTGATGTAGCCCCTTTGGAAAATAGTATGGAGAATTCCTCAAAAAAAATTAAAAATAGACCTATTATGATCCAGCAATTCCATATGTTCCATATATCTGGGACTATTTCCATAGGAAATGGTAACGTTATGTTGAAGACCTACCTCTTGCTGTTCATTGCAGTATTATTTATAATAGCCAAGACATGGAAACAACTAAAGTGTCCATCAACATATAAATGGATAAAGGAAAGTGGTGTATATTGATAAAATGAAATATGGTTTAGCCATTAAGGAGAGCCTGCCTTTTGTGATGACATGGGTATGCCTAGAAGACATTATGTTAAACTGAAATAAGTCAAACATAAAGGCAAATACTGTATAGTCTTATTTATATCTCATATCTAAAAGAAGAAAAGAAAAATAAATCTGAGCTCATTGTATAAGAGGTTAGATTTGCAGTTACCAGAGTTGGGTGTAAGTTGGAGGGGAAATTGGAGAAAAGTGGTCAAAAGGTACAAACTTCCAGTTATAAATAAGTATTGGTGATGTAATAGACACATGATGACTAACACATGATAGCTAACACTGTTGTGTTGTATTTAATATACTAAAAGCTGCTAAGAGAGTAGGTCATAAAGAGTTCTCATCACAAAAGAGGAAAGCACTTTTTTCTTTTTCTTTTTTGACATCTTTATGAGATGATGGATGTTAAATTATTGTGATAATCATTTCATGATATATGTAATCCAAGATGTTATACTGTACACCTTGAACTTATATGTGTGTCAGTTATATGTCAGTAAAACTGGAGGTAAAAAAGACCATAAGAAAATAGTGGAAAAAGAAGAGAGCACAGTGCCAGGCAAGAATAGTTTCTTAACAAATGTATGCTGGATAAATGAATGGAAAGGAGAAAAGGAGCCCTGAACATTTAAAAACTGATTTTTGAGGGGCAGAATTTCAGAGCGTTTGAAATTGAATGAAAAACATTAAGACTATCAAAAAACATTCTAAATAACAAAATTGACCAAAAGTAATCATGGAAAAACAGTAGTTTAATAGAGAGACTATGAGTGATCCCTAGAATGAATAAAATTGGATATAACTAGGATTGCCAGATTTAGCAAATAAAAATATAGGATACCTAGCTAAATTTGGTGACCAGGAGTCCTTTACTCAAATATGTGAGGGGGTCCTCTGGTTCCTGGGATCTGCTAAGACAGGTGGGGGGTCCTGGATCAGCCCCTGACAAGTTCTGGACTGTGTGAGCTGCAGTCCCTGTGTCTTCTGCTATGGGGGTTCTCCAACTCTCTTCCTTGAGGATGGAAGCCAATTAGATGTCCTGAGAGCTCTGGGACTTGAGTTTTGGGGTCATTTTGGCCCATCTTGGTTGGGCTAGAGTTCCAGGAAGGGCAGTCTGCTGGGCAGATCCCTCTTCTGACTGGTGTAGCATTTCTTTCTCTGACTGGGCAGGATTGCGTGACAAGAATGGTGCCGACATACTGATTATTGGTAACTCATGCATGTCAATGAACAAATTCAGGATTCTGGGAGACTTAAAGAGTCTTGTGCTTGAACCTCTTGGGTGTAAGTATTGTCTTTGTGTTCCAACTGTGGTGCTGCCTTGAGGTTATGCATCCTACTCTCAGCAGCACCCCCACCCACTCTGCTGGCATCCAGGAAGGCCACCCACCTCTCTGCAAGTGGTCCTCCTAAGTGGCCATGTTCCTGCCCTCTGAGAACTTTAGAAATCATTGCTCTCAACAGCAGTGAGCCCTCCTGATTGGTATCCTATTTTATCCCGGATCTATGTAGATACATGTTCTCCTAGTCAATCTTAAGCCATGTTGGAAGAGAAGGACATTCCTTGCTCCAGTGGCCCTCCTCTCTCACTGACCATGGTTCTTCTTCTAACCAGTGCTCTATTGGCAGTATGTGGGAGGTGGGGTTACAGTTTCAAAAGAGTTCACATTTGATGAATTCAGTAATTATACCCAGAAGACTTCAAAAAGAGACATTATTGGAAGATGTTTTCTCTGTGTTATAAAGTTCTGAAGATAAAATTATCATGGCCAGAAACTGAATTATTATTCACATTTTCCTGCACGCTCTGGGTAAGGCTTGCTTTTGTGGTTACCAACAATAAAGCAAGTGTCATCTTTTTTTTTCCCAGTGGTAATTCATCTTTATTTATTTTTTCCCTCAGGAATTTCAGTGTGCTTTATTTTTGTCTTTTTTACCTGAATTTTAATACAGAATCTCTATTTTTTTTTTTTTTTTTGCAAAGGAAACTTTATTTATTTATTTATTTTTTCTTTACATTATCATGTTGGCTTTGCTGTACATTGACATGAATCCGCCATGGGTATACATGTGTTCCCCTTCTAGAACCCCCCTCCCACCACCCTCCCGATTCCATCCCTCTGGGTCATCCTGGTGCACCAGCCCTGAGCACCCTGTATCAAGCATCAAACCTGGGCTGGCGATTGATTTGACATATGATAATTTACATGTTTCAGTACCTTTCTCCCATATCATCCCACCCTTGCCCTCTCCCATAGAGTCCAAAAGACTGTTCTATACATCTGCGTCTCTTTTGCTGTCTCACATACAGGGTTATCATTACCATCTTTCTAAATTCCACATATATGCGTTAGTATATTGTATTGTTGTTTTTCCTTCTGGCTTACTTCACTCTGTATAATAGGCTCCAGTTTCGTCCACCTCAGTAGAACTGATTCAGATGTGTTCTTTTTTAATGGCTGAGTAATAATCCATTGTGTATATGTACCACAGCTTTCCTATCCATTCGTCTGTTTTTTTTTTCCCTTTTATTGTTTTTGCCCTACAATGCCATAATATCACCATGGGTTTACATATGCTCCCCCTCCAGAACCCCCCTCCCTCCTCCCTCCCTCCTCCCTCCCCCCCCGGGAATCCTTGATGTACCATTCGTCTGTTGATGGACATCTAGGTTGTTTCCATGTCCTGGCTATTGTAAACAGTGCAGCGATGAACATTGGGGTACATGTGTCTCTTTCAATTCTGGTTTCCTCGGTGTGTATGCCCAGCAGTGGGATTGCTGAGTCATATGGCAGTTCTATTTCCAGTTTTTTAGGGAATCTCCACACTGTTCTCCATAGTGGCTGGGAACCATCTCACACTGTTGGTGGGAATGCAGACAAGTGTCATCTTTTGAATGTCACTGGATGCCAGCATTCATGAGTGGCACCAGAGATGAAGCAACTTCCTTAGGAATGATTCAATTTGTGTGAAAGAACTGGTATTCGGAAAGTGCAGAGGCAAGAAGGTGTGTTTTGTTTCAATATAAACAAGTTCCAAAGAGTCATGGTGATATGAATAATAATAGCATTTTTACCTTTGTCTTGCCAAAGGGGATAGGAAATTAATCAAGAACATGAAGAAATAGTTCCAGGACCTGTTCAAGAAGAGATGGTACCTATACATTAAGAGGGATTGTCACATGTATTATTGCAGTGAACTTGAGTTCACTTGTCTACCGTACAGCAAAGCCAGTCTACTGACACCTTTGGGTGGTAGTGAAGGAAATTATAGCATTTATTGCAGATACCAAACACAAACAGGTAGCTTGGGCTCAAAAGGCCTGAACTCCCTGATGGCTGTCAGGGAAGAGTATTTAAAGGCAGCATTTGGAGTGAGAGTCTGTTCGTTGGAACTCAAGGAAGGCCTAGGAGACTAAAGCTTTTTTCCACCAGGGAAACCTTTTTTTTTTTTCTACCAGGAAAGCCCTACAAACAGTGGAGGACAAAGAAAGGCTTTTGTACTTGGGAAGGCCCCACAGGGGCCCACTTGGTTTCAGTCCCCCTCTTTCTTTGATATTTCTCAATCCTAAGAGGAACAGAGGGCAGAGCAAGAAAAAGTCTAAAGTTTTGGTTAGAGAAGTTAAACCTTGTAAACCTGGCAGAGAAACTCAGTTTTTGGGACACCCAGATTCACATGCACTCACTGGACCAAAAAAAAAAAAAAAAATTAAGTGCCTGTTTTCTACCCATTTTCCTAAATTGTCATCAATTACTAGACTCATGAATTTTTGAAGTAAATTATTTTTTTTTTGAAGTAAATTATTTAACCAACTAGTTTATATAGACAGGGACCTGATACACTCTACAGGCAGCCCAGCCAAGAATCAGCATTTGTCCATGAATTATTTGGAAGATATGGTACCATCTGTTCTTGGAGACTGTTCTGTTGATTACTGTTAGTCATTTTTACCTCTCCCAAAGCCTAGCCCATAATTTCTAACATGATTTTTTTCACATTGTACATTGAGGACATATGGTAGGCTCTCAGTAAATAGTTGTTGAGTGAATAGTAGTTACTTAATACGTGCCTATTGCATTGAAAAGGATAACTGTATAACAAATGGCACAGAGAAAATCAGCTCTTTCTCCTGGTAACTATTTTTGCCATTGGAGAATGATAAAAAGTATTTTCCAATTATAATCTAACACATTAACTACTACACTTAAATTTCTGAGAATACACTTACATAGTTCTGGAAAAACCTTCGCTAGATCAAGGATCATTCTCACTCCTTCATTTCTTTGGGGAGAACTGATTCAGGCTTGTGTGAAGAAAGTGTTTAGTGTTGTTTTCTTGTTTTGTTATCTGTTCCTTGGTCTTTTCACTTAGAATCTTTATAAAACAGGTGTATAAATAGAATTGTTTTCAATGAAAGGGAACTTTGCCCTTCGCAAGCCTCTGAACAGTTGTTTTCTGCACCTGCAGCAATAAAATTCAAGAGAGATAATGTATTGAATTTTAATCACATGCTGCCTTGTTACATATTCACTGTTTAAAAACATTCCCTTTACCGTGGAGTTGTTAGTAAAAGGGTGGTGTTGCCAATTAAGTCACTGAATGGTCTGGGGAGTGATTTTACACTGGGGAATGATTATAGTCTTATGTAAAAATAGCAGACTCTTAGGTTAAAGTGAAAAAGACCAGTAAAAATGCTTGATGAAAGTTGTGCTCACTAGAAATGCTTCAAGTGTGTGTGTGTGTGTGTGTGTGTTTAAAATTATAGATGAAGTTGGATTTTTATCTCAGTACACAGAAAGGGATCATTAAGTCTACAACTATGAGTATTAATTTTTTTATAATATCATGTATTTAGTAAAATTGACCTCTGAAGGGAAGAGGAACATATTTTGCCTCCTCGAAATATGCCTCTTTTTGGCGTGAAGATCCTCTTTGCCTGGTCTTTTTAAAGAAACAACAGATTAGAAGCTTCAAAAACTGAATAGAAGTAGGAGGCATTTAGGCTTTCTAGGTGGTACTGGTCACATGGATCTGCTCCTGGAGATCAGTGGAGAAATAACTCCAGAAAGAATCAAGGGATGGAGCCAAAGCAGAAACAACGCCTGGTTGTTGATGTGATCGGTGATGGAGATAAAGTCTGATGCTATAACAGCAATACTGCATAGGAACCTGAAATGTTAGGTCCATGAATCAAGGCAAATTCAGTTCAGTTCAGTCACTCAGTAGTGTCCAACTCTTTGTGACCCCATGAATCACAGCACGCCAGGCCTCCCTATCAATCACCAACTCCCTGAGTTTACCCAAACTCATGTGCATCAAGTTGGTGATGCCATCCAGTCATCTCACCTCTGTCATCCTGTTTTCCTCCTGCCCCCAATCCTTTCCAGCATCAGGGTCTTTTCCAATGAGTTAACTCTTCGCATGAGGTGGCCAAAGTATTGGAGTTTCAGCTTCAACATAAGACCTTCCAATGAACACCCAGGACTGATCTCCTTTAGGATGGACTGGTTGGATCTTCTTTCAGTCCAAGGGACTCTCAAGAGTCTTCTCCATTACCACAGTTCAAAAGCATGAATTCTTTGGCGCTCAGCTTTCTTCACCGTCCAACTCTCACATGCATACATGACTACTGGAAAAACCATAGCCTTGACTAGACGGACCTTTGTTGGAAAAATAATGTCTCTACTCTTTAATATGCTGTCTAGGTTGGTCATAACTTTCCTTCCAAGGAGTAAGCGTCTTTTAATTTCATGGCTGCAGTCACCATCTGCAGTGATTTTGGAGCCCAGAAAAATAATGTCAGCCATTGTTTCCACTGTTTTCACATCTATTTGCTATGAAGTGATGGGCTGGATGTCATGATCTTAGTTTTCTGAATGTTGAGCTTTAAGCCAACATTTTCACTCTCCTCTTTCACTTTCATCAAGAGGCTCTTTAGTTCCTCTTCATTTTCTGCCATAAGGGTGGTGTCATCTGCATATCTGAGGTTATTGATATTTCTCCCGGCAATCTTGATTCCAGCTTATGCTTCCTCCAGCTGAGCATTTCTCATGATGTGCTCTGCATATAAGTTAAATAAGCAGGGTGACAATATACAGCCTTGACATACTCCTTTTCCTATTTGGAACCAGTCTGTTGTTCCATATTCAGTTCTAACTGTTGCTTCCTGACCTGCATGTGGGTTTCTCAAGAGGCAGGTCAGGTGGTCTGGTATTCCCGTCTCTTTCAGAATTTTCCAGTCTTTTGTGATCCACACAGTCAAAGCCTTCGGCATAGTCAATAAAGCAGAAATAGATGTTTTTCTGAAACTGTCTTGCTTTTTTCATGATCCATTGGATGTTGGCAATTTGATCTCTGGTTCCTCTGCCTGTACTAAATCCAGCTTGAACACCTGGAAGTTTTGCTTTGTTGACCACACCAAAGCCGTTGACTGTATGGATCACAACAAACTGGAAAATTCTTCCAAAGGTGGGAATACCAGAACACCTGACCTGCCTCCTGAGAAATCTGTATGCAGGTCAAGAAGCAACACTTAGATCTGGACATGGAACAATGAACTGGTTCCAGATAGGGAAAGGAGTCTGTCATTTCCACACTCTTTAACCTGAACAGATTCAATGTTTATTTAATGGAGATTATTTCAGTTATTTTTAAAGAGGATTATGAGAGAAAAAAGTTGCTTTTATTAGCCTTTATTTCTCATTCTATATTTTAATATGATCAGTACATCATGTTTTGCTATGTTTCCTGGAAGGCTCTGGATATTTTCTTTGGGACGTAGAGTTCTCTAATATGGAGTACCTCTTAAAAGGTGGTGAATACATGGAGATGGAAAACTATCTGTTGTTTTTCATCCTCAAATTAAAATATTACATAAAAAATTAAAATGTAGGAATTCCTGTGAACATATGCTAGAAATTAATTTACACATATGTTAGAATTTAGCTTATATATACGTTAGAATTTTCATTGATTTGGCATAACATAGCGTGGGATTTCCCAAACTTACTTATTCATAAGAATCTTGTGGGCGTATTAGCCGAAAACTGGGTTCACTTCTTGGTGGGTGTCAAGGCAAAAGGCACAACCAAGTCAAAGATCTAGAGAAAGTGATAGTGAAAGTGTTAGTTGCTCAGTTGTGTCTGACTCTTTGCGACCCCGTGGACTGCAGCACACCAGGCTTCCCTGTCCATCACCAACTCTTAGAGCTTACTCAAACTCATGTCTATTGAGTTGGTGATGACATTCAACTATTTCATCCTCTGTTGACCTCTTCTCCTCCAGCTATGAATCTTTCCCAGCATCAGGGTCTTTTCCAGTGAGTCAGTTCTTTGCTTCAGGTGGCCAAAGTATTGGAGTTTCAGCTTCAGCATTAGTCCTTCCAATGAATATTTAGGACTGATTTCCTTTAGGATTGACTGTTTTGATCTCCTTGCAGTCCAAGGGACTTTCAAGAGTCTTCTCCAACACTGCAGTTCAAAAGCATCAGTTCTTTGGTGCTGAACTATCTTTATAGTCCAACTCTCACATCCATACATGACAACTGGAAAAACCATAGCCTTGACTAGATGGACCTTTCTTGGTAAAGTTAACTAACGTCAAGAAAGGTAAACATCATCATCCATTCTCCTACTTGGGTGAAGGCCTTTAGTTCCTATAGAATTCAAAGATATGTATCAGATTGTTATTTATATTACTTGAGGAGGAACTCAGAATCTGTTTCATTGAACAATGGTTTTTCCAGTAGTCATGTACGGATGTGAGAGTTGAACCATAAAGAAGGCTGCTCACTGAAGAATTGATTCTTTTGTACTGTGGTGCTCTCGAGAGTCCCTTGGACTGCAAGGAGATCAAACCAGTCAATCCTAAAGGAAATCAACCCTGAATATTCATTGGAAGGACTGATGCTGAAACTGAAGCTCCAGTACTTTGGCCACCTGATGCAAGGAGACAGCTCATTGGAAAATACCCTAATGCTGGGAAAGATTGAGGGCAGAAAGAAAAGGAAATGACAAAGGATGAGATAGTTGGATGGCATTACTGACTCAATGGACGTGAGTTTGAGACAGCTCTGGGAGATAGTGAAGGACAGGGAAGCCAGGTGTGCTACAGTCCATGGGGTTGCAAAGAGTCAGAAACAACTTAGAGACTGAGCAACAACTACAACAACAACAACAGTTATTTATTTTTTTAATTTAAATTTATTTATTTTTTAATTGAAAGATACTTGCATTACAGAATTTTGTTGGTTTCTTCCAAACATCAACTTGAATCATGAATCAGCCGTAGGTGTACATATGTCTTCTCCCTCTTGAAACTCCCTCCTGTTCCCACTCCTAACAGTTATTTCTTGACTGCTTTTCCTTTTTTACTGCTTTTCCTCCCTTCCCTAAAGATCATTAATTAACTGAGCTCTGCTGAAGGACAGGCACTTTTGCCAGGCTTAGATCGCAAAATGGCTTAAACCCAAAATAGCTTCTCTTAAGTCAAGAAAGCCATGCCTAGTTCTCTTTTTCCAGGGTTCTCCCTACCCTATCTGCTTATAAGAGGACTTCTTGCTTATGTAGATTCTTGGGTCCCTTAGGTCTACAGAATCAGAATCTCCATGGGGAAGGCCTAGAGTGCTTTTTTAGGATAGAAACATTGGGTAATGGTTAAACACAGATGTTAGTGACTAGAATATCTGAGTTAGAACCTTGAGTTCACCACTGGGCTTCCCAGGTGGTGCAGTGGTAAAGAATCTGCCTGCCAATGCACGAGGTGTGGGTTTGATTCCTGGATAGGGAAGATCCCCTGGAGAAGAGTGTGACATCCCACTCCAGCATTCTTGCCTGGAATATTCCATGGACAGTGGAGCCTGGTGGGCTACAGTCCATGAGATTGAAAAGAGTTGGGCACAACTACTTGAGCAAAGCTGATCCATGGGGGAAGTATTATTGAAAAAATGTCTATGCCTCAGTTTTCTTATATATAAAGTAGGGGCAATGGTAATACCTACTAAGAGGGTTGATCTGTGGATTGAATGAGATGTAAATTGTATCATGTATTTAGCACAATGCCTGGCACTAGTTAAGCATTCAGTAAATATTAGCTATTATCGTTTGTAGTATAATAGTACATTTTCAAATACATTTTCTCAAAAAAATTTTAAAAATCCACTAGAGAGTTAAATAGGTTGAATATTATTTAATGTGAGAAATGAACCAAAATGCTGTTTTCCACTTCTTGAGGCTGGTTTTGTCTTTCCAGCTTTTCCTTGAAAGAAAAGGCACATTTATGCACGTATATGGAGAAGGCAGTGGCAACCCAGTCCAGTATTCTTGCCTGGAGAATCCCAGGGATGGAGGATCCTGGTGGGCTGCTGTCCATGGGGTCACACAGGGTTGGACACGACTGCAGCAACTTAGCAGCAGCAGCGTGCACATATATTCTGCACATTTATTCACATATAGCATTTAAATAAATATATTTAAATATATATTTTATTTCAGAAAAATATAGTGTTTTCCTGAAATAAAATACTGTAACAGATCTTAAAAGGCAGTTTTTGTTATATTTTCTATAAGTTACTTTTAAATACATATGCATAGCAAGTGTGATATATATGTGTAACTTATTTTTAAACCACATCTGTTAACATTTGAAATGACCTAATCAGGAATCCACAGACTAAGAGACGTTAGCATTTCAAACAGAGAATTATATAAATCTTCATGAAATTCTATTAACTAGCATAAATGATTTTAGACAAACATTTTCATTGATTAAATGGGAATTTTTAATATATGTGAATTAAGCACCACCACTTTTGCATGGCTGTGGTAGAAGAATTAGGAGCATTTGTCAGCTTAATCCATTGGGATTGGTACAGATAGACTTTCCTTCAGTCTCGTATCCCAACACTTAAAGGATGGGCCATTGAGTGATTCAGCCAGACTCAGCTCATCCTGCTTGCAGAAAGCTGTGTTTGTCTCTGAATCTTTCATATGAGACTCCTGTTGGAGCCTAGTGCCCAGTGAGGACTTCATCTTGCTTACAGATCTGGGTTTGTGTCCTCTTGCCATAAATGCTTATACATGTGGCAGAATCCATTATGAAGCTAACTTTGTTTTCCACGTATTCTGGTGGTGAGTTGTAGAAAGTGACACTTTCAGCCCTCACTTGACTTTGATCATTAGAGCCTACTAAGCAAGAGATATTCAGGGGGAAAAAAATGTGACCAATTTTGAGTGACCACGGTTAAAAGATAAACTGAGGCATGGTAAATTTTTAAAAACTTTATTTGAGCAAAAATTGATTTGAATTGGGCAATGCCAAACCAGAAGTCGTTAGGAGTACTCCCTTGGACAGGAGCCAGGGGAAAGCCTTGCCTAGAGAGGATGCAGAAGCAAAGAAAGGAAATTTCATTGGCTGTAGCTTAAAGATTGAAGGCAAAAGAAGGAGGCAGCAGAGGATGAGATGGTTAGATAGCATCACTGGCTCAAAGGACAGGAATTTGTGCAAACTCAGGAAACAGTGAAGGACAGAGGAGCCTGGCTTGCTGCAGTCCATAGGGTCGCAAAGTCTGACACAACTTAGTGACAGAGCAACAACAAATAGTTTAAAGCCCTGTTGGCTGTTTGTGATTGGTTGTCCTTAGCATTTTGATTTTATAACCTTGAGGCATTTACAGGCTGAGATTTTGTTTTGCTTACATAGGCCATTCAGGCATTAGCACGGCTTCAATCTGATAGCTTGTTTCATTAATTTAACATCACCAAAGTTTATTTCAGTTCACACATACCTCCTAGTTCTATTGCAGCTTTTAAAGTTGAAGGTCAAAATCTTAGGATTTTAGTATTTGTTTTTCAATCCTTGATATCGTATTCTTACTTAAAAGAGGCCATTCTCTGTCTCCCTTCCAGTTCATTCAGTTCAGTTCAGTTCAGTCGCCCAGTTGTGTCTGAATCTTTGCGACTCCATGAAGCACAGCACGCCAGGCCTCCCTGTCTATCACCAACTCCCGGAGTCTACCCAAACTCATGTGCATCAAGTCGGTGATGCCATCCAGCAATCTCATCCTCTGTTGTCCCCTTCTCCTCCTGTCCCCAATCCTTCCCAGCATTAGGGTCTTTTCCAGTGAGTCAACTCTTCGCATGAGGTAGCCAAAGTATTGGAGTTTCAGCTTCAGCATGAGACCTTCCAATGAACACCCAGAACTAATCTCCTCTAGGATGGACTGGTTGGATCTTCTTGCAGTTCAAGGGACTCTGAAGAGTCTTCTCCAAAACCGCAGTTCAAAAGCATCAATTCTTCAGTGCTCAGCTTTCTTCACCATCCAACTCTCACATCCATACATGATTACTGGAAAAACCATAGCCTTGACTAGATGGACCTTTGTTGGAAAAATAATGTCTCTGCTTTTAAATATACTATCTAGGTTGGTCATAACTTTCCTTCCAAGGACTAAGTGTCTTTTAATTTCATGGCTGCAATCACCATCTGCAGTGATTTTTGGAGCCCCCCAAAATAAAGTCTGACACTGTTTACACTGTTTCCCTATCTATTTGCCATGAAGTGATGGGGCCAGATGCCATGATCTTAGTTTTCTGAATGTGGAGCTTTAAGCCAACATTTTCAGTCTCTTCTGTCACTTTTATCAAGAGGCCTTTTAGTTCCTCTTCACTTTCTGCCATAAGGGTGGTATCATCTGCATATCTGAGGTTATTGATATTTCTCCTGGCAATCTTGATTCCAGCTTGTGCTTCTTCCAGCCCAGTGTTTCTCATGATGTACCCTGCATGTAATTCAAATAAGCAGGGTGACAATATACAGCCTTGACGTACTCTTTTTCCTATTTGGATCTAGTCTGTTGTTCCATGTCCAGTTCTAACTGTTGCTTCCTGACCTGCATACAGGTTTCTCAAGAGACAGGTCAGGTTGTCTGGTATTCTCATCTCTTTCAGAATTTTCCACAGTTTATTGTGATCCACACAGTCAAAGGCTTTGGCATAGTCAATAAAGCAGAAGTAGGTGTTTTTCTGGAGCTCTCTTACTTTTTATGACTATACAACGGATATTGGCAATTTGATCTCTGGTTCCTCTGCCTTTTCTAAAACCAGCTTGAACATCTGGAAGTTCACAGTTCGTGTATTGTTGAAGCCTGGCTTGGAGAATTTTGAGCATTACTTTACTAGCGTGTGAGATGAGTGCAATTGTACATTAGTTTGAGCATTCTTTGTCATTGCCTTTCTTTGGGATTGGAATGAAAACTGACCTTTTCCAGGCTTGTGGCCGCTGCTGAGTTTTCCAAATTTGCTGGCATATTGAGTGCAGCACTTTCACAGCATCATCTTTCAGGATTTGAAATAGCTCAACTGAAATTCCATCACCTCCACTAGCTTTGTTTGTAGTGATGCTTTCTAAGGCCCACTTGACTTCACATTCCAAGATGTCTGGCTCTAGGTGAGTGACCACACCATCGTGATTATCTGGGTCATGAAGATCTTTTTTGTACAATTCTTCTGTGTATTGTTGCCATCTCTTCTTAATATCTTCTCTTTCTTTTAGGTCCATACCATTTCTGTCCCTTTATCCAGTTCATTAGTAGTTTGAAATAAAACATGTCAGGAATGTTTGTGTGCATTTGTGCTAAGTTGTTTCAGTCATGTAGGACTCTTTGTGACCCTATGGATTGTAACCTGCCTGGCTCCTCTGTCCCTGGGATTCTCCAGGCAAGAATAGTGGAGTGGATTGCCATACCCTCCTCCTGGGGATCTTCCCAACGCAGGGATCAAGCCCATGTCTCTTTTGTCTCCTGCATTGGCAGATGTGTTCTTTCCACTTGTGCCATCTGGGATGCCTCAGGAATGTTTACGAGTTGGCAAACTTTAGAAATTCCCTCAGCATCCTCGCCAAGAGCTGTTAACTAAACATGTAGCTGGCCTTTCATGGTATGATTTTCATTCTGATAGGTCTGTATTCATGATTCACTAATTTTAAAAAAAATTCAGAGTATTAACCAGTGCAGTAGCAGAACATGAAAACAGTGACAGATTTTCTTTTCTTGGACTCCATAATCATTGTGGATGGTGACTGAGGCCATGAAATCAAAAAATGCTTTCTACTTGGAAGGAAAGCTGTGGCAAACGTAGACAGCGTATTATAAAGCAGAGACATTACTTTACCAAAAAAGGTCCAAAAAGGACCATATGGTCAAAGCTATGGTTTCTGTACCATACGGGAAAGTCATGTACAGATGTGAGAGTTGGACAGTAAAGAAGGCTGAGTGCTGAAGAATTGAGGCTTTTGAACTGTGGTGTTGAATAAGCCTCTTGAGAGTTTCTTGGACAGCAAGGAGATCAAACCAGTCAATCCTAAAGGAAATAAACCGTAAATATTCATTGGAAAGACTGATGCTGAAGCTGAAGCTCCAATACTTTGGCTACCTGATGTGAAGAGCCAACTCACTGGGAAAGATCTTGATGTTGGCAGAGACTGAGGGCAGAAACATAAGAGGGCACAGAGCATGAGATATTTGGATGATATTACCAGGGGCTTCCCTGGTGGCTTAGATGGTAAAGAATCTGTCTGCAATGCTAGAGACCTGAATTCCATCTCTGGGTCAGGAAGATCCGCTGGAAAAGGAAATAGCAACCCACTCCAGTATTGTTGCCTGGAGAATTCCATGGACAGAGGAACCTGGAGGGCAGTTGGACATGACTGAGCAACTAACATTTTCACTTTCACTTTTAACTGACTCAGTGGACATGAATTTGAGCAAATTCCTGGAGATAGTGAAGGACCAGACAGCCTGGTGTGCTGCAGTCCATGGTGTCACAAAGACTTGGACAGGATTGAGTGACTGAACAACAAATAGAAGAAAAATATCAGCAAATAGTTAAGAAACTCATAAATTTCTGGCTTTTTTTTGGGCCACATAGCATTGTTGGAAGAAGACGTGGAATACAGTCAGCTAAAAGCACAGAATTGGTGGGGGCCTTTGGCAGAAGAGGTTGGTTGAGAAAGTATTCAGAAATATAACCCAGATAAAACCAAGACAGGTGATGGAGCTGAACAAAAAAATCTAAGGTTCTTGTTTTAATTTCCACAATCATCTCTTAATTTTCTGTTGATAATAAATACTGGTAGCATATTTATTCATCTTTATGTAAATGTTCTTGGATATAAAATTTTATTTTGAGATATTTTTAGATTTAGTTGTAATTGTAAGAAATAATAGAGATCCCATGTATCCTTTAGCCATTCCCCCTCAATGGTAACTTTCTACAGAACTGTAATACACTGTAGCCTTGATATTGACATTGATACAGTCAATATAGAGAACATTTTCCTCACTACAAGGATCTCTTCTGCCCTGGAATATGTCCTGGTATAGCCATAGTCACTCTCACTCACCACCACTCTTTCCTTATAACCCTTGACAACCTCAAATGTGTTCTTCATTTCTATAATTTTGTCATTTCAGGAACGTTGCATTAAATGGAGTGGTACGATATGTAACCTGGGGTTGGCTTTTTTTTTTTTTTTTTCACTCAGCATAATTTTCTGGAGCTTCACTGAGGTCACTGTGTATATCAAAAGTTCATTCCTTTTTATTGCTTGGTAGTTATTCATGGTATGGATTGTACCACAGTTTGTTTAATCATTCACCCATTGAAAGATATCTGAGTTGTTTTGGCTGTTATGAGTAAGGCTGTGATAGACATAGGGGTACAGGTTTTTTGGTGGATGTAATTTTTTTATTTGTCTAGAATATATGCCCAGAAGTGCAATTGGTGGGTTATATGGTAATCACATTTCAGTTTTTTAGGAATATTCTAAACTTTTTAGAGTGTCTGTATCAATAGCCAAGTATGAGTGATCCAGAGTCTCTGCATCCTGGCTAGCTTGTGGGGGTGCTACTGGTTTTGTCTTACCATTCTCCCAGCTGTAGAGTGATATCTCTTTATGATTTTAAGGCATTCCTACTGGCTACAGATGCTGGATATCTTTTCTTGTACTTCAGTTCAGTTCAGTTCAGTTCAGTCGCTCAGTCATGTCTGACTCTTTGCGACCCCATGAACCACAGCGTGCCAGGCTTCCTGTCCATCACCAACTCCCGGAGTCCACCCAAACCCATGTCCATTGAGTCAGTGATGCCATCCAACCGTCTCACCCTCTGTACCCTTCTCCTCCTGCCCTCAATCTTTCCCAGAATCAGGGTCTTTTCAAATGAGTCAGCTCTTTGCATCAAGTGGCCAAAGTATTGGAGTTTCAGCTTCAGCATCAGTCTTTCCAGTGAGCACCCAGGACTGATCTCCTTTAGGATGGACAGGTTGGATCTCCTTGCAGTCCAATACTTACTTGCCACCTTTGTGTCTTCTTTGTTGACATGTCTCTTCATGTCTTTTGCTCACATTCTAGTTGGACTTTTTTTTTTTTAAACTGTTGTGTTTAGCTGTTCTTTGTATATTTTAGTGACTAGTCTTTTGTGTAGTTTGTAAGTGTTTTCTTATGGACTTCAGCTTGTCTTTTCACATTTATCACATCTTTTGTAGAACAAAGGTTTTTAATTTTGACAAATTTCAATTTATCATTTTTTCCTTTTGGTGTTATCTCGGAACATTCATGGACATGAGTTTGGGTGAACTCCAGGAGTTGGTGGTGGATAGTGAGGCCTGGCGTGCTACAGTTCATGGGATTGCAAAGAGTCGGACACGACTGAGCGACTGAATTGAACTGAACTGAACTGAAGAACATTCAGCCTAAACCTTTATCTTAAAGATTTTCTTTTTTTTTTTCCTTCTCAAAGTTGTGTAATTTTGTGTTTTATATTTGCATCTGTGGTTCATTTTGGGCTGATTTTTGTGTAAGTGAAACTTAGGTTGAGTTTCATTTTCTGGCTTATTAATGTTTAATTGTCCAGCATTGCTTATTTAAGAGGTGATTTTTTTTATATTGAATTGCTTTTTCACTTCTGTCAAATATTAGTTGGGTATTATTTTTGTGGGCCAATTTTGGCTTTTCTGTGCCATTCCAATTTCACTAGTTTCTTCTCTTTTCTTTTTTCATCCTTCTGCTTGCTCAGGGTTTATTCTGCTCCTCTTTTTCGGGGTTTTGATGTGGGAGCTTAAATTATTGCTTTGAGAATTTTCCCCTTTTCTACTGCAGTAAGTTCATACTGTAAATTTTTTTTTTGTCTCAGCACTATTAGCGGTCTCCCATAGATTGATGCATTTTCATTCTGTTCAATGTATTTTTAAATTTTTCTTGAATTTTTCTTTTTCATCTGTTTATTATTTGAAGGTGAAAGTGTTAATCACTCAGTTGTGTCTGACTCTTTGTGACACTATGGACTGTGTGGACTGTAACCTGTCAGGCTTCTCTGTCCATGGAATTCTCTAAGCAAGAGTACTGGAGTGGGTTGCATTTCCTCCTCCAGGGGATCTTCCTGACCCAGGCATCAAACCTGGGTCTCCTGCATGATAGGCAGATTCTTTACCTTTGAAGTGTGTTATTTAATTCCTAAGTGTTTGTAGATTTTCCTGTTATCTTTCTTGCTCATTTCTAGTTATTTTCTTTTTGGAGAACACACTGAATGTGATTTGAATTATTTTAAATTTTGAGACTTGTTTTACGGCCCATAATATTGACTATCATGATATATATTTCTCACGTGAAAAAAAATACTGTTATTGGGTTAATTGTTTTATAAATGTTGAGCTTCTTTTGGTTGATGATGTTATCAAGTTCTATATTCTTGCTGATTTTCTGTCTGATTGTTTTGTCAGTTGTTGAGAGAGAAGTGTTGAAGCCTCCAAGTATACTTTTGAATATATTTGTTTTTCTTTTCAGTTCTAGCAGTTTGGGGTTTAGCTGTGTTAAACCCCAATTTGCAACTCTGTTATTTGGTTCATACTCATTTAGGATTATTACATCTTCGTGATTGATTTACCTTATTATCTCTAGATTATGTGTCTCTCTGTTTATGGTAATTTTCTTTGCTCTAAAGTTTATTTTATGTGATATTAATATAGCCACTCATGTTTTCCTTTAACTAATGTGTGCATAATATATCTTTTTAAATACTTTTACTCCCAGATGACCTTTATTGTTGTATTTGAGGTAATTTCTTTAGACAGCATATAGTTAGTCCATAGTGTTTAACTCACTCTGCCAATCTTTGCATTTTAATTACTATGTGATTTGATAATGATGATGGAGATAGTCACTCAGTCATGTCCAAATCTTGTGACCCCTTGGCCTGTAGTCCTCCAGGCTCCTCTGCCCATGGGATTCTCCAGGCAAGAATACTGGAGTGGGTTGCCGTTCCCTTCTCCAGAAAAATCTTCCTGACCCAAGGATCGAACGTGAGTCTCCTACAGTGTAGCTTTACCACAGCCATCATAAGTAATTTCCAGCAACAAGTAACAAGTGTTTTGAGGAAAAGCGGACTTCATGGTCAAAAAAAATGGTACATAACTTATCCCCCTTTTGTGTATTTATATGGTAGCAACTCTCAAAAGTTGTGTAGTGAAAAAATTCCTGCTTAAACTTGTTTAATCTAGCATTTAATTATATAATTCTATATATTAATAATTGTTGTTTAATTGCTCAGTCATGTCTAACTCTTTTGCAACCCCATGGACTGTAGTCCGCCAGGTTCCTTTGTCCATGATATTGATAGGCAAGAATAGTGAAGTGGGTTGCCATTTCAATTTCCAGGGGATTTTCCTGACCCAGGGACTGAACCTGCGTCTCCTGCATTGGCAGGTGAATTCTTTACCACTGAGCCACCAGGGAAGCTCTACATAATTAAACAATCCAAATTTATTTAACTGCACATAATTTCTCTCCAATATATTTCATTTTATTTTACATTGCATATTACCAGTTAACAAAATTTAGTCTACTAATACCTATTAAAACTAATTTTAACTTAGGGAATATAAGTTCAAAGTAATTTATTTCCTGTAATATGTGGATGTTATATGATGCACTGATATAATTAATCTTTATTGGCTTTTTAAAGAGGTAATAACAAATCTGTGGTTTTATTGTCATCTCCTCTTTAGGATGTTTTCTTAATGTGGATCCTATGGGCCTTTTCAGATTTCAATGGATGGCATGAATAATCCCCAAATTTAGTATGGTATTTTGTATAAGATGTGCACATTTCTGTAGAAAGGGCTCATTGTATTAATATTCAATCCTCAAAGAGTCATGTGACCCTTGTAAGATTAAGATCTGATGTTCTGTAGGATGTAGTTGTCACCATTAGTGAGTGTATTTTTTTATTTCTCGAATCAAAGTACTTCATTAATCAGCAGTTTATGTGTCTAAACAAGATGTAAAGGTACATTATAGTATATTGGTGAAGGCATTTAGGACATTTTATTTTTATTTCAACTACCTATAATGCTTAGAACTTGTATGAAAGGGCAGAGGAAGTCATACTCTTTATGTTTTTATATTTAATAGCAGATGCAAATTTTATTTTTCATTGTGGTTTATTTTCCTGATGTGTTTTTCTTTGTCCATTTATATTTATTCACAAATGGCTATTTAATGTCCACTATCTGTCACATTATTAAATATGATATTAAATATCATGAAATAATAACAAGAATCATCAGGTGATTTTAAAGAATAGCTCTTCATTTGAATTTTACATTTCTCAGAAGATAGTAAGGTTAATATGCTACACATTGCTAGATATTGAAGAAACTGTATTCCCTTTCCCTCACGAAAAATCAACAGAAATTTCAGGATGCATTTTTTGCAGTTTGTTGAGCAGCCCTACTTGGTCCTGTTTGTTACTTCAGACACCCATTTTGATGCTATTCCTTGGCTCTGTATTACAACTGTTTGTTGTGGTTCAGTCCCTAAGTTGTGTCTGACTCTTTGCAACCCCATGGACCATAGGATTCTTATCCATTGAGCCACCGGGGAAACCCCTGTATCACAGTACTTCCCATTAATCACTGTCCTTTTATTTCTAGTTTGATTTCTTTATTCTCCAAAATTTCTGTTTTCATTCTTTCACTATTTGTATCCATCTAATGTCTTGTTATTAAAAGTCTATTTTATATTGAAAACACGGAGGAGCAATTTTTTATCTGTATTCTGTAAAGTGATGTGGGCAGAATTTAGGTCACAGGGTATAATTTTAATAATTTAAGAATTCCTCTTGGGAATGGGGAATGACTGGGGGTGCAAAATCAGAAACCCTGACTTTAATAACATCATATTTTAAAAAGCTGAATTAATTACTCTAAGAAAATAATGTACAAGTATAGTAACATGTGAAGAAAATATTTCCTTGGGAGAAAAATGAACTAATTATGGTAAAAATATTTCAGCAGAAACAACACTGCATTCTTTTAAAGTGAAATCATAAATAGAGGTAAATTAATATTTCCGGAATTATTGACACTCTATACACAATGTGTGTATTTTTCTTGGCCTTCAACATTTTTTTCCACTAAATCAGATTCATTGCATTTGGCAAGATTTTTCAAAAAGAGCATGAGGTTATTTGTGGGATGTGTATTCGACATGTTCATACAATGTACAGTTCATGGTTCAAAGTTGAAATCACAGCACTGTTTTTCTTGAGGAGAATTCTCTCTGGCAAATTGCCTAGGAAAATTCTGGTAGATTTGTTTGCATCCCACTCAATATTCAACTAATATTATAAAATCAGTCATCAGCTGAGACTAATTGCTCTAGAGTTATTTATCTGAATAAGATGACATTCCATTAGACTTGCTGAAATAATTGTTGTTTAGCCACTAAGTCTTTTCATACTGTTCATAGGGTTCTTAAGGCAAGAATACTGAAGTGGTTTGCCATTCCTTTCTCTATGTGAGAGAAGGGGACAACAGAGAATGAGATGGTTGGATGGCATCACTGACGCAATGGACATGAGTTTGAGTAGGCTCTGGGAGTTTGTGATGGATAGGGAAGCCTGGTGTGCTGCAGTCTGTGGGGTCACAAAGAGTTGGACACAGCTGAGTGACTGAACTGACTGAATCACTAAATGGAGTTAGATTTTTGTGACCCTACGGGCTGTAGCATTCCAGGCGTCTCTATCCATGGGATTTCCCAGGCAAGAATACTCGAGTGGGTTGCCATTTCCTCCTCCAGGGTATCTTCCCCACCCAGGGATTGAACCCTGAATCTCCTGCATTGGCAGGCAGGTTCTTTATAGTTGAGCCATCTGGGAAGTCCCTGCTGAAACAATAGGACACATTTAATTGAAAGACTTAAGTATTCTTTTACCTAAAAATCGATTGTAAAAATATATATTGAATCTGTATCTTTGATAATATGACAATTATATTATTGGTAATTTGGGAAGATCTCCTGGAGAAGGGCATGGCAGCCCACTCCAGTATTCTTGGCCTGGAGAATCCCATGTATGGAGGGACCTGATGGGCTACAGTCCATGGGGTCGCAGAGTCAGAGACCACTGAACCAACCAATATGCGAGCATGAGCATGCATAGTATTGGTAACTTACTCTGGTATACAGATATCTAGTCTCGTATATCTCAGGATAAAATCTAAGTAGGAACTCTGTAGATATGTTCTGCTCTAACTTCACTTAATGACGTTACTGTTGTACTCTGACTATGCCATCAACATTCTTCGCTTGTTAATTTATTTCGGTGGCTGTAGTGCTGAAATTTTATGTCATTTTGAACTATAAACTCTGCCTCATGGAAAGTATTGTGCCACATTTAGAGAGTTTAGACTCCAATTGGTGATAGCAGCATGAGTCTAAAATTTGATTTTAAGAGTGGGAGCATGTTGCTAAATCCAAGCTTGTGCGTTTGACACACAGTGAGGCCAAAGAGACTGAAATGTTGAAATTTGGAACGGAGGACCGTTTAATATGAGAGCAAAGCAAAGTGAACAGGCAACTGATGCTAAAAAACTGCCGAACTCCTTGACAGTTTTCAGAAAAGAGGTTTAATTTTAAAGGCAGTATTTGGGGTGAGAACTGCAGGGTATATGACTTTCTCCTGATTGGTTGATGGTAAGGTAACAGTGCTCCAGGGATCTTGTGCTCAGCCTGAAGTTATCATCCTCCACCTGGGTGGGGTCCTTACTTCCTGAAGAACTCAGTTAGGTATATCTCTTGAGAAGGAGTTAAGATTTTATCACCGCATTATTGTTTGACTTCTCTGGTGGCTTGGTTGGTAAATGTAAAGAATCTGCCTGTAATGTCAAAGGCTGGGATTTGATCTCTGGGTTGGGAAGATCCCTTGGAGAAGGGAATGGCTACCCACTCCAGTCAGTATTCTTGCCTGGCAAATCCCACGGACAGCGGAGCCTGGTAGGCTACAGTCCAGGGGGTTGCAAGAATCAAACACGACTTAGTGACCAAACCATCACATTGTTTGAGAGCCTTTCCTTTGTCTCTGCATTCCCTCACATTCCTGATTAGTAATGGTTTGCACGTGACCTTTGAAACTCAGGGAAGTAAGTTTAGGCGGCTGAAGCCTTTTCCCTACAAATGAAAGTGGGGATACAAAAAGGCCTTTTTTTTTCTTTTAAATTTAGGACGGCCCCACAGGTCCTGTTCGGTTTCAAGCAGGCTGTATAATGTTATATAACTAATGTGATTCTAGTGGAGTTCTTCAGCGTCTGTCAATTTTTTAAGAGCTGTAATTTGTAATGTAATGTGTCATTGCAAAACATTATGTAAAATGCCAGTGTTTGTAAATGTGCAAGGTGTAGGTAAAATAAGTAATCTGGATACTAAAGCAGAATTAGGGATGCAATGTTTTGTTTTATTTCCAAGTTTTCTTTTCTAGATACTGTTAACTCTCTAAATTTTGTGAGGTAGTGCCATCTAGAATCTGAAATTTTACAGCAAAGTCCTACTTTTTTCTAACAATATTTATGAACAATTTACCATCATAAACCATTAGTCACTCAGAATTTACTATTGTCATTTTAGTTGCTAAGATGTGTCTGCCTCTTTGTGACCCCAAGAACTGTAGTCTTCAAGGCCCCTATGTCCATGGTATTTTCCAGGCAAGAATTCTGGAATGGGCTGCCATTTCTTTCTCCAGGGGATCTTCCTGACCCAGGGACTGAACCCCCATCTCCTTTATTTGCAGGAGGATTCTTATCTGCTGAGCCACTAGGGAAGCCCTAAGAATTTACTGATGACTAAGAAAAGACTCCCTGCCATAATGATGTTACATCACCGCAGGAGAGAAGACAAACAAAACCAACAAATCCAGTGGCCAATTTGCAGTTCTCATCTTGCTTGACTTACAGCAGCATCAAACACAAAGGATCTTTTTCTCTATTTTGCAATACTTTCTTCACTTAGCTTTGGGATTTCCCCAGGTTTTTTTCTCTGGCTGTTTATTCTCTATTTCCTTTGTTCACTTCTCCTTATCGTCTTGATTTCTTAACGTTGAAGTGCTCCAGGATTGTCCTTGAACTTCTTGCTTTTTTTCCCCATCCTTGATGGATGTATTTATTAGCATGGCTTTAAATACATTCTCTTCTCTGACAACTGCCTACTCATTAATCTCCAACTTGGACTTCTCCCCTGATCTCCAGATTCACTATGGAATTGTTTATTCTATATGTCTTCCTGTATATTCTGATACCCATAAAGTCCTGATTGTCTCTTCCAGATCAGCTCGTCTTGCAGGCTTTTCCATTTTAGTAAATGGTAACTCTAGCCAAAAATCTAAGTTACCATTCAGTTCTCTTTCTCTACTAACACATCTTCAATCCACTGTCTTTTTGATCTCATTGCTACTTATTTTCCCAAGTCCAGCCATTCTAGCCTCTCTGCTATTGCTCCAGTACATCATATATGGTTCAGCCTTAGGGCCTTGTGGTGGATATGTCATCTCCAAGATTTATTCATGGTACACTCCTTCAAATCCTTCAGGTTTGTTCCCAAACTCACCTTGTGAGACTCTCCCTGACCAATCTGTTTTAAAAATTGTATACCCCTTCCCCCCATAGCTGTTCTCTCTTACTTTTTTTTTTTTTTTAAAATGTTTTTGTTTATGTACCTTGTTTTTCTTCGTTACATCTATCCCTGTCTGACATACTATATATTTTACTTCTTTGGTACTTTTCCCTAGCTCCTCCCTTTTCTAGAACGTGAGCTCCATGGCCAGGAATCTTCCTGTTTTATTGTGCAGCAAGAGTGGGATCTGGCCTGCGGTAAGTCCTCAGTGGAATGAGTGACTCCACTGCAGAGAAGCCCCGTCTCTGCAGGGTTTCCCTCTCTCCTTCTTCCCTCATCATATCTAGTTCTTCAGGCACACTACTATCCACCCTACCTCCTTCCATCCATCCCTGTCTTCCTTTTTCCTAGTCCCCCGCATCCCTCCACCTCTTCCTTTATTGTTCTTAACTTAAGCTTGGAGAAGCCACTGAGTTAAGGCTAGTTTTCTATTCCTGGCTCTCTGGATTGGCAGTCATTTGGTCACATGGTAAATGTGTGTCTAGTCTGTCTGAGGTATAAGTTGCCTGGATATCATAGAGAAGCCTCTTTATCTTCAGGGTCCCTGTCTGCTAACCATTCAATTTGAATTCTGCTGCTGGAGGCTCAGCAGTCAATGAATGCCACTGATATGTGGCTGCAGAAGTTCTGTTTGGGGAGTGGCTGGTTCCTGTAGTGAGTGTCCCAGCTGCTTCCCACATCACGGCTCTGGATTACCCTCCTTAGTACCTGAGGTGATACTGCGCTTTATTCACAGACTCATTTATGTTCTCTGTGGCAGTAAATTGTAAGTTCTATGAGGTTAGGAACATATTCTGAATATCAAGGCCAAGGACAGTGCCTCGTTCATGAAAATAAATATTTATTGAATAAGGACCAAATATCTAAATTTCATTTATAGAGAGAAAAATCTAAAAACAAAGATGGAAGCTATTTTATGATGATAAAATATTGGTAATAAGCACATCACTTTTTCTTTCATTTGTATTATCTATGCTCTTTCTGGGGCTTCCCAGGTGGTGCTAGTGGTAAATAACCCTGCCAGTGTAGGAGAGGTAAAAGATATGAGTTTGATCCCTGAGTCAGGAAGATTCCCTGGAAGAGGGCATGGCAACCCACTCCAGTAATCTTGCCTTAAAAATTCTATAGAGAGAGGAGCCTGGTGGGCTGCAGTCCATAAGGGTCACAAAGAGTCAGACATGACTGAAGCGACTTAGCATGCACACATTCTCTTTTTACAAGAAAGTCTTTGTAGTTTTTGGCACAAGGTTTACAGTTCTGATACAGCAGCATGTATTCTACTTTTTGTATACTTATGTTCATGTTAATGGGAATCTGGCTGTATAGAGGGAAATAAATTGGCCTAGATTGCCATTTTTTCTGGAATATTTTCACTAATATTTGCTTTTTAATGACAAATATTTCTCAGCTTTTAAAACTCACCTTCTGTGCCTAACAGAGCACTAAATAACTGTCCATCTGAAAGAACAAAAATTTGCTCTTATCAGGAGACTTAAAAAATATGTTCTTGATGTGTCAGGGCAGGTACTGAGCAGTTGTTTTCCTGTGTTTATTGTCCTTAATTTTTTTCTCTTCCTCTTTTCATTCCTAAGTATGTAAACTGTGGAGTAAAAAATAAAGAGTTATAAAAGGCTAAAGATGTATGGTTTCTGTTAAGACATTATCTTGTGGAAGAAACATTCTGGACGTGTCATGTACCTGAATGTTTAAAACCCACATTTTATATGTGTATGCGGATAAGTCATTTCCCTTAATGTGTAGACAGCTTTGTAAATACTATATCTATGATACAGTATGCTATGATCCATAGCAGTGCATTCCTAAAATGATCTGTGGTGATAGCTAAATGCTACAGGGGATTAGGTCTGATAGACAGCGTGCCTGAAGAACTATGTATAGGAGGTGGTGACCAAAACCATCCCTAAGAAAAAGAAATGCAAGAAGGCAAAGTGGTTGTCTGAGGAGGCCTTACAGATAGCTGAGAAAAGAAGAGAAGCAAAAGGCAAAGGAGAAAGGGACAGATATACCCATTTGAATGAAGAGTTTCAAATAATAGCAAGGAGAGATAAGAAAGCCTTCATAAGTGAACAATGAAAAGAAATAGAGGAAAACAATAGAATGGGAAAGACTAGAGATCTCTTCAAGAAAACTGAAGATACCAAGGGAACACTTCATGCAAAGATGGGCACGATAAAGGACAGAAACAACAAGGACCTGACAAAAGCAGAAGAGATTAAGAAGAGGTGGCAAGAATACATGGAGAAACTGTACAAAAAAGATCTTCATGACCCAGATAACCATGATGGTGGCTCATTCACATAAAGCCAGACATCCTGGAGTGTGAAGTCAAGTGGGACTTAGGAGGTATTGCTATGAACAAAGCTGATGGAGGTGATGGAATTCCAGTTGAGCTATTTTAGATCCTAAAAGATGATGCTGTTAAAGTGCTGCACTCAGTATGCCAGCAAATCTGGAAAACTCAGCAGCGGCCACAGGACTGGAAAAGGTCAGTTTTCATTCCAATCCCAAAGAAGGGAAATGCTAAAGAATGTTCTAACTATGGTGCAATTGCACTCATTTCACATACTATCAAGATAATGCACAAAATCCTTCAATCTAGACTTCAGCAGTACATGAACTGAGAAATTCCAGGTGTACAAGCTGAATTTAGAAAAGGCCGAGGAACCAGAGATCAAATTGCCAACATTCCTTGGATCATAGAGAAAGCAAAGGAATTCCAGAAAAACATCTGCTTCATTGACTACACTAATGCCTTTGACTGTGTGGATCCATAGCAAACTGTGGAAAGTTCTTAAAGAGATGAGAGTACCCAATCACCTTACCTGCCTCCTGAGAGACTTGTATGCAGGTCAGGAAGCAACAGTTAGAACCAGACTTGGAACAGCAGATTGGTTTTTAACTGGGAAAGGAATATGTCAAGAAGGACGTATATATTATCACCCTGCTTATTTAACTTAAATGCAGAATACATCATGCAAAATGCCAGCCTGGATGAATCACAAGCTAGCATCAAGATTTTCTGGGAGAAATAACAACAATCTTAGATATGCAGATGACACCATCCTAATGTCAGAAAGCAAAGAGGAACTATTAAGCCTCTTGATGGGGGTAAAAGAGGAGAGTGAAAAAACTGGCTTAAAACTCAACATTCAAAAAACTAAGATCTTGGCATCTGGTCCCATTACTTCATGGCAGGTATAAAGGGAAAAACTGGAAGCAGTGACAGATTTTCTTGGGCTCCAAAATCACTGCTGACAATGACTACAGCCATGAAATTAAAAGACACTTGCTCCTTGGAAGGAACGCTATGACAAACCCAGGCAGTGTATAAAAGGCGGAGACATCATTTTGCTGACAAAAGTCCCTATAGTCAAAGATATGGTTTTTCTAGGTGTCATGTATGGTGAGAGTTGGACCATAAAGAGGACTGAGCACCAAAGAATTTTCTTTCGAATTGTGGTGTTGGAGAAGACTCTTGAGAATCCCCTGGACTTCAGGGAGATAAAACCAGTCAATCCCAAAGGACATCACCCCTGAATATTCATTGGAGGGACTGATGCTGAAGCTGAAGCTCCAGTACTTTGGCCACCTGATGAGAACTGACTCATTGGAAAAGACCCTGATGATGGGAAATTTGAGTGTAGGAAGAGAAGGGAGCAACAAAGCATGAGATGTTTGTATGGCATCACTGACTCGATGGACATGAGTTTGAACTAACTCTGGGAGACAGTGAAGGATAGGGTAGCCTGGCGTGCTGCACTCCATGGGGTTGCCAAGAGTTGGACTCAACTTAGCAACTGAGCAACAAGAAGGATTGGAAGAATAGAAAAGAGAAACATTGGTGGAAAAGTAATGCTTCAAGTTCTGCTTTTCTCAGTTTCTCAAAACTATGGACGAATTATTTTATTCTTTATATAAAAGCACAAATAGCTTTGATGTTTATGAAGAAATAGTTCCCTTATTTGTTATTGATTTTAATCTACTTGAAAACCATTCCAAATTTTAAGCAAATAATTAGATGTCAGAATTTCATGCTAAATGTGTAGTTTTGTGTGTGTGTGTTTGTGTGTTGCTCAGTCATGTCTGATTCTTTGCAACCCCATGAACTGTTGTAGCCCACCAGGCTCCTCTGTCCATGGAATTGTCCAGACAAAAATATTAGAGTGGGCAGCCTTTCCCTTCTCTAGGGGATCTTCCTGATCCAGGAATGGAACCTGGATCTCCTTGACTGTAGGCAGATTCTGTACTGTCTGAGCCTTTTTTTTTTTTTTTTACTAAAATCAAAGTATAAGATTCGGTATAATATGAGTATACCAGTTTGGTGTAATATAAAATTTACATGAATAAATACCAATTAATTCATTTGCTCTTAGCATAGCCTTCTCAGCATAAATTAAAAAGAGGTATTTGAAATTTTTTATTTAAGAAAAAAATTAATTTGGGAAAGTTTTATTTTCTGTACAATCATTGGGAATGGTGTTGAAAATTTATTTCTTAGGTTTCTCATTTGTATATTATTAATGTTTTATATCTATATTAGATGGGTATAGTGCTTCATGTTGCCAGTGTTATCAAGTAAGATGCTGCCAATCTCTTTCACATGTCATACATTTTAAAATATATCTTGGGTGTCCAGCACGGTTATGGTCTCATAGCAAGGACTCAAAAAATATTTGTTAATTGGTCACATCATTCATTCTTTCCAAGCTGCAATTATTTATCAAATGTTGATTATGTATCAGTTAGAAACAGCAAGAGAACTCCAGAAAAACATCTACTTCTGCTTCATTGACTACACTACAGCCTTTGTGTGGATCACAAAAAACTGGATTCTTGAGATGGGAATACCAGACCATCCTACCTAACGCCTGTGAAACCTGTATGAAGGTCAAGAAGCAACAGTTAAAACCATACATGGAACAATGGAGTGGTTCCAAATTGGGAAGGGAGTACATCAAGGCTGTATATTGTCATCCTGCTTATTTAACTTATATGCAGAGTCCATCATGCTGAATGCCAGGCTGGATGAAGCACAAGCTGGAATCAAGACTGCAGGGAGAAATATCAATAACCTTAGATACGCATATGACACCACTCTTCTGGCAGAAAGCAAAGAGGACATAAAGAGCCTCTTGAGGAAGGTAAAAGAGGAGAGTAAAAAAGCTGACTTAAACCTCAACATTCAAAAAACAAATATCATGACATCTGTTCCTATCCCTTCATGGCAAATGGATGAGGAAACAATGAAAACAGTGACACACTTTATTTTCTTGGTCTCCAGAATTATTCAGGATGTTGACTGCAGCCATGAAATTAGAAGACATTTGCTATTTGGACGAAAAGCAATGACAGACCTAGACAGTGTATGAAAAACAACTTTGCCAACAAAGTTCCGTATAGTGAAAGCTATGGTTTTTCCAGTAGTCATATACAGATGTGAGAGTTGGAACATGAAGAAGAATGAGTGCCAAAGAATTGATGCTTTTGAGCTGTGGTGTTGGAGAAGAACCTTGAGAGTCCCTTGGACAGCAAGGAGATGAAAACAGTCAATCCTACAGGAAATCAATCCTGAATATTCATTGGAGGGACTAATGCTGAGACTGAAGCTCCAATACTTTGGCCACCTGATGCCAAGAGGCAACTCATTAGAAAAGTCCCTGATGCTGGGAAAGATCGAAGGCAGGAGGAGAAGGGATGACAGAGGGTAAAACAGTTGGATGGCATCACTGACTCAATGGACATGAGTTTGAGGAAGCTCCGGGCAATGGTGAAAGACAGAGAGGCCTGACATGCTGCAGTCCATGGTGTCACAGAGAGTTGGACATGACTGAGTGCCTGAACAACAACAACAATTTAATGCAAAAGATGAACTGTAAATTTACATTTGGAGAAGGCAATGGCAACCCACTCCAGTGTTCTTGCCTGGAGAATCCCAGGGACGGGGGAGCCTGGTGGGCTGCTGTCTCTGGGGTTGCACAGAATCGGACACGACTGAAGCGACTTAGCAGCAGCAGCATGACACAATTTATATTTGGATGTTGTGCCTTATAAAATATTCTATAAACATCATTAGGTGAGCAGTTATTCTTAAAATAATGTTCTAGTCAACTTAGTTCTTTTTATTTAAATAGAATATGGTTGGATTTATGTTTTAGTTTTTTAATTAAAAAAGATTTTTTAAAATTTATTTGTCTGTGGATTCTTAGCCACTGGACCACTAGGGTAGTCTCCTTAGTTCTTATTGTTTTAACTCTGTTTCATAATACACTAACATGTTGGATCCAAATAATGTCACTTGTTTTAGTCACGAAGACTGCTTTTTGCTTCCATATATCCATGATCCTCTTTTCTAGAATGAAAGGACTCTTGTTTTGTAGCAGGGAATGTGACTACAGAGCAAAGATGACAGCACTCCTTTGGACGTGATGTATGCACCCTTCAGACTTGCTTTGAAGGGGGGAAGAGTTGTCCCTTGGCTACCTTTTCCCTATCCTACAGCTTTGAGAAGTGTTTGTGGTGATGGATTATCTTGTACCATGTGGATAAGAGCAGTATCTTAAAGATGACAGAGCTACATAATAGAAAGAGCCTTGTGTGCCATCTAATGCTCAATTGTGTCTGACTGTAGCCTGCCAGGCTCCTCTGTCCTTAGGATTCTCCAGGCCAGAATACTGGAGTGGGTAGCTGTTCCCTTCTCCATGGGATTTTCCCAAACCAGGGATCAAACCCGGGTCTCCCATATTTCAGGCAGATTCTTTATCAACTGAACCACCAGGGAAGCCCAGGAAGAGTCCAGGGTCCCCCATAAAATCTACCATTTCTAGACTGTATTGTGAAAGAAGTAAACCTCTATTTTCTTTCTGTATTTGAATCTCAGCCATGCATTTCAAACTTACATCCTAACTCAGAAAGAATTTGGTATTACCAGAGACGGGTGTATAAAAGTGGCATAACCTGGCTCTGTGTTAATATGTTTAATGTTTGGGAAGCAGAGTCATAGGTATTAGAGATTGAAATGCTGGTTGATCCTTGATAAGCTTCGATATAGTTGTTTGCTTTCAGTATTTTAGAAGGCATGTGAAATGTTGACAGAGGCCATACATAACATTTGGGGAAATCATTGCAAAGCTGCAGAGTTTTCATGTGTGTTGGCAGCTTCTTGCTCCTCCAGCAAATTTCTATGAGAGATGAACTCAAGCTAGAGTTAACCAGTCTGTGATCAGAGGTGGAAAGGAATACAGTTCTCTTAAGAAAGGCTCTTTGTGCCAGGTTAGCAAAATTATTTCACTGAGAGTCCTATAATTTGAGGCCTTTGAGGGTTGAAAAAGTCAACTCCTTCTGTATTCCAAACCCAAGCAATTATAACTGGTAGCTTCAAAGCCACTGCTTTAGTAGAAGATAAGCTCAGTGCCCTGCCAGATTTGGGAGCCAGACCAGAGGCACAATCACATTAAAACAGTATTGCTTTTCCACCCTAACAAAATGGTTTAGATAGCCTGGATATAGCTTCCATCCAGAGAAGGGGTAAGGAAAAGACAAGCATCTTCAGGCTTAAAGACTACATTCAGATTAAATCTTTGGCTATAGTTACTTACATATGGAACTAATCCAAAACAAATTGCCTGGAAGCTTGCTATGGTTTTGAGGGAATTGTATGGCTACAGAACAACAACATTGACTGCAAAAACCTGTGATTGTTCAAACCTTTAGGAAATTCCTCGGCCGCCCAATCTGGACCAGCCAGGAGCAGGCTACAAAAACACTTCAGTATCCAAGGAGAGCAATCTTGTAAGGCCTACTGGATTGATAGCAAGGGAGGACAAAAGATAAGAAAGCTCCTTCTTGGGGATAGAATGATAGGCTGTTGAAGAAAATGGACATTTCTTCCAGGAAAGCAGAATCAAGGCCTTCCAGTTGAGACTAATCTGTTGTTGGCTCATGGAATATTTGTAACTCCTACCTAGTAGGATTTGATCATTGCCACCGCCCAGTAGCTGCTGTAAGTTTACCAATCCCTCTTTGCTCAGTGGGGGCAGTTTAGTTTACATTACGCACTTTCTTTATAAGCTTTGAGTATTGAGTATATGGGGACAGATAAACTTGTTGTAGTTTGTAGGCTGCTGAACCATGAGGCTCCACCTTAAGGGAAAGCACTATATGTCATCCAGAGAGGAGAGACTTTTAGCTGGGTGCAGTAAGCAGTGGGTAGTCATGGGCTTCCCAGGTGGCACAGTGGCAAAAGAGTCTGCCTGGCAATGCGGGAGACACAGGAGATGCAGGATTGATCCCTGGGTGGGGAAGATCCCTTGGAGGAGGAAATGGCAACCCACTCCAACGGATGCAAAGAGTTGGGTACCACTGAGCATGCACATTATTACATTAGTATTCCTTTTAGCAACAAGTATAGAAATGAGAGATCCATGGAGAATTGTCTGACAACAGCTTTTGCCAAAGTCATTTGTGACTTTCTAATGTTTGTTCTAATGTGCACTTTTCCTTCTTATCTAACTTGAGCTTTTACTGCTTAGAGCTCTATTTTCATTTTACCCATTCTGACTTAATTATACCATTTTCTCTAGAGTTTCTTCTTATTCCTTTGACTTTTAAAAAATTATTTTATTTTCAGTTGCATTGGGTCTTTGTTGCTGCAGGTGGTGTTTCTCTAGCTGTGAGTGGGGGCTACTCTCAGGTTATGGTGCACAGGCTTTTCATTGTGGTGGCTTCCCTTGTTACAGAACATGGCTTCTAGGGCACTCAAGCTCAGTACCTGGGCTTGTGGGCTCAGCAGTTGCAGCTCACAGGCTTAGGTGCCCCGTAGCATGTGGCATCTTCCCAGACCAGGGATTGAACCTGTGACCCCTAAATTGACAGGTGGATTCTTAACCACTGGACCACCAGGGAAATCACCCCTGTGCTTCTTTATCCATTCTTTCCTTCATTTATCAAATATGTTTTCAGTACTTCATATACACCAAGCAATCCCGTAGGCACTGAGAAGTAAATAATACAGAAAAAGCACCTTTGCTTTCTTAAAGCTAGCAGGGGAAGCCTCAGGTGAAGTCAGACAATAAATGAGATAAATTAAATGATGTATAATGTTTTAGATGGGGCAAGTACTAAATGGGGAAATAATGCAAGGTAAAGGAATAGAGAAATAGGAAGATTAGGGTGGGTTACAGTTTGAGAACAAAGGTTTTACTGAGGAAATAGCATGTGAATAACCATCTGAAATAAGTGAGCAAACCTTGATGTTATTTGGGCCCTATTTAAGGGTTGATAGAAAAGGCCTGGGCTTCCTGGGTAGTGCTAGTGATAAAGAACCCACCTGCTAATGGAGGAGACTAAAGGGATGCAGGTTTGAGCCCTGGGTTGGGAAGATCCCCTGGAGGAGGGCAGAGCAGCTCCCACTCCAGTCTTCTTGCCTGGAGAATTCCATGGACAGAGGAGCCTGGTGGGTACCAGTCCACGGGGTTGCAAAGCATGACTGAAGCAACTTGGCATGCATGCACGGAAAAGGTCTAGGAAAGGCCAACAGGAAATGCAAGACCTTGAGCCCACGGTGGGCCTCCTATGTCTGAGGAATAGCACGAAGAGTCCTGTCACTTATTCCTTTATTGTCTATCTTCCAAAGGTCATCCTAACTCTTGAGAATATAAATTTTATTTTTTTCTTCTATAAATTCATGGTTTTGTGTGTGTATATTCATGAGACATGCTTCATCCATTTGTAAGAGTTAAGGTAGAGAGTTTTCCAAAAAGTATCTAGTTTTTCTAAGATAATTTATTGATTAATCTTTTACTTTTTCCATTGATTTTATTTTATTATTTATTTTTTTGAACTGAACTGAACTGATGATTTATTGTTAACATTTTTCTATGACATTAAATATTTCTCTAAAAGCCCCAAATTTCTAATAGCTCTAAAATATGTATTTATCAATGTTCCATGATGCATTTACCCAACCCCTATTGTTCGCTGTTTTTGCTGTTTGTGTTTTTTCATATATTTATTGAACACCGCTACAATGAAAATTCTTATACACCAGCAGACTTCACCCCATTGATCATCTCTTTCTCATTTCCTCACCTTGCAGGCAACAAAACAGTTACTGCTCCAGCCTAAGAGATAGCAAGGGCATTCCAGAATGTCACTTTATTTTTTTATTTTTTTTTATTAGTTTTGCCAAACAATGACATGATATCACCATGGGTTTACATATGCTCCCC
The DNA here is from genome assembly GCA_007570785.1 of Antilocapra americana. Classification (NCBI taxonomy): domain Eukaryota; kingdom Metazoa; phylum Chordata; class Mammalia; order Artiodactyla; family Antilocapridae; genus Antilocapra; species Antilocapra americana. The sequence goes on along the minus strand of ML660770.1, from coordinate 11,734,319 downwards.
CTCCAGAACCCCCCTCCCTCCTCCCTCCCCCCGGGAAATCTCGTTGCACCAGTCCCAAGCATCAATCCTGGGCCGGCTATTGATTAGACATATGATAATTAACATGTTTCAATGCCATTCTCCCATATCATCCCACCCTTTCCCTCATCCACAGAGGCCACGAGTCTATTCTATACATCTGCATTCCTTTTGCTGTCTCGCATGCTGGGTTCTCGTTACCGTCTTTCTAAATTCCATATATATGCGTTAATATACTGTATTGTTGTTTTTCCTTCTGGCTTACTTCACTCTGGATAATGGGCTCCAGTTTCGTCCATCTGAGTAGAACTGATTCAAATGAATTTTTCCTTAATGCTGAGTAATATTCCATTGTGTATATGTACCACAGCTTTCTTATCCATTTGTCAGTTGATGGGCATCCAGGTTGCTTCCATGTCCTGGCTATTGTAAATAAAGCAGCGATGAACATTGGGGTACATGTGGCTCTTTCAATTCTGGTTTCCTCGGTGTATATGCCCAACAGTGGGATTGCTGGGTCATATGGCAGGACTATTTGCAGTTTTTTAAGGAACCTCCACACTGTTTTCCATAGTGGCTGTACTAGTTTGCAATCCCACCAACAGTGTAAGAGAGTTCCCTTTTCTCCACATCCTCTCCAGCATTTATCACTTGTAGATTTTTGGATTGCAGCCGTTCTGAGTGGTGTAAAGTGATATCTCATTGTGGTTTTGATTTGCATTTTTCTGATAATGAGTGATGTTGAGCATCTCTTCATGTGTTTGTTAGCCATTTTTATGTCTTCTTTGGAGAAATGTCTGTTAAGTTCTTTGGCCCACTTTTTGATTGGGTCGTTTATTTTCCTAGAATGGAGCTGCTCTCCATTGATTTTAAATGTTACTTTTGTCATTTAAGAATTAAAATAAATTCTTATATGAGTAGGCTTTTTTTTTTTACTCTGTTTCATTTCTGTTTGTTGATTTTTTAAAATTCATTAAGCTATTTTAATTATATGACATTTTCTTTAGAAATTTCTAGACTGTCCTCCCTATTTTTGCAATTGAAATGTATGATTCTTATGTCCAATTTCAACATCTTCTAGATATTTTGATTTATATTGTGCTTAGTAGATGATAGACAAATAGATAAATGAACATAGCAATTGTATTATGTTGTCTCCCACACAAGATTGTGATTTATTAACTTATTTAAATATTCTTTTATACTCCTCCGTACTTAAGGTACAGTAACGTGTCTTTTTGGTTATTGAGTTTATAGTTGTGTGCTGTGCTGTGCTAATTCAGAATACTGGAGTGGGGAGCTGTTCCCTTCTCCAGGGGATCTTCCCAACCCATGGATTGAACCGAGGTCTCCTGCATTTAAGACAGGTTCTTTACCAGCTCAACTACCAGGGAAGCCCTGGATTTTTTGTTAGGCCGTTTTTTTTTTTGTTATTGTTGTTCAGTTGTGTTTAAGTGTTAGTAACATTGAACATAATAGAGAAATACATATTTCTGGACTCATTTTTATATTTAATGTGCTTTATTATTAGCCTTAAGTAATTCTTAGAATTCAAATTGAGATTATTTTGTTTATTATTCTAGTGAAATTATGATGTATCCCACGTAGAAAGTTGTCAAACGTATTTCTAAATGAGAGTTTTGGTGTTCGGGGCTTTGCATACAAAACAGTGATGAGACAGTTATTGATCTTGAGACAGGAACATACCGTAAGTGATGTAATCTAATCTTCTGTCTCCCCCTGGGTAGAACTCAGTGAAAACCATCAGGCAAGGCAGCTTAATATTCTTTTTGGAGATTTAAGTCAGACAAGAAGATTCACATATTCCTCTGGTACACTCTACAAATTATAAAGTTGTTTTGCAGGTGGTCATATATCCCTATGGGGTAAATTATTCAGGTTTGTTTTGATTTTTTAGTCAAAGTTTGCATGATGGCATGGAGACTCTCCCACTCACTTTCCAACCATAATCTGATTATTATGTAAGTCCTGATCTTTATCAATAAAGTTCTGAATTTGTCAGTATGAGTAAAATATTCAGTTTTTCTTAAGATTTAGTTTGCTCTGAATTTTCACAATGAACTGGTCTCATGTTTAATTTTATTTTTATCACTCACCTATTATTAGTATTCACAAATAAAACAGAATTACTTTGTTAGTTGCCTCTGTCTTCATTCTTGTTTTCCTTATTTTCTGTGGATATTAAAAATTTGTTATGTTAACAATTTGATTATATTGTTTCAATGATTTGTTGATATTAACACTTTGCCAAGCCTGATTCTTGATAGAATTTCATAATTAAAAAAAAAACAACCTTCTGAACCATTTTTAAGTGTATAGTTCAGATTGAAAAAAAAAATTATTTGTTCATTTGGCTGCCCTGGGTCTTACTTGTGGCATGAAGGATCTTTAATTATGGCCTGTGGGATCTAGTTCCTTCACCAGGATGCAACCTGGGCCCCCTGCACTGGGAGCTCTGAGTCTTAGCCATTAGATCACCAGGAAAGTCCCTCCAATTTTTTTCATGTAGGTGTATAAAATGTTTACTTTTAAAAGCAAATAACTGAAAACAGTTTAATAAACTTACCGAAGACATTTGTGTATCTTCAGTTCAGTTCAGTCGCTCAGTTGTGTCCGACTCTTTGCGACCCCATGAATCGAAGCACGCCAGGCCTCCCTGTCCATCACCAACTCCCTGAGTCTATTGAAACCCATGTCTATCGAGTCAGTGATGCCATCCATCTCATCTTCTGTCGGCCCCTTCTCTTCCTGCCCTCAATATTTCCCAGCCTCAGGGTCTTTTCAAATGAGTCAGCTCTTTGCAGAGGTGGCCCAGAGTATTGGAGTTTCAGCTTCAACATCAGTCCTTCCAATGAACACTCAGGACTGATCTCCTCTTGGATGGACTGGTTGGATCTCTTTGCAGCCCAAGGGACTCTCAAGAGTCTTCACCAACACCGCAGTTCAAAATCATCAATTCTTTGGCCTAAGCCTTCTTTATAGTCCAACTCTCACATACATACATGACTACTGGAAAAACCATAGCCTTGACTAGACAGACCTTTGTTGGCAAAGTCATGTCTCTGCTTTTTAATATGCTGTCTAGATAGGTCATAACTTTTCTTCCAAGGAGTAAGCGTCTTTTAATTTCATGGTTGCAATCACCATCTACAGTGACTTTGGAGCCCAGAAAAATAAAGTCAGCCATTGTTTCCACTGTTTACCCATCTATTTGCCATGAAGGGATGGAACGGGATGCCATGATCTTAGTTTTCTGATTGTTGAGCTTTAAGCCAACTTTTTCACTCTCCTCTTTCACTTTCATCAAGAAGCTCTTTATTTCTTCACTTTCTGCCGTAAGGGCGATGTCATCTGCATATCTGAGGTTATTGATATTTCTCCCAGCAATCTTGATTCTCAGCTTGTGCTTCATCCAACTCAGTGTTTCTCATGATGTACTCTGCGTATAAGTTAAATAAGCAGGGTGACAATATACAGCCTTGACATACTCCTTTTTCGATTTGGAACCAGTCTGTTGTTCTATGTCCAGTTCTAACTGTTGCTTCCTGACCTGCATACAGGTTTCTCAAGAGGTAAGTCAGGTGGTCTGGTACTCCCGTCTCTTTCAGAATTTTCCACAGTTTATTGTGATCTACACAGTCAAAGGCTTTGTAGTCAATAAAGCAGAAATAGATGTTCTTCTGGAACTCTCTTGCTTTTTTGATGATCTAGAGGATGTTGGCAATTTGATCTCTGGTTCCTCTGCCTTTTCTAAAACCAGCTTGAACATCTGGAAGTTCACAGTTCATGTATTGCTAAAGCCTGGCTTGGAGAATTTTGAGCATTACTTTACTAGTGTGTGAGATAAGTGCAATTGTGCGGTAGTTTGAGCATCTTTGCCATTGCCTTTCTTTGGGATTGGAATGAAAAGTGACCTTTTCCAGTCCTCTGGTCCTTGCTGAGTTTTCCAAATTTGCTGGCCTATTGAATGCAACACTTTCACAGCGTCATCTTTCAGTATTTGAAATAACTCAACTGGAATTCCATCACTTCCACTAACTTTGCTCATAGTGATGCTTCCTAAGGCCCATTTGACTTCACATTCCAGGATGTCTGGCTCTAGGTGAATGATCACACCATCGTGATTATCTGGATCATGAAGCTCTTTTGTGCAGTTCTTCTGTATATTCTTGCCACCTCTTCTTAATATCTTCTGCATCTGTTAGGTCCATACCATTTCTGTCCTTTATTGAGCCCATATTTGCATGAAATGTTCCCTTGGTATCTCGAATTTTCTTAAAGAGATCTCTAGTCTTTCCCATTCTGTTGTTGTCCTCTATTTCTTTGCATTGATTGCTGAGGAAGGGTTTCTTATTTCTCCTTGCTCTTCTTTGGAACTCTGCATTCAAATGGGTATATCTTTCCTTTTCTCCTTTGCTTTTTGCTTCTCTTCTTTTCACAGCTATTTGTAAGGCCTCCTCAGACAGCCATTTTGCTTTTTTGCATTTCTTTATCTTGGGGATGGTCTTGATTCCTGTCTCCTGTTCAGTGTCACATACCTCCACCCATAGTTCATCAGGCACTCTCTCTGTCAGATGTAGTCCCTTAAATCTATTTCTGACTTCCACTGTATAGTCATAAGGGATTTGATTTAGGTCATACCTGAATGGTGTCGTGGTTTTCTCCTCTTTCTTCAATTTTAGTCTGAATTTGGCAATAAGGAGTTCAGGATCAAAGCCACATTCAGCTCCTCGTCTTGTTTTTGCTGATTGTATAGAGCTTTTCCATCATTGGACGCAAAGAATATAATCAATCTGATTTTGGTGTTGACCATCTGGTGATGTCCATGTGTAGAGTCTTCTCTTATATTGTTGGAAGAGGGTGTTTACAATGACCAGTGTGTTCTCTTGACTTACTGGATTTAAAAATGTATTAAAAAACATTTACAGTGATTATTTTAATTGTTATTATGATTATATTTTTGAATTTTCCAGTATTACAACAAAACAATAATTTTTTTTTTATTTGGAGGATAATTGCTTTGACATATTGTGTTAGTTTCTGCCATAATCAATGTGAATCAGCCATAGGTTTGCATATGTCCCCTCCCTCTTGAACCTTGTTCCCACCCCATTGCACCCCCTAGGTTGCCACAGATCACTGGGTTTTAGAAACTGGATAATTTATCAATATTTTCTGCTTTGCTAACCACATTTTTCATGATCAAATTCTCAATCCATTTTGTTTTGTATAATTTCTAAGAATGCCAACATCTAAAAAACACTGACAAACTTATTTTCTGAAGTTAGAGGTTCCCACAGTCTCCTTTAGTACTTTATTTTTAATTGGATTCACTATTTATGGATATTAATTTTTCACTAAAAGATTCACTTCTTTCTCAAAGCTAGAAAGTTACTGATTCATATGGTAGACTATCTTGTCATTAATTCAGATAGGCTTTTTGTCCCCTAGTAATTTCTGCCTTCCTCTTCCTAAAGATCTTACTTGCCTGGAGAATATATGCTGTTGAGCATTGGAGCAAAGTACAATATGTTAGCACAGAACTAAAAAATGAAACCATTATTTTTAGACTGCTTATAACAGTGTCAAATCAAAGCCCAAGAAACTAGTTTTAGAGTTAATTCCTGTCACCAGAAAAAAAGATACCTCCCATCACTGCAAACCTTTAATTTTACCAGCCTGTATAAAAACTCATCCATACTGTATTTGATACCAAAAACGGAAAGAGAATAAAAACTTTGCCTTTTCAAATAATGTGTTAGTACGTACATTGACATTTCGCATCAAATATGAGAGAGACAGTATGAATCCAGAATATTGGTACATCAAAAAGTTTTCATTACACAAGGATGATTTCACAAAAGTAGTATACTTACCGGTATATTACTGCTTGGAATCCCTGAAGACAAAGGCTTGGAAGAATATTATTTATTCTAATGAAGCTCTGTATCAAACATCTGAGAATAAAGTGGTAAAGGAATACTTGAAACCAATAATATACTAAAGAAACACTCCCCAAAGTATCTGGGTGATGAAGGTTATATGAGATTACAGGAAAGCATCTGAGAGTTAGATCAAAAGTTCTCTTTATACCCTAGAATTCAGAAATACATTATTTAATTAACATTAGAAATATTCCATATGTCAATGTCCATAGATCTGTAATCTATATTAAAAGATGTTACAAAAATTGTGATAGGTACTAATAAATGAGGATAATTGTATATATATAAAGTCATAATTAAATTCAAGCTGTTAAAATACCATTTTCATTGGAGAAATGTCTGTTAAGTTCTTTGGCTCACTTTTTGATTGGGTCGTTTATTTTTCTAGAATGGAGCTGCAGGAGTTGCTTGTATATTTTTGAGATTAATTGTTTGTC
>ML660770.1:11698736-11727498 GCA_007570785.1 Antilocapra americana | reverse complement strand
GGCCCAGGATTGATGCTTGGGACTGGTGCAACGAGATTTCCCGGGGGGAGGGAGGAGGGAGGGGGGTTCTGGAGGGGGAGCATATGTAAACCCATGGCGATATCATGTCATTGTATGGCAAAACTATTTAAAAAAAATAAATAAAAAAAATAAAAAAGTATCTTTAGGAAAGATGAAAAAAAAATACCAGTTTCATCTATATTCAAAGGAATATGTTCAGAACATAATTTCATACTGAAGTACATTGATGACCGAAGGAGAGTTAGGCAAGAATTTATACAGTTATTGATAACTTGTGTTTGTGTGTGAGAGATGGAAGAACAAGGAGAGAGAGGATGAGATATGAAAGAATGTAAGGAAGTGGAGGGGCTGGTTTCTTTGTGTATTTTTTAGAGGCATTGTTTTGGCTTTCAAAACAGTGCACTTAACTGATATTTTTTCAGTTTCCAAGGAGCTTAATTAAAGTATTTTAGCAGGTACCAATAGAGTTTGTAGAGAAATTTGAATCTTGAAAATTTAAGATGAGCAGAGCAACATCTTGTAGGCTTGAGGAAAATCTTTAATATTTTTAAATACTTGAAAGTTTAAAATCAGTATTACCACAAGACTACTCACTGTTAAATTTGTCATACAAAAAGAGAAGGAAACTAAAACTGTTTTAAAGGACTGATTGCTCCTATGACATATAATTTAAACAGAATTATCTGAATTCTGATAATTTTACAAGAAAGCAATTGAAATACAAGCAACATATATTTATTTGATACTGCCTACTTTGTGTGAACAAAATGTGTTATTAATATCACTATGAAAAATTTAAGGAGATCATCATTAAAAACTTTTTGATAAGGATTTGTGTATAGCCATTTTGAACATAAAACCATATACTAAAGCATTATGTCCGCAGAAGAAATATATTTCTTATTAAAAGTAAAAACCCCTTTTTTTGAAAGTGCATTTATAGTCAATATTTTAAATCTTCCCTAATTTTTTATATTTTATATTATAATCATAAAATGCAAAGAAAATGTAATACTTTCTCCTCTAAGTCTCACAGTTGCTCCCAGAGTCAATTTTGTGAAAAATTTATTTTAATATGTGTCATAAAAAAAAGGCTGCTAGTCACTTCTTTATAATTCAGCAGAGGAGACTAGTGAGTCAGTAACTGGTGAAATTATAAGGGCTGAAGAAAACAGCAGCTTTGGAGATGGCAATGGTTTAAAAGATTGTGCTAAATGATTTGGATAATTTTCATCAGACTAAAAGCACATGAGGTAAGTCTAAAGTAGCTTAGGGAAGACATTTGTTCTTGGGAAGCTGAAAAAGCTTTGTTGATTTTTATAGTTTTTCTGTCCTCTCTCTAGTTTTTTAAGTGATTATCTTCTCGGTCATGTAAAGCATTTCTATAATGCCCTGAGCAGCTTAAAGTGGAAACTGTCGCCCAGGGCTGTACCCAGCCCAGCAGCTAGCGCCCTCCAAGTCCACCATCTTGCTCAGGTAGTATCTGCTGCATGCATGTGAGCTAAGTCACTTCAGTCATAACTGTCTCTTTGAGATCCTGTGAACTATAGCCTGTCAGGCTCCTCTGTCCATGGGATTCTCCAGGCAGGAAATGGAGTGGGTTGCCATGCTCTCCTCCAGGGATCAAATTTGTGTCTCTTATGTCTCCTTCATTGGCAGGTGGGTTCTTTACTACTAGAACCACCTGAGAAGCCCAGTATCTGTGAGTGAGAGGGTACTGTATTAGTTTGCTCAGGCTGCCATTACAAAGTACCACAGACTGGATGGCTGGCTTGAACAATAGAAATTGATTTTCTCATGGTTCTAGAGGATGGAAATCCAAGATCAGAATGTTGGCAGGGTTGGTTTCTTCTGAAACTTCTGTCTGTGGCTTATGGGTGGCTGCTTTCTTGCAGTGTGCAAGCATCCTTGGTATTTCTTTTTGTGTCTAAATTTCCTTTGGTTATAAGAATACCAGTCAGATAGGAATAGGGTCTACTTGTACAATGGGAAAGGAGTACATCAAGGCTGTATATTGTCATCCTGCTTATTTAACTTATATGCAGAGTACATCATGGGAAATGCTGGATTGGATGAAGTATAAGCTGGAATCAAGATTTCTGGGAGAAATATCAATAACCTCAGATATGCAGATAACACCACCCTTATGGCAGAAAATGAAGATGAACTAAAGAGCCTCTTGATGAAAGTGAAAGAGGATAGTGCAAATTTGGCTTAAAACTCAACATTCAGAAAACTAAGATCATGGCATCTGGTCTTATCACTTTTTGTCAAATAGATGGGGAAACAATGGAAACAGTGAGAGACTTTATTTTGGGGGGCTACAAAATCACTGCAAATGGTGACTGCATCCATTAAATTAAAAGATGCTTGCTCCTTGGAAGAAAAGCTATGACTAACCTAGACAGGATATTAAAAAGCAGAGACATTACTTTACCGGCAAATGTCCATCTGGTCAAAGCTATGGGTTTTCCAGTAGTCATGTGTGAATGAGAGAGTTGGACTATAAAGCTGAGTGCCGAAAAATTGATGCTTTTGAACTGTGGTGTTGGAGAAGACTCTTGAGTCCCTTGGACAGCAAGGAGATATAACCAGTTTCCATCCTAAAGGAAATCAGTCCTGAATATTCATTGGAAGGACTGATGCTAAAGCTGAAATTCCAATACTTTGCCCACCTGTTGCAAAGAACTGACTCATTGGAAAAGACCCTGATGCTGGGAAAGATTGAAGGCAGGATGAGAAAGGGACGACAGAGGATGAGATGGTTGGATGGCATCACTGACTCAATGGACATGAGTTTGTTTGAGCAAGCTCTGGGAATTGGTAATGGACAGGGAAGCCCTGCATGTTGCAGTCCATGGGGTTGCAGAGTCAGACAGCACTGAGTGACTGAAGTATAAAACATATTTGACTTTAATTATATCTTTAAAGGCCCTGTCTCCAAATGTGGTCACTCTCTGGGTTACTGGGACTTGGGACTTTTGCTTATGAGTTTTAGGGGGATATAATTCATCCCATAAAAGGGATCCAGCAGTACAGTTGGGTAATTGTAAGAGCTTACTTTTTAAAAAATTTGAGTTAATATTTTTCAGTGTAGGAATGATTTTCATGTTATTCTGTAATGATAAAGGAAACATAGTCCTGTCTGGTATATAATTAATATAGTTTATTATCTATAGATAAACTACTTCCATTTAAACCTTTTTTAAATGCTTGATTTAGTGTTTGCTTTAAATCTTTTGCCAATATAATCCATTTATTTCCTTTCCTCTTTGACAATAGTTATAATGCATTATGCTATTAAATGATGGAAGCTTCCAGTGATTGATCACTTAGATTAATTTAGCCTCCCTCTTACTTTCACCCATTATTTTTAACAAACTATGCCATTGAGAAGATGGAGCCTTATTTAAGACTGACTATTTTGATCTGGTAATCACTCAGTGAAAGACTAGATCCCATCATATCTAAAGCCTGATCCTGTTACCTGGAAAACTGTTCCTAGGAAACTGATGGCACACCAGTAAGCACTCAGGTCCTGCAGTCAACACTCAGAAAAGCGCTAGGGATGTTATCGTTGACTTGTGCCTCCTAGGCACAAGCACGGTTGGTGAGGGTAGAAATATAAACCCACTGGAAGAAATATAAAGGTAACTTCTAGAAGGTCATCGGGGCTTCCCTGGTGGCTCAGCAGTAAAGAATCTACTTGCCAATGGAGGAAATACGAGAGAGATGTATTCTGTCCCTGGGTAGGGAAGATCCCCTGGAGAAAGAAATGACAACCCCTCTAGTATTCTTGCCTAGGAAATCCCATGGATAGAGGAACCTGGCAGGCTCCTACATTCCATGGGGTTGCAAAAGAATCAGACATGACTTAGAGAATAAACAACAACAAAGAAGGCCCTAGGAGATCTTCACTCTAACGAGACATGACCCCAGGCTTCCCTAGTGGCTCAGTGGTAAAGAACCCTCCTGTCAGCGCAGGAGACACGGGCTTGATCCCTGATCCGGAAGGATGTCACATGCCGAGGCGCATCTAAGCCTATGTTCCGCCATTATTGAGCCTGTGCTCTCTAGCCCAGGAACCCTAACTACTGAGCTCACAGCCTTCGACTACTGAAGCGCCAAAGCTTGTGCTCTGCAACGAGACAAGACATGGTGATGAGAAACCCCTCTTGCCTCAACTAGAGAAAAGGCTGCACAGCAACAAAGACCTGGTATAGCCATAAATAAATAAAATTATTAGAGAACGAGAGAGATGACCCTGATAATAGATGTTTGGTGGGGATTTGAGGCAGAGAAGTCTGCCCCTTGGCTGATTCTTTACCACGTCACCACTGGTGCGTGTAGTAAGCTGTATGTTGTGAACGGAGTCCTTTCCTTCTTTAAAGGAGCAATGTAGTCTTAGCATGCCTGGCTCTTTGGGTATCTTTTAGTCAGTTATCCTGTTGGGGCAAACAGGCTCTCAGCTATTTATTTCATTTCCTACTCGTTTCCCTTGATACAGAGGAACACCCAACAGAATGAATTGCAGGACACGTAAATCCAAATTAGTTTTTTCTGGCTACTGTCATTTCTGGGAAAGGGAAGTGGATAAAATTACTTTTAGAATTTCTTCTGAGAATTGTTGGTCTCTCAGTTGTGATGGCTCTGGGTATCCTGTGTGGAACTAGCTGAGTTTATGTTAACATGCTGCTGTTTGGGTAGACTATTGTAAAATACATCTGACGGTTTATTTTAGATGATGGAAATTTAATGCTTCTTGGAGCTAAAGTTATTATTGTTAATATTGTGAACATTAAAAGGGCCATCAAACCAAACTGAATGAGAACAATGTGGTACAACAATAAGTTTGAAAAATAAGGTAATTAAATTACTGTATTTTACTTGATTACTTGTTAAGCAGTAGGAGTTTTGGGGGTAGATTATGGGATTTGTTTGAAGGGATATAACACATTTCCCCAAATGAAAACATCTGTCTACATTGATGTTTTCCATTAGTCATCTTCAGAGACATTAATTTAACTTAAAACAATTCACACGACTCTGTTGATGATTAATTTGAAAATGATGTTTGCATTATTAGTTGAAGTCAGAGACACCATGAGAAATGGTAGTAAAAACAGATGGCCATGATGATGCCTTTGGTCCTTAGAATGTTTACATTAAAGTGGCCCTTGGTGTTTGCATAGGGTTTGAGAGCAGAGGAGAAACTAAAATTGGCACAAGTTATTAAAATGCCTGACTCAAAGAGTCAACATAATCCCTGCATAGAGTCTCATAGAAACTGCAGTCTTATCGAGTTTCATGTGATTGACAGTAGCTTGCACTTACCCATTATTCTACAGGACTAGAGTAAGCAGGGAGAACTCAATCCTTTTAATTTATTTATATTTAAGAAAAGGTCTTAAAATCATAAAAGCTATTAGATTTTTATCTAATGAACCTTGCATATCACAAACATTCCAGTTTTTAATACACAGTAGAGTTCTGTGAGCATTCAGGCAGAGGCATTTAAACTCCTTCAAGAATACTCTCATACTAAGAGTGTATTCTCACATATCATCCCTTTAAATCATTTGTTCCCAGATTTTAATGTGTATGTATCCTGTCCTATACATCTTAATCAGTAAGGATTTTGGCTGAATAAGGGTAAAGAATCCGCCTGAAATGCAGGAAACCTCAGTTCGATTCCTGGGTTAGGAAGATCCGCTGGAGAGGGGATAGGCTACCCACTCCAGCATCCTTGGGCTTCCCTTGTGTGGCTCAGCTGGTCAAGAATCTACCTGCAGTGTGGGAGACCTGGGTTCAATCCCTGGGTTGGGAAGATACCCTGGAGAAGGGAAAGGATACCCACTCCAATATTCTGGCCTGGAGAATTCCTTGGACTCTATGGGGTCTCAAAGAGTCGGACATGACTGAGCGACTTTCACTTCACTTTGGCTGAGTAAAGTTGAGAAGAGCCAGCTCATTGGAAAAGACCCTGATGCTGGGAAAATTGAGGGCAGAAGGAGAAGGAGGTGGCAGAGGATAAGATGGCTAGATAGCATCACTGACTCAATGGACATGAGTTTGAGCAAATTCTGGGAGATAGTGAAGGACAGGGAAGCCTGGCATGCTGCAGTCCATGGAATTGCAAAGAGTCAGACATAACTAAGCAGGTGAGCAACAAGCTTTATTATCTAAAATTTCAACAAGCTTTAGAAGTGCCTTTCTAAAGAATAATTTTTAAAAATTCACATATACCCATTCCTTAAATTATTCCTGAAAAATAATCTCCCACAAACCAGATGTTCTTTTTTTTTTTTAAACCAATCTAGCTGTTTCCCTAGCATTTTAGCTTTGTTGTTATTGTTCAGTATAGCTTAACAGTAGCTTTGAATAAGAGAAGATTATGGTTTAGAGAAGATATTTGGTTCACAGTGACACACTAATCACATGATACTGTATCTTTTTATAATTTCAGACACTCCAGAGGGATTAAATGTATAAACACATCACAATGAAGGTAGTAGGTAACCATTAGTGGCTGACAGTTTTCAATGATTTTCTGGTAGACAGAAAGCAATTTGGGGAAAGCTATCAGGAGCAGGATAGAAGGATCTGGGACCTGAGAAGGAGTAGATTTATATTCTACTGAATCCTGGAGATCCTCAAGATTCTAGAATGCCAGTTCTGATGAAGAACAGGAGTGAAGAGTGAGTTGAAAAACAAGACCATTTATATCTATATATGGAAGTGCTTCCTTGGTGTCTCAGACAGTAAAGAATCTGCCTGCAATGCAGAAGACCTGGATCAATGTTTGATCCCTGGATTGGGAAGATTCCCTGGAGGAGGGCAACCGACCAGTATTCTTGCCTGGAGAATTCCATGGACAGAGGAGCCTGGCAGGTACAGTCCATGGGGTTGCAAAGAATCGGACATGACTGGGCGACTAACATTTTCACTTTAACTTCGTGGACAGTCACAGGGTCGACAAAATACCCAACAATGAGCATCAATCCACTTAAGCAAAAATCAGAGGGTTCTTCCTTTTAGAAATAAGTGACTGTCTGAATTGCATTCGGACAGTTGGTGTGGGAGTTGGTACCCAGATCAAAGACCTTAGCATTCTGGGAGGTAGGAGTTCTCTGGCGTAAGGACCACCTCCTCACTGAAACGTTCCACCAGCACCCATGTGCACATTCCCACATATTTAGGTTTTTATTGCCTCATTCCTAAATATGAAGAGATAACTAGGTTCAACAGCTATTTGAGGAAAACTTGAAACATAAGAAAGAAAAATTAAGGTAAACATATTAAAAGAATGCCTATAAATGGACACATGGTCACAAATGAAACAGATACTTATTCCAGTTATTTGGGGATTTTAGTGAATCCTTCCACCACATACTCATACATGCTTTCACTATTAATACTCTATTCATTATTCTTAAAAATAAGGATTCAGTGCTATCCGAAAGCAACATGGTGAACAAGATTTTTTTTAAATATAAGCAAAATAAAAGGTTTAAAATGTAGGACCAGTAAAGCTGAAGAAAATGCCTAGAAAGCAGGAAAATATATATACTGACTGGCCTATTTCATTTTCTATTATATTTGTTGTTGTTCAGTCGCTAAATCATGTCTGACTCTTTGGTGACACTATGGGCTGTAGTCCTCCAGCCTCCTCTCTCCATGGGAGTTCCCAGGAAAGATTGTTGGAGTGGGTTGCCATTTCCTTCTCCAGAGGATCTTCCTGGATACAGTGTGTCCTGCATTGGCAGGCGTATTCTTTACCACTGAGCCACCATGGAAGCCTTTTTCTCACACAGAGCCCAAGGAACTAAAGCACCTCCTTGAAATGTCTTTAAATTTCTTATATTACTATTTTCAGATATAAAATCTGACGGTCACCAGTGTACAATATGCAGTGATTCACATATCAATGAATTATCCTTTATTCATTCACTATCTGGTATTGATTGAGCATCTACTATTTATCCATCTATTGATACCAATAGATACAAATAAATAGATTGAGCATCTGTTTAATTATCTATGATAGATAAAGCACCAAGTAGTGATTAGTACAGTGATCAAGGGAATTCCCTGGTGGTCCAGTGGTTAAGATTCCATGCTTTCACTGCTGAGAGCATGGGTTCAATCCTTGGTCAGGAAACCAAGATTTCCACAAGTCACAGAGTGCAGCCAAAAAAAAAAAAAAAAATCAGTGATCAAAACATACAAAAATTCATATATTCACAGAGCTTATGTTTTCATTGGGAAAGACAGGTAATAAACAAAACCCCCCCAAAATACATAGTGTGATAGGGGGGTCATAAATACTTTGGAAAAATAAAGCAGATCAAGGAGATAGGAAGGTGCTGCTTGATATGGGGTTTGGAGCAGGACTTTTAAAAAAATATTTATTTGTTAATTATCATTTTTTAAATTTGACTATGCCAGTTCTTCATTGTGGCATGTGGGATCTAGTGCCCTGACCCAGGTCCCCTGCATTGGGAGCATGGAGTCTTAGCCATTGGACCACCAAGAAAATCCTGGGAGGAGGATTTTTGGAGGTTGGAATCCACAGAGTTTGTGTTTCAGGCATATCAAATTAGAGACGCCATGTAGAAATCCAAGTGGAGATGGTGAGGGCAGGTTGGTAAACATTTTGGAGTTCATTGGAGGGGTCTGGGCTGGAGATACTGATTTGTGCACTGTTCAAGTATCGTAATATTTAAAGTCACTTGAACGGATAAGATAAAGAAGAGTTACAGGGAATGAGCCCTGTAATACTCTTTAACATGTAGAGGTTCACACCATGAGGAAGAACTTACTAGCAGAGACTGAGAAGGGTTAGCCAGGAAGAGACCAAAGGGAATATGGTGTTCTGGATACCAAGATTGGAAGGTATTTTGGGAAGGAGGCAGTAATCAGTCATTCCAAATGATATTATAAAAATGTTTTCATCTGCAAATGGGTAGTGGTAGTGCTCTTCTTATTTTATGAGGCTATGAGAGTAAGTAAAAATGGAAGAGTTACATTGCACTATACCAAAATGTAGCCACTTCAAATACAACTCTGAAGTAAGCAGAGTAGAAATAAATTATTCAGTCAACCACTCAATTGAAAGGCAAGGGTCACACCATTTGATGATCCAGAGCCAGGATTTCCTCCCCCCACCACCAATAAATCACATGGGAAATTGAGTAACTGTTTTTGTTATTTGTGTATGTCCTAAGAGCATCTCTGAAACCTGGAATCGTTATTGGGGCATGTTGGAAAGTTGTTTTGGGTACTTTCCCTAGTTTGGAGACAAGGCTACCCAGTTTGTGGTATTTAAAAACAAATTCTTTTGAGTTTTCACACTTCTGCAAAATTAAATGGAGTCATAGATGTTTATCCACTGAAATCCCTTTGGCTTGGATGGATTGGCAGAATAGCAGGAAATATTCTTGCTTTTACTATATCCTTTGGGTGCTTAGAGTATTGTTAAGACTCCATTTATTATGAATGCAGCAATATATGTTAATTGTTGAGATACTATTTTTTGGTCCTTTGCATTTTCTCTCCTCATTTATTTTCTTAGAGATTGTGCTTGGTGTCCTGAATAGTAGAGGGAATCCAGTCTTTGAATGTAAGGAGAGGAACAGAATAGCTTTTCTTCCTGATTCAGCAGTATAGAGGTTGTGAGATCTTCTGAGTAGGAAGGAATCCATTCCCACTTTAGAGCAGTATCTTGCACTGTGGGCCCAGGGAGCCTGGTCCCTAAGAATGGAGGGTCCCAGCCACACGAGGTGTGACACAGGGACAACCTTCAGCTTCCAGGGCCAGTGTGGCTAGAGGCAACAAATGTCATTCTCACCTCTAGAAGGCACTGGAACAAATTTATGTGTAAGAATTTCATATAGCAGCAGTCCCCTACCTTTTTGACACTAGGGACTGGTTTCATGGAAGGCAGTTTTTCCATGGACAGGGTTGGGAGTGGTTTCAGGTTGATTCTCAGAAGGATTACAGAGTCTTTACATGTACAGTTCCCAGTAGGGTTCGTGGTCCTATGAGAATCTAATGCCACTGCTGCTCTGATTCTATTTGTCATTCTAAGCACTTTCATTTTATATTGTTTCTTCCTGTGGTTCACACAACTCTGAAAGTTCACAGTTCTTGTGATAGCTTGACAAGTGGCTACATTCTGGAACTGCTCATTCTCTACCTTTGGACTCCTAAATCCTACTATCTTTACTTCGAGTCACAGTCTCTGATATATCTAGCTTTCTCTCTTACTCAGAAATTCTAATCTCCAGTTCCTTGAAGTTTCATCTCTCCTTCCCTTTCTAGTATAACTTCATTTTTAAAAAAATTACTACTTAAATCTTCCTTTGCTTGAGTTCTCAACCTCTTAGTCTGTCTCTCTTTTTCCCTCTTTTCTTCCCCTTCTCTTCTTTCCTCCCTCCCTCCTTTTGTTCCTTCCTTCATCTTTAGTTTCTTCTTTGTATTTCTTTTTATCTAATCTATTTATTTATCTATCCATCCATCCTAACTTATTGAAACTTATACCCTATGTCAGATATTTGGTTAAGTTCTTAATCAAAAACCTGTCATTTTCTTTCTAGCACTCAGGCCTCCTGTTAGGTTTTGGCATATGTCTGAGGTGTAGCCAACAGGCCGTGAGTAGAAATGATGTGTGCCACTTTTGTATGAGCCTCTGGCATGACCCTTCTCCTTTCCCCCGATCCCATCTGCTGGTTGGATGACAACATTCGAGGTATTCTTGGAAGTTGCATGTTAAAGACAGATGGGCCTTGCTATCTTGACTTCCTAAAGACTTCATGAATAAATCCCTACTTCTATTCCAGATAATTTTACATGAGTGAGAGATAAGCTTCTATTGTGTTAAATTATTGACATTTCTAAATTAAGCTGTTAGAGCAGTTCATGTTATCATAACCGAAGACAGATCCAGACCTCTGCTCTTTTTTTTCTTCCCCATGTTTGGTCTGCCACTTAGTGGTACTGGAGAAATTCATACCACTGTGTGGATTAGTACCAAAATCTACCACCTTCATCTTTGGCTAGATTGTCAGTTTTGCTCAGTGATCACTCTGGGTGTCATATTACTTCTTTTCCTCATTTCCCTCAATAACTTTTTTTTTTTATTTTATGAACATGCTCAGTTGGGTATATGATTTGCATCCTGTGTTATAGAAATATGAAAGACCTTGATAAATCAGAATTCTTTAAGCTTCTGTTCAACTCCTATTCCCCCTTCCCTCCATCTACAAACATGCTTGCCTTCATCATGTCCACTTTACCCTCATTCTATGAAACAATTGACTCTCTTTCTTTTTGAGGTTAATAATTCCAGTTGGATATCCATCTCATTTATCTTCTTAGAGCCTTTGGTCCACCTGGGATTTTTAACAGGGCAGCAACCATGCTAATTTAACCCACCCTTGTATTTCCAACATGAAACATAGGACATGACACATAGTGGGTGTTCAAAACAAGTTTCTTCAGTGAGAAAATAAATGTATTTTCAACATTATCTTTTCTACTGATATTTTTCCTCTTCAATATAGAGTCAATTCTGTTCCTATGAAATACAAATGGAAGTAAATAAAATCTTCTCAACCTTTAAACTCCTTGAATTCCTACTTTATGTCTTTTCTATGAGCAATCTTTCTGGGAAATACCTATATGCACTCTCCTACTCAACCCACTATGGCTAGACTTCTGTCTCTATTGCTTCACTAAGATGTTTTCACTAAGGTCAGCCCGACTTTGTAGTTCTTGAAATAAAAGAACAGCAACACTCTATATTAGTTGCCTTGACTTCTCTGCTGAATTTCACACTGTTGTTACTCCCCTGCCCCCACCATAACATGTCCCCTTGTCACATAGTTTTGCTTTTCTTTTTATCTCTCTGCTCTTGCCCTCCCATCGTCAGTTTATCTGTTCACACTGGTGGTACTGATTTGCTTTCTTCTCCGTTTGTAGACTCTAAGCGATCTCTTCCCACCCATGCTTTCCCAATTTACAACAGCTCCAGCCTCTTCCCAGTTTCAGATCTGTTTATTCAACTATTCACTGGATGACCCATAAACGCATCAAACTCAAATGTCCTAAAGTCCTCTCATCAGCCTATCCCCCGAAGAAACTTCTTCCTCTCCCTAATATTCCTTTTAATGAATATCAAAGTCATAATAACAACCTGTATTGGAAGCGTTAGTTTTTTTTTTTTTTTTATCATACCACTTTAGTCTAGACTATTAGAGACTGAGGTAACAGAATAGGCCGAGTGAATATCTGAGCAAAACCCAAGTAGAAGAGGAATTTTTGCCCAGCAAGTTGTTTCAGAGTTGTGATCTGAGATAAGAAAGTGTCTGCTCCCCCGAAATAGTGAGTAGGACAGGAAAAAATCTTCAAATATATCTTCCGGTAATGGTAAGTCAGAATAAAATAATTAAATGTTAAAACTTTTTTTTAACATGAGGCTTATTAAAATTTTTACATAATAGAGGAAAAGAAACATGAGACTAAACATTCAGAAGAAAAGTAAAACTTCTGAAAATCATATGTAGCAATTGGGTACTTTAGAAGCATGATCTTAGGAATGAATGCTATAAAACTACATGAAAAAAGAACATGAGGTAAGATCAAAAAAATGTTATGAAGAATTTCATGAACAAAAGGAAATGACCTTAAAGAGATAAATACATAAATATGATGCCATCCAACCATCTCATCTTCTGTCACCCTCTTCTCATTTTCTGACAAAATTAAAAAAAAAACACACTCATTTTCTGAGTGTTCTGACAAAGCATGGTCCACTGGAGAAGGGAATGGAAAACCACTTCAGTATTCTTGCCTTGAGAACCCCATGAACAGTATGAAAAGGCAAAAAGATAGGACACTGAAAGATGAACTCCTCAGGTCAGTAGGTGCCCAATATGCTATTGGAGATCAGTGGAGAAATAACTCCAGAAAGAATGAAGAGACGGAGCCAAAGCAAAAACAACGCCCTGTTGTGGATGTGACTGGTGATGGAAGTAAAGATGCTGTAAAGAGTAATATTGCATAGGAACCTAGAATGTTAGGTCCATGAATCAAGGCAACCTGGAAGTGGTCAAACAGGAAATGGCAAGAGTGAACATCGACATACTAGGAATCAGGGAACTAAAATGGACTGGAATGGGTGAATTTAACTCAGATGACCATTATATCTACTACTGTGGGCAAGAATTCCCTAGAAGAAATGAAGTAGCCATCATAGTTAACAAAAGAGTCTGAAATGCAGTACTTGGATGCAATCTGAAAAAACGATAGAATGATCTCTGTTCATTTCCAAGGCAAACCATTCAATATCACAGTAATCCAAGGCTATGCCCAAGGCAAACCATTCAATATCACAGTAATCCAAGGCTATGCCCCAACCAGTAATGCTGAAGAAGCTGAAGTTGAACAGTGCTATGAAGACCTACAAGACCTTCTAGAACTGACACCCAAAAAAGATGTCCTTTTCTTTATAGGAGACTGGAATGCAAAAGTAGGAAGTCAAGAAATACCTGAAGTAACAGGAAAATTTGGTCTTGGAGTACAAAACGAAGTAGGCCAAAGGCTAACAGAGTTTTACAAAGAGAACGCACTGGTCATAGGCTCACATGCACAAATATTAATGCTCTGCCAGTCAGACCTGTTCTCCAATATCTACAAATGTTTGCAACATTTCATTTTTACAGTTAAGACTGATTTTAAATTAGAGATACACAAAAGTATCAAGACCATATCAAGAAAAAGAAATGCCAGAAGGCAAAATGGTTGTCTGAGGAGGCTTTACAAATGGCTGAGAAAAGAGGAGAAGTGAAAACAAAGGAGAAAAGGAAAGATATGGGCATCTGAATGAAGAGTCCCAAAGAATAGCAAGGAGAGATAAGAAAGCCTTCCTCAGCGATCAATACAAAGAAATAGAGGAAAACAATAGAATGGGAAAGACTAGAGATGTCTTCAAGAAAATTAGAGATACCAAGGGAACATTCATGGAAAGGTGAGCCCAATAAAGGGCCGAAATGGTATCGACCTAATAGAAGCAGAAGATGTTAATGAGAGGTTCCAGGAATATATAGAAGAACTGTACAAAAAACATCTTCATGACCCAGGTAATCATGATAGTGTGATCACTCACCTAGAGCCAGACATCCTGGAATGTGAACTCAAGTGGTCATTAGCAAGCATTACTATGAACAAAGCTAGTGGAGGTGATGGAATTCCAGTTGAGCTATTTCAAGACCTAAAAGATGTTGCTGTGAAAGGGCTGCACTCAATATGCCAGCAAATTTGGAAAACTCAGCAGGGACCACAGGACTGGAAAAGGTCAGTTTTCATTCCAATCCCAAAGAAGGGCAATGCCAAAGAATGTTCAAACTACCAAACAGTTACACTCATCTTACACGCTACAAAGTAATGCTCAAAATTCTCCAAGTCAGGCTTCAACAGTATGTGAACCGTGAATTTCCAGATATTCAAGCTGGATTTAGAAAAGGCAGAGGAACCAGAGATCCAATGGCCAATATCCACTGTACAGTCAAAAAAAGTAAGAGAGTTCCAGAAAAACCTTACTTCTGCTTTATTGATTACACCAAAGCCTTTGACTGTGTGAATCACAACAAACTGGAAAATTCTGAAAGAGATGAGAATGCCAGACTGGCTTATCTGCCTCCTGAGAAATCTGTATGCAGGACAAGAAGCAACAGTTAAAACCAGCCATGGAAGAATAGACCAGTTCCAAATTGGGAAAGGAGTATGTCAGGGCTGTATATTGTTACCCTGTTTATTTAATTTATATTCAGAGCTCATCATGTGAAATGCTGGGCTGGATGAAGCACAAGCTGAAATCACAATAGCCAGGAGAAATATCAGTAACCTCAGATACACAGATGACACCACCCTTATGGCAGAAAGTGAAGAGGAACTGAAGAGCTTCTTGATGAAAGTCAAAGAGGAGAGTTAAAAAGCTAGTTTAAAACTCAATATTCAGAAAACTAGGATCATGGCATCCAGTCCCATCACTTCATAGTAAATAGATAGGGAAACAATGGAAACAGTGAGAGACTTTATTTTTTTGATCTTCAAAATCACTGCAGATGGTGACTGCAGCCACAAAATTAAAAGACACTTGCTCCTTGGAAGAAAAACTATGACCAACCAACAGCATATTAAAAAGCAGAGATATTAGTTTGCTGACAAAGGTCTGTCTAGTCGACGCTATGGTTTTTCCAGTAGTCATGTATGGATGAGAGAGTTGGACTTAGAGCTGAAGAATTGATGCTTTCAAACTGTGCTGTTGGAGAAGACTCTTTAGAGTCCCTTAGATTGAGGGTAGGTCCACCCAGTCCATTCTAAAGAAAATCAAATCAGTCCTGAATATTCACTGGAAGGACTGATGCTGAAGCTGAAACTCTAATACTTTGGCCACCTGATGTGAAGAAGTGACTCATTGGAAAAGACCCTGATTCTGGGAAAGACTGAGGGAAAGAGGAGAAGGGGACGACAGAGGATGAGATGGTTGGATGGCATCACTGACTCGATGGACATGTGATTGAGCAAGTTCCGGGATTTGGTAATGGGCAGGGAAGCCTGGTGTACTTCAGTCCATGGGGTGCAAAGAGTCAGACACAACTGAGTGACTGAACTGAACTGAACTGAAAAGTATCTAAATTCTAGCCAAGATCATGTTATTTTTGGCCTCCTTTGGCTAAATAACAAGCAAACTAATTTTGATTATATTTTGTAAAGTCAAAGAAAAAATATTGCACATTCTAGTAAAGAACTTCTATGCCAAGTTTAAGCCTGGATCCAATGTTAAGAGTAACTTATAACTCCCTACAAAGTAGAAGTTTGCTAGAACCTTAACATTACTGTCCTGCCAATTGCTTACTGTTTGATTTACTTACTTTACTGGTACTTAAGCTAAAGGAAACTGATTGTGGGTGTTTAATTTAAGATATAAGAAACTATGTACTGTATTTTCTATGTATTTTACTCTTTTAAGAAAATGATGATTTTTACCTAAAAAGTGAAGAAGGTGACATTCATGGCCATCAAAATGTTGCAGTTCTAAATAGTACACCCAATAGCGTGTGATGCAGAACTTTGAAAAATGAGTGTCTTTCAGTTTTTCAATATTTAAAACTTTGCTCTGAACATGTCAGAGCTTTATAGATAAGCTATATTGTCCAGGATCCTGAACTTCAAAGGCTTAAAAAATAAACTGCAAACTAGTAAACTTCTGGTTTTTGTTTTGCTTCCATTATTTTTGTAACCTTTCCTTTTAAGCACATTTTTTCTTGCTTTTGCCATTTGCAGATAAAGTTAGTAGTACTGAAATAATTCATTTTAAAATAAATTTGAAATGGGTTGAGCTTTCTGTGAGTTGTACCAAATAACATAAAACTGAGTTTCAGAGATTTTATATTTTCTCCTACTTTGTCATAATATTTTGACATCTTCTAGTGAGCTTCAAGTTAAAAAAATTTATCTGGACTATTATTGATTAATAGAAAAACAATGATCCTGTAAACTGCAGGCAATACTTCTGTGTCTTACTTTTTTGGTTATTTAATTTTCTACTCTGAAAGATAAATCTGACTAGCATCTTTTTCTCTTCTATGATGAGCCTAATCTTTTTTAAAAAGTTTGGAAGTGTTAGTCGCTCAGTTGTGCCAGATAGTCTTTGACCCCCTAGACTGTAGCCTGTCAGGCTCCTCTGTCCATGGAATTTCCCAGGCAAGAATTTTCGCTCCAGTTTCACTGGAGTGAATTGCCATTTCCTTCTCCAGGAGATCTTCCCAACCCAAGAATGGAACCCTGGTCTCCTGAATTGCAGGCAAATCCTTTATTGTCTGAGCCACCAGGGAAGCCGATCTTTTTATTAAGGATGGCATTAAAATGATAAATTATGTCAATGATTCCTTTGAAAATTATTTTACCATGGTGAAGTTGTTTTCAGGTATTGATCAAATTTTATTTACAATTAGTAATGCAATAAAAATTACAGTTCTTGGGTTTGTGTGTGACCTAAATGATCTGGGTCATTTTATTAAATTACCATGCATTGTATGTTGTTGTTTAGTTGCTAAGTCATGTCTGATTCTTTGCAGCCCCATGGACTGTAGCCCTCCAGATTCCTCTGTCCTCCACTACCTCCCAGAGTTTGTTCAAACTCATGTCCATTGAGTTGATGATACTACCCAACCATCTCATCCTCTGTTGCCCCCTTCTGCTGCCCTCAATCTTTTCCAGTATCAGGGTTTTTTCCACTGGATATACTGAACCTTATTTTCTAGCAGGCAGAAGTCAAGAATGCATAAAGATAGAATTTTACATTTCTATTTTATAGAATACTCTAATTTAGGTAACAAAAATGTGAGAGGCACTGACTAAACTGACAGGAGGAGAGTGGTGACATTAGGAGGTCATAATTCCCTGTAAAAGGAGAGAAGATTCCTGTGTTAGGAAAGAAGTGATAGAGAGTCTCAGAGGCAAAGATCCCAAAATGCCCCACAGATCCTGGGAGCAACCTGAGATCGTTCTTCAGGACTGGAGCCTGGGAACCAAATGCTTCAATTGTCTATATACATCACCACCTTTCTATCTTTTCCATTCTCTAAAATCTGTTGTTATATTATAAGGAAATTAAAATAGATCCCTCTCCCTCCTTCTCTGCCCCTTGGGAGAGTGAAAGACAAGGAAACCAAGGGAAGCAATGGAGTACACAGAATGAAAAAACAAACCAAACCAACACACAGACTAACAAATTGCAGCCTTCCGATACAGTTTGGAGTTTTTCCTTACTGTGTTAACCCGCTGTAGACTCTTCTTTTCTTGGACCTAGTTGAGCAAGGCTTCTGAGACATGTGGTCGCAAGGAAAGCAAAAAAGGAGCACCTAATGAATAAACACTTTGTTTGATTGACATTCACAGCCCCGAGGATTGCAGCCCAGCATCCCAAGCTGTATTTCACATGCAGACAAATGTAAACTTCTCTTTCATTCAGTGGCCGTAATTTCTGGGAAAACACAGGTCCTCTCACAGGTTGAGAGAAGCATAGAATCTACAGGTTTTGAGGGTCCCATTTGCGGTTTCTTAATTTCAATGAGGTTACCTGAAAATAATTCAGGGTACCTTAAAAAACTCAAATAATTTCCTAGTAAGTTAACTATGTTGTTGTTCAGCCACTCAGTCGTGTTCAATTCTGACAACCCCATGGACTGCAGCATGCCAGGTTTCTCTGTCCTTCACTATCTCCCAGAGTTTGCTCAAACTCATGTCCATTGAGTCAATGATGCCATCCAGCCATCTCATCCTCTGTCGCCCCCTTCTCCCCCTGCCCTCAGTCTTTCCCAGCATCAAGGTCTTTTCCAGTGAGTTGGCTCTTTACATCAGGTGGCTAAAGTTTTCAAGCTTCAGCAATGAATATTCAGGGTTGATTTCCTTTAGGTTTGATCTCCTTGCTGCCCAAGGGACTCTCAAGAGGCTTCTCCAGCACCACAGTTCAAAAGCATCAATTCTTCAGTGCTCAGCTTTCTTTATGGTCCAACTCTCACATCTGCAAATGACTACTGAAAAGACTATAGCTTTGTATATATGGACCTTTGTTGACAAAATGATGTCTTTGCCTTTTAATATGCTGTCTAGGTTTGTCACAGCTTTTCTTCCATGGAGCAAGCGTCTTTTAATTTCAGGGCTGCAGTCACAATTTGCAGAGATTTTGGAACCCAAGAAAATAAAACTTGTCACTGTTTCCATTTTTTCCCCCATCTATTTTCCATGAAGTGATGAGACTAGATGATGATCTATGAGCTAATAATCAAAGAAAAAAAAAATCTGGGTTTTTTTTTTTTTGTGACATCATGAATATTCACTAGAAGGACTGATGCTGAAGCTGAAGTGCCAACACTTTGGCCACCTGATGCCAAGAGCCAACTCATCAGAAAAGACCCTGATGCTGGGAAAGATTGAAGACAGGAGGAGAAGGAGGCAGCAGAAGATGAGATAGTTGAATGGCATGCGTTTTAGCAAACCCTGGGAAATGGTAAAGGACAGGGAAGCCTGGCATGCTGCAGGCTATGGGGTTGCAAAGAGTCAGACACTACTGAGTGACTGAATGACAACAACAAAAATTGCAGACCCAAATGGCATCAACTTAAATATTTTAAAAAATGACACAAAATATAAATTAGTGCCCTTTTGAGCCCATATCTTCTAGACCCTTTCTGCAAAAAGGATAACAAGTGTAAGTCGTGGAATATCACCAAGATATTCATTGTTCTGTTCTTTCAAACAAAAGGAACCAAGTAATTGCAGGTTTTAAAAATTATGAATTGCTTATTGATGCCTGAAGCAAGGAAACATGTAATGATTTCAGAGTATTTTTCAAATAAATATGTATAAAAATAAAAAATAGGTACCAAATATTTTTAGAAAAGACAGAGGAACCAGAGATCAAATTGCCAACATCCAGTGGATCATCGAAAAGCAAGAGAGTACCAGAAAAACATCTGTTTCTGCTTTATTGACTATGCCAAAGCCTTTGACTGTGTGGATCACAAAAGACTGTGGATAATTCTGAAAGAGATGGGCATACCAGACCACCTGACCTGTCTCTTGAGAAACCTGTATGCAGGCCAGGATGCAACAGTTAGAACTGGACATGGAACAACAGACTGGTTCCAAATAGGAAAAGGAGTACATCAAGGCTGTATATTGTCACCCTGCTTATTTAACTTATATGTAGAGTACATCATGAGAAACGCTGGGCTGGATGAAGCACAAACTGGAATCTAGGTTGCTGGGAGAAATATCAATAACCTCAGATATGCAGATGAAGTGAAGAAGAACTAAAGAGCCTCTTGATGAAAGTGAAAGAGGAGAGTGAAAATGTTGGCTTAAAGCTCCACATTCAGAAAACTAAGATCATGGCATCCAGTCCCATCACTTCATGGGAAATAGATGGGGAAACAGTGGAAACAATGGCTAACTTTATTTTTCTGGGCTCCAATATCACTGTAGATGGTGATTGCAGCCATGAAATTAAAAGACACTTACTTCTTGGAAGGAAAGTTATGACCAATCTAGACAGCATATTAAAAAGCAGAGACATGACTTTGTCCACAAAGGTCTGTCTAGTCAAGGGTATGGTTTTTCCAGTGGTCATGTATGGATGTGAGAGTTGGACTATAAAGAAAGCTGAGTGCCGAAGAATTGATACTTTTGAACTGTGGTGTTGGAAAAGACTCTTGAGAGTCCCTTGAACTGCAAGGAGATCCAACCAGTCCATCCTAAAGGAGATCGGTTGTGGGTGTTCACTGGAAGGACTGATGCTGAAGCTGAAACTCCAGTACTTTGGCCACCTGATGTGAAGAGCTGACTCATTTGAAAAAACCCTGATGATGGGAAAGACTGAGGGCAGGAGGAGAAGGGGACAGCAGAGGATGAGATGGCTGGATGATATCACCGACTTGATGGACATAGGTTTGCATGGACTCAGGGAGTTGGTGATGGACAGGGAGGCCTGTTGTGCTGCAATTCATGGAGTCACAAAGAATTGCATATGACTGAGTGACTGAACTGAACTGAACAAAATACTTAGAGCCATATTTCAAAATGTTTAACCTGAAGGTTTAGTTTGGAGTTATGGTCCTGTTTATGAAGTGTTGACCAGCACTGAAAGTCTGGTAAATGGTTGTGGGAGGCTTCTTCTTTTTTTAAATTTATTTTTATTTTTGACTGTGTCAGGTCTTAGTTGTGGTGAGTGAGATTCTCTCTAGTTGAAGTATGCAGTCTTAATAGTTGCAGAGACATGGGCTTAGTTGCCCCCCAGCATGTGGGATCTTAGTTCCCTGACCAGAGATTGAACCTTCATTCCCTCCATTGTAAGGTGGATTCTTATCTGGGAAAGTCCCTCATGGAGGCCTTCTGCTCCTGGGCAATTGTTTTCCTTCTCATTCCCTTGAGGCTAACTGTGGTAGAGAGGCTTATCCTCCTCACCAGCCCACTCCAAACCACAGAGTCAGGTAAAGACAATATTTCTTATCCCTGAGCTCTTGAATTCTGTTTTCACCCTTGAAGCTGACTGCAGGTCATCATTACCACCCCATCAAATGGTCTCTCACCCCAGGCTGCTGCAGTCTTGCATTCCCTCAGACCTTTGCACTGCAGGATATCTGTACAATGAGAGCAGCTAGATATGTGTATCAGCACCAAAGGAGGAAATATCTGTATGCTAGGGTTTTGTTTAGAAACTTGAAGGAAGGTAATACCATGCCTGTCTCTCAGTTACAGAGAAGAGATGGTTCTCCATCTTTTACAAGGAAGATTTTTGGGTTGAAAGTTCTAGCAGAGGGCTTTGGAGAAGCCTGTGGAGCTGTTGTCCTGAAGCTGTGTTTGAATAGTGAGTCCACTGATTTTCTCCTAGGTTGTGTTTTCATGTGTGGATTTGAGGCAGGGATGTGTTAGAGCTAGCTTTCATGAACTACCAAGACCACTGGGCACTTTTCTTCCCAGATAGGCCATCAGTTGGTAGCCTGAAATTGGCCAAGGTGGTTGTATTTGTGTCTTTATATCATGTATGCTGGCAGATGCTATCAGTCAGGGCCCCTGTCTCTCCTGTAGCCAACCCCAGCTGGGTTTGGGGATGGATCTTGACAGTAGATTGGAGCAGAGCTGCTAAAGCCATTCTAGGTCAATGCCTCGGTGGCACCTCTGTCTTAACCACTTCCTAAAATGTAGACCTTGTTTCTTTCATTTTTCTCCTTTTTTCTGATCTTCATTTTGCTTTTGGTTTCCTCTCCAGACTAATCTGCCTCTCCCTCTCCAACTTTCACTATTCTACTTTTCTCATAA
Organism: Antilocapra americana; assembly: GCA_007570785.1. Classification (NCBI taxonomy): domain Eukaryota; kingdom Metazoa; phylum Chordata; class Mammalia; order Artiodactyla; family Antilocapridae; genus Antilocapra; species Antilocapra americana. Next base: position 11,705,592 of record ML660770.1, on the reverse strand, counting down.
AATTGTCTGCCTCCTGAATCTCTTCCCAGAAAATTCCCCAATTTTTTGCCTTGTCTCAGTCTGGCAGGCAGCTAAGCCTGCAACTTTACACCTGCATCCCTCTTGTTAAATATGGGAGAATATTTTCCTTTCATGTGCTCTCCAACACAGGAATATATAGTAGAGACTAAATAATGTAGATTTTAATGCTAAATGCGATGATGCAAGTGGGGATGAGAGTCAACTTACAGACAGAAAAAGTTGGTACCACATAGGTGTTCTGTTACATGTGGTTTATTTGTTTGTTTTTTGTCCTTATATGTAATCCAAGTTTTTCACTATGAAATGAGGTTGAACAAAAGAAATGTGACCGTTGTAGGTATCTTAAATAAAAGAAGATAGTGAGAATCAAAGTGAACATTGGTTCATTAGCTTTAAAAACTCATTGGCAAATGTGGTTTAGAAAAGGATTTTAATTACAATAGAATAATAGCCAGCCTTTACAAGAAATGAAGTTCTCATACATATAATTAATACTGTATGGATGCATCTTAGCACAAGCCATGCATGAAAGGGCAATATTGTAGGAAATACATAGAGAGATAGTAGATTAATTTTCATCAGGAGCTGGAGAGAGGGGTAATGGAAAGTTACTGTTTGATGGGTACAGAGTTTCTGTTTGGGATAAATGGAAAGTTTTAGAAATAGTGATAATGGTACAGAAAATTGTGAATAATTAATCCACTAAATTGAGCTCTTAAATGTTGTTAAAATAGCATATTTGTGTTATGTTTATTTTACCATAATAGAAAAATAGCCTAATTGAAAAAAAAGAAAAAGAAAGTGGTGTTATTTCTAGATACCACCTGGGTCCTCTTTCATTATTCTTTATCTCAGTGACTGGATCTACATTACCAAATAAATTTGGATGACTAATAAAAAGCATTCAGCAAAATACCCTATTAAGTGTGATATGTATTTGGAAGCTTTCAAATTACCGGCTAGTAGTTCTTAATCTGTAATCTCTGACCAGCAACATCAGCATCATGTAGAAACTTGTTAGAAATGTAAATTCTCTGTCCGCATCTCAGGTCTACTAAATCATGATCTCTGATGGAGCTCAGGCCCTGTGATTTGTGTTTTTCACAAGCCCTCCAGGTGATGGATACTTGCTGGCTTTGAGAACCAGGCTTTTAGGCTATGACCACAGAACTGACTGCCAATGAGGTGGTTATTTTTGTCTGAAGTAGAACATGGGATTTGGAGTAACAAGATGTGCCGAAGTCTTGATGATAAATGCATGAGAATTTACTGTTTATGTGACCCGGGGCAAGCTACTAAGTTTTCTCATTTATACGAATGTTTTCTCATCCATTAAGTGGGGATAATATTAGTACTTAATCCAAAAGGTATTTATGTGAAAACACATAAAAATTATGTATTATTACACATTTAATATTAATAATAACAGTATTAACAATAGCAATATATAGGAGGATGCTGGGTTAGGCTATTAGGAAAGGACATTATTTAATATATTATCTGTAGGTCTCCAGTTGAAGAAAGGAGAAGAGAAATTTCCCTTAAATTTTAATGACAGAGGGACTTCCCTGGTGATCCAGTGGCTAAGACTCTGCATTCGTAGTGCAGGTGGCCCAGGTTTGATCCCTGGTCAGGGAACTAGACCCCACATACCACAACTAAGAGTTTGCATACTACAACTAAAGATTGAAGATCCAGCATGCCACAACAAAGAGTGAAGATCCTGAAGGCCAAAATTAAGACCCATTGCAGCCAAATAAATAAATAAAAATAAATTAAAAAAAACTATTTAAAATGTTTAATGACTGGAAAAATGACTTATTTATCCACAAGAAATAAATGCCCCTGTTTATTTCTGCTAATGACAATTCCATAATTTTTCTTTTTTTTTAAATTAAAAATATGGAACACTTCACGAATTTGCATGTCATCCTTGCGCAGGGGCCATGCTGATCTTCTCTGTATCGTTCCAATTTTAGTATATGTGCTGCCGAAGCGAGCACAATTACATAATTTTTCATGTGTTCATTTTTAGTTTGTTGATAAGATACTCAGGGCCAAATTTGATATGCAGTCCCATCAATTACTTAAGACTTCTTGTGTAGTATATACTTCTTTTCATTTTTTTCTGTTCTGTTTTTTAAATTCATCTAATTTTATTCGTTGCCAAGTCATTTCTGACTCTTTGTGACCCCATGAACTGCAGCATGCCAGGCTTCCCTGTCCTTCACTGTCTCCCAGAGTTTGTTCAAACACCCCTTGAGTCATTGATGCGATCTAACCATCTTATCCTCTGTTGTCCCCTTCTCCTCCTGCCTTCAATCATTCCCAGAATCAGGGTCTTTTCCAATGAGTCAGTTCTTCGAATCAGGTGGCCAAATTACTGAAGCTCCAGCTTCAGCATCAGTCCTTCCAATGAATATTCAGGGTTGATTTCCTTTAGGATTGACTGGTTTAATCTCCTTCCAATCCAAGGGACTCTCAAAATATGTACCCAGTCATAACTTCCTTTACACTTACTTTTTCTTTTACCTTAGTAAAAAATGGAAGAGAGAAAGAAGGAAAATACCTAGTTATATCACTTGATTTAGTAAAATAACTACTCAAGAATGCTAGGAATACCAGGAAAGTCTATATTGAAAGAATGCCTCTGTGTTTTTTCTGTGGTCATAGGATTTCTCAGGCTTAGCCTCTCCTCTGCATAATAAAAAATGATTTTCCAGTGCCATGTAGTGAAAAGAGCCCTAGCCAGTATTTAGAGAAGCCAACCATAAGCCTCTGTCACTTTGGACATGCCATATGTTCACTTCCCTCATCTCTTGAATAGAATATGAAGATCTAAGAAAATCTATGTAAGAATGCTTGGTAAATAACAAAGCTATGCACAAGTTGAAGCTGACATATATAAAATCTTGATCACATAGATACCATTTGCTAAATAAATGAGTAAACAGTGAAGGAATGGATTCTTCATCTGCCTTTTTCTCCTTCTCTCTCTTTCTCTTATCATGCCTAAATGTATTGGCTTCTAGAACAAAGTTTAGGACAATGTTTTAATAAATGAAATTTATTTTGTCATTAAGAACATGGTGTTCATTTCATGTAGATATCACCTCAAATGGAAATTGATATGTTTAAGTACCTTAGACAAATTTAATTGTTGTTATACATATTATTACTGAGTCACTTGATGTCATTTAATGGCTTGTGCTTGTTTTTATTTTCTACATATTCAGTTACAGATATGGCAGTTTTCTCAGTTTCATGGGAATATTTTGTTGACCTTAACATTTGTCAATTATTTTGTGAATTAGGGGTGATAGCATGACATATTATTAATGAAATCTTGGGATGCATTTCAACAGTCTAGCAAAATGTCATCTTTCACCCAGCAGAAAACTGACTCAAGAGAAATGCTCAAAACTGACAAAATAGGATAGGGGAGAGAGAATATATTTTAGCAGAGAAGTTAATTAAAAATTTATTTATTTGCATTTATAGTCAGTCATTTCATATAGTCAAACAATTTGGAAACAGTATGAAATGGAGTTAAAGTTACATCTATATGAAGTAAGTAGACATTATTAAAAAGTGATAATAATGACATTAATAGCTATTTGACACTATTAAGAGACACTGTATAATGCAGAAAATTACCCTCTGCTGGGAGATATCACAATTACTCCAGTTTGCAAAGGAAGCCCAGAGACTTGAGAATTTACATAATCTGCTCAAGCCTCACAGTAGTGGGTTGTTCAGCTAAAATATGAACTGAGACTGTCTGCCTTTAAATCCTATATTTATTACCATTTGCTACCCTAAAGGTTATTATACACTATTTTAGCACTATTTTTGATAACAACAGCTCCATATATGAGAAAAGTAAACCAACCTCCCTCAGAAAGACTCTAAAATAAAACCCAAAACAAATTCAAAAAAGCAGAACCCTAAAAAATAAAAAATCTCCACAAACCTAAGCCTATTAACGAATGTTATTGATATATTTATTAGTCGTCTATGCCATAGTCCTAATATATTTTTGAAAAGCACTGCCATGCCATTTAACAGACATTGGCAGGAAAAATCCTCTTGTGGCATTAATTCCATGCAACCATAAAAAGAATCCTTGCTAAATGCCAGCAAATGAGGTGGTAATAACTTCAAACTTCTTTACTCAGCAGGGAGATGCTCAGCAGGGGTAAAAATAGAGATCTGCTTTCCATCTCAAATTTTTCAGTGTAAAACAATGATATGAGGTTCAAGTGTTTTTCATGACCCCTTTAAGTTGAGGATGTATTAACATGCAAGTTAAGATGTAGCAGTTTCACAAAAATGATCTATTTTCAAAATTTAGCATTCAGACTCCACAGCGTGACTGCCAGTGTTTCTTTAGCTGCTAGATGGGAGAGCCCTTGCGCTCCTTCCCACACACCTGTGTTTACATTGAGGCCTTGGCAGCACATGACCCCTCAGCCATCCCTCACAGCTTTCGGTTTGCCTTCAGCCATGGCAAGCCGCACTGTCCCTGCACTTTCACTAGCTAGCACTGTTAGAATGTTGACTTAGGAGTCCTAAGCTTGGAATTTAATATAAATCAGTTTGTTGAATTTCCTTCATTTTAGAATGTTACACAGATATTTTCTTAAATCCTAAAGTGGAATTGATTATGTCTTGTAAATACTGTTGAACTTTAAAAAGGGAATGGGGGCGTTGTTTTTATGTAACTTTTTTGCTTTATATGGACTTAAGATATTTCTCCCCATTTGCATCTCTTGGAAAATAGGGATCATGGGCTTAAAATGATTTGGTTATTTAGCAAAATAGATAGCAAGAGAGGAGGGGGATAATATTTCTTTGAGGCTTCTTAGGTTTCAGGTACAAGATATTAAGGCAAAAGAAATCTATAACAATACAACTCTGGAGTGATGGCTTAAGTTTTTAGATGCTACTTTTCATGAAAAATTTGATGCATAATTAATCTTTTCTTCAGAGTATATGCCGTTGCCTTTAGAGCCTGATGAATGAATAGTAAGTAGAATGCATTGACCTCTAGGTTTCTCAGGGAATAGCAGGTACTGTGGCTATATTCAACTACATGAGTGTGACCGATGTGATTAATTGATTCTTGACAAAAGCTATGCTTTCCTAAAGTTCATTCCTGAAGAAGATAATCAGTTCCTGTCCACAAGGAACTTGACATTGTTTAGGGGTTAGAGACAAGCAAATAGACAGTTACAAAAAGAATAAATAAGAAGAGAATTGAAGAATCCACGGGAGGCCCCTCTAACCAAAATGCTGTGTGGTCAGGGAAACCTGAGCAAAGAGGGAGATATGACAAGCTCAGACCTGACAGGTGAGTAGGGGCTAGCCAGGTAAGGGTCTGGGTGAAGAATATTCTAGGCAGAAGGTAGAGATGTGTGAATTCCCCAAACCAAAAACTACAAAACAAATTCCATAAAATGAGTCCAAAGCCAGTACCATTAATCCTTCAGAAAAAGATATAAGATTTAGCTCTAAATTTATAATTTCTGATAGGTTTAAATCATCCCATCTTTCAAAAAGAATCTAAGGTGCTATTTCTATAGGGAGGTGAGCTGTTTCCCATGGAATATCTTTTATGTATATATTTTGTGCCCTTTTGGAGTAAAATGGAAAGAGCCTCACTTGTTAAAAAAAAATTAGAAATTTTGTTTCAGTCAGTGAACTGCTAAAAAGAGGTTGGTTATAAGCTACATTAGAACCCCAAATTTTTTGCTATTAAAAATTTTCTAGTATTAAAAAATTTATTATAAATCATTCTTTTTACTACTTAAAATATATTTTGACCATTTAAGGTTATGATTTTAAAATAAAAGTTAAATTAATGAAATGAATAAATTTAAAATATAAGTTTAATTAAATTAATGGATATTTTGAAATCAAAGTTGAAATTTAATGAACAAATTCTGGGGATCTCAGATATAGTATAGTGATTACATTTTGTGATACTGTATTACATACTAGCAAGTTGATGTGAGAGTAGATCTTAAATGTTCTCACTATAATATAGTGGAAATATGTGATATAGTGCAGGTGTTAGCTAACACTGTAGTGGTAATCATTTTGCAATATCAAGTGTATTAAATCAACATGTTGTACACCTTAAACTTACACAATGTTAGTATTCAGTTATATCTCAATATAGCTGGAAAAACATTCAACTTTTCATCACATTGTGGCTGTCTCGAGTTTCTCCAATTTTATATTATAACTATTTTCATTAAGCAAAGGAACATGCTGAGTATTAAGAGTAAGAAAAATGTGTTTATTTGAAGAATAATGTTTGAGTACATAATTTATCTGATAAATATTATTTTATTATATATACATTTTTAACTTACTGAATTATAAATCTTTTCAAAAAGCTGAGAAATGAGGTTACTGACTTGATAAATAATACTCCTTATTTTTAAAATAGAAATAAGAAAGTGATTGTAATTAGAAAAATTTTTTCTATCTAGAAATTTCCTAGATGAGGCAATAAATTTAAAGTCAGTTTCTGAACACTTATGGGTATAAGGTATTAAATAATTCCCTTTTCATCTATAAAAAACAAGCAATCTGAGACAGATTCACTTTTCTTCTTTGACATGGTAGGGTGGGATGAAGAATATGTATATTCAAATTGACTTTAAAACCATTTTATGAGGGCCGGTTCAAGACAGCAGTTTAGGAAGATCCTGAAGACTTATCCCCTCCCACAGACATACCAAATCTACATTTATTTTTTTTTTTATTGTTTTTGCCATACATTGTCATGATATCACCATGGGTTTACATATGCTTCCCCTCCGGA